>CM073607.1:31912500-32517500 GCA_037074985.1 Solanum bulbocastanum
TAAATAGTAATGTGTCTACGTGGGCACATATATACTTTTAAAATATATTATTAAATAGTTCAGGGGGTAAAAAATACACTATTAAATAGTCTAGGGAGATAATAGGTTCTCATGAAAGTCTAGTATCGCAACAACAAATTCGACCAAAGTTATTTTTTAGACCCTTATCCTTATAATCTAATTACTTAAATACACGCTATGTCGTAATATTATGAATCTTATCAGATTTCGGTATATTCAGATACACGTATCTCAAAATATATCGACTCAAAATCAGGTTAATTTGTTCTAGATACACTCTATCAAAGTAGATTTGCATGTATCAAGGATAGACAAATCTCGCGCCCTCGCCTCCTTCCCATCTTACTTGTCACTCTCTTATCTCACTCACGTATCTGGTATGAAAGATACATGCTAATTACACTAGATTATTCATTAGTGTTATTGAAACAACACAATTGTTTGCCATATTTAATTTGAAAATCTTTCATTTTCTTGATGTTATAGAATATAAGTTTGAAAATAAAAAAAATGAAAAAAAGAAAAAAAGAAAGGTTAGCCTGCCTCAGCCCTCTGCCCTTTTAGAGTTAAGTTGAGTTGAATATTTTCAGGTCTTTCCAAATGAAGAACCGGCCCGCGCTAGCCCTTCAAATTTCTTGACCCGCGAGGCTTGGGCCGACCCTTTTTGACCGCTCTACCCTTAACTAATAGCAGAAGTAAATTTAAAAGCAAATAAGAGAAAAATATAAATAAATTGATAAAACATTTTATTTTTGGGTATAGCAGGCCAAGTAGGACAAAACAAATCTTTTGCTAAATTCTCCAATGTAAATAAAATAAAAATAAAAAACCCCAAAGTACATTGTTAATCCTCACGTCACCCCCAATCCACCGGCGGCGAGCGAGCAACCGAATCCATTGCTTGAAGGTAAACTTTTCCCCTTCTCTTTCCCCTCTCTATTTGCTTCCATGGCTGATGGTCCAGAACTTTATACTTCACTTGCTTCATGATTTCGCTTATACATTTGAGAACGGTATCAAAATCTTAATTAGTGAGAATTATTTATCAAGATCTGTTTACCTTTTATGAATGAAGTTTTTGGTTTAACAATTTGAATTTTCCCCAAAAAATGAGAACTTAGGGATCAGTTGATTATGGAAAAAGTAGAACACGCTTCGATTGGCTGATTTTGTAGTTATACCTGTGAGATTTTACATCAAAATAGGCAGAATTCATTGTAGTTTGTTGGTAGAAAAAAGTTGTAATTTTTGTTGATGTTCCAAGCTATCGTTGGGTATCTAAAGAAGTTGAATTTTGCATTTTAAACCAAGTTGTGCTGCTAGAAACCCGGACGCAGAGCAAAGATGAAAGATGATTCGGACTTATTGAATAGAGATTTGCCATCCCAACTCTCTGACTCCTGTGCAGTTTTGGGTTGGTGGAGCAAGAGAAATAAGTTAAATTAAACCCCTCTCCACTGGCCCAAAAATGAGATATTCCCTGTTTCCTTCTATCTTTATCTAAAAAGGATGAATCAGAAAATATATATCTGATATTGCACCTGGATCTAAAAGTAGTTACCATACACTATTTTATCCAAAAATACCTTCTGAGAAAAGTTCTATTGGTAGTGCTGTACTTAATTTATCTCATGAATGTGTTTTTGTCCATTGTTCATAGTTAATATTCATTGTTCTATCAAAAGCAGAAACTTTCTTTTGTATCATTAAATTCTTATCTTATCTTTTCTTTTCTGATTCTTGTTAGATTATTTATTACTCCTATTATTTTTGAATTATGAGATTTATCAGCAGTTTTTGTGCACCTTCTTGCCCACAATTGTTATGGTTGAACCTCTTTCTCTAATCACTTCTCGTGCCAACGATATCTGCAGGTGAAGTGTTCATTTTTATTTCAGTTGTGAATTAATGATCGTCTGAAGGTTGATCATCTTTAATACCATGGTTTTATCTGTGGAAGGTTAGTATTTCATGCTTTGCATGTTTATTTCACAGATGCAAATGCCATCTTAAGACCAAATGAAAAAAAGGTTACCTTAAAAAATACACAAGGAAAAGGAAGAAAAGAAAGGAAAGAAGTAAATGGTGCTCTAACCAAGGGCCACAGATTCTCATGGTTCTTTTTCTCCTTTTTCTTTGTTTTTCTAATGTTTTTTTCTAGATTAAATCAGCTGATGATCCCTTTTTTTGATACGTGGACTTTATGTGTCTTTGACACAGGATGATTGTTAATCTTTTGTAAAGAGACAAATTCATTTGTGGTTGTGTTTTTCTAGTGTGAAGTTGCATTCTTGTATACTTGCCTTTTGCCATTGTTCCATTTTTCTTTATTTTAAAATTGTTTTCTGTAATAAATTGAGTAGACAAGCCCTAATTCTTATACTTAAACCTTATGTGTGTGTGAAATGATTGCATTTGCTACTTGAATTGTAGTTTTGCGCACAGTCACCCATTATTTAACTTTCAGGATCATTTGCTGATAATGTTAAGGGGGGAAGGAGAGGAAAACACTCAAGGATGTAGCCTAGATGTCAATGAAGTGGACTGAGCTCAGGTTCAAATCCTAGTAAAGACAAAAATACTAGGTGATTTCTTCTCATCTGTCATCTGTCCTAGCATTGGCAGATAGAGTTACCTAGTAGGCCGGTGGGAGGTGATAGGTATCCCGTGGAATTAGTCGAGGTGCGCGCAAGTTAGTTTGGACTCCACAATTATTAAGGAAAAAGGAAGATAAAGGAAAGAGGATGGTGGTGAATTTTGAACACAAAAGTATTTATTTTAGATTCCCTCTCCGTCTCTTTCCTTGCAGATCCTTGTATGACATCTTTAATTCTAGAAAACTTGGATTCAAAGTCATTTTCTAGTAGTTTTTGAAATCTTCATTCATCTTTGACCCCATCCTACAAGAAAATTAGGACATCTAGAGTCTTCTTGTGAATGAGCTCCTTCGTTCACCAAGCCGTAGACATCCTTGGTGTTACAACTGCTTTTACATCACGAGCCATGATGAAAGGTACAGGAAATTGCCTTGTCTTGTCCTTCCACCTTGTTATTTGATACAAATTTTGCTGAATGATTGGCGTTAAAACTACGAGTCTAAGATGGCTCATATAGTGCAATCAGCTGATGGATTGCACTTCCTTTTGGGGGGTAAACCTCTGCTGATTGAACTTGTATGATGATATTGAATGCCGTGGTGATTTTGGTTGTTCTTTATCACCTTTTGGTGAAAATTTTACTTCTTCTGTTGGCTGAGTTCCTATTTATGATTGAGTTATTGCTCTGTGAGGATTTTTTTCAAACTTTAACTTGCAAGTGAACATGTCATTAACTAATATATCTATGATATCAGTTCTGTGTAAGGAAGCACAACAGTGTGAACAGAAGCAGAGGAAGAAATACACAGCCACCTTAGAACAATTATCGGCATTTGAAGTATTGCTTGATGAGGTTTATGTGGATTGTCGCCCTAAACCAAGCGATTATGATACCCGAAGAGATTTGCTTCGTATCTTTAATGAAATAGCAAAGGAGGTTTATGGTAATTGAATAACAGAATTTCTGTATTATGCTATTTGAATTTCATAATCTTTTGATGTGTGAAGGATGGTAGTCTATATTGAGTTTCACAATGTTCATCAATTTGTCAGGCTACTTCTCTTTTCACTGTTATAAGTAGTAGATGGGGGTGGGGAGTTAAAATTGTAAATCCGTAGCATAGGGCCATACTCTTTGTACAAGTGCTCATTACTCTTTGTTTCAGGCTATTCTGCTGATGCTCCTGTTGTTGAGGTGTTTGGGTCATTTTCGATGGATCTATTCTGTGTTAAAAGTGACTTGGATCTATCTGTCAACTTCACCAACAGAAAAGTTAACATTACACGGGAGAAGAAGATTCAGACTCTGAGGAAATTTTCAAAAAAGTTTTATCTACTTCAAAGTAATCTTTGAACTTGTTCTTCAGCTTTCTGTGATTTTCATGTATATTGGTCCTTCAAGAATCTTATAATCCTAAAATGTTATCATAGTGAGGAATGAGTAAGTTTAGGAAGGACTTTGAAAGCAAGTACTTAACACTAGCAAAATGAACTAAAAGTTTAAACATATTCTGGTTGATAAACTTACTGTTTATATTGGTAGGCTTTGCAAGGGAATATGGAATTGTGGTGATTTGGTCATTACATGATGCCTGTTCATATTATACTAGTGGTGGTGCCTTTATGGCTCTTTATAGAATTTCCTTAGATGCTAGTCTTAGATTAATTAGTTTTTGGCTTTGTGTCTGTGGGGTGGGTGGGTGACTTAAACATGTGTAAGGAAATGGGAGTATTTGACTGGTGGTTTGTGAGATTTGACTTGGCTAAGTCGGCTACACTAGGTAGAGTATCTAGGATGCTTTCTGTTAGCAATTTACTAATACTATTTTTTTTTTTAAATAAGTTCTTTAGCTCCAAGTCAGTTAGATGTTTTAAACTTTAAGCTTCTAGAATCAAATTCGTAGATATTAAGTTTTTTTTTTTAAAAAAAATTCTAGAATACCTTTCAGTTATGTAGTTAAGTAGTCCAATGAATATTATTATTATTTAACAATAGTGAGTAGTTAAAAGTTAATAATTTATTAATTCTTATATGAAACTCCTTTGTACTCGTTTGAGAAAGTACAAAATTGAGAGACATTTTGGTCAAATTCTTATTGTCAACCTATTTTCAAAAGCTTATACTTATCATATCGTTATATTCCTAAGACCTAATATGATTATCCTTGTAATGTTATTCTCTTATTACTTAAATATATATCTTTGGAGTTCCATACGTTACTTCGATGACAATTAAAGCATGCTCAGTGTAGGGGTATTACATTCCGACTCCTCATATTTTTTTTTTTTTGAAATCAGTAACTTTGTATCATATCAGGGATCAAAATAGTACTTGGGTAGTACTGAAACCATATTTACAATAGAGCTCTAGTGTCTTCCCTCTCTAGCTATAAAGAATCTAGAACATCTATCATAGACACGGTATCATTAAAGTAAATCTGATTACACCAAAAATATAGCAGTCAGATGAAGTTCAACTTGATCTGCTGCACATCATTCTCTAAGCTCTCAAAACATCTGGAATTCCTCTCCTTCCAAACTATCCACGAGATACAAGGTGGGACAGTCCTCCATCTACTCCTATCCTTAGCATGTGAACATGTTCCCTCCCAGTTCTTAGCCTCTGTTATCTTGCCTGGCATTGTCAATGCTATACCCTTTGGGGTCGTTTGGTGTGAGGGATAAAAATAATTAGTGATGGGATAAAGAAATAGTGATGTGATAAATTTTGTGTATCTTGTTAGGTTGTCATGTTTGGAATAACGTATCCCACCATTTATATCATAGTGATACTATCTCAACTGTTTCTTTATACGGGAAGCATCTTGAGCACAATGTCATACCTCTACCCATCAAGTTGTCCATGGTTAAAGTAGCCTCCTTTGCTAGTAACCATATAGAAATTGATATCTTGTGGGGAACTTTTATCCTCCAAATTCCATGGCCAGTTTGCTATCTGGTGGTTGGATTGGTTCATAATTTTATAGGCAAAATTGACCTTAAAAATGCCTTGGGAGTTGCCCTGCCACCATAAATGATCTTCACCAGCTTGAACCCTAGCAAATTGATCTAGTTTGATGAGGAAATCAGCCACTCTTTAAACCTCCGAATCACTAAAATGTCTTCTAAAATTCAAGCTCCACCCATTAGATGTCCACATGTCAGCTATAGGTTTTTGTTGGTGAAGGACTAGGTTGAGGATATTTGGAAAGACTAGTTCCATGATACCAACCTCATGACAATTATCCTTCCAAAATCTGGTTTTGTTTCCATTTTCCACTTTGATTCTTGATTGAGTTTTCAACTCACTCCAGAGGGATCTAATAGACCTCCATAGGCAGACCCCAATGAAGTATTGACCTCCTTGGTCATCCATCTATCCTTTTTTCAGATTTGGCTTTAATCACTCTTCCCCACAATAGGTGGTTTTCTGTGGTGAACTTCCACAACCACTTCATCATTAGAGCTTTACTTTGGATTTTCAGGTTCTTAATACCTAGGCCACCCCATTTTTTGCACAAATGACTGAGTTCCACTTGACCAAATGATAGTCTTTCCTCTCTGTCACCATGCCATAGGAAGTTCCTCCTGATCCTATCCAACCTCTTGATGACCCCTGCTGGAATGAGAAACCAGGACATCATGTATGGCGGAAGTGCATCAAGAACTGAGTTGATCAAAGTTAGTCTACCTCCTCTTGACAAGTATTGGGTCTTCCATCTTGCCAATTTCTTTTCACATTTCTCAGTAACAGTATCCCAAATCTCAATAGACTTTGACTTGGCCCCCAAAGGCATTCCCAAATAAATGGTTGGCAAAGACCCTACCTCTGCTCCTAGAATAGATGCCAACAGATTCATGTGGGGGACATCATTAATGGGGTAAAGGAAGCTCTTACCCCAGTTTATGTAAATGCCTGAGATGCCTTCAAAGAGCACTAGGATTATTCTGAGATGTCTGAATTGGTTTCTATCAGCATCACAAAATATGAGGGTATCATCAGCATATTGCAAATGAGTCACGTCTAGGCTATCACTCCCTGCCCTAGCTACCTTGAAACCCTTTATCTACCCATACAAATTTACTGTTTTGAACATAGTGCTTAGTCCTTCCATGGCAATGATAAACAAGAAAGGAAACAGAGTATCTCCTTGAGAAATTTGGTCCCCTAATTTATTCTTGTCCTCCTAAAGACTTGGAGTGTTGTGGGTGTCTTATCTTCAAGTCATCCTCGGATTTCCAAGTTGTTTCTTTAGCTATGTAGTTCTTACATATTACCTTTGTTGATACTACATTCTTCAAACGTAGTTTTCGCACTTGATGATCCACTATAGCCACTGGTTCCTTTTTGGAAGTCAATGTCCTTTTCCACTTCACAATTGTTTTTTGGTTTAAACAAGAGTTGGTAGGGGAGACAGTAGATTTGGTAGATTTCACAGGAATCTTGTTAAAGCACCCAAATGGGGGCGTGCCCACTACTCTGTGGGTTGTAAGTATCCAATTCATCATTCAATTACAAAGTTACCCTTATCTTAAAAAAATAGTAATTCTTCGTACGCACTTGTGTTGTATATTTCCTTCGAATTCATTTCTCCTCCTGTACTGACCAAAAAACTTAGCATTCTATCATTATCTTTTCTCCAAGTCAATAAATATCAAACCATTTAATTCCATGCCAATAAATATCTTTTCTTAGATTGATGCTTGGAGAACTTTGTGCTATGAAAATTTTCCCTCTGTTTTCTTCTTTCGCTCAGTTAGATATACATTTTTCATGTTCAAATGAAGAACATAGCGGCCTATTTGATTTAGTAATATTTATATATTCAAATTCAGTAAAAGTCTAGGGATAAAGATTAGAAGATATGATGCAGTAATGAAGCAGTGGAAGTGTTTGAGCTGGCACTGGAGACATGTCTTGAATCATACCCATAGGGCCGATGCCATGTGCATTAAGTTATTCTACCAAAACCCCTATCAACTACCGGATCTCAAATATTTAAAATGGTAGAGATAGAAAGCTCTATGCAGTGACCAACAGATAGACCTTGATACGTTTACAGTAATCTTCTGATATTGTTGAGAATCTAATTAAATAATAAAAGTGTGCTCTCTCTAACAACTTAAGCTTTTAGATGAGATGGTCACACACTTCAACATAGTATAGAGCAGACAAATGTCCTGAGATCGAATCTCACTGCCACCCATCTCAAAAATAATTTTCACGTGCTTGGCCCATGAAAAGACTCGGGCCCACATGTGAAGGTGTGTGTTGAGAATATAATTAAATAATAAAAGTGTGCTCTCTGTATCAGCTTAAGCTTTTAGATGAGGTCACACACTTCAACAAATATGAAGTAATTTCTTTGAAATCTCTACAAAAACATATATATATATATATGTTTTATACAAGGTAAAAAAACTTTGAAATTCATTTCTGGTGTTCAAAGGTAATTTTTTGATGCCCATCCTTAGAAGTTGATCGTCTTGACATGATATTTAGAGCATTTTGTGTAGTTATAGACTTCTATTAATGTTTTTGGTGGCTCTGATATTTCAAATTCTGCCTCAGGGAATGGTTTTGTTTATGGTGTCAATCCAGTTACAACTGCCAGGGTGCCAGTTCTCAAAGTTGTTGACCGAGGAACTGAAATTGAATGTGATATATCAGTTGAAAACTGGGATGGGATTTCAAAATCAAAGACAATTTACATGATTGGTGCCATTGATGAACGTTTTCGGAAATTGAGCTTCTTGGTAAAATATGTTTGTTGTCTCGCACACACAAACACACACATATCACAAGAGAGTTTTAGCTTCCTTTGCACAGGAAAAAGGTTGCAGAATCATGTTAAGGATCACATTACATATTTGCAATATATTATGAATATCTTTCTTTTCTTGATATTTTTTAGGTATCCTGGGTTGGGAGGCCTTTAAATTGGATGCAGCCTTCGAATGAGGTCCTACATTTGTGATCTCATACATATACCTGGGATTCAGGAATATAAGAAAGCTGAAGAGTCTCCTCTCTTTTTGTTTTTGGGTGTTTTTATAAATGTCCATCCTAATTTGGCCTCTCAACTAATTCATTCACCTTTTGGAATGCATTTTTAATTGAAGGTTAAAAGCCTCCAAAAATGTTATTCGATGCGTTTATAATTTGAGAATATAAGGAACTTTTTATCCTGCAATTTCTGTTTGCAAGTTCTGAATTGGACTTCTAGGGGTGACTTCCATCATTAGGAGAATGTTAAGGATGCACCTCTTTGAATAGCAACAGACATAGCTGGAGCAGACATTTGGTGGACGAAAAATGAAATCGGGGTGCAGTCCATGTGCCTCTTTGATAAAGAACTCTGGAAAGAAAGCAAAACGAGTACACTTGGCCTCAGTTTGCAAAAGGAACCTGATGTGAAGGCTATAAAATCCTTGTAAACTGGTGCCCCAATTATAGGTGGAGGAAATTTCAAAGTTGAGAATGAGCTTTCACATGTTTCAAATTTGTTAATTTTGGAGTTATTGCTTTGTCATATTGTCAGAGCTTCAACAGAGTTGCTTGTGCAAGTAACCTAGGTTAAGAGGTTATAAGACTTTGAGAGCTAGAGCTCATATTCTAGGAAAGAAAGCACTAAGTATGTGGCTTGTATAAGTGTCTGTTCATAATCCATAGAAAGAAAAAAAGAGAAGCTTTTATGTGTATCTTCTAAGAATTGACAATATACAGATGAAGCTTAATAATATGCTTTTTTCCTCCCTTTGCATTCAATTTTTGGAATAACTTGTCTAGATGAGAACACTGCAGGTGACAAAGCCCCTGGGTCTAATGGTTAGACTATGACTTTCTTTAATGTTGGGAAATAATTGGATCAGATGTCATAGCTGCAGTACAAAATTTCCATGATCAAGAAGTTTTTGAGAGGAGCTTCAATGTCACCTTTGTGGCACTTGTACCAAAGAAGGTGGGAGCTGTGGATTTCAATGATTTTAAACCTATCAGTTTGATTGGTAGTGTCTATAAAATCATAGCCAAGTTGTTAGGTGAGAGGCTGAAGAATGTGATCAACAAATTAGTTGATGGTCATCAAATGACTTTAATATGGGGAAGACAGATTAGGATGCAATACTCATAGAAAATTAGTGTGTGGAGGCTAGACAGAGAAGTAAAATACCTGGAATTTTATGCAAACTGGATATCCAAAAGGCTTATGATCACCCAAATTGAGATTATCTATTGGGATCCTACTGAAGATGGGCTTTTGCACTAGGTGGATTGGATGGACCATATTTTGCATCAGTACAGTGCAGTTCTCAATTCTTGTTAACTGTTCACCAACATGATTTTTCTCTTCTAATAGGGGGCTGAGGCAGGGAGATCCCTTGTCACCTTTTCTATTCATCATAGCAGTGGCGGGGATGAATGATATGCTCCAGACTGCTAGAAATAGGTAAATACCAGAATAGACAACAACATAGAAACGTCTCATCTCCGGGCTTCACATTAGTTGGGGAAAGACCTTCATTTATCCAGTTAACATTGTGGAGGAGATTCACATGTTAACTGACTTTTTGGGAGGCAAAGTGGGAGAGTTGCCCACAGTTTACTTGGGTATGCCTTTGGGGGTAAACACAACTCAAAAGGGGATATGGAGTGGTGTGATAGGGAAGGGTGAAGTGAAGTTGACAAATAGGAAGATGCAATATTTATCTATGGGAGGGAGATTGACACTTATAAGTAGTTTGGTAGATGCTCTACCAACTTATATGATGTTCTTATTCCCATCCCCTGTTAGTCAAATGGGATATCATGAAAAGAAGCAAGGGAGAGGGAGGAATGTAATCTGAAGGCTCAAAATCAGAGTTTGATGGTGAAATGGTTGTGCAGATATGCTACAAAAGGAGGACCATTGTGGAAAGAAATTATTAGAAAGAAATATAGGGAGGAAAGCAATTGGACCACAAATTCAGTTAATACTCCTTATGGGTGGAGTGTTTGGAGGTTCATCAGGAATTTGTGGCCTAAGATGATGAGCAGAGCAAGATTAAAAGTGGGGAATAGTTGGATTGGGCAAGGTGTTCTGCAACAAAATATCTTATGCCAACAACAAGAGGCTACAGTTGCTTAAGTTTGGTCTGAACAAGGATAGAATCTGACTTTTAGGAGATTCCTAAATGATTGGGGAATGGAAGGATAACTGAGTTTTACAATACCCTAAATAATTTTAAGGGTTCCACTGGAAATTGGGATGTTATGGCTAGGAAATGATCAAGGAACTTTTACGGTGAAAGAGGTTTACAAGATTTTGAGCAAGTTAACTTTGCTCAAAATCTTTTTCCCTTCTCAAAAAAGATTTTGAGCGTAGTTAATTATCAAGTAGGCTATCATGGAAAATGATTTGGAAAGTAACAATCCCACTGGAAGTAGCTTGGTTCTCTTGGCTTATGGCTAAAGAAGCAGTGTTGACACATGAAAACTTGAGAAGTAAGGTATTTAATGCTCCAGATGTTTTTTATATGGGGAATGGGCAGAGATAACCAACCATTTCTTTTTGCACTGCAAAGGGACAAATCAATCTGAAAAATATTCATTAACCAGAGGGGAATGGGTGGTGCCAGGAAACACAAAGGAGGCACTAGACTGGTCTTTGTCCAATATGAAGGAGAGGTGGAGGTTTGTCCCAGCATGCATTTGGTTGGGGGAGGGGGGGCGAGAGAGAGAGAGATCTGTACTGTTTTTGTAAACAAGAATGGTTTAGTACACATGAAAGATATTTTGATGTTTTAGGCAATAAGTTTCTCTACTGATTTGGGGGACTGTACAGTTATAGTATACCTGTTAATATATAGAATGCTACCATTATTAAAAAAATGATAGCCCTGCTGAAGATTTTTATCTGTCAGTTACTTTGTCAGCTTATTCTAATAAAAAATTAGTTCCACATATACAATCTACATGGACATCTTTACAGCAGTCACATGTATGAGTTGTCTTTGTTTTTTCAGTTTAGTTAAATACATTCAGCTCCTCTTTTCTTTTCCTTTCCTTTTCTCAGTTTTGAGCAATGAGGTTTTTGAAGCCTCAGTTATGACTTGAATAAGGATTGATATTGAAACAGTTTAAATTTGATGTGATCAAACATGTGTTGTTTGTGGGTGCGATTCTCTTTCCGGGCTTGTCTAATAGTTAGACCCATAATTTGCTTTGGGATTGATATCCCTTATGTAAACCAATATTTCTTTGGCTGTGTTTGCTTAGGTGCAATGTTCAATGTTTTTCACTAAAAAGAATGTTTTGCATCGTTACTTCACATTTCTGTTGTTAGATCTCATGAATTTCTCTTTGCAGATGAAAGCATGGGCGAAGGCACAAAATATTAACAGCGCAAAGGATCAAACATTGAATTCTTTATCTATAATACTCTTGGTTGCTTTCCATTTGCAGGTATGCTTTTTAGGACAAGTTCATCATTTACAGAAACCCTCAAGTTATCATTATTTTTCTATTTCCTCATTCTTTGTGGCATACCAGAACCTCTTGTTTATCACGCCTTCTATTCAAAGTTCTCATGTTTTCTATTCATCTGGATGTCATGTTGAAGAAACTTTAGGCGTCGAGCATTTTTCGTTATTCTTTTGGGAT
This sequence comes from Solanum bulbocastanum, assembly GCA_037074985.1. Classification (NCBI taxonomy): domain Eukaryota; kingdom Viridiplantae; phylum Streptophyta; class Magnoliopsida; order Solanales; family Solanaceae; genus Solanum; species Solanum bulbocastanum. Next base: position 31,924,759 of record CM073607.1, read on the forward strand.
GTTTGGCTGACGTGTTTTTATCTGTAAGACCTTACAGTTTATTATATGATAAGGGCCTCCGAATCTTGAACATGCTAATGCATCTAGTTCCTTAGAAATGTTGATTGAACTTTTTGCCATTTATTGAAAGACTCTATAATAGACAAGACTGTCATTTACTATTTTCTTAATATTTTTATCTTTGATAAAAAGTAAAATTTTGTTTACTAGAAATTTCCATATTTGAATTATAAATGTAGATATTAAATTCCCTTCATTAGATGACAAGGTTTTAATAACTCATGTCAAATCATTAAAGGAAATTATTGAAAACAACTTTTTTTTTGACGAAAAGGATTACACAATCACGTCAGGAAGTCATTTAAGGAACATATTGTCCCTTTTTTTTTCCTCTCTTAATTTCTTGGAGTAAACTTTTCCTAAATTATTAAGTTTCTAATTGTCTTCCTAGGCTAAGAGCTCGTTTGGATTGGTTTTTAAAAAAGTAGTTTTTAAGTTAGAAATAAAAAGTCAAACTGAAATGACTTTTAAGTCAAAAATAAAAAGTAGGGGGGACCTACTTTTGGTTTTTGACTTATTTTAAGTCATTTTTGACCTTGCCAAATACTTCCTAACTTATTTTAAGTTATTTTTCATATTTGCCAAATACTTCTAGAAGTCAAAAACTAACTTAAAAGTAGGTTTGACCAACTTTTAAGCCAATCCAAACACCCTCTAAGTTGCTCGGACTCTTTACTTTTGGTGCTGCACTAGTGTCGACCCAACATGGGTGTGGGTGTGGGATCTATGTCCGATTTGGTCAACCAATTTTGGGTACTTTGACTAAAATCGATGGAGAAAGTCTGGATAGTTTTAATGATTTCTATAATCCATACAAAAGCTAAGGTGAAATTGAAGAAAACGGAATACATTTTATATAGAAATTTCTATGTCACTCATTTTCCTTTAATCTCCTTCCAAGAATCTCCTCAAGTTCTCCACATAATATCTCATAATTAGGTTTTATAACTCTATTTTTAGATATTTTAATTACATTTAGGCGAATCCCCACACCCTTATCCATGCATGGATCCATATCCCCGAATCTTAAAAATTAGATCATGAAGGATCCGACCTCTAGATCCGCACCCGTATCGGACACCCCCACCCAAGTCCGAGCAACTTGGTTCCTAGGGTGCTGTTTTTCAATAGAAATATGGCAATTCTCAATTTTAGTAATATTATTATGGCACGATTAAAACAATAAATTAAAAAAAGGAAAGAATTGATGTAGTGAAATTTATATAAGACGGAACCAATATGTTTTTTTATAGATAACCTACTATAATGCAAACATTAGTGACTGCTTCCACTAATTTGGAGAGTATCATAGTTTGGTGGCATAACAGTTCCTTAATGACCAATTACAAATAAATAATGCGTTTATGATATGATATCAGGTGAAATACCAGACAATCGTATGTTTGAGATACAATATTGATTTATAGCATTTTTCAACGTCAATTGCTACTTTTTAATAATTTTGTTCTTTCTTATATATAGTTTTATTGATTGATGTGAGATACACATGCAAAACATGTACACTAAACTAGTATATTTATACACGTGTTTGTGTGTGTATTCCAGATCCTTATCAAAGTATGTAATTAGATCTTTGTATAGATTATTTATGAATATTTTTCCTCATCATCACTTACTCGGCTTAATTGAAAATCCTGCAGACGCGAAATCCTCCCATACTGCCTCCATTTTCCGCCTTATTCAGAGGTAAAACTCCGACTTATTACATTTCAAGTTTCCCGTAAATCTATGTAGCGTAGTTAATTCTGGTTGAAATTTCTCAATCCATCATAAAGGGCAAATTTCGTTTTAGAATCATTTTGGACTCTTTGAAGATTTAGCATTTGATTTGAATACTTGCTATGTTGCTTAATAGTACTATTTTACCATCACTTAAAAAATATCATGTGAAGTTTAGTTCTGGCATTTTAGGTTTTGGTATTAGACGTATGATGCTATGTGCTGATATAGTGTTCTGTGAAAGTTATCTGGGAGATTGGTTTTGTATTTAGTTCTAGTATATTGAAAGGTGTAAACAACTGTCAAGTCACATACATGTCGAATGGTGGTGCTATCACAAAATTTAAGTCATGGGAAAAGAGGTCAAATTTAAGAGGCTTTTAACTTGGAGAAAGGCAAAAGCTTGTCTGATCAATTAGAAGAACGTATGCAAGGGCTTGTTCAAATATGAGGATCGTGGATTGTCATCTTTGAGGAAAACTGTAATGTTGTTCCCTCTTGGTGCAGCCGTGAGTTGAAGGGAAGATGCACCAAAAAAATTTATGACAAACATTCATTAATATACTATATGGACCTTGTTGAGTTCGGATTTAGGTAATATGAATTTCATTCATGTGCATTAAAATTCTAGGCAGAAAGCTCTAAATGCCATAGATATGAAGCATTATTTTACTTTTGCGGTCTAAGTTTTCATACATCTCTTTTAGTTATTAGTCATGAATCTGTCTCGTTCTTTCTATTTCCAAGTATTATATATCCATCTTTCAGTTTGTATTTGATTGGTCACCGATTATTTTAATTGACTTCCCATCTGTGTGCTAGATGGTAATGACTCATTAGCAGTGGAGAGCTCTGTGTGTGAGTTTTCAAACTATGGAATAAGCAATAAAGAATCAGTGGCTGAGCTCTTTGTTTCTCTATTAAACAAGGTTGGATTTTTTATTTTCCGTTGGTATAAAATGGTTCATGTACCATGCAGGCTGCTATTTTTACATATTATGTTCTAATCTCTATGTTGGCATTATACAGTGTGATTTAACTATTGCAGTTGCTATCTGTTGAGAAGCTCTGGTCTGAAGGTTTGTCTGCCAGCACATTTGAAGGATCTTGGATATCTCGAACACGGGGTTTTGGAGTTGGCCATATAAATGTGATTGTGCTTGGCTTTGTCATTTCTTGACATGTTCTTAACAAGCAATAAATTTATGTTAGTTTAACGGTTTTCACAGGTTGAAGATTTCGCTGATAGATCTCAAAATGTTGCAAGGGCAGTAGGAGCAGCAGAAGTTAAAAAGATTTACAGCTGTATCCAGCTTTCAGTCCAACACATATTTGATTTCTTTAGTAAAAAGATTGGAGGGAACTCTTTAAGGGAGTTCCTATTTGGCCAAGATTTAGCCTCCAAGCTAGCTGGCACTGGTACTGCAAAATCTATTGCGAAAGGAATACAAGCTTGTGCTTCTGGAAAAAAGGAGGTGCAATCTGTTGCACTTTCAGAAGGAAATAAAAAAACTGTACCTGTTGATTCTATCTTGACAAAAAGCAGGACATCTGCGAGAAGTCCGAGAGGGATGGCACAAGGAAAACGTAAACTTCTGGGGCCAACTGACTCTTCCTTGACAAAAAGAAGTCGAACAGATGATTGGTTGGGGGGCACCTTCTCTGAGTTGTCAAGAAGGCAGCCAGGACAACAGCCTATGCCTTACTACTTGACGAATAGTTGGGAACCAGTGGCAATGATCTCAAGAGAAGCCATGTACAATAGGCCTCAACCTGTTTCGTTTGAACCTACCTATGGAAGGATGAGATTTGCAAAACCTTCCGGACACCCAAATCAGATTGCTCCAACTGTTCCTCATATGTTTCCGTCCAGACCCCTTATAGGTAGTCAAATTTCTTATGAGCCATTGAGACATCCTGTTGGTTATCCTAATTCGGTTTATGATTCTAGGCATTCCTCAGCATATTTTTTGCCCCCTCATCCTAGGAGTTTTTGATGTGTAAGGTTAAACCTAATGATTCCCCATCAATGTAATTCTGCCGTGGGGATGTAGAAGTTGAAACAGATACTAGTTTAATGCCAGCATCCAAATGTTAAGTGTACAAGAATTAACGTTTTCTTTTTCTTCCTAATACCTTCAAAGCTGTGAGTTTATACTTTGCATTCTACTTTGCCTATATTAATGAAGTGCTTTTCATGTGTCTTGGGTATTCCAATCTGTAATTTTTGATAAATCCTCACACCATTTTTTCTCTATGTGAATTATCAGTCGAATAATACAACTCTTACCTCTTTGTAACACTTGATTAGAAACGAAGAAAGAGCAATGAACATACACTAAGAGTTGAAGAAATTTACTCGAGTTGCACGGAGTAGAGTTGTCATGACAATTGTGTTTTAACTAGTTATTTCGGTCAGAATGCTCGTTTCGTATGGTTATTGATCTTATTTAACATCAGCCAAATAGTAGAGAAGTTATGGCTTGGTTTTTTGTCCATGCTGTTAAGTCCATTGCATCTTTACCCTTTTGACTAATAATATGAAATTATGAATATAGCTTAGTGGCTGCGCTTCCAATTTGCAAGCCTGACTATTTATCATAATGGGAATGGGGATTGGGCATTTGATGTTCAATGATTGTTGACAACCAACTTATGTACCTATCTTGTTGAAAGCGTTTTCTAACTGTTTATGTTGTGGGACCAAAATAATATTAGTTGAGGATAGGATAAGATATTAGTTTTGGTCCTATCTGTTGGAGTAGTTGGCAATACCATCTCATTTGGCGTCAGAGAATGTAAATATAGATAAGAATTGATGTTTCCATCATTTTTGGTACCCCATATTAAAATGTCTTCTTTGCAACTATCCCTATAATTGATTGATAGGAGTTAGGACAGTTGTTTATGGACAAGAAAAATGATTGCTCATGAGTCATGAACATGCCTTGTTGTAATACAGGTCGATGAAATGATTGTCTTTTAAGTATATATAATCAAGTCAAAAATCTAATGTCAAGAGTTATAATTTCGAAATATGCACAGAGCCCAACCATTTAGTAAGTTGTAAGGTTTTTGCTATAAGTTTTCCTGCACCATATTACTGATGACTTGTACAAAATTCTCAAAAGAAAATTATAGTACTATTTAAAGGAAACCAAATTGACCTATAATGTAATAAAAACTTGAAAAGTGGTGCAAGTTGCAACATTGGATAAAGAGGCTATGATGGGTTAATGTAACCAGTAACGACTTCTCCATTCATTTTTTAGGCTTTTAAGTTCTATACAGTACCGATAAAATGTACAAATAAAATAATATATCGAGAACCTAACATTAACAACATATTCAATGTAGTCCTAGAAAGTAAGATCTAAAAAAGTAAATTATATTGTATACGGATTTTATCCTTTCCTTAGTGGTAGAAAAGTTTCTTCTGATAGACCATTGACCCAAGGAAATAATCCAAAGGAGTCCCAACAGAAGTTATAGAGGTACAAAAACAACAAATAATAACATAAATCACAGATAGTAACAGAAAGTGAAGGACAAAAAACTATCGGAATAATACTACGACTACTACTATGAACGGGCAACAAGACAACACACTTCTACCTGCTAATCTTCTGCTCTAATCCATGTCCTCCACACCCTCCTATCTAAGATCACGTCCTCAGTAAGCTAAAACTCCGTCATGTCCTATCTAATTACCTTTTACCAGTATTTCTTCGCTCTTCATCTACCACTTGAAAAGTCATCCATAGCCAGCCTCTCATACCTCCACACTAGAACATTCGTACTTCCCCTCTTCACATGCTCGAACCATCTCAATCTCGCTTCTCGCATCCTATCCTTTATCGAAGTCACTCTCACCTTGTTCCAGATATCTTCATTTCTATTTTATCTTTTGAGTTCTTGACTGACCAACACTCGGTACAATACAAAAATGTCGGTCTAATCATCACTCTGCAGAACTCGCCTTTAAATTTTGATGGCACCTTTTTATCACGCAAGACTGCGTATGCCAACTTCCATTTCATCCACCTTGTATCAATACAATGAATGACAACATCATTAATCTCCTCATTTCCTGGACCGATAGACTCAAGATATTTTTTAAATAAATATAGCAAAAATCCAATAAACAAAAATAATTGTGATCCAAAATTCATAAATTAAATTCTAGCTTCGATCACCTCCAAAGCCACACTAAAACATATAAATTATTACAACTATCACAATTCACAACTTTGAATGTCTCTGACTTGATTTTTTGTACCTTTTCTTTTATTCCAAAGAATTTCAAGCTCTCATCTTAGCTACTTCATTTTCTTTAGTTTTATTTTATTCTTATCCTTATTTTTTGTGATGAATTTAAGATCAGCAATAGTAAGGTGCAATTGATGTACCCCCTGAATAACATGAATATTTTATTAGTAGATCATTCCACGTTATCATTCTCATTAGTCATTATTAATTATGGTTTCTTCAAATGGGTTCTTTCATGCATAGAAATTTTGGAGATTTGTCAACATCATGTCTTTATCAAACATGTTGTATGGTCATACTATATTTTTGCGGCCAGCCAGAGTTACGTTAAAGAAATTGCTACTAACACTATAAAGATATACTCTACTAGTTGCGTACGATGTGAGCACCGAGGGTCCCTTGACTTGATATGTATAGCATATCACATATGATATAGTAATGTTTAAATTTAGTCATTATCTAAAAGAAGAAAAACACAAGGGACACTTTAATGCAAAAATTGGTTTTGAAAATTGTGACACTTATGCCTCATTTATTTTCATTAAGGTTTAGACGTCTGAATATGAATGATTAAGATGTTTTCTCTAGATCTGAATACCAAATGATTAAGATTGTTTGTTTTACAACATCTGAATATACATAATGTATTTATATGTACATAATAAATATAAAATTCAAATAAAAATTAATTAAATATTAAAAGAATTAATAAAATAAATACATTTTATTTAAAAAATTGAAGCAGTTAGCCTTGCTAGTGGTGGATGGTGATGGTAATAGTTGTTGTTAGTAGCTAGTTATGGTGGTGGTGATAGTTGTGATGGTGGAGGTGGTTGGTATTGTTGTGACTATCATAATGGTGATGATTGGTAGTGGTGTTGGTGGTTGTAATGATGAAGTTGGTCGATGTTAGTAGTTGGTTGATAGTTGTGGCTGAAGAATATATGGTGGTTAGTGATGCATTTGTGATAGTTGGTGGCGGTGCTAGTTATGATCATGGAAGTAGTTGGTAGTAAAGATTGACCATAGTGATGGTAGTGGTTGATTGTAGTGATGGAGGTAGCAGTAGTGATCGAAAAATGTATGATGGTAGTTGGCGGCAATGCTAGTTGTGATGACGGAGTTTGTTGGTTGTAGGAATTGACTATAGTGGTGATAGTGGTGATGGAGGTGGCGGCGGCTACGGAAACGTGGTGAGCCATGGATATAATCATAATGATGGATGTGGTAAGTGTGGTAGCAGTTGATATTAGTAGTTTGTCATGATCCAAGACTATCCCCCAGCGTGACATGGTACCTATAGTTCCGGGAGACACCAAACAAACCACATGACATAGCATTGACACTAAGATAACAACATAACTGAAATAAAGAGATACACGAAATCACTGTCTCAAATGATAATCTCAACATATAAGGAAAACTTTGAATACAAGACTTATAAGTAGAAGTACTAATATCTGAATAAGCCTCTATCATAAGTGAGTTGCTAGAACAAACCCTAGTTCACTCAAAACATCTAAAATTGAAATAAATTCTGAATTACATACAAGCAACATAGTGGCATGCCCTCAAACCATGAGGACTCACCAAACAATACAAATCTGATAAGAATTAGGTACTAATCGCAGCCAGATGAATGTAGTTATAACTTGTATTATAAGACAATATAGGCACAAGAATGTATGCGGTCAGTACTCAAAATGTACTGCATATGGGGAAAATATATAAACATAAAATGATAACATGATAAGTCTAAAAATATGAAATGCAACAACCAAGTAACATAACATAACGTTGATCATATGATTTCATAAAACATAGTACAAGGTTATGCATTGTTCTTTAAATCATAATCATAACATATGAGGAAATCATAAGCTTTTGTGGGAGATACAGTTACCCAATATAAACCATATGAGCTATAACATGGAATCAAGTGTACTGCTCCCATACCGAAAAGAGAGTTTACTACTTGTCAAGGTAAGGAACAAATCATGAGCTTAGGTGGATCCACTAGCTAATGTCTAATCAGTATATAACCTATGGGGGCACGTAACTTTGGGACTTGGGTAATCGTAATTAGTCCAACTCGATGCTAAGTAAACTCCCAATGAAAAATATGCATGATCATATTCATATTCACGTTCTTCAAAATGGTAAGAGTTTAGTAATACTGAATCATTCATATATAATCTTATAGTTATAAGAAGAAAAGCTCCTTTAAATCATGATTTCATAGCATACTTATAAGAGACACTTTAATCGAAAGTATTTAAATCATTTTTCATAATAAGAAGTACTTCAATCGGAAGTATCTAAATCATGACATTCATTCATAATAGAGGTACTTCAATCGGAAGCCTCATCTTCTCATATAAAATTAATGATACTTTATTCGAAAGTATGCTTAATTCATAAATCCTTTATATCATAGTGCACGCATATCAATATAGCTTGATTCATAATCATAAAATTCTTACATAATATGGGTTCATGAAAATATCATTAAAAATATTACATTTTGATCTAATCATGCATAATAAGCTCAATCACAATGAATAAACTTGAAATCAATTGAATCCATAAGAAAATTATGAAAACCCTAGAATTGGGCAAGATTCATAATGTGCATTTAAGGTTTCTTTGGGATTCAATTGGTGAAGAAAAACCCATTGATGAAATTCCCACACACCTTGATTAAAGCTCTAATAGAAATCCAAAATGAGGACTTGAATACTTGAAACCCTAGCTTTCTTGGGGAAGAAGACTTGAGAGAGAAATTTTACAGTTTGAGAGAATGAGAGTAAATAGGAAGGTTATGGGTCTTAAGAACCCTTTGAAGTCTTTAAAATAATCCCAAAATGACATAGTATCAGAGTTAAAAATGTAGGAAGAGATCCAAATAACCCTGAAGTAAAACTGTTGGACAGAACCCACGAACCATTTCTATGGTCTATACATGCATTTTCGGATCGTACCATTTATTCGTGGTCTCCAAGTACATAGTAGTTCGAGTTGTACTACCCTTCTATAAAACGCAAGTTACTAAAAATCAAGAGTTTCTGAAGATCAACTTCGCGGATCCCAATTATGATACGTCCTCCTTTCTACAACTCGTACTGGCTAACCGTGAATCTATTTACTAAAACTCATTTTTCTGAAGGGCAACCATGATCGGCTTTCATGAGTCGTCAACCCATTTATGGCCTATACAAGGCCTCGTGAAACCTAAAATCAGCAGAGTTCAACTGTTTTTTTTTTGTAACTTTTCAATGTCAACTAAGCTATGCACTTTTGAGGTGTTACAATATCTCCCTCTTGAGAATATTCGTCCTCGAATGAGAATCATTTAAGCATGAGTATATTAGGAAAAGATCTAACAAACAAATATGAATGCAAAACACATAGAATTCATAAAACATGAAGAGTAATTGACTCTGACTAAAACATGAAGTTTAAAACAGATTTCATAAACATGCATACATAAGGAAACATGAGAATAGCTGAAAAGCATGAATCCAAATAGTATATAAAAAGATCTAATACCTCAAAATGAAATTGAATCGGAGAGAAAGAGATGGGGTACTTGGACATCATATTGGCTTTGGCCTCTCAAGTAGAACCCTTAACTAATAAGTGATTCCTACAAAGGACTGTCGTAGAAGCAACTTCGTTATTTTTCAACTTACGAACCTAACGGTCTAGAATCTCAATTGGGACCTCTTCCTAAGAGAGACTTTCCTTCACACCAATATTTTATAAAGGGACAACTGAGGTCGGATCACCTATATATTTCTCAATAAGGATATGTGAAACATCGGATACATTGATGTTAAACCTGAAGGCGAATCTAACCCATAAGATACATTACCAAAATGCCTCAAAATCTGATATGAGCCTACATAATGGGGATTAAGCTTCCCTTTCTTACCAAACCTCATCACACCATTCATGGGTGAGATTTTAGTGCAAATCCAATCATCAACGACAAATTTAAGTTCTCTTCTTCTCATATCCGCATAAGATTTTTGTCTGCTCTAAGTCATCTTCAATCTATCCATGACTAGTTGAAATTTCTCCATCACCTTATGAACCAACTCGGGCTCTATCAGAGCAACATCACCAACTTTAAGCCAACTAATAAGAGATCTATACCTCCTACCATAGAGAGACTCAAACAGTCATCTGAATACTCAAGTGATAACTATTATTATAAGCAAACTCAGTCAAAAGAAAATTATCATTTCAATTACCCTTAAAGTCAATCATACAAGCTTTCAACATGTCTTCCAAAGTTTGTGCAGTATGTTCGGTACGGGTCGTAGAAAGTTCTACGGTCCATAGAAGTGGTTCGTAGGTCACTGACTTAGAAAACTCTATTGTGGTAGTTATTGATAAAACGATCATAACTTTTTACTCTGAACTTGAAATGAGACAAACTTGATGGTGCTGGAAAGAAGACACATAGACCTTAACTTGATAGGTCATATGCCACCTAATTCCTTATATGTTGATAGACATGATCGTTTGAAATAAACCTAAGTAGAATCTTATATATAAACTCAATCGGTAAGGATCAACTCAACTTGTGCTAGGGTATTCTTGTGACTTTATAATTCATCTCCATATTTATTCCACACTATAAGGAATTGACCTTAACACCTAAGATAAATGTAAGAATCATTCTATACGACCTTATATGCAAATGAAGAATGGTTCGGGTCTTAGCTTAAAAATTTTCAGGGTGCTACACTTTGAATTTACGTAAATATAAAGAACAATAAGAAAGCCTCTCATGTTTACTTTATTACTTGTCTAAAATGGTGGTATTAAAATTGACTAGACTTGTGCTAAATCACAATTCAATACGATATCGATCCAAACCAAACCATTCTATACTACTTGAATGACCACATACACTTGCGTAAGTGTAGGGATTACTAAAATTATTGGAAGCAAATATATGAAAGATTTGTTATATCCAAATAATAATCAGAATCTTTCTTTAGTTTAGATCTTAGCTATTAATTTTAATTTAGAATATATGTCTCTCATTTAAATAAAAATATAGAGAAAATGGGAATATTGTATAGAAATGGAGAGGAGCCGAATCTAGTTGGACGATAATATAAGTTATTCACTCTAGTTATCATTAACTTCACACATCCATATAGATAAGAGACCTCAAAGATTACCCACTAAATCATCTTTCATTTTCATATATATATATATATTCATACGCCATTGTCACCATCTTAAACGTAACCTCCTCTATATATACCCTTCTAATCCTCTTCAATCTCTCCAAGCCAACAAAATATGTTAAGCCAATAATACACATTCTTTAAACTATTATTTCCATTTCTATACATACATACAAAATGAGTCAAAGATATTTTATTCTCATTGTTGTCCTTGTGTTTGCTTATTCCGGCGAGTCACGGCGGCAGCCATTTGCATGCGACCCAGCAAACGCAGGGACACAAAACCTGCGTTTCTGCAAGATATCGCTACCAATACACGTGCGAGTACAAGACTTAATTGGACGATTAACCTTACAGGAGAAGATTAGGTTGTTAGTAAACAATGCTGCACCAGTGGAAAGGCTGGGTGTCAGTGGCTACGAGTGGTGGTCGGAGGCACTTCACGGTGTCTCCAACACCGGCTATGGTGTTAAGTTTGGTGGCGCCTTCCCTGGCGCCACCAGCTTCCCTCAAGTCATTACTACTGCCGCTTCATTTAACGCCTCCTTGTGGGAAGAAATTGGCCGGGTAAGTAAGTTAGTTTAATTTTCTCTTTTAATTTAATTTTTGGATATATCCATATTAAAATCAACTTTTGTGTCACTCTTTATCTTATCGAAATATTTTAATTCACATTTAGGTAATACAAATAAGAATTTGATGTTCTGTTGCTATCATTACGTATAGAAAAAGAATCTTTTACCTGAAAATGACTTTATAAATTGAACTCGCTCGGACGATTTTTCACTATATTTTCTCAATCAGTGAAAAATTTGCAATGATTATTTTCATAATTGTTTTGATTAATCGGTGAGAAAAGAAAAAAATAGTATTTCCTTTGTCCCAATTTATGTGACATACTTTGAGTTTCGAGATTTAAACAAGTCTATCTTTGACCGTAAATATTTTGTTATACTTTCAAATATTTTAAATTGTCTATTATTGTGACTTATAGTACTTTTTACGTAGTTTACAAATATATAAATTTCATTTTTAAAAATTTGAAGAATCCATGAACAAATTTTCGGTCAAACTTAAACTGTTTGATTTTCAAAAAACTATATGTGTCACGTAAATTGGGATAGAGGGAGTAATGATTTCATATGAAAAAATTTAAAAGCTTCCCACTATTTTAGCTAGAATATGTTTTCCACCTAGCATTTTCCTTGTAATTAAGCTAGTTTGGTAGGAAATGAGTGAGGAAATTATGTTTTGTAGTATAAACTTTCTATGAATTCGCGGTGGAAAAAACTTTATTCGTAGTAATGTCGATATGATGAATAAACTCTAGTATGAATAGGATAAGATATTTCAAATATAGTATTGAAGTGGACTTTAATTATAGATATATAATTACGCCGATGTCCTTCCTCAAAATATATTTAAGGAAATTTGAAAATTAAACTCTATCATGTAAAAAAAGATGAACCTACAGTGTATATTATATAGTTTCTTTAGAATATTGTATTCTAGGTTTATTTTTTATATAATAATATTCTTTAATAAGTTAGAAGACAATGTTCACAGACCACCAATAGAGTTAAGTGTTTTATTTTGTTTGTGTCATGAATAAGAGTATAATTTTCAGCAGACTGTACACATGTGACTTATATAAAATTGAACCCTTTTAACATTTTATTTTGTTTTTGGAAAAAAAAGTATTCCAGTTTTCGTAAGGGTTTTAGAAGAGGGGAAAAATAATAGGTATATCAAATAATAATTTTTTAAAAAAAGTATAAGGTTTTGGCCATGCCTACACATGCATAAATGTTTTGTTGTGTGGTCACAAAATATTAAAAAAGAAAAAGATAGCCCAAAAGCAAGTCCTCGCACTGGCAGTGGGTGGAAAATGGGGAGATTCTGTTGTCATGATATCGATATTTTATGTATTATTTTCTTAATCATGATATTGATATTTACTAATTTAATAAGTACTTTCTTTTGGAGATCATGAAAAGGTTAGGATGGAGAAAAACAATTAGTGAAATATATATTTGAAAGCAGGTACCTTACACAACATGAAAAATTATATATATATTATTTTTGAAATAATAAACTAATAAAATAGAACTTGTCCAAAATATGACTCTACAAATACAAAATAAAAAAAAACTCCTGTTAAAACAAAAATTAGTTAGCAAAACTGCCATTTACACACACTAGAGACTAGAAAGAGAGAAAAAAGCAAAAACGCAAATAATTTTAAGTTTAGCAAAAAAAAAGGTCAAAGAATTTTAAGTTTAGAAAGAAAACGTCAAAGAATTAAATTTAAGAAAGAAAACGTTAAAGAAGTTAATTAAGAAAGGAAAAGCCAAAGTTATGGTTGATGCAAGTTGAGGAGGTTGTTATCATTCTCCTTGTCTCATTATCACTATGAGGTGATGAGGTGTTCATGCAAATATGATGGACCACATCCCACATGACATGTATCTTTAATATTTATGGATATTCAAATTTAAACAATTTACCAATTACTATTATCCATCTTCCAACTTGAAGAAATCTCATATATTTGGAGGTTAATTACATCCTATTCTGAAAGTTTTTCCAATTATAAAATTTTTAGATTTTTCATTACTCTCGAATACATTATTTAGTTGTCTGATACATTACTTAATGGAAAAGATGTATCCTAGAGGGGAGGGATGTATTGGAAGAGGGAAAAGAATGTATTCGAGAGGGGATTTTTATAATTTTTTTAAATGATAGAAGTTTTAGAGATTATGATATCTTAAGCTGTGTATTTATGTAATTTTACTGGATACACTATAGTGGAATGAGAAAGAAATCAGAAATAGAAATCGCTATTTACATAATTAAGTTACTAATCACAAGCATTACGTACAACCCTTCATTTATCATTGGAAGTGAATAAAACTTTTAGCAAGCAATTAAATGAAAATAGCTACTGGGATTATGTTGTCTTAATTACTTCTTATAAGTAACTTATTTCTAAAGACGTAGAGTTTCAAAAATAGTGTACAACTGCAAATTTCTAATTGGGTAATCCATCGGTGGCCCCCTAAACTTGACAACAATTTTCACTTAGACACTTTAATTAGACTTTGTTCATTTTAGACACATCTTTCCATTGTGTCATTTTGACACTTTTTTCACTAACACATGTTGACTTCAAGTGCGTGTTAACCAAGCGCGTCCACATGGATTAACTGCCCAATTATATCATGCCAACTCATTAAAAATCTATCATATTAAAGAGAAAAAATAAGAATTAAAATACATGACAAAGTAACTAATGAATAAATGACATGTGGTTTTTTATCCCAAAAAATTAAATAAAATATTTGACAAATTTAAAGAAAAATGCAACCCCCTCACAACTTTCCCAATCAACTTTCCCAATCATCTTCCCCATTCATCTTCTCCATTGTATTAGTACATTTTTATTATTTTTGAGCCTTATTTTTTCTGTCATAAACCCACATCGACACAATCTACTCTATCATATTCCTTCATTTCATTATCTTTTCCGTCATACCCACAACCACACAGCCATCTTCCCCACTTTATTCCTCTTTTTCATGATTTTTTTCTGCCATATTCCCCATTCATTGCACTCTCCCTCCCATGTCTTATTTAAGGCTAAAAGGTACAAATGTATAACAACAATGGTTCATACTTTTAAGATTGCGTCTCTTTTTTTTTAATATTGTGATATTTGTAGTTTAATTAGGGCTCAAGGTTAGTTAGATTAACATTTACATAGTAAAAGTTGAGATTTTTTTGGCTTCTATTTTAGGATTATTGTGGGTAACTTTACATGATGTGGGGTGTTGTTGATATGTGTTCGATTTCTTGTTTCTTTTTGGGTCTATCTGAGTTTGTAGTGCGAAATTTAAATTGAAATTATTATAACAAAGATTTAACCTCCATAGAACTAGTTTAAGCTTTGAGAAATAATGACATAAATAGTGACTATAAAATGGGAAGGAAGAAGAGAAAAATTGAAATAAAATAGATTAAATAAGTCCCTCACGCGTCAATAGCAAGTGTATAACTCTCACTTTTCCATGTCAGCTGAAAGTGTTAAAATGACACAATGGAGCCTGACATGAGGTGTCCAAAATGAACAAAGCGTAGTTAAAGTGTCTAAGTAAAAATTGCTGCCAAGTTTAGGAGGCCACCGATGGGTTACCCCTTTCTAATTTGATGTCCTTTTTCTTCAAGTTGATGTACCCCATATTATTATTTTATTATTTTTTATTATAAGAAGTAGCACTATAAAAAACGCAACCTTTTTCTTTTGTCATTGTATGGAAAAAGTAAATAAATGAAAATTAGGACAAAACTTGTTAATAGTTAGTTTTGGGTCCCATTAGTACTTAATAAAACGTCTTATTAATTTGTTGAGTTACAACTTGTTTGCGTGTAAACTTTGTCTTAATTAATTAATAGTTAAGGTCCCCATAAGTTTTTCCAATTCACAACTTTTTCCTTAGAATAATGTCTTTATCTTTCACTTATTTTCCTCTTTATTTCTTTTGGATTTTTCGACTAATTAAATTACATCACTTTCCTTATGGTCCTTCTAACGACCTAGAGATGAACAAATTTTTGGAATTTGCAAAGAAGCCTACAAGAGAAATTATTGTCAATGACAGACAAACATTGCCCCAAAAAAAAAAAAAAAAAGGTTAGAATCTAGAGATCATAGAAGTCATACATCAATTTGGTATATTAAATACATTCTTAGTTTAAGAGCACAATATTTTAAAAAAATAAAATTCTAATATTAATCAAACTGAGACATGTATGTAAAATGAAATGGAGGGATTGGATTCTGGGTACGTTGGGATACCATTCGTCGGAAAATTATACTGTATATACAAGTAAAATGATAAACAAAATGGTTAAATAACATATTTTGGACACCCTTGACACAACAATATAATGTAGCCCAGTGGTTTCAGGCGTCTTGAAAGAGCAAAAACATGAAAACTTAAAGTAATTGTGAGTTTGATCTTTGAGAAAAAGAATAAATATACCCTTGAACTATCGTTAATGATATGCAGATACTCTCCGTCATACTTTTGAGATATTGGTGCCCCTGCCATCCAAAAACTAGAGTGAAGGGCATATATGCTCTAGTTTTTGGACGACAAGGGCACCAATGTCCCAAAAGTACAACGGAGGGTATCTGCGTATCATTTACGATAGTTCAGGGATATATTTATCTTTTTTCCCTTGATTTTTTTTAAGTACACGATTGTGTGTTTGAAACTCACTAGTAGCAACTCTTTTTTCCACATTTTAACAAGAGCAGACTCACTTTAGCATTTGGACACCTTTTATGAAATTAACATGATAGTATTTGTTTTGATATGATCAGGTAGTTTCTGAGGAAGGTAGAGCGATGTATAATGGAGGAGCAGCAGGACTAACATTTTGGAGTCCAAATGTGAATATATTAAGAGATCCAAGGTGGGGTAGGGGCCAAGAAACACCAGGGGAGGACCCTCATTTGGTTGCACAATATGCCGTTAGCTACGTTAAGGGACTTCAAGGCGGCGGCGGTAGTGGCAACACCCGCTTAAAGGTGGCTGCTTGTTGCAAGCATTACACTGCTTATGATCTTGATGATTGGAATGGCAATGATCGTTACCACTTCAATGCTAAGGTAACCATATATACCTAACTAATAATTAGTACTACTTTGATTTCCTTATCTGAATACTGAATGATTAAAATGATTTGTTTTTCAACATCCGAATATATATAGTTTATTTATGTGTACATATTAAATATGTAATTTAATAAATAAATAAAATAGATTCATTATTTGATTGAAAAAAACAAACACTTATACTTGCTAATGGAGATAGTTTGTAGTGGTGGTGGTGGTGGTGATGGTAAAAATTGTTATTAATTATTAGTAATGATGGTGGTGATCTAGTTGTGACGATGTAGGTGTTGGTGTTGTGGTGACTATCATTATGGTGGCGATTGATAGTGGTGTTAGTGACTGTAATGATGAAGTTGATTGTCGGTGGTGTTAGTTATGATGATAGAGGTGGTTGATAGTAGAGATTGACCATCTCATTTATTCGTTTTCTTTTGTTGTAAGTGTTGCAAATTCACATACGCCAAATTATAGAAGAGGGAAAAAATGTTGAAAAAATTCATTTTAATTTAAAATGTGTAGGTAAGCATGCAGGACTTAGAGGATACTTACAATGTGCCATTCAAGGCATGTGTGGTTGAAGGTAATGTAGCAAGTGTGATGTGCTCTTACAACCAGATCAATGGAAGGCCATCTTGTGCTGACTCTACTCTCCTCCGTGACACAATTCGTTCCCAATGGCACCTTAACGGGTATGAGATGAGATAAATAAAGTTATTCTATGAATTGAGATAAAATTATTTTACATTTTATCCCACGAGTCATCATTCTCGAACTAAATACGTTTCAAACGGTTGAAAATTAAGAGTACACATATATTGAAACATGTATATCTCTATCAAGATTAATTAATACTCGTACCAAATATTGATGACGTATCATAAGCTTAGTCCATTCTAATTATTATTCTATTTTATATGAATGAGCTAGTTGCTTTGCAAACTCAAAAACAAATATAGGGAATAAGAAACTTTAGATTAATCATTGTTATCATGTCCAATCACTATGGTTGAAAAATGAGACATAAATATATTGTAGTTGAATGATTATAGAAGCTACCTACTACTATAGTGTTGTGTTGTAATAATAATAACTTGTTGGCCTTGTAAAACAGATACATCGTATCAGATTGTGATTCTGTTGGAGTTCTATTCGAGAAACAACATTATACTCGTTACCCTGAAGATGCTGCAGCGGCCACTATTAAAGCTGGTTCGTTTTTGTTGTTCCCCCGTAAGTTTCATACTTAAATTATCACTTATTAGTTTGATGATCGTATGTATATAAATAGGGTTGGATTTGGACTGTGGGCCTTTTCTAGCCATCCACACAGATGAAGCTGTCCGTACAGGCAAAGTTTCAGAATTGGAAATCAACAATGCTTTAGCCAATACAATTGCAGTCCAAATGCGTCTAGGAATGTTTGATGGGCCAAATGGTCCTTACGCAAATTTGGGCCCAAAAGATGTGTGCAGTCCAGCCCATCAACAGTTGGCCCTTCAAGCTGCTCGTGAAGGCATTGTTCTTCTCAAAAATATTGGACAGGCTCTCCCATTGTCAACTCAGAGACACCGGACCGTTGCTGTTATTGGGCCCAATTCAGATGCTACAGTTACCATGATTGGCAATTATGCTGGTAAATATTCCATATACTCTCTCCTCTTACCACTAATTAAGAGTTTTCTACCATATATTGAGAAGATACGCTTAGATACATGTATTTTTGCTATCATATATACTAAAATAATTAACAAGAGAGGCGAGCGAGATGGGGGAGAGAGACAAACAAGATTTTGTTATGTGTCCGCTAGATACATGAGAGAGTGGCAAGCCAGAAGGGAAAAAGGAGAGGGAGGTGAGTGAGATTTGTTATGTATCCAACATACATATGAATCCACTTGGATACAATGTATTTAAAACAAATTTGGCCATATATATCCTGAGATATATGTATATGGATATATCTGGATGCACCAAAGTCTGGTAAGATACATAATATTGTGTTAGAAAATGAGATATTTCTAGATGTTTTTTTTGTTTAATTGTTATTTTCTTAAATATTATGTTAAGTATGTAAAGGAAAGGTAGTCCTTGTTTTATGGAATATGTTTTTTAAGAAAGTCAATAGTGGTTGGATATGTATGGTCCTCTACTAACTTTGGAAAAGCTTATGTAGATATGTGTGTGTGTATGCTTTAAAAGTAATAGATGAATGAAAGTTTTGCTGCTGAACATTATTTTTTCTTCTCTAAAAGTTTCAAATCCTAACAGTGGTATCAAGAGCCCTTCTTCTTGAGGGATCTGTGAAGGCAAGAAGGCTAAAGTTTTTTTTTTTTCTCCTTCTAAGGTGAGAGTTGAGCAGCAGTAACATGGCATCCAACAGCTTCTTGGGTGCAGGCCCTCCTATGTTTACAGGAGAAAATTATCACATATGGGTGATAAAGATGAAGGCTTATCTCAAAGCTCTTAGTCTATGGGAAACAATTGAAACTGAAGATGATCCTCTTCCACTTGGACCAAATCCAACTGTTGCACAAATGAAGAATCATGAAGATGCAAAGTCAAGGAAACCCAAGGCTCTCACATGTCTTCATTCAGCACTTTCAGATGTGATTTTCACAAGAATAATGGCTTGTGAAACACCTAAAGAAGTATGGGAGAAACTAAAAGAGGAGTTCGATGGAAGTGACAGAGTGAAGGCTGTCAAACTCTTAACTCTCAAAAGAGAATTTGAGATGTTAAGGATGAAAGAAGGTGATACTGTGAAAGAGTATTCTGCCAAACTTATGGAGATTGTAAACAAAGTAAGGTTGTTTGGTGAAACCTTTCCAGATTCAAGGGTGGTGGAGAAGATGATGGTAAGCTTACCAGCAAGGTTTGAGTCCAAGATTTCAGCAATAGAAGAATCTTGTGATTTGAAGACTTTATCTGTGGCAGAACTGATCAGCAAGTTGCAAGCCCAAGAACAAAGATCAAGTATAAGAGATGAAGAAGTAGCAGAAGCGGCGTTTCAAGCACAACATAAAGGCAAACAGCCTATGAAGGACAATAGAAGGATGGAAGGAGATAAATTAGAAAAGGGAAAACCAAGGAAGGAATCTTCAAAGAGAGGGAAGTTTCCACCTTGCAGCCACTGTAAAAGAACCAATCATCAAGAAAAAGACTGTTGGTTCAAAGGAAAGCCACCGATTCAATGTAGATTCTGTAGAAAGATGGGTCATATTGAGAAAAATTGCAGGGCCAGGCAGAATCAACCACAACAAAACCATGTGCAGCAGGCAAATTTTGTTGAAAAATCTGAAAATGAAGAAGAAAGCTTGTTTATGGCTTCTCATGAAGAAAACACAACCAACAAATCCTCATGGTTCATAGATAGTGGATGTACGAGTCATATGTCACACAATGAGCTCATGTTTCATACACTTGACAAGTCAATCAAAACTAAAGTAAGGATGGGAAATGGTGAGACGGTAGATGCACTTGGAAAGGGTTCAGTTGCCTTTCAAACTACACAAGGTACAAAGTTTATACATGATGTGTTGTATGTTCCTTCTTTAGCATGTAACTTGTTAAGTGTGGCTCAAATGATGTCTAAAGGCTATTCCTTATTTTTTAAGGATAAACATTGTTTGATTTTTGACTCCGAAGATAGTTTGATTGTTAAAGTAAGAATGGTGGATAAAATTTTTCCTTTAGATGGGAGGTTTGATAGTGCAAATTTTGCAAGTAAGGATGAGTCATGGTTGTGGCACAAAAGATATGGTCATTTTAACTATGCTACTTTAAAGTCTATGTATGAAAAGGGCTTGACTAAGGATTTACCTGAGATTTCACTGTCTAAAGAAGTTTGTGAGTCATGTCAGATGGGTAAGGTACACAGGAAATCATTTCCTAAAAGTGCTACCTGGAGGGCAACTAAAAAACTTGAACTAGTTCACACTGATGTGTGTGGACCTATGCAGGCATCATCTTTGGGACACAATAAATATTTTGTGCTCTTTATTGATGACTTAACAAGGATGACTTGGGTGTATTTTCTGAGTAACAAGTCTCAAGTATTTTCAGTTTTCAAGAAATTTAGAGCTTTTGCGGAAAGGCAAAGTGGTTGTAAGCTAAGGGCTTTGAGGTCGGACAATGGTGGCGAATACACTTCAAATGAGTTCAACAAGTATTGTGAAGATATGGGGATTGATCACAAGTTGACAGTAAGCTATTCGCCTGAACAAAATGGAGTCTCAGAGAGGAAGAACAGAACAGTAGTTGAAATGGCAAGATGTTTGCTGCTGGAAAAGAAACTGCCACAAAGCTTTTGGGCAGAAGCTGTTCATACTTCAGTGTATTTGTTAAATAGGCTACCAACAAAAGCTGTGGATGAAAAGACTCCTACTGAGGCATGGAGTGGAATACAGCCATCTGCCAAGCATCTAAAAGTTTTTGGTTCGATATGCTATTCTCATGTTCCTTCTGTCAAAAGAAGCAAACTTGAACCAAAAGGTGAATTGGGGATCTTTATTGGTTATTCATCACAAGCCAAGGGTTATAGAGTTTTCAACTTGCAAACAAAAAATATTTCAATCCGAAGAGATGTAGTCGTGGATGAGCATGCTTATTGGAACTGGGATAAGGAGCAAATTGAGAAAGATAATGCAGTTTTTCAGAACTTGAGCCCGCTGCCTGAAATCAAATCATTTGGGTCTGAAACTCTGAAAGAAGACGAAGAATCAGACAGGGAATTCTCACTTGATTCGCCAATTTTGAAGACAAGATCTCTTTCCGAGATATATGAAAGATGTAATGTTGCAATCTTAGAACCAAATAGCTATCAAGAAGCATCAAGACATGAAGTTTGGATTGAAGCCATGAAGGAGGAGATTGGTATGATAGAAAAGAATGATACTTGGAAGTTGGTTGATAAACCCAAAAACAGAAATGTGATCGGGGTGAAGTGGGTTTATAGAACCAAACTTAATCCAGATAGCTCAGTTTATAAATACAAAGCAAGGCTTGTTGTGAAAGGTTATGCGCAAATTGCAGGTCTGGATTATGGGGACACGTTTGCACCTGTTGCACGACATGATACAATAAGGCTGCTATTTGCTTTGGCAGCTCAATCAAATTGGAAGCTGTATCATTTGGATGTGAAATCTGCATTCTTAAATGGACTGTTGCAGGAGGAGATATATGTTGATCAACCAGAAGGCTTTCAAGTTGCAGGAATGGAGGATAAAGTCTACCGACTTCATAAGGCATTGTATGGATTAAAGCAGGCTCCTCGAGCATGGTACAGTAAGATTGATGATCATCTCATTCATTGTGGCTTCAAGAGAAGTGAAAATGAAGTCACTTTATATGTGAAGAAGGCTAAAGGAGGAGATGTGTTTGTGGTGTCACTCTATGTTGATGATCTTCTGGTAACAGGAAGCAATAAAGCAATGGTGAATCAGTTCATGCAAGAAATGGAGACCAAGTTTGAAATGTCAGATTTGGGTGAAATGAGTTACTTTTTGGGAATGGAGATTCATCAAGCTACTGCTGGAACCTTTATTTCTCAGAGAAAATATGCATGGGATATTCTTAAAAGGTTCAAGATGGAGAGATGCAAGTCTGTACCGACTCCACTGCTTCACAATGAAAAAATTTCAAAGTTTGAAGGAGGTGACAGGGCTGATCCAAGAGTTTATAGAAGTCTGATTGGTAGTTTGTTGTATTTGACAGCAACAAGACCCGATCTCATGTTCGCGGCAAGTCTACTGTCGAGGTTTATGCAAGCTCCAAGTCAAGTTCATCTTGGTGTTGCTAAACGAACATTGAGATATATCAAAGGAACTGCTGATTATGGTATTTGGTTTAAAAGGGAAGAGCAAGGGCAACTGATGGGTTATTCAGATAGTGATTGGGCAGGAAGCGTTGATGATATGAAAAGCACTTTTGGATATGCTTTTACACTTGGTTCAGGCATGTTCTCATGGAATTCAAAGAAGCAAGAGGTGGTAGCTCAATCTTCTGCAGAAGCAGAATACATCGCAGCTGCTGGTGCAACTAATCAGGCTTTATGGTTAAGAAAGATTCTACGTGATCTGGAGCAAAATGACATTGAAGCTACTGTCATTAAGGTTGACAACAAGTCAGCAATATCTATGGCCAAAAATCCAGTGCAACATGGTCGTAGCAAGCATATAAATGTGAAGTTTCACGCTATCAGGCAAGCAGAGAAGGATGGCGAAGTTCAGCTTGTTCATTGCAGCTCAGATCAGCAGATTGCAGACATCATGACCAAGGCTCTTCCTAAGGGGAAATTTGAAGTTCTAAGGGCTAAGTTGGGAGTATCCAAGAAAAATCTCAAGGAGGAGTGTTAGAAAATGAGATATTTCTAGATGTTTTTTTTGTTTAATTGTTATTTTCTTAAATATTATGTTAAGTATGTAAAGGAAAGGTAGTCCTTGTTTTATGGAATATGTTTTTTAAGAAAGTCAATAGTGGTTGGATATGTATGGTCCTCTACTAACTTTGGAAAAGCTTATGTAGATATGTGTGTGTGTATGCTTTAAAAGTAATAGATGAATGAAAGTTTTGCTGCTGAACATTATTTTTTCTTCTCTAAAAGTTTCAAATCCTAACATATTGTAAATTAGATTATATCTAACTAATTAGCTACTAAACTAGTGGAATTTACGTAAATATACCATCCTTTCTTTGACATTTTTTGAAAATTAGTGGCCCTAAGTTTCTTACTAGCAAGCTCTCTCCTCTTCTCAATATATCTTGATTTTTAGTCTTTCTAAAACAGAATCTGATAAAAGATTTATATGCTTGCAAGAATTGTACTTCAGTACATATATTGGCACATTTGTTACATTCTGAATCCTCATTCTAAATTTTCCTCTTTTATGTTATATGTATATATATAGGTGTTCCATGTCGTTATATTTCACCATTACAAGGAGTATCAAGATATGCAAGGACAGTTCATCAACAAGGATGTATGGGAGTAGCTTGTCCAGGGATTCAAAAATTTGGATTAGCAGAAGTGGCTGCAAGGCATGCTGATGCCACTGTGTTGGTAATGGGACTTGACCAATCCATTGAAGCCGAAGCTAAAGACAGAGTTAGCCTTCTTCTCCCAGGACACCAACAAGACCTCATTTCTAGGGTAGCTATGGCTTCTAAAGGCCCCGTAGTGTTGGTTTTGATGTCCGGTGGCCCCATTGATGTTACATTCGCCAAAAATGATCCTCGTGTTTCCGCTATTCTTTGGGTTGGCTATCCTGGTCAGGCTGGTGGAGCTGCCATTGCTGATGTTCTATTTGGAGCAGCCAATCCAGGTATGTATGTATATACTTAATTATATCACTTTCAGTGGGTCATCGTCCCTAACTCCCTGTAACAGTTTAACTTTAAAGAAATGAATTATAGTTACACTGCATAGTAGAGAAGGGCAGTGATTGTGGTATATATAGACCTTTTTCAAGGTCAATTTCAACATATAGAAAGAAAATGCATATTGATCAATTTATTATATATGTATATATTGTATTTATTTTATAATTGGTGATATAATAATAGTTTGGAAATTTGCATATTTCAGGGGGGAAGCTTCCAATGACATGGTATCCACAAGATTATGTAGCTAAAGTGTCCATGGCAAACATGGACATGAGAGCAAATCCAACAAAAGGCTATCCTGGTAGAACCTATAGATTCTACAAAGGCCCAACAGTTTTCCCATTTGGGGCTGGCTTTAGCTACACAAGATTCAGCCAACATTTAGTCTCCGCGCCAATCACTGTTTCAGTGCCAACTCTTCATTTTCATGATCTTGTATCGAACAACACAACAACGTCATTAATGAAAAAGAATGCTGCTGTGAGAACAATACATACTAATTGTGAGTCACTTGATATAGACATGCATATTGATGTGAAAAACATAGGGGACATGGACGGAACACATACGGTCCTCATTTTCTCAACCCCACCTGATCACACGGAGACAAAACAACTAGTCGCGTTTGAGAAAGTTCATGTTGTGTCTGGGGCTAAGCAGAGAGTCAAGATCAATATGAATGCTTGCAAACACCTTAGTGTAGCTGATGAATATGGAGTTCGAAGAATTTACATGGGAGAACACAAAATCCATGTTGGTGATGACCTCAAACATTCTATAACCTTTCAACCTTCATTGGAAGAGATCAAAGTCTAAGCATACTTTTAAGGACTAAGTATTCTTGCAATTAATACTTCTTAATTATTTCTTTCCTCCCATCATATAAAAGCCAACAACAAGTGTAAAGAAGCTCTGTTGTTTGGGAATGAGAGGGAAGGGTTAAGAACAATATTAGGGATTTGGGATATAATTAAGACAAAAGTTATAGCAAGTGTTGATTGGGTTCAACATAATCAAATGTGACATAGAATTTCAGAATGAAGCATTTTAAACACCTTGTTTGGATGATTGTTTCCCGTTGTAAGTTTACATGTAATATTGTTGTATAATATCGTTTAAATCCATCATTAGATAATGATTGAAAATCCCATTTTGTGAAAAGACCTATTTGGTGTGATCGCATCGTTACCGTAGTATTTTCTTCTCATTTTGTCTTCAGTTATTATTTAATAATCTTATTTTATCTTCTACCTTACCTATTATTCATAGTAGTTTTACCTCGTATCCTACTTTTCTTGTAGGTTTATCATTTGAATTGTTGATATCTAACACGAAGTTGGTGGTGTGACTTGGATTTTTTTAATTAATTATAGCAACTAAAATGAGATGGAAGAAATATATGTATTCTTAGCTTAAATATGTGCATTGCTTTCAGTTTATGAATCCCAAAAAGTCAATTTAAATAAGGGCGGGCTACTTAAATTGCAGCAGAAAGAGGTGGCGTAACTTGGATTAGAGTATATCATCTTCAAGTTGCGTGTTCTTTGATTATTTGCATGATATTATGTGGTGAATTTGAATTGGTCATGAGGCCTACCAGTATGTGTTGTTTGTACTGATATTATTCTTGTTATGCCAATTGGCATAGTTTGGTTGCAGAATTTAGTGATGTTTTATAGGTGAAGACGATGATGATCTCTAATAGCTTCTACTCCTATTTCCTTATGACGTGAGTTGTGCCTTATTCTTTCAACATTTTGGGAAGGGTTGATATGTTTCTTGAAAAGAACTTGTTTAAAAATCAAGTTAAGAGTATTTCTACTTTTAAATAGGATGTTAGATTATGTTTTATTTATTTCCGCATTTAATGTTTCAGTTTGGAGGTAATAATACTCCTATTTAGGTGATAAAGTAGGCATTCACATGGTCCAGTTAATTGAGTTGTGACATTATTTTTATGTTGCATGCTTTGGACATGAAATAACTTTTTTTTAATGACCATCTAATATATGATATTCATTTGTAAGACTTGTGTTGCATTGGTGGAGAAATACTTTCTACCAAAAATTTTATATTCTCATAACTTGGACTCAAACTGTTTGATTAAGGATTGAAGGATCTTATCCAATCAATCCCTCACACCTTTGTTGATACTAAAAATTTGTTATTCAAATGTTTCACCCTCTTCAAAATAATTTCCAAGTAAATATCTAAGTATTAGGCTCATGCTTTTTAAGTAAAATTAACAAATTGAAATTGTAGTTAATACTTCACAATGAGATTCATTCAGATTTTTTTTTATAAAAACACAATGCATAACGCCAAATTAATTTCTCTTATACTATTTTAGATACGTATACCATCTAGTGAATCAAGAATGACTTCATTTAAAAGAAAATTTGTTAAAAAATAATATTTGGAAGCTATTTTTTACATGTGACAAACTATGAAAGACAAAAAATAATTTAAGTGAAAGTAGCACAACCAACGCCTCTCATCATCATCTTCTTAAACTCCATAAAATCAATCCTTCCATCTCCATCAACATCCACATTGTTGATCATCTTCCTACAATCCTCAACGTTACCGCCTTGTTTAAGTCCAAGGGATCCCAACACTGATTTCAACTCATCAATTGTGATAAATCCGTCTCCATTTTGATCAAACACCTTGAATGCCTCTTGCATGTCTTCATCTTCATCCATAAAAATCGTCGTATAAAGAGCACCAAACTCATCAATATCGACATATCCATCGCCATTGACGTCAATATTTTGTATCATTTGGGCTAACTCACCTTCCGGAATGAATATACCCATATTCTCCAATGAATCATTTAGCTCGTTCATTGTTATATGTCCATCGTCGTTCTTGTCGAATATTTGAAACATCCGCCTCAGCTCCTCCGCATTCATTTTTTATATATGCTGTAAACGGAGACGACCACTGTTTATTCTTCTTGATTTTAGATTTATGTTAAAGAATATAGGGATAAGGGTCTGAAAAATA
Source organism: Solanum bulbocastanum (assembly GCA_037074985.1). NCBI lineage: Eukaryota > Viridiplantae > Streptophyta > Magnoliopsida > Solanales > Solanaceae > Solanum > Solanum bulbocastanum. Next base: position 31,952,107 of record CM073607.1, read on the forward strand.
TTCCAACTTTGTTCGAATTTACTGTTGCGATAATAAACTTTCATGAGAGAGTTGGAATAACAATAGTCAATCAAATTTTAAATATATATTCAACGATTTTTCATTTTTGTGATTTATAATACTGCTTTTTTTTTTTTTTTAAATAATATACATTACTCAATTTGTTATAATTTTTTTGTATATATGTAAGTTTATACTTAGTTAAATTCATAGGGTTTTAGTTGTTTTTTCATATACTATATATTTCTAAAATTATTTTTTTTTAAAATTTCCGCGCAACACGTGGATACAAATACTAGTATTTTTAATGGAGAAGGGCCTAAAATGTCACTAAACTATTTCGATTGGTACAAAATTATCATCCGTCCATCTTTCGACTCCCAAATACCTCCAACATTAATCTTTTGATTTAAAATTATCCTTATTTTTAACGACTCACTCTCATAAAGTGGATGAGGCGCAGTATTGTTATTTTTTTTTTAATAATAACCAACTCTGTGTAGGTAAATTTGACCCTTCCACAATATTGAGGGTCTATTTGATCCTTCTAAAATATGAATTATTATTTTTTTGCCTTTTCTAATTCAACGAATAATTTGAGTTTATCATTTTGATGATCAAATTTATTTTTTACTCATCTTCTAATAAAATTTATAATATATGCCTCAATTTTTTTTTCTCATGTACAAAAAGTAAATTACCATATAGGCACAAAATGTGAAAAATTATTCTAGTGGAATAGCATTTTTTTCCTTTAATTGACCTTACATAACATGAATTTGGATTATTCAAAACTCAATGTAAGTATAGGTTATCGAATAGAAGAAAAATTTAAAACAGTAGAAGAAATCAAATTAATTATTTTTTATATTGACAGGTTAAAAATAAAATTTACAATAACATAAAAAGAGAGGGACTTATTATTTTTTATTTATTACTTCATATATTGTCCCAATTTACATAACATAGTTCAAATTTTTATTTTCAAACAAGAAAATCTATGGGCGCTATTTATTCATATGTATGTTAAATATTTTAAAGTGTTAATTGTTGTAATCTATAATATTTTTAACGGAGAAGGGCCTAAAGTGTCACTTAACTATTTTGATTGGTACAAAATTATCCTATGTCCATTTTTCGGCTCCCAAATAACCCCAACATTAATCTTTTGACTTAAAAATATCCTTTTTTTAATGGCTCACTCTCATAAAGTGGATGAGGGACAATATTGTATCAAACCCCACAGTTTATGGGTATTTTCGTCCCTTCTCTGTTAAAATAATTTGAAATTACTTAATATATGGGCTCATATGATTGGCGTGATTTTGAATTTCATAGTAAATAAATAAAAAAGGTTAGTCTTCTACTTTCTACAACCCCCCCCCCCCCCCCACTTCCTTTCTCTTCCACTTTTTTTTTTCTTTTTGGATTTGATTAAGCAACTATGTACATATATTACATTTTTCTTTTGTGTCTATCCGAAATTCAAATTAAAAGAATGAAAATAACATTTTCTCCTATCCCCACCCCACATCACCATGATAATAATACAAATTAAAAGAATATGAACATGTGAGCTTATTTCCAATTTGAGTCTCTGATATCCTAATTAAGAATAAGAGATTAAAAAAAGAAAGAGGAAATGAACAAAACAATTGGATAATTAATAGAAAAATTATATTAATAAAAACTAATAATATTTGTTTGGATAGACAATCAGACGGAGCGAGTATAAATTTTAATTGGATCCCTAGTTATGAGTTGGTTATAATAAATTGGTGGTCGATTCAAAATAGGACAATAGCTAGGAAGATATTGTGAAATAAGTAATGTTTTTCTATTAATTATTTTTAAGTTTATCGAGTCAAAATAGGAATCATATGTGACTTTTTATTATTTATTTGAGAAATGTTTTAACTTTGGACCAATCAAATGATGCAACATAATAAACAAAATATCTAATAATTTTATTTTAGGAGTGCTATTAAAAATAAGGGCATATATGAGCCAAAGGGTTAGATATTTTTGAGCCAAAAAGTTGACGTCAGGGGTATTTGGGGGTCGAAAGGCAGATGAAGGATAGCTCTGTACCAATTCAAAATAGTTGAAGGGTATTTATACTCTTCTCCGTATTTTTACTGTATTTTTAGATATAAAATTATTTTTCAAATACATTAAAAATTGTATTACCAAATGCATGGGCAAAATAAAATAGTTTCATTTTTGAAATTCAAACTATATCCTAAATTGAGATGAAAAAGTATTATGTGTTGTAAATAAATCATATAATGTATGTCCATTGCCCACATTCACTGTAGTAAGCTTTGCTCTCCAAGTTACTTAATGTCTTATAAAAGGCCTACGCTATATATGAAATGAGATACCAAAAAACATTGAAAAGAAAAGTTTCTATTTCTTTTTGTTCTTCCTCTTTATTATTTTCACTTTTCACCATTTGATTTTAATATTTTGCTTTTATTTTATAACACGTTATCAACACGAGTCTCTAATACTAGTTGAGATCACTCCTAATTTGTTTTTATTAATGTTGTTATCAATACACAAGAATACATGTGCAATCATGAAATCTTCTTTGACAGCATCTCAATGACATCTCAGTAAGTAGATTTTTGGTAGTATTCTTATCTAATTCAACTGCAATTGATTCCTTATGTGATTGGTTATACATTTGCTGTTGTGAACTATTTAAAGTGCTATTAATTTAACCACAAAAATAACCATCACATGCTTACAAAATAAAAGGGGGGCTTACACTTCTGTTTGACCTTTAAAATTTAAAGGCTTGTTAATGTTAACAAATTTCATTATTTATTGTGGAATATGTGAGTAAAGTGCATACAACTTACAAACTTTAAGCATATCAAACAAAAACAAAATAATAAGAGATAAAATCAGAGCATATGCTTATCCCAAAGGTCTATCAGGCGATGTTTTTCAAGAGCATATAAAAACATTTGATAGATTATGGCATTGCACACTACTATTAGTTGTTGTATTATAATTTTATCAAAACTACCTAGTTTGTATGGATGATGCTATATAGATGCTATATTTTCAGAGTATAAAACCTATCTTGCACTGTTGTGAATTTGAATATCAAAAGATATACTTAAGAAACAGAGTGAACAGAAGATCAAAAAAGAAAATGATTTATCTTTTCAAGTTTGATTTTAAGGGTATTAAATTTGATTATGCTTATGAAAGATTATGAAATGATAATTTTATTTTAATTTGATATTAATAAATAAAGTTTGAATACTTAAAGTATTCCTTTACTTATGGTTGACCAAAATTACTAATAAAAATATGTATTAGAGAAATATATTTATATCACGCCCCAAAATTGCTCCCGAAGAGCAATATGATTTTTTTTTGAGAGACTTCATGACATAATTTTACGGTCTACTTGAATTGTAATACAGGTTACAAGAATTGTTCTGCTACAAAAATTAGTATACTTCATTTCTTGTTAAAATTTACTTTATTTATCATATAATCATAAATGATATTTTTAAAGGCATAAGGGTGAACTTTATTGTACTTTATCCTATTATACCATTGATGGAACATCTAACGATAGATTCAAGTCTCATCGCACTAATAAGATAAGACATCGGGTATAAATCCGGATGCACTATGATAATGTAATGTTGGGTTCAAGTCCCATCGAATTATGGCCTAACACGCCATCTTATGAATAAGATGTTGGGTTTGAGTCCCACTAAATATGGACAATAAGTCTTCTTATAGAAAAGACGTTCCGTTCAAATCTCAATGCAATAAATTGATGATATAATGATGATTGAGCAATCTAATGTGCTTTTGATGAAAAATTATGAAACATATGATTTTGCTTTATTCTCTAAAATGAATGTGGTAGCTGTACATGATAAGTCTAAAAGATGATAAAATCACTATTGTGTTGTATAAATGAAAGTGGTGTGACAAAAGACAAAATAATAATAGTCATCATTATGGTAAAAAGGAAGAACACTATGGGTTCTCCAAATAATCTTTCAAAATGTGAAGATAATATTTGCCATCAAAATGGTATAAAATGTCATTAGACACATGTCTGTTGTGAGACCTAATAATTTGATAATTTTTTAAGACCTCCATCGGAAGAAAAAGTGGTGATACACTTGACTTTCAAAAGTGATGTCGAGGTATGTGTATGTCATATGAACATGATAAATTTAAAAGCAAGACAATGAACTTCTAATGAAAAAATAATAATGATTATGAAGCATGTATTTATGATTATGGTCAATTCCTTGAAGAAAATGTGACTTGTGATAAGTATCATGAAAAGTGAACCATTCTTGAAAGTGAATGTGTCAAAATTATAAATAAATGCATACTCATGTATGATTTAATAAATACCACAACTCACCCCTATGGGAGGTTAGAGAGAAATAAAGAAATTTATTTTGGTATAAATGATCATTAGTCAAGTACTTTTAGTACATCACAAATATTATGGTATGTTTTAGTATGAACTACCGAAAGGGCAAAAGAATGAAATAATTTCTTGCCACAAAAATTTGTCATTGGTTATGTATCTTTGTGTGTCAAAAATATTTTGCTAGATATTAAATAATAGGGAGGAGATACTAATGACAACAGTAAATCAAGAAACAAGTTTTGCTTGTAATGATTTTCACCATGACAATAATGATATAAATTTCTCCTTGAAAGAGATGTTCACCAGACAAACAATGTTATGAAATATGTGGTAGTATCTAATGTTAATTGTGAGCTTTGTTACGCTAATGTGCTACTACCCAAAGAAATAAAATTGCTCATTATATTGGAATTGTAGTAAGTCCCGAAAGAAACTATTTAAGTTTCATAGAAATAGTCAAAACAAATTATATTTAGACTATAAAATATGAAAAGATTTAAGATCTTCATATAATCAAAGTGGGTTATAAATATCTACATTAAAGATTACCCATGTTTTCATGTTGTTTGTGGTAACTAAATATGGGCATGATGATGGAATCACATGCAAAATAAATTAGAAGTTTATTGAAAAATGAATATCAGTTGGCATGACCGGTTGACGACCATCCTGGTTCAAATATGATATGAAAATTCATGTGGTTATATATATTGAAAAAGTAATAAATTCTTCAAGAATTCTCCTGTGTTGTTTGTTCTCATGATAAAATTATCATTGCACCAGCTAAAGTTGAGATTGTATTTCCTGAAATTTTGAAATGTATAAAAAAGTGAATATGGGCATCTTCACCTGCCATGTGGACCATTTACTATTATATGATTTGAATAGATTCATCGATGTTATGGTCACATGTGCTTCATTATCAACTTGCAATTTGATTTTTTCAAAGTTGATTGCTCGAATTGTTAAATCAAGAGCACATTTCAAATTATAAAATTATATTAATGATGCTAGTTTATACCAAGTGGTTTAAGCAGAAATTATATGCCTCCAATTATAGCTAAACCATTGGTTGTGAGAACAAAACTCTCAAAAGAAATTTGATAGTGGATATGTTATTTAAAATGTAGCAATACTTGTTTGTATCAAGCCAACAAGATTCCCCTATCACAATTGGTTCAGGGTCATGAATCAAAAAAAATCTCATCTAGAAATTTAAATGTGCGGTATATTAATCAATTGCTCCACCACTATGCAATATACAAAGATGAGTCCCCAAATAAGGTTGGGTGAATGTTAGATTCTCTAACATTAGGGAGAGAGATGATAAGCAACTGGAAAAATAAGTTATAAATAATGAAATATCATTGGTATGATCCTTATTGAAAAGATAATTTAAGTCATCTGTCAGACGTATTTGCTGACTCTATGTTATAATCCAGTTATAAATGCTCCCAAAAAAAACCTTGAAGGACATAATTTATAGAACGCCTGAAGCGTTATAGATTTATCAATTCGAAAGATGAAATATCTTGAAGAAGAAGAGGAGCAAATGATCAAGATGGTCATCATAAGGAGGCAAGTGCTTTAGAAATAACACCATGACATAACACTTCATAAAACCTTGACAAAGGTTCAGGTACTTGAAAATGATTAACAATTAAGAGAACTCGATAAGTTATGCCATATTAGAATCGATATCAAATAACCGTCGACGATATCTTTAATATAATATAGCACTCAAAATTATAAATGATAACGAGGATCTTGATTTAAATCTGTCAAACAGTATGGACAGATGAATGATTGGCCAAAGAAAATACGCAATTCAAGTATATTTTATTTCACTTGAAAAAGTGATGCACTGAACTTATAGTTCATATATCAAGATATAATGTCAATGAGGGTACAAATGGATTATTAAGTGAAATGTCAAATAAAAATCATAAGATTAAAGTACGGCTTGTGCCTTGAGGCATAAAATTTTTTCACAAAAGTCCTGACATTATTATATGGAGATGTGCTCTCATATGGTGGATGCAATGAGGTTTCTTTCAGTCTAACTATATATGAAAAGTTGAATACGTAAACTAAATGATTTTCATGTCTAGCTAGATAGATAAATATTATCTCTGAAGAATTTAAAAGACTTTAAAGTGATTCCATTGAATAGTACCCCAATGGTTGTGAGATCGCTTAACATAAAGATCAATTATAATCTCATTAAAATGGTTAGAAAGTACCATGTCATAGTGCAATTGGTGCACTTATGTATCCTGCTATTATTATTCATGGTATAATAATTTTATTAATGTGCATGCAAAACATTACATCACTCTATCGGTAGAAATAATAGAGTGAACAAAATATTGACATGAATTTATTTATTCTAACCAATCTTGTCTAGATTTATTGGTTATGAAATTGCAGGAAATCATTTGATTTATATGAAGTTTGATCTCAAGAGTAATATTTGTCTTTCATGTGGAAATACAACTATATTTATATTACCCTAAAGGACAACCAATTTTATTATCATGAAAGTCTTTGTTACTTGACTATTGCTACAAACAAGTTGAACAAGCAATTTATCTACACCGATGAGATCACAAATTAAGTGATTGTCAAGGATGTATTGGTCGAACTCAACATATCTAAGGGATAAGAAAACAATATATTAGGATAAGCTCAAGGATGCAACGTCTTTATGAATATGATTTAGTCACAAAGATACAATCAATATCAACATTTGTAAAGCTAATTATGATTTAGTCACAAAGATATAAATAGGCGCTGTACTCTTTTTTCCTTGACCAAGGTTTTGTCCCACTGGGTTTTCCTGGTGGTTTTTAATGAGGCAGCTCTCAAAGCGTATTACTAGATATGTGTACTCTTTTTCCTTCACTAGAATTTTTTTCCCACAGGATTTTTCCTAGTAAGGTTTTATCGAGGCACACTATCTATTGATGAACTCCAATGAGTAGGAAATACATCATATTGTGGATGTCCATTACATAATTTTCTGGATAAGCTTGAAATCATGAAGACAACTTACAAGCAGTTCCGCAAGCAGGTTCCTATAAACAACTTACACAAGCAGGTTCTTATAAGTAGCTTACAAGTAGCTCTTCAAGTAGGTTCCTACAATCAGCTTATAAGTAGTTTCTTTCAAACATTTTGCAATGAGGTAGCTTTCAATGCATATTACTAGATGCGCTTACTTTTTTTCCTTCACTAGGACTTTTTTCCATATGATTTTTCCTAGTAAGGTTTTAACGAAACACATTATCTATTACGAAATGAACTTCCAAGAGAGTGTTGTGGAAATATTCCGAACAATCATATATACTTGTTCTTTTACTAGATTTCTCTTTACATAGACATCTAAGGGGGAGTGTTGTAAATAAATTATATAATGTATGTCCATGGCCCATATTCACAGTAGTAAGATTTGCTCTCCAAGTTACTTAATGCTTATAAAATACCTACACTATATATGAAATGAGATACCAAAAAACAATGAAACGAAAAGTTTCCATTGCTTTCTGTTCTTCCTCTTTCTTTGTTTTCACTTTTCACCATTTGATTTTAATATTCTGCTTTTATTTTACAACATTATCTAATTTTATTGTATTCCAAATGATTAATATTAGCCCTCCAAGTTAGGCATACCATAGTTCTTGTACAAACCACCATCAAACAAAGAAATTAGATATCTAGATAGAACTTCGGTTGATAAAATATATAAGGCCAAATCCATCGGTAGCCCCCTAAAGTTGACACCAATTTTCATTTAGACACCTCAACTAGGCTTTGTTCATTTTTAGACACCTCATGTTGAGTCCCGCTGCGTCATTTTGACACTTTTTGCTAACTTGACATATTGTGTGTGTTGCACCCATTTTGGGCGCGTGAGGATTTTTCTTTTTTTTTTTTGGATTTTTAAAATGTTTTTCCTTCTTCTTCTTTTTCTTCTTCTTCTTCTCTCTTTATCCCTACCACTTATTACACCTTACACCATGAAAAATCATGATACAAAACCTCAGAAAATATAAAAAAATAAAATTAAAAACACTAATACACTAATTTTAAAAATATTTATTGGAACAAATCTTTTAAAAATCATCACACTAATTTTGAAAATATTTTTTAGAACAAAACACACATTTTTTTCCAAAAAATAAAAGAAGAATGTCATATATGGTTCTTAAAATCATATTCACAAAAAAAATAAAAAAAAAAAAAAGAAAAAAAACTAAAATCTAATGATTTTTTTTAAAAAAAAAATGGAGGAAGAACCAAAAAATGGCGGCAGGGTTGGGGAGGCAAAAGGGACAGAAGTAAGGCTGATGGAGTAGGAGTGGGGTGGGATGGTAGAAAATAGGTAATTTTATTTATTTATTTTTGCTCAAATATAAGCTGTTTTTTTATTAATTTGTTTTAAAATTATTTTTTTACCCTTAAATGTCACATGTCAACTTTTAATTAGTCATCCTGACATGTCATCCACAAGTGTATTAAACACACTTTGTAATTTTTGTTGATTGTTAAAAATGTGTCAAAATGACACAACGGGCCCTTACTTAAGGTGTTTAAAATGAACAAAGCCCACTTGAGGTGTCTAAGTAAAAATTGATGCCAACTTTAAGGGCATGCCAATGGGTTCCGCCAATATATAAGGTAGGAAATAAGAAGTCTCTTGGCTTATAGCTCTAGTTGAATGAAATTAATTTGTCACGACCCAAGCCTACACCCTGGACGTGGCTAACACTCGAGAACCATTTCTGGTCCCCAAGCGAACCCTCATCCTGGCTGACTACAAGTGGAATACTAACTCAACCATAGAAAACTTAAAACTGAATTAAATTCATCGAACTTAATTACAAATATTTAGCTCTGAATAAAAATAATATATTCAACTCGCCAAGTCTTTAAAACATTTAACAAAATAAATGAACAAACTTTTGAAACTCTACTGTCTATCTATGAAGCGTCTAACTGATAAAGATGGAAGTTGGGACAAGACCCACAACATCCTAACAACTAATATAACTGAAAGTACAAGTGGAACCCTCCGAAAGTAAGGAGGCTCACCATAGCTAACTTGAACTGCATGTGGTATCAACGAAGCACCTGTTGATGATCTTGAGTACCTGTATCTGTATCATGAAATGATGCAGGCTAAATGGCTCAGTACATGAAATGTACGAGCATGTAAGGGGAATTCTAAAGCATAACATAAGCTTAAACTGGTGGAATAGCAACATACTTACCTTTTCTCAACTCACTCAACTCAACTCAACTCAAAGAAATATAGTTCAACTCAACTCAGAGAAAATAGGGCTCAACTCAACAATAAGATATTCAACTCTGGGTTCTCAACTCTGGATACTCAACTATGTTTATTCAACTCTGGATACTCAACTCAATATAAAGCAACAATATGATACAATATATGGAAAGCTTTTAAAACAGTAGAAAGCAACTCAATATATTGAATAATACAATAGTAACTCAGTTTGTATGCAAGTAGACAAGATAAACTCTACTTGTATATGAAAATACAAGGTAAACTCTGTGTATATAAGAATACAAAATATCTCTGTGTATTAAAAAATACAAAATATCTATGTGTATTAAAGAATACAGAATATCTCTGTGGGAGTTTCTCTAACCGACAACTATCACTATGAGCTATGTAATGATACAACGTTTTGACTCACTCTGCCAGGGCCTTCCTATACCTTTCTGGGGATATAGAACCTAACTACTAAGTAAATCCACTAGTCTATGCTAAAAATTACTAAGGAATCATCTAAAAAGTATGATCCTTTTCTACCTATGTTGGCTACACAGTTTATGGAGACTTTGAATTATCTGAACTCAAGCTCATCCCCAAATCAGTGTTCAATACTTCTCCCAAAATGTAACTAGCTCATATGTTTAAAATCATAACTTTTTCTGTGGTTTGAGGTAAATAGTCAAAAACTAGCTCAAAGGCTCTCTTGGAAATAGATGTTTCCTCTTTTGCTTAAATGTGAAAACATTTAATCTTTGGAAACAATTAGTTCCCATTTACTTTTGAAGAAAAAGAACTTCACTTTTACTCTTACTCAACTCAGTGCTCAAGTCTTTAAAGCAAGTTTTAAAATAATTTGTAAAAAGACTTCTTAAGAACAGGGTTCATGCCGAATTATGGACGTGAACGACTCAATTCAAGGTTTTCAATAACCATAGATAGAACTCAATACTCGAAACTCAAGAACTTCAATGATACTACTCATTTAAAAAATGCTCGACCCAGAGGTTTCATACAGAATTATGAGCATGAACTACTCCAATCAAAGACTCAAAGATACTTCTCATCTCAAGACTGCTCAACTTATAGGGTTCATGCGGAGTTATGGGCATGAACTACTCCACTCAAGTACTTCATGGGTAATATTTAATAGTCCCATGATTAGGAATATAATCCCAAAAGGGTTATGAAATCAATACTCAATACTTAGAACTCGAAGATATTACTCCCCTCAAAAATACTAAAATTATGGAGTTTATGCGGAATTTATGAGCATGAACGACTCGACTCAGAGGTCAAAATATCAATAAGAAACTCATGTATACAACTTTTCTCATTCTTATACTTACTTTCTCAACACTTAGTTCAAATCAATAGTTGATCTCAAAGGATTCACAATTGAACTCAAAAGCTTTCTTGAACTCTAATCTTAACTCTCTTTTGAATGTGAATTATGAATTCAAGAGTTATGGTTCATGATATGAAGGATCTTGTGATGATAAAGTAGACTCATGAATACATTCTTCTCACTCTCATACTCACTTGCTCGAGTCTTGAAATAATTTATTAGAAATTGTAGAAGACTCTTCAAAAAGACTCAAAGAGACTTTCTCAAAATGTTAGAAAGAATTCTAAAGACTTACCTCTTAACTCTAGCTTGAATTTTAATTATGGATTCAAGGGTTCATGTTATGAATGATTTCTAGGTGTTTAGAATCAAAAGGGAGTGAAGGTACACTTTAAAAGAACTCAAACGGAGCAATTGACTACTAACTGGATGGGGCAGGCGACCCTGGTGCACTGAGTGGCGTGGTGCGCCAAAGCATAAACTTCAAAAGAGGATTTGGGGCGCACTGGCTGGCGCAGGGTGCCAGGCCCAACCCAGAAAATTCGACGAATTTCTTTGCTCGTTTTCTCACCCTAACTCACCTAGAATTGAACGGTTTCTTCCCCAATCACTTGAATTCAATTACTCAACATAAGAACTCTCCAATCCACTCAAAACAACCCTCAAATAACTAACTTTCATCTCAAGAATTCATCAAAACCCCAACAAAACAAGATTTAGAATGAACTTCAAGAACACTTATAAAGAACTCATCAATAACTTGAATGAATTCTCTCTAGTTCTTTTTGGAACTCAAGCTGATACATCTAGTGACCTTAACACTTAAGAAATTTTTTAAGTCCTTGGTAAAATCTCACTCACTATGAAGAACGGTTCGAGTCTTAGTTTAAAAAAATTTCTGGGGCGTTACAATATCTCCCCCTTGGGATCATTTATCTACAAATGACGGCTGGACTGGGTATGGACTAGGGTTACTCTTACTATGGTCTGAATCTAATGGTATACTCTTACCATATTTAAGCTTAACCCAAATCCTTGGATTCGGGTCTATACCTCTCTATAGGAAATCTCATCCCAAAACTATTACTCTTTACTACCACATTGGGTTCATATCAAGAACCACTTAATGTTTAACAACACCACATTCAAGCTTAGTACTTCTAATAACTCCATGGACTCCTACTAACCAACTCCATAAACAACTAAGGACTCTCATTTAACTATTTCTTATAGCAAAACCTCATCTTCTTCTTTCTCCTTATTAATAACCCTAGACGGAATTATCACACCATCATTATCATGATAGGATCATTAACCTTTTCTTTCTAACATCACTCCATTACTAAAAGGACCTCTTAAAAGATATATCTCTTACTCTTTTAAGCTCATTACTATCTTATTCTCGACACTTGACTTGATTTCAAATCTTATCATCTCCCCCTTAGGTCTAAAGTTGACACTTAAAAGCTATGGACCTATTCCATCATCTCTAACTGGTCTACCTCCTCTCTTACTCTATCACACAAGAGAAGTTTATCTCATGACTTCTGAACTCTCAATAAGCAGGTACTAAGACCTCTTTTTAAGGTATTTCTCTTAACATCTTTCTGATTACATACCTTTTCAGTACACCTCTTAATACTCTTGTTACTTAGCCACACTTCACTGCCCCTTATCTAAAGGTTAGGGTTTCTCACTTGTACTACTCACATTTATTACAGCTAATTACCTCAATTCCTCACCTACTCTATGTCAAGTCTTCTAGATCAAATCTCATGACTAACATCATAACCCTCTTGTTTCCAACATTTTGGTCATGACACTCATCTCAAATTCAAGCTTAGTGTTTATTACTAAACCAGAATATCAATATGATTGCTCGCTTATTATACTATACCTTATTACTTAATCAGTTCTATAACGTTTTGAACATCATGACCTCTCAAACAAATCAGAAGCCTAGCTTAGAACTATCACCTCATGAATATTCCTGCTCTTCTATTCAACACATGTACTTAGTATCCTTTAACACGATGGCGCATCACCATTAACTCTATTCTGGTTAAGAAAAAAGATATACTCTATCTCATCTTGACTAACAATTCTTACTCTACCTCCTATCATGAGATCTTTACAACTCATCACTTCTTAGTATACCCATAAGAGAAAACTCCTCATCAATAATTTACTAGGTGCATGACTATAATAACATAGCCTACCTCATCACTATATCCCTTTCTTGGATTACTAAACCTCTGCATACTTTCCTCTAACTCTAGGCTCTTTCAGTACTACTGCTCATGATCTCGTAACTCATGCTACATTTTTGGGTAAAAATACCACTCAATCTCTAAACATACTTCCTCATAAGGATCTAAGGTGAAACGAGGCTTAAGGAAAAGAGTATAACTTGCTTTTAGCTCAAATGTACGATTCATATGAATATGAATGCATCACTCTAAAACTCAACACTTAGCTCACTCATGGGCTTCTCTCAAGCCCCTCTGGAGTCTCATGACTTCCTCAAGACTCTTGCTAAGAACAACTCATCGATAAAGGAATGACTTTGCTTTTCAACCACCACTAGTATGAGGGGTAGTAGAATGAATCTGAGAATCGCACGAGTATGAATAAATCACTATGACATTGCTCTATTACACGATTAAGAGTATGAATGAAGGGAAACCTTTCATAAATGTCTATAGTCCCTTATTTATAGAATCAGGGTCTTCACAACCATAAACAAGACCCTACTTACATGGCTTTATAGACACCCTAGGACATTTGAACTTTGTGCTCTGATACCAAGTTTGTCACGACCCGAGCCTACACCCTGGACGTGGCCGGCACCCAAGAACCATTTCCCGTCCCCAAGCGAACCCCAATCCTGGCTGACTACAAGCAGAAGACTAACTCAAGCATACAAAGCTTAAAACTGAATAAAATTGATTAAACTCAATAACAAATCTTTAACTCAAATGAATAATTCTTAATCAAAAGAATATATTCAACTCGCCATAAAATAGACAACTTAAGTCTTTAAAATATTTAACAAAATAAATGAACAGACTTTTGAAACTCTACTATCTATCTATGAAGCGTCTAACTAAGAAAAATGGAAGACGGGACAAGGCCCACGACATACTAACAACTGATATAACTGAAAGTACAAGTGGAACCCTTCGGAAGCAAGAAGGCTGACCATAGCTAACTCAAACCACATGTGGTATCAACGAAGCGCTTGTTGATGATCCCGATTACCTGTATATGCATCATGAAATGATGTAGGCCAAATGACTCAGTACATGGAATGTACGAGAATGTAAGGGGAATTTTAAAGCATAACATAAGCTTGAACTGGTGGAATAGCAACATACTTACCTCTTCTCAACTCAACTCAACTCAAAGAAACATAGTTCAACTCAATAATAAGATATTCAACTCAGTGTAATAAGGCTCAACTCAACAATAAGATATTCAACTTTGGGTACAACTCTGGATACTTAGCTCTAGTTACTAAACTATAGATACTCAACTCGGTATACTCAACTCTGGATACTTAACTTTGGATACTAGACTCTGTATACTCAACTTTGGATACTCAACTCAATATAAAGCAACAATATAGACGCAATATGTGGAAAGCTTTTTAAAAAGAAAAAAACAACTCAATGTATTGAAAAATACAATAGTAACTCAGTTTATATGCAAGGATACAAGATAAACTCTGCTTGTATATGAAAATACAAAATATCTATGTGTATTAAAGAATACAAAATATCTCTGTGGGAGTTTCTCGAATCGACAACCATCACTGTGAGCTATGTGATGATACAATGTTTTGGCTTACGCTGCCAAGGCCGTCCTATACCTTGCCGGGGGTATAGAACCTAACTACTAAGTGGATCCTCTAGTCTATGCTAAAAATCACAAAGGAATCATCTAAAAGTGTGACCCTTTTCTACCCATGCTGGCTATACGATTTATGGAGACTTTGAATTATCTGATCTCAAGCTCATTCCCAAATCGGTGCTCAATACTTCTCCCAAAATGTAACTAGCTCATATATTTACAAACATAACTCTTTCTGTAGTTTGAGATAATTACTCAAAAACTAGCTCGAAGGCTCTCTTAGAAATCAGCGTTTTCTCTTTTGCTTAAACGTTAAAACATTTACTCTTTGGGAATACTTAGTTCCCATATACTCTTTTGAAGAAAAAGAACTTCACTTTTACTCTTACTTAACTCAGTGCTTAAGTCTTTAAAACAAGTTTTAAAACAATTTGTAAAATGACTTCTTAAAAATAGGGTTCATACTGAATTATGGACGTGAACGACTCAATTCAAGGTTTTCAATAACTATAGATAGAACTCAATACTCGAAACTCAAGAACTTCAATGATACTACTTATTTCAAGAATGCTCGACCCAAAGTGTTCATGCAGAATTATGAGCATGAACTACTTAACATAAGGACTCAAAGATACTTCTCATCTCAAGACTGCTCGACTTATAGGATTTATGCGGAGTTATGGGCATGAGCTACTCAACTCAAGGACTTCATAGGTAACATTTCCATGTTTAGGATTATAATCTCAAAAGGGTTATGAAATCAATACTCATGACTTAGAACTTGAAGATACTACTCCTCTCAAAGATACTAAAATTATGGAGTTCATGCGGAATTTATGAGCATGAACGACTCGACTCATGGGTCAAAATATCAATAAGGAACTCATGTATACGACTCTTCTCATTCTCATACTTACTTTCTCAAAACTTTGTTCAAATCGATAGTTGACCTCAAAGGATTCACAATTGAACTCAAAAGCTTTCTTGAACTCTACTCTTAACTCTCTCTCTCTCTTGAATGATAAAGTAGACTCATGAATACATTCTTTTCACTCTCATACTCACTTGCTCGAGTCTTGAAACAGGTTATTATAAATTGTAGAAGACTCCTCAAAAAGATTCAAAGGGACTTTCTTAAAATGTTTGAAAGAACTCTAAAGACTTACCTCTTAACTCTATCGTGAATTTTAATTATGGATTCAAGGGTTATGATTCATGTTATAAATGATTTCTAGGTGTTTAGAAGTAGTTTAGAATGTTTAGAATCAAAAGGGAGTGAAGGTACACTTTAAAAGAACTCAAACGGAACAACCGACTACAAACTGGATGGGCCAGACGACCCTAGCGCATTGAGTGGCACGGGGAACCAGCCCCTAAACTATAGAAGAGGATTTGGGGTGCACTGGCTGGTGCGGGGCGCCAGGCCCTAACCTAGAAAACCCAACAAAATTCTTTGCTCGTTTTCTCACCCTAACTCGCCTAGAATCGAATAGTTTCTTCCCTAATCACTTGGATTTGATTACTCAATAAAGACACTCTAATCCAATAAAAAAAAACTTTAAATCACTAACTTTCATCTCAAGAGTTCATCAAAACCTCAACAAAATAAGATTTATAATGAACTTCAAGAACACTTATCAAGAACTCATCAAGAACTCAACATACTCAAACTTATAGATGAAATTCGTAAAAAAAGCTCATGATTGGCGTGTGGGTGAAAGAACTGAACCCTATGACAACTTACATACCTCTTAGGGATCAAACCCATGGTGAAAATCCGCAACAACTCTCAAGAACCTCGACGAAAGCTTTGATCTTCTCCTCTTTTCTCCTCTTTTCTTTCTTTTCTCTTCTTGAACTCTCAACTTAAACCCTAGGGGTGTATTAGGATTATAAAAATGAACCTAATCAGATTAGACCACTACAACTTACTAAAAATGAATTAAATCTGATTGGGTGAGGAAAAGACTAAAATACCCCTTACTATTTTTGGGTAACTTTCCTTAACTGGACATCCTGACTTTATAAAGGCATATGTCACTCATCTGAACTCAAAAATTAGCAAACTCAGTGGCTTTGGAAAGATGATTCAAATACCTTTCATTTGATATCTTATGGACTACCTAACTCATCTTGTACTGAGAGTTATGATCATTTAAAGTTGACACAAAACTTAAAGGAACTTAGGAGTGACTTGAATGAATTCTCTCTAGTTCCTTTTGGAACTCAAGGTGCTTCATCTAGTAACCTTAACACTTAAGAAAATTTTTAATTCCTTGGTAAAATCTCACTCACTACGAAGAATGGTTCGAGTCTTTGTTCAAATTTTTTTTTGGGTGTTATATAATCATTACTCTATCTATTAAAATGGACTGAGTACTACTTAGTACTCCTTCTCTCTCAACAGAGTCCAACCATGAGTATCGATGGATGCCTCCCCTATGTCTGACGATGTTTACCTCAAGCTCTTCGTCAAGCATTATCGGTTTCTAGTAAGGATGCCCGAAAGCAAGTTAAATCTGGTAATTCTCAAGAGGCTCTTTATGAGCAATATTAACATGCTTCCACTTTCTTTCTCGAGGTTTATTTTTTATGCCATATAAAGGAGGGTATGACTGTTGTCATTGTGGGTAAAATTACTAACGATGTTAGAGCTTATGAAATTTCAAAATTGAAGGTGTGTGCTTTTAGGTTCACAAAGATAGCTAGGGAAAGGATTGAGAAGGTTGGGGGTGAATGTTTGACATTTGATCAGTTGTCTCTCAGGGATCCACTTGGATAGAGCACGCTTCTCCTCAGAGGGGCCAAAGGATGCACGTGAATCACTTTAATCTAGCTCTAGGTGTTCCACACAACCATACCAAACTGTATGTGCGTTCCACGAGAAGAAAGTTTGAGAGAGATAAAGGAAAGAGGAAGAGCAAGGGTTACAAGGCTTAAATTGATTTCTATTATTTATCTCAGAATGGTTGTTGTTTGTATCATGGCATTACAATTTTTGCAAACTCTAGTCTACAGTTGCTTATGCATCTTACTTCTGTCTTGTTGAGGATATGTGATTTCTATCTACTTTGAAATCAAGTTTTAGTTTAGTTTTTTTTTTTTTTTTATGAAAAGAATGATTTGAGCACTATTTTTTAGCATGTAATCTCCAAATCATATAAAGCATATCAAATAAAGAATTTTATCTAAAAGGCACTTTTTGGAACTTCTCTATTTACCGGTTGTTAAGATAGAGTTAGTGTCGGTAGTTGTTATTGCTTTGCGGGATCAAGTTACCAATCGGTAACATAGTTTAGGAATGAATATTTGTAACTCTCATTCCACTACTTAAACTGACAAAATGGAAATAAACAATAAAGTCATCTACATTATATATATATATATATATATATATATATATATATATATATATATATATATATATATAAATGAGATGAAGTGGGAAAGGTTTCCCTCGGTACAACGAGGGAGGAACCAAATTAGTAACTCCATCAATGTGTAGTGAAATAGTCTCACCAGCTCGTAACCCCTCCACACTCAGGGTCAGGAACGGGAAGGGAGAATGAGTAGGATTTTGATACTTAATCAATCATATTAACTTTTTTTTATCATTACTTAAAAGAATCGAATCATATCAAATATTTATATTTCTCCTTTGCATTATTCATATATATCCTATATATCTTATGAATTTCATTTGGCATTGGAAACTATTCTAGGAGAAGTTCGAATTTGTTCCATTCGAATATTGATTGATCTTGGTTTGACATGATTTACGTGTCACTGGTTCTCGGAAGGTTTAATATCTTCATTAGCTAAACCATTTATTACTCTGCCTTTGAATTCGTATTTTGTTCATACACAATCAATGGATGCCTTCCAGATATATGTTGCAACATCTACTTCGTACAATTAACCAATTTTACATTTCTAATATGTATTACATATTAAAATTCATTTGAATAAGAGGAGAAAAAAAGATGAGATAGAATCCAATTCTTTTAGATAATTTATTTATTCCATTTTCTCTTCACCAAATTCCCTTCAATCCCCCTGTTTAGTTGACATGAATGGTTAAAGAGGAATGTCCAAATTCATGTCTTATTATTTTAAATAATTCATACTTAGGATATATTTGATTTTCTCTATATATAAAGGCCCAGAAATAGCTTGTTTACACATCATTGGAAAGTGCATCAGAGTCACAAAAAAGGTTATGATGAGATTGAGTCGATTATTTCCAAGATTGAATTTCAGTTTTTTCTTATGTAGTGGAAATGCCTTACAATCTTCAGTTCTGCACTTTAGGGAAGAAATGTTCTTGGTGGATGCAAACTTTGAGACACCCATAATTTGTATGCAAGGTGAGCCTACATGGGTGCCAATTAACTCAACCACTAGGTCTGAGAATATGGTGGGATTCCTGGATCTAGTGGCCGGTAAGGTGAATCACTAATCAAAGAGAAAATTTTAGAGAAATTCTTTATCAATCTAGTGGCCGGTGAATCATTGATCAAAGAGCGAGGAACCACCAGGTTTAATGATTTGGTGGGACCTACAGATGTAGTGGCTAGTGAACCACTTCTTCTTCTTCCACGAAGATTTTGACAAAACCGAACTTGGATGGAACTGAATAAGATTGGGCGAACGAATACAAAGATCAAAGGCTTTATTATTGAGAAAGTAAAAGGAGGTTATTCAGTTATCGTCGTAGGTTTCATTACTTTCTTCTATTCCGTCGCAGAAGGAAAACGATATCTTATGATCAATTCACCATTGAGAACATCATCCCCAAAAATAAAAACATTGTGGTGTTCGAAATATGACATTATCTTTTCTATCTATTTGAATTCTGCAACAAGAAAAGTAAGTAAAAAAGTGTAGCTTCTTAAAACTCTTTCTGAAAAACATTCTTTACAACAGTTTTTAAACTCTGTAGTTCTAACCATTATTTTAGATTTAAAAACAAGCAGTTCTAATTTTATTACAAGAATGTCCAAATACAAAAATAACATCTTTTACTATCAAATCATAAATATGTGCAACACACTTAATATAAAAAGTATCATCATCAATTGGACAAAGCCTATACTTCAATATAGAAAATCAATTTCTTTCAAATTATTAAAAGCATTATTGTCACGATTTGAAATTGGATCATGATGACGCCTACTATAAAGCCCCCATTAGGTAAGCCAAAAGTCAAAAATTAATAGTGGAAGAGGATAAATAACTTAAAAGGAAGAAGCGAAAGTGGAAATAGAAATACAGAATAGGCCCATAGCATAGATGTGTAAATTCGATACAAAATATACACAACCGACCCGAAAGTGACCGAGAAAAAAAATGTTCACAATAATCAATCCTCGGACCCACTGTAACTAGTATATAAGAATCTAAGAGCAGAAAGGCAATATACATCAAGTCTCTCTAATCAAAATAAAAAATACATAGGCAGGTACAAAAGAAGGAAAAACTTCAAGTCTCCGAACCCAAGAGCTCACCACAATCAAGTACGCGACGGCCACAAGAGATCTAGTGTTCACTGAGGGTGGCTTGTATTAGGGGCTACATTAAAGGAAGATGTAGAAGTGTAGTATGAGTAACAAAACATGGAGTACTCAGTAGGAATCATAGGCCGACCAAGCTTAAAAAGATAATATATTAAATAAGAAAACATGATAGTACTAACATAAGTATTTTAAAGATGCTATGGAACGATAATCAACTACCGAAAACAGAGAGAAAGATAACACAATTTAATAAGAAGGAAGCACTCAATTATAATATAGTCACAAAAAAACCGATCAACAAAAGGAGATGCAATGCTAGGTTGTCAATGCATAAAAGTAGAAGACTGGAAGAAACCTGGAGTCACTCAAAATGGTACCTTAGACTCGTTATCAAATGAAGTGCAATAGAAACATAACTTGGAATTTAGTCAATGGGCCACCCAGAGTATCTCCTCGAGCTTATTAGTGAAAAAGTTCATCTATATATCTAAAACTCATAAAAACAAAGTATTTGTTATTTTTAGTCATAAAAACTCTGAAATGATGCATTTTCTTAAAATACTCATTTCTCCTTAATTAAAATAGTGACCCATTCCTTCAGAGCTCAACAAGGGTGGAAAGCTTGGTAAAAATCATTTCAAATCCTTAAATATAACTTTTCCCCAGTCTTACAAGAATAAACAGTCAAATGCACATATTAAATGCCCAATTCCACACCGAAACATAAATTACCCCATCACAATCAAACATATCACACAACAAGTCGAGTAACACCCATAATAGCACAGACGTACTAACCAGGAACTCTATCTGGTCCAACCTCAGGCCAAATAATAAACAACATGTAAGAAATAAAGACTCGAAGATATAACTACAAGTACGAAATCATACCAAATCCAAGTAACGTTCAACAACCTAATTTTCACCTACTAGAAGCTTTCCAAGGATATTATATTGACACCAAGATCAAGGATCAACCTAAACTAAGGCTTATCTATAAAAAATTAAGCTAAACAATCCAAAAATGGCAATATAAAGGCAAATAATCATGTAAGACTACATTCTAATCCTAAAACCTTTTTAATGATTAATGATGCGACTAAATATAAAGATAAATCAACTAAGCCAAATCTAAAAGGAAGGAACCATAACCTACCTTAAGCCCGCAACTGCACTCAAACCTCTATTTCAAAGTTTTTCCCTTCCAAAGGGCCTCTAAACGATGCCACAACATCAAATAAGTGATAAGGACGTGAAAACAAGTAAAACGATACCCGTATTGCCATAAAAGAATTTAGAAACAAAATGGGTCAAAATATGATCATAGAAACCATGCATGGAATCAAAAAATCGACTCTTCCATGAGGTCCCAAATAACTCAAGGAACTTGTAACGATTAAGAGTTCTTGGTTAAGAAAAAAGGTATGTACTAACTGAGAGTGGAATCTTTCCTTACTTTCAAGTAGCGCTTGATTGAGGGCTCTCATGCTTCAAGATTGAAGTTTTCACCAAAGCTATTTCGTTCCAACCTTTCTCTTTCTATTTTGAAACACTTTCGGCTTGAACTCTATTCATTTGAGCTCGCAACCACCCCAAAAATGGGAAAAATCCGAGCATCAAAAGAGCCTAAAACAATCCCACCAATTTAAAATCAAAGATGATAAGAAAATGATAATGTAAAAGGGAATTTGACGAAACTTATAAGTTTAATAGAATAATTATCGTCTCCAAGATGCGCCCATGCAATCCCCTAAGAATATCCCATGATCCCCCATTGAAATCTCCTTGAAATTGCTCTCTATATTTCCTTAGGATTTTTTTTTTAGATATTGTAACACCTCAGAAATAGGAAAGTCGAAAGGAAAGGGAAGGTTTAGATTTTGGCACTGTAGTTGGTCCTACGAGTTGTATATATGGATTGTAGGAAGTCCTACGGGCTGTAGAAAGGAATTTATAGAACTGGAGTTGAGTTTTTAGGAATTCAAGTTTCTGAAGTTTGACCTATGACTTGACAAGACGAACCGTAGGAACTTGGATATGTAGTAAATGACTCTCGTGTAAAGGATTCAGAGATCGGGTTTAAGACCTTAGTCTTATGAAAGGGTTTGACGGATCGTAGGGCTATCTTGTAGAATTGATTTTGACTTAGTGAAATATCGGAGTTGAACTTGTGCTCTACGGATGGGGTCTACGGATGGTAGAAGGAACGACATACTGTAGAAAGGTCTCATGGGAAATGATTGAATTTTGGGTTCTTGAAGTTGGTTCTATGGTTGACTAGTACAGGCCGTAGAAGTTTCTACGGACCATAGGGCTATCCACAATTATTTCCTAACGATATTTGGGTCTTTTACTATGCAATTAATACATATACTATGTCATTTTGACCCTAATTCAAAGTCCTATAACTATCCTTTTATTCCTAATTCTACCCAAACCCTGACATTCACTCAAATTCTCAAATCCCGTCCAAGTTCATCCTTTCCATATTCTCTCAAGCTTCAAGGAGGAAACCTAGGGCTCAAGCTTCTAGTCTTTTTATTCTTCCATGGATTTTGGTCTTTGATCTTCAAGGTATGTAGGGTTTCATCAATAAGGTCCATTCATACATTGAGCCCCTAAAGGTTTCTCAACCCTCCAAGTTTAATTTCATCAATTTGGTTAGGTTTCCATGTCTATTCTTCATGGGTTCAACTTGTGTTGATTCAATTGTTTAATTTTAATATTATTATGATTGTTTGACTCAATTACATGCTTTTCAATTGATTTTATATGAACTCATGCATTGATCATGATTTTTGACTATGAAATCTTCAAGACATGAATTGATGAAGAAACTATGAATTTATGAATGATGTTTTCATGAAGGTTATGCATCATTTATGAAAATGAGGATTTTATGATCTAAGCTTCTTCAAGATAAGTATCAATGAAAATTGTGAAACATTTTCTCACATTAAGAAATCATGTTTGGTGAAAGATTTTCTCACATGGTTTAAGGAGCTACTCTATGATGTCTTTAGCTTGGATTGGTAATTTAATTGTAATTTTTAATATATGATGTTATGTTTATGAAAACGTGAGGTGGAATCTCAAATAGAGTAGTCTTTGGTAGAAACCTCCAGTTCCAGACTACATTCCCCCATATAATTATCTTAAATAACCTAACTAGTGGGTCAAAATAGCATATGAATCATGTTACAGAGTTCTACCTTGGCAAGTAATGTCACGATCCAAAGTATACCCTAGGTGTAACATGGTGTATTGAACCCTGAAAATCCCTACACAATCCACTTAGCATACATCATACAAGATAATAGCAATAAATATTTCAAAAGTATTATTTTCATATTTCAAAAAAGTTTGACAAAGCAGAAGTTTAACATAATCTCAATAAGCAATATAAACATCAAAAGGAGTGGTTGAGACATACCTAATATACCACATACCGACTCTTGAATCCGGTAGAATGATCACTAGCCATGAGTGTGAGAGGTAAGAGCATCAGACCCTATATTAAGGAGATAATGTATGCATAAGTATGCATTAGTACATGGAATGAAGTAAGCCTGAGGCAATATGCATAAAATAGACATGGTAGCATAAATAGCTTAAAATATGTAATGCATGACCAATATTTGAACATTTAAAAGATTAATGAAGCAACAACATATAAATCATAAGATATGGTCAATGCATTTGAAATAAGAGTCATAAGAAAGCTTTGAAAAAACATATTCTTATTTGTGGGGTATTAGCTTTAACCGAAAATAAGATCATGAGAGCTATGTAATGGAATCTGATATATTCCTCATACGTGTATCATGCTTGGGTTCATATAATTTCAACTAGATATCATGTAATTTACATTAAATCATGCAATAGAAGATTTAAATAACAATAAGAATCATAATTGAATGAGGCCTATGTAGAACTAAGAAGAACCCTACTTTGATCAAGTTGAAATTGAATTGAGAAATTGAAAACCTTGGGGTCCCATGGAGGAATGGACTCCATGGGTGAATACCACATACCTTTCTACTCAAAGCCTAAGATAAATGGTGATTTTAAAACCTTGGAGTGAACCCTAACTTCTTTTTCTTACTTAGGTTGAGAGGGAATATGGGAGAATGAATTTGGTTGTGTTTTGGGGAAATAGGAGAATAGGTTTAAAGTGGGTAGATTTAGGACTTAAAGTCTTTATATAGGGCTTAGGATAAAGGCAAAAATGACATAGTTTAGGCTTTAATCATTTAGAAAAACACCTATAAGACCCTAAGAATTAACTTCCAAATTTTGATGGGACTCTTCTACGGTTCGTAGACCAAAACTTGATTTTCAAAAATTATTTTTCCATTCCTATGAGACTGATCTTCGAACCGTAGAATATTCTCGTAGACCTAAACTAGTAGCCAAAATTCATGAAACCCATTCCCTTTTCGAAATTCGAGGTGTTATAATATATCCTTCTTGGGAACATTCATCCTCAAATGGGACTCAAGCTAGCATAAAAGAGTATGGGAGATAAATCTAACAACCCAACATAGATTCGATCACATAAATGCACAAAACCAAGGAGGAAAAACGAATCCAAGCTAATAAATACTCAAATATAATTTCATACACCAATATGCATGCATTAGGAAACATGACAATAACTAAGACACATAAATCTGCAAGAAAGAACCATGAGGAACTAAATACCTCAAGCTAGAGTAGGATCGTAGGGAAAAATATGAGGATATCAGGAAATCGTATCGGCCTCGACATCCCAAGTAGCACCCCTAACCATTTGATTCCTCCACAACACCTTTACGAAAGCAACTTCTTCGTTCCTCAACTTTCTAACTTGCCAGTCCAAAATGTCAACCGAAACTTAATCATACGAAAGGTTTTTCTTTATACCAAGACTCTCCAATGGTACAATAGATATTGGATCATCAATACATTTCTTGAACAAAGAGACATGGAAAACCAGATGCACTGATGCTAAATCATTAGGCAATTCAAGTTCATAAGCAACTTTACTAATATGCCTCAAATTTTGATATGGGCCCACATACCGGGGACTAATCTTCCCTTTCTTACCATACGTCATGATACCCTTCATAGGTGAAACCCAATCATTTATATCTAACTAAAGATCTCTTCTTCCAACATTGACATAGGACTTTTGTCAACTTTGAGTCATTTTTAACCTTTCTTTAATAAGCCAAACTTTCTCCAAAGCCTTATGAACAAAATCGGGACCTATCAAAGAAACCTCACCAACTTCAAACCAACTTATAAGAGATCTACACCTCTTCCATAAAGAGCCTCAAATAGAGTCATATCAATACTTGAATGATAGCTACTATTATATGAAAACTCAATCAAAGGCAAGTAATCGTCCCAATTAACCTTAAAAGTCAATCACACAAGCTCTTAACATATCTTCCAAAGTTTGGATAGTACGCTCTGGTTGCCCATCAGTTTAAAATGAAAGGTCGTACTAAGATTGATATGGGTGCCAAGACCTTTTTGGAAAGACTTCCTGAATTGAAAAGTGAATTGGGTACCACGATCGGAGATAATGGATAGGGGCACTTCATGCAACCTAACCATCGCCCTTAGATACAACTTAGCATAATTTTCCACCAAATAAGAAACTTTGACAGGAATGAAATGAGCTGACTTTGTCTTACGATCCATAATAACCCAAATTGAGTCATGTTATTGTCGGGTGCTGGGTAAACCAATGACAAAGTTAATATTCAAATCTTCCCACTTCAAAGTAGGAATGCTAATATCTTGAGACAAACCTCCCAAATTTTGATGCTCAACTTTCACTTATTGACAATTAGGACACTTAGCCACGAATTGTGTAATATCATTCTTCATCCCATTCCACCAATAGACATCTCACAAGTCATGGTACATCTTGGTATATCCCAAGTGAATGGATTATTGAGAACTATGCGTTTTCGATAAAATTTGCTCTCTCAAATCATCATCATTGGGAACACACAAATGACCTTGATAACGAAGCACACCATATCCCCCTAGAAAAAGCATCGATGGACTTTTTAAGCACCACTTCCTTCAACTCAACCAAGATCGGATCAAGACTTTGTTTGGGTTTCACATCCATCACAAAAGACGATATGAAACCATTATGAACAACAATATCACCTTCATTAGAATCAAACAACCTAACATCTAATTGGGCCAATCTATGAATATCATAAATCAACTCCCTCTTATCCTTCTCAACATGAGCAACACTACCCATTAATAGTCAACTAAGAGCATCCGCCTTACCACAGTGATAGAGAACACTCATGTCATAATCTTTTAGCAACTCAAGCCACCTCATTTAGTGAAGAGTTATATCATTTTGCTTGACTACATATCACAAACTTTTATGGTCAGTAAAAACATCAACATGGACCCCATACAAATAATGCCTCTAAATCTTTAAAGCAAAAACAACTGCCGCTAATTCTAAATCATAGGTAGGATAGTTCTTTTCATGAATCTTGAGTTGCCTTGAAACATAAGCAATAACTTTCCCGTTTTGCATAAGAATACATCCTATTCCAATTCTTGAAGCATCATAACAGACAACAAATCCATCGGAGCCTTTCAGTAAAGTCAAAACAAGAGCCGAAGTGAGTCTATCCTTCAACTCTTGAAAACTCTTTTCACAAGCTCTCGACCATAAAAACTTTACCTTCTTTTGGGTCAATGTAGTCAATAGGAAGGCAATCAATGAAAACTCTTCCACAAACCTTCTATAATACGCAGACGAACCAATGAAGCTTCAAATATTCGAAGGGGATAGATGTCTAGGCTAATTTTTAACCACTTTAGTCTTCTTAGGATCTACCTTAATACCCTTACTGAAAACAATGTGACTAAGGAAAGCCACATATCTCAACCAAAACATGAATTTACTAAACTTTGCAAATAGTTGGTCCTTGAGAACTTGCAACATAATCCTCCAATAATTGACTTTCTCATCCTCACTCCGCGAGTAAATCAAGATGCCATCAATAAACATAATCACAAATATATTAAAATATTATCTAAATACTTTATTTATCAAGTCCATGAATGTGGATGGAGCATTAGTCAAACCAAATGACATTACCAAGAATTCATAATGACCATTCCAAGTATGAAAGTCGTCTTCAGAATGTAACTTTCTTTCACCCTCAATTGGTGATAACCCGACCTAAGGTCAATCTTAGAGAAGAAACTTGCACTTAGGAGTTGATCAAACAAGTCATCGATCCTTGAAAGAGGATACTTATTCTTAATGGTAATTTTTTTAATTGTCAGCAATTAATACATATGCGAAGTGAATAATCTTTCTTATAAACAAACAAAACCGAAGCATCCCATACATAGATACTCGATCGGATGAAACCCTTATCCGACAAATCTTTCAATTGCTCCTGGAATTCCTTATGTTATGTCGAAACCATATGGTCATGAGGAATAGAGATAGGTTACATATCTGTGAGAAGGTCAATACCGAAGTCTATTTCCCTTTCTAGAGAAACACCGAGTAGATCATTGGGAATCACTTTTGGAAAACTAATTTACAATAGGGACCGACTCAAGAATAGGGGTTTTAGAATCTAATCCCTAACCCAAAAAAGATGGTATATGCAGCCCTTAGAAATCATTTTCTTAGATTTAAGACAAGAAACAAACTGACCCTTATGCAACCCCTTTCCACTCTAGGATGGACTCATTTAGAAACTGAAACTTAACCACATGGGTTTTACAATCAACAGAAGCATAGCAAGAATGGATCCAATCCATACCATAAATAACATCGAAATAAAACATATCAAACACTACAAGATCAATATAAGTGACTCTATGGGTTAGGAGACATGGCGATTTCTATAGACTCTCATAGCCACAATAGATTTACCAATAAAGGTAGAGGCAGAAAAAAGTTCTAACAATTCATTCGGAGAAACATCAGACCTCATAGCCACATATGACGTCATAAAAGACAAAGTAACAGCGGGATCAAGCAAAACATAAACATCATTATGAAAGACTTTCAATATACCGGTAACAGCATAAAGTGAACCCTCTTAATCATGCCTAGTTTGAAGTGCATAAAATCAATTTTACTTTGGAGCACCCGAACCCCAACCACTAGGCGGAGCTTTCCTACCATATTTTACCTTGTAGATTCTTGATAGACAATCTCTTAAGAGGTGACCACTTTTACCACAACCAACACAATTATCCGACCCATCAAACATTTTCCCAAATGACTCTTTCCAAACTTTTGGCATGGGGAAACCGAAGATCTATTTCCACTACCATTTCTTCCTTGAGTCTTACGGTTAGACACCCTTTCTTTGTTGAACTTAGTATTTGAGGCATTTGAGGAACCTTCACCATAAAACCATTGTAGGAACCTAGAATGACGATGTCCATTGGACGTTGAATGTGAAAAGTCACTATCACCGGTCTTTGCCCTCTTTGCTCCCTAGACCTTTCCTTAAGCTTTTCTTCTTCAATTTGTTAAGAATGAACCATTAAACGAGAAGTGTCCATTTACTTAATAAGCATGGTAGTACGGCATTCCTTAAACACCATTTGAGACATTCCCGAAATAAATTTGCTCATCTTTGCCCTAATATCGGCAACCATAGTAGAATTATATTTGGACAATTATGTGAATTTCAACGAATACTCATTCACACTGATATTCCCTTGATGAAGGTTAATAAATTCAAGTACCTTTTCCTTCCTCATTTGACGGGGAAAGGACCTATGAAGGAAAACAACCTTATACATCTCTCAATAAAGAGGAACCATTAGGTGCCCTCTTTTCTTTCCATTAGTTGAACCAAACTTGAGAAACACCCTTAAGTTGATAAGCGGCCAGTTTCACCTTGACCACTGACATCACTCCCATGATCGTAGAAACCTTATACATGTTATCAATGAACTCTTGAGGATCTTTCTCAACCTTGGAGCCATGAAACTCCGGGGGATTCATCCTAGTGAAGTCCCTCACTCTAGTTTCCATTATGCCCACATTTGGGTTCACCGGGGCCACAACCTCCTTATTAGCTTCTATCATCATAGCTTGGTCAAAACATGAAAAGCAGCTCGAAACTCTCCATTAGTCACTTCCTCGACCAAAGGGTCCGCTAGAACTTGAGGAGCTCCTTATTCCGCATTCTCATTCGCATTCCTTCTAATGTATGTTCTTCGAGGGTCCATTTCCTGAAAAACATCAGATAAGGATTAGGTTAGAGACATATAGAGTTAAAATCTATCACACAAATTTAGTGGAATTTTCTAAACTTATTTTAACTTTCTATTCATAAATGTGATGCACTTCTCACTCATGAGCAAGACTCTACTTGACGTGGCTTGTGAGACATCCTAGGACCTTTCTAAATCTTGTGCTCTGAAAACTAAGTTTGTCACGAACTAAAGTATACCCTAGGTGTAACATGACGTATAGAACCTTGAAAGGCCTGCATAAGCCACTTAGCATACATCATACAATATAATAGAACTAAAAATTTTAAAAGTAGCATTTTCATAATTCAAAACAGTTTGACAAAGCAGAAGTCTAACATAATCTCAACGAACCATTTAAATATTAAAAGGAGTGGTTAGGACATAACCCATACACCACATATGTCATTCAAAAACTAGAAAGACATAAAGCAAGTAAAAGTGTCTCGGACCTCGAACACGAGGTTCACCAACTCCTGAATCTGGCAGAATGATCACTATCCACGAGTGTGAGAGGTAGGAGCGTTGGACCCTACATTAATGAGACAATGTAGGTACAAGTGTGCATTAGTACATGAAATATACTAAATATGAGGCAATATGCATAAAATAGACATGGTAGTATGAATAGCTTAAAACATGTAATGCATGACCAATATTTGAACATTTAAAAGCTTAAATAAGCAACAACATATAAATCATAAGATATGGTTAATGCATTTGAAATAAGAGACATAAGATAGCTTTAAAGAAACATGTTCTTATTTGTGGGGTATTAGCTTTAACCGACAATAAGACCATCAGAGCTATGTCATGGGAATCTGATATATCCCTCATACCGAAAGAAGGAGATCATACTTGCCAAGGTAGAATTCGTACACATCATCTTTTGGTAAAGTGGATCCACTAGCTAGGTCATTTAAGACAATCTTACAGGGGCACACATTTTGGGACTAAAGGTTGCTACAAGAGACTACCCTATTTAAGCCTCCACCTCAAATCTCTCTTAGTGCTAAGTCTTAATCCCAATGGAATAGATAAAAAATAAATATCATTATTACATATGAAAGTTAATGATCAATACCAAATCCACAACTTAAAGATCAAAACATTGAACAACTCCTTAAATTACAATTCAAGCATAGGTTTTTCACCAATGTGAATCCATGTGTGAGAAATTCCTTTTACAGTCATGCTCATATTCGTATGTGAGAAAATATTTCACAACAGTAATGTTGATACTTTCATCTAAAAGCACTCTATCATCATAAACATCATTTTCATAATACATGCATAATCCTTGAAAATTCATAGTTCATGGGTTCTTCATAAACTCATACTAGAAAGTCATGGATCATGCTTGGTTTCATATAATTTAAACTAGATAGCATGTAATTTACATTAAATCATGCAATAGAAGATATAAACAACAATAAGCATCATAATTGAATGAAACTCATGTAGAACTTAGAAGAACCCTAATTTGATCAAGTTGAAATTGAATTGAGGAATTAAAAACCTTGGGGACCCCATGGAGGAATGGACTCCATAGGTGAATACCCACATACCTTTCTACTCAAAGTCCAAGATTAATGGTTATTTGAAGACCTTGGAGTGAACCCTAGCTTGTTCTTCTTCCTTAGGTTGAGTATGAATTTGGTTGGATTTTGGGGAAATACGATAATGGGTTTAAAGTGGGTAGATTTAGGACTTAAAGTCTTTATATAGGTCTTAGGTTAGGGAAAAACGACATAGTATAGGCTTAACAAATTTGGAAAAGACCTAAAAGCCCCTAAGAATTAACTGTCAGACTGGTCTACGGGTCAGACCTACGGACCGTAGAACTTTCTACGGTTTATAATGGTCAATTGTAGAACAAGTATTGGGACCTTAAAATCACGTAACTTTTGACAGGACCCTTCTACGGTACGTAGATCCTAACCGTAGAATTTCAAATTTGAACCTTAAAATTTCACAAAGTCTGGATTGCTTATATGGAACCCTTTTACGACCTGTAGATCACTCAACAGATTGACTGGTCATCCGTAGGATGACTTATTGGGACTTGATTTTCAAAAATTATTTTTGCATTCCTACGAGACTGGTCTACGAACTGTAGACTAGTCTCGAAGCTCTGAACTAGTAGCCAAATTCATGCAACCTATTCCTTTTCGAAATTCGAAGTGTTACAAGTAGACTCTCCCTTCTCGATGTGGAAGTTACATCAGATTCCATGTTATAGCTCACATAGTCTATTGTCGGTTAAAATATCCCACAAATTGAATTAAGTTGCTTTCAAAGTTTCTATGAAGCTTTTCATTATGATTTTATGATTTATTGCCCATGCGCATGATTTATGGTTCTTCTTTAATGATTTTACTATGTTTATATTGGTCATGCATATCATGTTTTCAATTATGTCCTCTTATGATCATTTTTTACAATTTTATACATATCACTCATACTTAGTACATTTCATGTTCTAATGCATACTTGTGTCTACATTGTTTAACTAGTATAAGGTCCGACAATTTTACTCCTCCTACTCGTGGCTAGTTGATTGCTTTAAGGATTTGAAGATTTGGTGAGCCTGCGTGTTTCGAGGATCATGTCACCTTTTATTTCTTTACTATGTCTTTAGTTTTTGAATAATGTACGTGGTGTACGGGTTACGTCCTGAACACTTTTTGATGTATTAGATTGGCTTGTCAAAACTATGTTAGATTTCCGCTTTTATGTCAAAATTTCCTATTCATATGAGATTCTTTACTTTTGCCTATTATATTGTGTACATGTATGTCAAGTGACTTGTGTAGGGCCTTCTGGGGTCTTATATATCATGTCACATCTAGGGTGTACTTCGAGTCATGAAAGATATGCATGCTGAAATTTGAGATCATTGGTTTATATTGCTAGTCATTTAACTCAACAAACACGGAGTCTATTTGCGATTGTGAAGCTTCACCCGCGATCACGGTGGCTCAATAGTCAGACCTCCCCGAACGCGGCCAAGGGCCTGCGAATGGGGAGACTAAATTCCTCGAACCTTCATCAACACAATGCAAGGCCCACGAATGCGGTGAAAAACTATGCGCTACAGCAGCAGTGCAACATTAGCATAGTCCCAAGTTGAGGAAATGCCCCAATGGGGGCTCGAGATTTATTCGGGCCTCTATAAATGAAGACGAACTATATTGGCCCACCAAAATTGATATTCGAAACTCAATGGAATTTTGAAACCACCAACATAGGTTGTTACGTTATCCTGATCACCTCGGAATCTGAACCAAAGGTCATTCTAGATCAAATTCAACATTTTAGAGCTAACCACTCTGATAGAATTCTCATTTGAGCACGTTATCAAGAATGTTGACAAAAGTCAACCCATAGCCAAACGTTCAAAGCTAACTTTCCAAACAATTCAAACTCACACTGAAGGAATTGGGACCCAAACCAACCATCCTACCAGACTAATATGGACCTCCGGAGTTGATGGAACTAATGAAAATCTCATATGACATTAGGTTCTGTAGATGTTGATTAAATTTAATTTTTTCTCTTAAAAATCCTAAAATAGTAAAACTTGTGCCAATCACTCCTGACCACCTCAAGAAATGTTCCACTCATCTCAATATCATACAAAAACTACAAAGAAGCTACGAAAAAGGAAAAAATAGTAAAAGAACACAAAAACACACAAATGACCACGAGGATCATTACAACTATCTAAAGTGACACTTATTATTTTACCACATAATTCAAAATATTGTAAAATATGGTATATTGGTATGGCTATGTAAGAATCAGTTTTACTCTATTCAACATATATATAGCCTATTTTTTTTTTTTTTGTTTGTATATTTTAATCATGGTCAATTCAATAGAAAGTTATAATAAAATAATTATTACCATTAGGACTATGATCCATATAAGCGATAGTAGATACTCTATCATAAAAAAAAAAAAAATGCAACGAAGATAATGACAATATTCATTTTGATGCTTAAAATATCATTTTTAATTGTATTTATTGAAAAATCTTAAAAAGACAGTTATACACTTGCCAAACAAAATGAATAAAACTGGGATATTATAAAGCAAACCACAAACAACAATCATTTTTGTCAATTCTTCATTATATATTTCTTTACTATATGTGCAGTGTGTACTTGGGTCAGCCGGATTAGACATTACACTCTAAACCATAGTAGAACCTCCTAAAAATTCTTTAGGTAGGGGTGTACCTCTTTTTTTTTTTAGCTCTAACATCTTCTAGTTGAGCAAATTCTTTACATTCTTAGTAGCTTTGTCTCCTCATGTGTTTCCATAGCCAAATGATTCATGACTTTCCTACATATTATGTAGGTAGCAAAAAAAATCCTTATTTTGTTCCAAAAATATCTAAACTAAAGATCTTTAAGAATGTTTGGTCTTTGCGGCCTTAGAAAATGTAGGTAAAGGGAGTAAGGAAAGATTATTTTACTGCAGTAAATTGGTTGCCTAACTAGTAGGGTGTCATCTAGTTAGTGGTCTTCTATTTCTACTTTCTCCTCATATTCTTCCTCAAAATTAGTAAAACATCTATTTGATGTCACATGATTTATTTCATTTTTGGAATTAATTTCTATAACATTTGAACGTGACATAAAAGAAATTTCATCAACAAGAGTCAACTCATCAAATTATTTCTAAATTTGGATGGCAATTGTCTAGAACTACTTACACCTACTAATAAAACCTCTTTTTTTTTTTTTTTTTTTTACAGACAATAGTTTTTTACCACTATTTCTTTGTGAACCCATATCTAAAGTTTAAAATAACTAATATACCAAGTGAATGTAACAAACGTCTACATAAAAGCATACATAAAATCAAAAGTCATAATTGAGATATGTCAAGTAAAGCTTGCAATCACTTTAAAAATCTGGTAACTCCAATTAACCAATAGCAAAAAAATAAAATTTATAATTGAAACGAGAGTTTGACAATTGAGAGAATTTGTAAGAAATAATATTATTTATGAATTTGCGGGAAAGATAAAAGAAAATGACATAGATTTATAGTGTAAGGGGGTAGGGGGTGTTACGATGTGGGGGAGTCTGTTTTCAGCCATTAGTGGATCCCCCTCCCAACGGCTAGTTGGAGTCCAATGGATTTTTAGTCGTTATAATCATATATCGAGAATCTTAGGCCCGCCTACGTGGCACCACCACAAATCAGAATTCTCTTTTAATTTATTTATTTAGAAAATTAGCCTTCCCTTTCATGAAAAAAAGTGGCTTTTATGAAATGTTGCGACTTTAATAAAGAGTTGTGACTTTTATGAAAGGTTGCGACTTTTATGAAAAGTTATGACTTTTATGAAAGGTTGTGACTTTTCCGAAGGGTTGCAACATTTTTCAAATAGTTGTAACATTTCTGATAAGACACAATAAATATTTGTTCACACTACCCTTTGTTGTCTATAAATAGAGGGATCTCCTCTCATTTTAACACAACAAAAATTCTTCCTCTTCTTCTTCTTCTTCTTCTTCCCAATTAAATATTTGTATATTTTGCTCATGTTGAGTGGCTCACTGACACTATTGCTTATTATACAGATCCTAGTATGTATTTTTACAATCATTAATTTATGATTTATGCTTATGTTATTAAGGCTAATTGATAAGATGTAATAGTTTTCATTTTCCTTTACATTATTAATGTTTGTTACTACGTAATTTTGTATGTAAGATAATATAATGTTTTAATTTTAATGCCTGATAGATTTTAAGTATTATTTTATAAATTCTGTGATATTAAATTCCCGTGCAAAGCGCGGATAATTTTACTAGTTAAAAATAATAAAAAAAGGACCATTAAGTACCAGAATCGAATGAAAAGGACCATTAAGTACGCCACTGAGTTACCACCACCTCGTCAATTTCTGAAGAACTATTTTTAAAAAGTGTTTTTGAAAATAAGTAGTTTTTTACAAAAATGCCAAACAGGTAGTTGCTCTCCCATTCTACCATTTGAATGAACAGTCTTTGAATTTTACTTCATATAACTCTGAAGAATTAATACAAAAGTAATATCTTATACAATCAGAGCTAAAACTGGTAATGCCACTAATTATTTCTTCTTCATTTATTACTACATTAAAATAACATCTCACTAGTTAAGGTAGTGCCATTGTATTGGCCAATAAATATGTATACTGTCTCATAGAAAAGTCTTGACAAATTTTAATACTTCATATGAAAGCTTTAATAATCATTATTTAATTTAAATTTGTTAATAGTCCTCTTTGAATTTTTGTTTCTATGTGCCACCTTGTTTTTCCCCTTTTCCCTGCTTCTAAAAAAACTTGGTGATGTATCAAATTGCATGACAAACTTGTTAAAAAATTTGTCTGTTACATTCATCTTACATGGCATTACATGATAATTTTGTGTCCTACGTGACGTCCTACTTATATTATGCCACATGAGTGTCTACTTGGTCAAAGTTGGAGGGCATAGTTCAACTGAAGTCAAAGTGAGGGTCATGTTTATATATAATGCCTTAATTTTTCCCAATAAATTTTGCTTCTTCTTCCCTTTTATCCTCTATGTTTGTTAATTGCTTTGGTTTATGTGTTAACGTTCAAGGGAGTTTTTTTATTCTTCCTTCGTGGAGTAAACTTTTCAAGATCTAATCTTTGTCTTGTATTTAATTATTTTTGGTTTAATTTCAACTTTTGAGCTTCTCTATTAAATTACCTCTTTAATGCATTTCTTTGTTTAGTGTATGTCGGTTCTAATTATCAAATGACAAGTAATGGTAAATGAATGCAAGTGGAATTGGAATATATTGAATACAGTTTTATGTACTTTTTATTTGTATTTTTATATACACTTGGACCATTTTGCCTAATAGTTGCTTGAATGGTAAATATCAAAATTATTTAAAACCCAACTTATAGTAAATATTAAAAATTCCTCATATTTTTATTTTCTGGTATTCTTTGCTTGTTTGTATCACACATTGGACGTGTTTTGAGTTGATTTTGGCACTCCTACATCTAGGGAGTCATTTGGTAGTTGGATAGAAACAAGTTATTCATGTATGTATTAGTTTTCGTATCGCTCATATGACATGATGAACTCTAGTTTACCAAGAAAACATCAAATGATTAGAATTGAATGCATAAGAAGAAGAAGAAGAAGAAGAAGAAATATTGAACTTACAATTACAGGATCAAACATCTAGCTAAAGTTCATCATCAATGGTTGAGTGGGGAATTCTTGATCACATTTATCAAGAATTCACAACATTTACCTTTTACTTGTATACATTTCTTCCACTAACAAAATAATTAAGCATCAACCTGCAGAGCCTTTCTTTTTTAGTGTTATGTTAATTAGAAGTTGTGTTTCAAGAACAAATGTTCACGAGGAGAAGCTGGTCCAATTTCTTCTTCCAAACTTCTCAATCCATCTGTTCCATTTCCACAGTTCCTATTTTCTAAATTCTTTGCTTCAACATCTGCATCCGATACTGAAGACTTTCTTCTCTGAGATGATGCTACACTTGGGAATGTAATCCACGAAGGAGCTCTGAATTCGACATACCTCTGATCCTCAGTTTCTGCAACATCTGTTGTTTCTGAGGTAGATCGATTTGATGACGACTTCTTGTGCATTCTGCTGCTTCCTAGAACAACCTCTGTTGGCAAGATAGGTTGGTCATTGCTTGGACTACCCATCAATTGAGCAAGTGCTCTCTCCAAAGCTGTTGTTACTTTATCCATTGACGGCCTCTCTTTCCCTCTCATCCTCACGCATTTGCTGGCTATATTAGCAATTCTTCTAAGAGCTTCAGCATCAGAAGGTGGTTTCAAAACTGGATCCAGTATTGCTTCTATATCACCAGCTTTGATTAATGGAACTGCCCATTCCACTATGTTCCCTTCATCGTATTGCATGTCAATGGCTTTACGACCACTGAGAATTTCCAAAAGCAAAACACCAAAGCTATAGACATCAGATTTGGTCGTAAGATAATGTAGTCTGTAGTACTCGGGATCAAGGTACCCAAGTGTCCCTGCTGGTAACTCAGTTAATGGGGAACTGCTATTAGCAGGTCCAAGCAAGGAAAGCCCAAAATCAGCTACTCGAGCATTGTGTTCTTCATCTATAAGGATGTTTGAGGACTTGATGTCTCTGTGAATCACAGGTGGACATGCATAACCATGCAAATATTCGATTCCCCGAGCAGCTTGAACTGCAATGGTTACCCTTCTTATCCAATCCAATTGCTCCTTCTTTTTCCCGTGTAGATGTTCGTGCAACGAGCCATTAGCCATGTACTCATAAACTAGCAGTCTCTCTCCACCTTCTTCACAGTAACCTAGCAAATTGAGCAAATGAGCATGATTTAACCTGGACAGCAAGTCTAGCTCAGTGTGGAACTCCTTTGAATTCTTCATGTCAGATGACATTATAGCCCTCTTGACAGCAACCACAGTACCATCCTTCAAAACACCCTTGAACACACACGAAAAGCTACCCTTTCCAACTTGTGATTCTTC
Source organism: Solanum bulbocastanum (assembly GCA_037074985.1). Taxonomy (NCBI): domain Eukaryota; kingdom Viridiplantae; phylum Streptophyta; class Magnoliopsida; order Solanales; family Solanaceae; genus Solanum; species Solanum bulbocastanum. The sequence continues at coordinate 31,990,369 of CM073607.1, forward strand.
TTTGAATCCCTCAGTTGCTCTCTCAAGATCTTCATAAGTAAACATCTGAGCTCTCCTTATCTTAAGATCATCCAAATCAGCCCTATCTTTAGCAATTTCCTTTGGGAAAGTACCATTTTTCCTTGGACTAGGACCTTTCCCTGAACATCTACAGTTTCTCAATTTGTAGCGAACATATACAATCGAAGTTAGAGATACAACACTCACCAAGAATACTGCAAATGCAACCTCAGCAACAATTACTGGTAACTGGAGTGACCAAAATTTCGCGTTCTTCTTTCCAGAAACAGCAGTAGAACAGTTGTTAAAGCAGTCAACAGAGGTACAACTTGAACAATTATACGTGCACTGACTGTCCGTAGATGAAGTGCATTCAACCTGTTGATACATTTCAGCAGGGCAGCCATTGGTGCAGGGAAGGCAAATGCGAGAATCAGGAGACTTGCAAGTTGCACTTCCGTTGTTAAACTCATAGAAGCCAGATGCACAGGGTCTAGGCTTGCAGACTCCAGGAGAAACAGCGAGTGGTAGCGATGAGGGAAAACCAAAACCCCAACAAACAGGCAAAAGTGAAATTTCCGCAAGGATACCACAAGTGAAGTAGTCACCAGCTGCTATCTCATAAAGCCTAACTCCACTAGGAGGTGGTGTGCTTTTCTCAACTCTGTAACCCCAGCAAACGACATGACGGTCATAGCTCCTAATCCCACAAGCATGAAACTTACCACCAACAACCGATATAATCGGATCACTAGGGGCCGCCAATTCAACATTGAGTTGAGCAACAGAGAACTCTTCTTCAAGGTTCATGCTCCTTCCCCAACAATACACTTGAGAATTCACCCCTTCTAGAATCCCACAAACATGATATCCCCCAGCTGCAATCTTAATAAATCTCAAATCTTTTGGTGCTAGGGTAATAACCTGGCTACTAGTTTCATCCCCCCAACATAAAACACTTTTATTGACAGAAAACAAAGCACAATTAAACTCAGAACCAGCTGAAATAGAGTGGATCTGACCTTCAAACTCATTGTTTGTGGTCATGTTATAACCCCAGCAATCAACAAGTGAAGTGTTCCTATGCTTCCCCATTAAAGGTTGCCTTAGTCCACACAAATGATTTTCACCTGCAGATATTTCCAAGTATTGAGACCCTTTAATCATAGGCTGAGGCACTCCCATTTGTACAAAATTACTTTTCCCCCAACAATAAGGCTGGTAAGAATCCATCAAAAGTCCACATACAAAGCCATTTCCAGCAGTAAGACCAATAAAAGGGAAATGAGCTGGAGTTGAATATATTATAGAAGAAGTAGAGCCATAGCAGCTGACCAAATGAGATCCATCTGACTTCAACCCACAAAAAACAGAACCATATTCACCATATGAAATAGCAATTGAAGACATTGATCCAAACCCTGATACTTTTGAAAATACCACAAGAAGCACAAAAGCTATTACAAGGTATCTACATTTCCACATTACCACACACCACATATTATAAATGTCCATTACACAAATTAAAAATTAAACAAAGTACACAAACAGAAAGTCAGTGCTTTCTTTCACCTTTATCCTTTTTGATAGAACCAAAATACCACTACTCCTTCTCCATAGTAGCTGACTTGATTTATGAAACACACGAAAAAAAATTAGTTCAAACATACCATGGGTGGCTAGATGAGATCAAAATTCACAACTTCCCTTCATCCCAAATAATTATAATACCCTCGTTATCAATACAATTAAACTAAATTTGTAACCAAGAAGCTGCATATTTCAGTTCAAGAAACACAAAAAAGAGAAGATAATGACATTTTTTCAGCCCTTTGTGGTCAAAGTTATCGGTGCCCTCAAGAATGAAGTGGTGAAAGACAGCATATGAGAAATAGAGAGAGAAAAGTGAGCATTAAATGCTTCAAAACTACATCTTCTCAAAATAAGAGCAGTGTAGGTGAAAGCATTTAATGAAAAATTTATTGCAAAATTGATATTTCAATGCCTGGATACCTGCACACATGTCCTCCCTTACTTTCTACAAATAACAACTTAATTTTATTCAAATTTTCTCTCTTCTTATAGAGTACACCAATAATTAACTAAAATTTCCATTATAATGGTACCTACTTAGTACAATCATTATCATAATCCCCCCTAATCATCCTAAAATTGCTACCTTTAAAATTTTCTTTCTACTTTCTCCCGTCCAACAATAGTTGTCCCTCTGTCTAACAGAAGTTGTTCGTTATACTATTTTGAAATGTCCAATAATACTTCATCTATTTAACAATAATTGTCCACTATACTAAAAATAGTTGTACAGTATTGTTAAATCTAGAAAACCAAGAGATGATTTACCTTATGTGTGTCTGTTTTACCCTTACTATTAAATATTATTTATCATCTAACACATTTTTCAAAACATTAAATTTAATAAAGTCAAAGGATAATATAGTAATATTACCTACTATTTATTGTTTCTTAAGAAGTAAGTCAAGTCAATAGTTGATAACTACTATTGGACAAAGGGAGTACTAGTCTACTTTATGAAATCAATGAATAATTTTACATTTAGTTCCTAATTATCCTCATCATAAATATAGTTATTTCCCTAATACATTTTTCAAAATATTGTATTTATTATATTTGGAAGGTGATATATTCCCTCTATCCCTAATTATCTGTCCACTTTTGAATTAACACATTTATTAAGAAAATAATAATTAATATAGTGAGTTTACCAGTTTACCCCTATTAATTATGAAGTGAATGAATTGAAAACTTAAGATTTTCAAGAAGTTTTATATTTTGCAATGTAATAAATTGAGGGTATAATAGAGAATTTTTTTTGTCCTTTCTTGATTTATCAAAATGGACAAGTAATTATGGATAATTAAAAAATAAAAATTGGATAAGTAATTAGGGATAAATGTAGTAGTAAATTACCTTTCTATTTATAATTTTATAAGCAATGCGCAAGTGAACAACTATTGTTTGGATAGAGTGAATATTTATTTTATTGTCTGCGCCAGGTTTCAAGAATAGTTCTGCAGACATTAATTTCATTTCACGCTTGGAGATTTAGTGATGATCTAATAGGTTTAATAATTCGTGAGTGATTATCTAAAAACACGAAATATGATTGTGGATCTGTGTTGACGTGAGTTACATATTTGTTTTAGTGGATTATGATTTACTTAGGCATCTCCCACCTTGAACTCTATTTTACTCTTCAAATACAAAGTTTTCTATTTTTTCGACAACCAACTTTAATTCAATTCTCTATTTTACTTTCTAAATAAGAATTTCTTTGTCTCTTCTTAATATTATATTATTATTGTTATAAAATAATAGTATAGTGTAGATGTCCACTATCAAGATGTTACTAGTTTACCTCCCTCCATTATGAAGATAACATCCACCTTTATGATTATTATTCGTGTAATATTTCACCTCCATAACCTCCTTCATTATATTCAAATTTAATGTCATGTTTATGACTAACCTTTTGTATGCCTCTATATTACACTATAAATATAGGCATAAGAGTTCATATTGTATACACTTGAAAAATTGATGAACACTTGAATACTTGGAAGAATAAGAAAGACTCTCATATCTTGTCTCTATATTTCTATTGTTCTCATCTTCTATATTTCTTATCTTATTTTGCTTTAGTTTTACAATACATTATCAGCATGATTCTCCAATTTTTCAAATTATGTTTCAACTTGAGTTTTTCCACCCGTGATAAGAAATGGTAAAGATAAGTAAATTATGTTAATCTTCGTAACAACATTGAGAAGAACTATTATAATGTTTTAATTTATTTGAACTTGAGACTTTTATATGGTTCCAACATGTTGTTCTAATTAATTAATTTTATTAATTTCTTCTATTTTAAATCAAATTCAGATTATACTTATGGTATTCAATATTTATTTTTTTGGTAATGCATTTGGTTTATTAAGACATTGATTGAGGGTAAGACGGTAAATTCAAGTTTCACCGAACTAAGTGGATAAGACATCGATTTAAAGTCTTGGTGCACCATGATAATAAGATGTTGGGTTCAATTTCCATTAATTTGTGACCTAAAATGCCTTCTTATGGGTAGGGCATTGGGTTCAAGTCCCAACATAATATAATGATGATGTAATGATGACTGAACAAACTGATATGCTCTTGATTAAAGTCATGAAATCCTCCTAATTTATTTGCTCCATTATCTTGTGTGAATATGGTAGCAGGGCATGATATGTCTAAAAATGACAAGTGGTTGAATGTATGAAAATGAGTGTGGTAAAATGTTAATGGTCATAATTGTGGTAATTAAAAGGAAGAACATTATTAGTTCTTAAGATGGTCCTTCAAATGTGAAGGTAATTTTTGGCCATCAAAGTGGTATGAAAGGTTATTAGGCACATTGCGTTGGTGCAACCGAATTTGAAAATTTTGTAAATCATCCATCAAAATAAAGAAATACAAAGTGATAGTACATTTAGTACTTTTAAAGTGATGTTGAGGTGGGTCAAATAAATTTGATAATGTGAAAGTATGACTAATAAAAACTTATGAAGTATGTACAAATGGTTATGGTAATTTCTTGAAGAGAATGTGACTTGTGATAATGTCAAAGTATGACTAATAAAAACTTATGAAGTATGTACAAATGGTTATGGTCATTTCTTGAAGAGAATGTGACTTGTGTTCGTATGGATAAGTACATGTTCATGTATGGTTAAATAAATGTCACATCTCACCTTTACGGGAGGTTTGAGGGATTGAATAAAAATATTTTGACATAAATGATCATTTTGGTCATATACTTTGAGTAGTACACAAATATTGTGGTATGTTTTATTATGAACTATTGGAGGACAAAAGAAACAAATGATTCTTTTCTATAAAGGTTGTGGTCATGATCAAAATAAATGTTGTTGTGTGGCAACACAAATTTGTCATTGGTTGTCAAGAAGTAAGTCTTGCATGTAATAATTTAACCATGACAACAGCAATAATTTTCTCCTTGAAGGAGATGGTCGCCATACAAATGGTGTTATGAAATTTGTGGCAGTACACAAAATTAATTGAGAGTTTTGGAAGGACTAATTTGTTATCATCTTGAAAATGAAATAGTTCATAATATTGGGCTTGTAGTAAGTCTCAAAAGAAACTTTTTAAGTTTCGGAGGAATTGAAAAAAAATATTAGATTAAGACTATAAATTATTGAAAGATTAAAGATCTTCAATTTACTACACTCAAAGCGGGTTATGAATATTTACTTAAAAATTTACCCGCATTTCTCTTGTTTGTTGTATAAATATACGGGCATGATGAAGGAATCACATGCAAAAGTAAACCAAAAATTTACAAGAATAAATATCAGTTGGCATAACTGGTTGGTCATTCCGGTTCAAATGTGATGCAAAAGAAATTGAGAATTCATGTGGCTATATGTTTGAAGAAATAAAAGATTCTTCAATAATTCTCTTGTGTTGCTTGTTCTCGTGATAATCAATGTACCAGCTAAGATTGGGAGTGTATCCCTTGAAATTATTTAGAACATATAGAAAGGTGAATATGGGCCCGTTCACCTACCATGTAGACCGCTTACTATTATAATTTAATAGATGCATATATGGTATGGTCACATGTGCATTTGTATCAACTTACAAATTATTTTTTGTAAGGCTATTTGCTCGAATTGTTAAATGAAAAGCATAGTTCCAAACTGTAAAAATATGTTGATAATGTTGGTTGGTTTAGAAGAAATTGTATGCCTCCAATTATAGTTTGTCACGTCCCGAGCCTACATCTTGGACGTGCCAGGAACTCGAGAACCATTGTTGGCTCCAAGTGAACCTTGGCCTGACTAAACTCTGAGCGGAAGACTTACTCAATAATAAAATAACTTAAAAAAGAAAGCTTTAACTCAAAAGTCTCAAATACTTAAACTAAAAACATTTAGAAATAAACATTCATCTGGACAAAGAGGCAACTCAAGTCTCAACATAAATGATGGAAATGAAAGAGACTCATGAACTACTACTGTCTATCTATCTATCTATGAAGCCTCTACTAATTGAAATTGATGTCGGGACAAGACCCACGATATCCTAATAACAAAATGAAATGCAAACTCAAAGTGAAACCCTCTGAAAAGCAAGGAGGCTCACCAACTCTAGCTGGAACCTCGTTTGGATCAACAGAGCGCCGGATGATGATCCTGATTCCCTGTATTTGCATAATAAAAGATGCAGATAAAATAGCGTCAGTATATGGAATGTATGAGCATGCAAGGGGAAATCTAAAACATGAGATAAGCTTGAACTAGAACTGAAGAAACAACTTACCTCATCCCGTCTCAACTCAACTTAACCTTAACTCAATTCAATATAAAAGCAGTGATAAAGATGCAATATAAAGAAAGCTCTTAAAACATGAGATAACAACTCAATGTATATAAGAATACAAAATAACTTAGTTTGTATATAAAAATACAAAATACCTCATTTTGTATATAAAAATATAAAATAACTCAGTTTGTATATAAAAATATAAACTAACATTGTTTAGGAGATTCTCTAACCGACAACCATCACTATGAGCTATGTGATGATACAATGTCTCGCCCATGCTGCCAGAACTGTCATATATCGTGCCAGGGTATAAAACTCCTCAAATAAGTGGATCCACTAAGATATGCTTAAAAAGAAATAATGAATCATCTAAAAAATATGACCATTTCTACCCACGTTGGCTACATGATTTATGAGGACTTTAAGTTATCTGAACTCATCCCCATGTCGGTGCTCAATACTACTCCCAAAGTATAGCTTATCTCATATGTTTAAAAACATTTCCTCATCCTCAACTTTGAGATTATTACTCAAAATATTTCTCTTAAAAGAGATAGTACTTAAAACTCATCATAACTCATTTGGAAATCAAAGTTTCCTCCTTATTTTAAATGTAAAAACATTTACTCTTAGGAATACTTAGTTCCCATATATACATTTTGAAAAATGAAACTCAAGTGTACTCATCCTCATACTCAAGTACTCAAGTCTTAAAACGAGTTTTAAAATATTATAAAAAACTTCTCCAAAATGACTCAAAAGAACTCTTAAGACTTAGCTCTTAACTCTACCTTGAATTTAAATCATGAACTCAAGGGTTATGATTCATGTTATGAATGATCTCTCGATGTTTATATGTAGTTTAGATTAGTTAGAATCGAAAGGAGTGAAGGCATCCTTTGAAAGAACTAAGATGGGCCAAACGACAGAAAAAAAGGGGTAGGGGCAAGCAACCCTGGCACACTGGGTGGCACGGGGCGCCAACCCTTAAACTACAGAAGAATTTTTCTGGCGCACTGCTGGCAAGGCACGCCAGCCCCCTACCCAGAAATCTCGATGAATTTTCTTTCTCGTTTTTTGATCATAATTAGCCTAGAATCGAATAGTTTTTTCTCAACTCACTTAGATTCGAATACCTAACATAAGTACACAAAAATCTAATCAAAACAACCCTCCAATTACTAACATTCATCTCAAGAATTCATCGAAACCCCAACAATCAAGATTAATGAGTGAACTTCAAGAAAACTCAACAAGAACTCAAATTCTTCAACCTCAAGAACAAAATTGCAATTAAAATCACATGATTGGTATAACACCTCTCCATTTGAAAGAACTAGAAAGATCTAGAATTAGAAAGAGTTGTTTTTGCAAAGAATGAAAATCTAAATTTTTTTATTAAGTTATGTTAAGTTTGAGTTTTTGGTCAACTTCAAACGACCATAACTCCTAGCTCAGGATGAGTTAGGTGTGCTTTTAGATATCGTAGAAAATATCTTGGAATAATATTTCCAACGCTGCCGAGTTTACTCAATTCCGAGTTCTGTCCATTTGCAGTTGGGTTGTTCAAATAAGAAAAATCCAATCCGAAATTTAGAAGGGCATTATGGTATTTTCCATACCCCATGACTTAATTTCATTTTTTGGTAATTAATTAGGGTCTAAACTGATAGGATTCAGTTTACGCTTTTACAATATTGAGTTAGGGTTTTAGAGAAGAGAAGAGAGGAAAAGAAGCAAGAATCGTCAAATTCTCGAAGCTAAGATCGTGGATGTCATCAAGGGGTGATCCCTACAAGGTATGTGAGATCACATAGCCTTGTATTAGTTCACCCACGTGCCAATCATGATTCAATTTAGAGAATTTATAATGTTTTGAAATCAAATCTTATGAGTTCTTGAAGTTAATTTGAATGAAAACTTTTGGGTTCTTGTTGTTAAAGTTTCTTGAGGTTGATTCATGTATTTAGGCATGACTTCGAGTTGATTCTTGTATATGATGAGGGTATATTCGATTATAAGTGTTTGGGGAAAGAACCAAGTTGAAATAGGGGGTTTTAGAGTTGAAAAACGAAGGAGAAAAGTCGGAGTGCACCAGGGCAAGGGCCTGGGGCGCTGCCCCAAGAAGGGGCCGCTGAAGTTTGGGCACTGGGGCGCTATGCCAGCCAGAGATCCCCACCCCAGCCCTCTGAAGTTTTAAGGCTGGCGTCTCGCGCCTCTCAGAGTGCCAGGGACGCCAATTCTTTTTTATTTTCCCCCTTTCTTTCTGTAATAGTTCCTTAGCAACGTATCTATTTTTTCTAGTCAATTTATATACTCTAAGGTACGTCTAAACATCATGAAATCATCCATAACATGAGATCATGAACCTTGAATCCATAATCCAATTCAAGGAAAGTTAAGATCAAAGTCAAGAGAAGTAAGAGTCAAGTCAAGAAAAGTTTTTAGAGTTTTTCAAATGTTTTAACTTCATTTTAAAACTTAAAGTTCAAGTTGAGTAAAGAGTAAGGAGTAAATATTGAAGTTCATTTCTTCAAAAGTATATGGGTACTATCTATCCCCAAAGAGTTTAAAATGTTTTCATATTTAAACAAGGAAACCTTGATTTTCAAAGAGCCTTTGAGCTAGTTTTCAGAAAAGAGTAAACACTTTCACAATTAAGAAAGAGAGGAAACTTTGATTTCCAAGATAGCCCTTGAACTAAGTTTTTGAGTAATTATCTCAAATCATATAAAGAAGTATGTTCTTAAACAAAATAGCTAGTATCATATTTTGGGAGTAGTCTTGATTACTGATATGTAGGAGAGTTCAGACAACTCCCAACCCCCATAAACCATGTAGCCATCATGGATAGAAAAAGGTCATACTTTTTAGATGATTCCTTAGTGCTTTTTAGCATAGACTAGTGGATCCACTTATTAGTGAGGTTCTATACCCTCGACAAGGAATAGGATAGCCCTGGCAGCGTGAGGCAAAATGTTGTATCATCACAATAGCTCATACGTGATGATTGTCAGTTAGAGAAACTCCCATAGAAGTATTTGTATTCTTATATACATAGTTTAATTGTATTTTTACATATATTTCAGAGTTATATTGTATCTTTGCATACACAGAGTATTATTGTATTTCCAAATACACAGAGTTGACATCCATGTTTTTAAAATACTCTCTTTATATTGCACTTGTTTTATACTGTTTTATATTGAAATGAGTTTAGTTAAGTTGAGTTGAGTTGAGTCAGGTAAGTTTTTTAGTTCCTTTTAAGCTTATGTCTAGTTTTAGAATTTCCCTTTGCATACTCGTACATTCAATGTACTGATGTCATTTGGCCTGCATCTTTTAATGATGCAGACACAGGTAACCAAGATCAACATCCAGCGTATCGTTGATTCTAGTTGACCTCCAGAGTTGTTGGTGAGCCTTATTGATTTTGGAGGACTCCTTTTATTGCTTTTTAGTATTTAGTTCATTAGGATGTTATGGGTATTGTCCTGATATCTTCCTTGTTTTAGAGGCTTCATAGATAGTCAAATAGTTAGTTATGAGTTTTTTAGCTTTGTATTTCAGATGTTTTGCTATGAGAGTTGAGTAGTCATTTTGGTTAATTTGAATGCTTTCTTTAAGACATTATAACATTTTATTAAGTTCTTTATTTGAGGTTATTTATAAGGTTTAAGTCTTTCGTTGAGTAAGTAAGCCAGGCCAAGGGGTTCGCTTGGGGCCAACAATTGTTCTCGAGTGCCAATCTTACTTAGGGTGTAGGATCGGGGCATAACAAACTTGGTATCAGAGTACATAGTTCAAGAGTTCTAGGGAGTCTATGAAGACGTGTCTGTAGAGTCCTAGTTATTGTTGTGAAGCGTGCCACATCTATAATTCGTCGGCAACAACATTTAGGAAATTCTTTCACTTCTTTCATAATTATTTCGTGCGTTAGAGTTTGATCTCTAAAAAGTTTCTTCTAACTCATGCTTGTGCGTGTCTTTTAGATCGTGCCTCCATGAAGAGTTGTTAGAGGTTGTCCGGCTAGAAGGAATGTTAAATCGCAGAAACAAGGGGTACCTCATGCACCAGGAGTGCAACCCCAATGAGAGGTTACCAATGCCGAATTCCGTGAAGCTATCCGAATGTTGAGCCAAGATGTGACCAATCAAGCTGGACAACAAAGAGGGAATCGTCACGAAGTGTTTGATACTGCGAGGATCCATGAGTTCTTAAGGATGAATCCTCCAAGCTTCACAGGTTCAAGTGTTACTGAAGATCCAGAGAACTTTGTTGAGGAGATCCAGAAGGTTTTCAAAATCATATATGTTGCTGATAGTGAGAGGATGGAACTAGCTGCATACCAAATGAAGGGTGTCGCTAGGATATGATTCGACCAATAAAAGAAGAACTGAGTTGAGGGAACACCACCTGCGAGTTTAACTTGTTTTGAAGAAGCCTTCTTGGGACGTTTCTTCCCCTAAGAACTGAGAGAGGCTAAGGTATGAGAGTTTCTCACATGCATGAGTATAGTCTAAGGTTCACACAATTTTCCCACTATGCTCCAGAGATGGTTTCAGACATGAAAATCAGAATGAGTTTATTTGTTGTTGGGTTGTCTTGCCTGTCTATCAATGAAGGCAAGGTAGCTATGTTAATAGGAGACATGGACATAGCAAGGTTAATGATCCATGTTCAACAGGTTGAGGAGGACAATCTCAGGGATAGAGAAGGGTTTAAGAATAAGAGAGCTAAGACAGGGAATGAGTCCGGTCAGCAGAAAAGTAATGCCAATCGGTCATCTTTCCAACAGAAGTAGAAGGGACCTGCTCTATCAACTGCTAGTGCACCTGCACCAAAGAACAAAAGTGAGTACAATAGTCAGAATTTCAGAGCCAAACCTTTCTATTTTCAGGGTAGTATGGCTCAAGGGGGTAGTAAGCCTCCTACATGTGCTAAGTGTGGTAGGACCCCTCAGGGACATATTGTGATGGCTCCACTAGTTGCTTCAAGTGTGACTAGAACGGTCATTTTATGTAAGAGTGTCCAAAGAACAAGCAAGGTAGTGGAAATAGGGGCAATAGAGCCCAATATTCTTCAGTTTCTCCACCAGACAAGGCTGCACCTAAAGGAGCTGCTTCAGGTATGTAACGTCTTGCAATTTGAAATAACTAGGAAGAAGCTAAGAATTGGAAATATTCATTTTTGGAAAGAATGAAAATCTGGAAATTTTGTTAAATTAGAATAAGTTGAGTTTTAGTCAATTTCAATTTGTCATAACTTCTAGCTCAGGATGAGTTAGGCGTACTTCCAGATATAGTAGGAAAGCTCTTGGAATTATCTTTCCAACGTCACTGAGTTTGTGTGATTCTAAGATCGTATGAGTGAGTTATGCCCTTTGGAATTTGGGTTGTTCGAATAAGGAAAGTCTAAAATCGAATTTTAGAAGGGTAGTTTGGTCTTATCCTTACCCTTTTATTTTAATTCATTTTTGATAATTACTTAGGGGTCTAAACTTAACTTACTCAGTTTACTCTTTTGGAAAAAAGAGTTAGGGTTTTGAGAGAAGAGAAAAGAAGAGAAAAGAAGAGGAGAAAGGAGGAGAGAAGCAAGATTCGTCAAGATCATCGAGTTTGGCTTGTGGATTCGTCAAGGGGTGATCCCTACGAGGTATGTGAGATCACATAGGTTTGGGTTAGTTCACCCACGTGCCAACCAGGATTCAATTCAGCAAATTTAAGTCTTTGAAAGTTTAGAAATTGAGTTCTTGATGAACATTGATGAAGGTTTCGTTTGAATTCTTATGGGTTGTGCAGTTGAAGTTTCTTGCGCTTTGATTCATGTTTTCCAGGTGTAATTTTGGTTTGAATCTACCATATATTGAGAGTATAAATGATTCTAAGTGTTTGGGGAAAGAACTAAGTGAAATTAGAGGGTTTAGAGTTGAAAAATGAAGAAGAAAATTTGGAATTTTCTAGGGAAGGGGCTAGGGCGCCGCGCTTCTCAGTGCGCCCCAAATTAGTCTCTGAATGTGGTACTCTGGGGTGACGTGCCAGCAAGAGCGCCCCAAATTGTTCTATGAATTTTGAGGGTTGGCGCCCCGCGCCTCTTACAGCGCCAGGGACGCTAGTTCTCCTTATTCGTTCCCCACCTTTTCGTACTTGCTCCTTAGCAATGTACCTATGTTTTCTTCCAACATTCTAAGGTACATATAAACATCATGAAATCATCCATAAACATGGGATCATGAACCTTGAATCCATAATCCAATTCAAGAAAAGTTAAGATCAAAGTTAAGAGAAGTAAGAGTCAAGTTAAGAAAAGTTCTTAGAGTTTTCCAAAAGTCTATTCTAAATGTTTTAACTTTATTTTAAGACTTAAAGTTAAAGTTGAGTAATGATTAAAGATTAAAGTTTGAAGTTCATTTCTTCAAAAGAGTATATCGGGACTATATATTCCCAAAGAGTAAAATGTTTTCACATTTAAATAAGAAAGGAAACTTTGATTTCCAAAGAGCCTTTGAGCTAGTTTTCAGAAAAGAAAAATCACTTTCCAAATGAAGCAAGAGAGGAAACTATGATTTCCAAGATAGCCTTTAAGCTAAGTTTTGGAGCAATTCATCTCAAATGACAGAAAGAAGTATGTTTTTAAACATAAGAGCTAATATCACATTTTTGGGAGTAGTATTGAGCACCAATATGGGGGAGAGTTTAGACAACTCATAGCCCCCGTAAACCATGTAGCCATCATGGGTAGAAAAGGGTCATACTTTTTAGACGATTCCTTTACTTCTTTTTATCATAGACTAGTGGATCTACTTAGTAGTTCAGGTTCTATACCCTCGGTAAGGTATAGGATGGCCCTGGCAGTGTGAGGCAAAACACTTATCATCATAATAGCTCTTACGTGACGGTTGTCGGTTAGAGAAACTCCCACAGAAGTAATTGTACTCTTAAATACATAGTTTATTTGTATTTTTACATACATCTCAGAGTTATGTGTATCTTTCCATACACACAGAATTGACATCATGTTTTAAACATCTTTTCTTTATATTGCACTTGTTTTAAACTTCTTTATATTGAAATAAGTTCAGTTTTATTGAGTTGAGTTGAGCCAGGTAAGTTCTTCAAATTCTTTTCAAGCCTATGTTGTGTTTATCATTTCAACTCGCATAATCGTACATACAATGTATTAATGCCAGTTAGCTTGCATCTTATTATGATGTAGACACAGGTAACTAGGATCGACATCTAGCGCATCGTTGATCCAAAGAGCACTCCAGAGTCAGTTGGTGAGCCTCCTTGCATTTCAGAGGACTCATTTTTATTTATATTAGTTATTTTATTAGTTCATTAGGATGTCGTGGGGTTTGTCCCGACATCCATCTCAATTATTTTAGAGGTTTCATAGACAGTTAGTTGTTAGTTCTTTAGTCTTTTCATTGTCATTATCTTATGTTAAGATGTGAGTTTGCCTTAATGGCTAGTTGAATGTTCCTTTATAACATTTCAGTTTATTACATAGACTTTTCTTTGTTGAATTAAGTCTTTCGCTGAGTAAGTAAGCCATGCCAAGGGTTCGCTTGGGGCTAGCAATGGTTCTCGAGTGCCAACCATGTCCGGGGTGTAGTCTTAGGGCGTGACAAACTTGGTATAAGAGCATAGAGTTCAAGAGTCCTAGGGAGTATATGAAGCTGTGTTTGTAGAGTCCTAGTTATCGATGTGAAGTGCACCACATCTATAATTAGGAGGCTGCAACACTTATGAATTTCCTTCACTTCTTTCATACTCGCTTTGTGAGATAGAGTGTATCTCTATAAAAGTCTCTTTATAACTCATGCTTATGCGTAACCAATTTTGAGTTGGCCCATGGTCGAGAGTGCCTCACGAGGATTTTCTTTCCTCGTGAGCTAAGAGAAGCAAAGATATGGTTGCCGACATAAGGAGTGGGATGAATCTGTTTGTTGCTGGGTTGTCTCGTCTGTCAAGTAAAGAAAGTAAAACAGCTATGTTAATAGGTTACATGGGCATAGCAAGGTTGATGATCCATGTGCAACAAATTGAGGGATAGAGAAGAGTTTGAGAATAAGAGGGCCAAGACATCAGGGAATGAATTCGGGCAGTAAAAGAGTAATGCAAACTAGTCTTCTTTCCAATGTAAGCAAAAAGGACCTTCTCCATCATCTGCTAGTGCACTTGCACCAAGGAACAAATGTAAGTACAATAGTTAGAATTCTCAGAACTTCAGAGCTACACCTGCGTATTCGCAAGGTAGTAAGGCACAAGGGGGTACTAAGACTCCTGCATGTGCTAAGTGTGGTAGGAGCCATTTAGGGGTATGTCGTGATGGCTCCACTAGTTGCTTCAAGTGTGGCCAGAATAATCATTTTATGAGAGAGTGTCCTAAGAGCAGACATAGTAATGGTAATGGGGGCAATAGAGCCCAGCCTTCTTCAGTTGCTCTACCAGATGGAGCTATATCTAGATTAGCTACTTCAAGGGTAGGCAGAGAAGGAAACCGTCTTTATGCTATCGCTAGTCACCGAGAGAAAGAGGATTTGCCAAATATTGTCGCTGGTATGATCCATGTCTTCAATTTTGATGTTCTTCTTGAGCAACTTCTTGAGCCCTTCAGTGTTTCTACACCTAATGGTGAGTGTGTTCTAGTAGAAAGAGTCTCATGATTGTACTATTTCCATCAATCACAAGAGCACCATACAAGATTTAGTTGAATTAGACATGGTAGATTTTGATGTCATTCTTGGTATGAACTAGCTTCATGCCTGTTATGCCACAGTTGATTGTAGAACTCGAGTTGTCAAGTTCTAGTTTCCAAATGAGCTAGCCTTAGAGTGGAAAAATAGTTCAGCAGTGCCTAAGGGTCGTTTCATTTCGTACCTTAAGGCAAGAAAGTTAGTTTCTAAGGGTTGTGTCTATCACTTGGTTCAAGTTAATGACTCTAGTGTTGAGATACCTCCAATTCAGTTAGTTCTTATGGTTAAAGAGTTTCCAGAAGTCGTTCTAGATTATCTACCCGGAGTCCCTCCTGAGAGAGAGATAGACTTCGATATAGATGTTATTCCAGATAACCCTCCTATCTCTATAGGATGGAACTAGCAGAGTTGAAAGAGTTAAAAGAGAGTTGAAAGATTTTTTAGATAAAGGGTTTATTCGACCAAGTGTCTCACCTTGGGGCGCTCCGGTCTTATTATTAAGAAAGAAATATTGTTCCCTTAGGATGTGTATAGATTACCGCCAATTGAACAATGTTACCATCAAGAATAAGTATTCTCTTCCGAGAATTGATGATATTTTTGATCAACTTCAGAGCGCTTCTTGTTTTTTTAAAAATAGACCTCAGATTTGGCTACCATTAGTTAAAAGTAAAGGAATGTGATATTCCCAAGACAACAATCAGGACCCGTTATGGTCATTATGAGTTTCTGGTCAGGTCGTTCGATTTAACAAATGCACGTGTAGCATTCATGGACCTTGTGAATAGAGTTTTCAAATCTTATTTAGATATGTTTGTTATCGTCTTCGTTGATGACATAATAATCTATTCTATGAATGAAGAAGATCATGCTAGTCATCTCAGAATAGTTCTTCAGACTTTGAAAGATATAGAGTTATATGCCAAGTTCTCTAAGTATTAGTTTTGGTTTGAGTCTGTGGCATTCTTGGGCCACATAGTTTCTGGTGATGGAATTAAAGTTAATACTTAGAAAATAGAGGTAGCGCAGAATTGGCCTAGACCCATATCTCCAACTGGTATTAGAAGTTTCTTGGGTTTGGCTGGATAATATAAAAGGTTCATAGAGGGGTTCTAGTCTATTTCATCCCCTTTGACCAAGTGCACTCAGAAGATAATGAAGTTTCAATAGTTTGAAGCTTGTGAGAAAAGCTTTCAGGAATTGAAAAAGAGGTTGACTACTGCCCTAGTTTTGACCTTACCAGAAGGTACTCAAGGTTTTGTGGTGTATTGTGATGCATCTAGAGTTAGTTTGGGTTGTGTATTAATGCAAAATGACAAAGTTATATCTTATGCCTCCAGACAGTTGAAAGTTCATGAGAAGAGCTACCCAACCCATGATCTAATATTGGATGTTGTAGTATTTTCTTTAAAAATATAGCACCATTATCTTTATGATGTTCATGTGGATGTGTTCACCGATCACAAGAAGTCTTCAGTATGTTTTACTCAGAAATAAATTAATTTCAGACAAAGGAGGTGTTTAGAATTACTCAAGCATTATGACTTGAGTATTCTTTATCACCCAGGAAAGGCTAATATTGTTGTTGATGCCTTGAGCAGGTTGTCTATGGATATTACCACCCATGCTGAGGAAGAAAAGAGAGAGTTAGTAAAATATGTGCATAGACTTGCACGCTTAGCGGTCCGACTGATGGATTCCAAAGAAGGAGGAGTAGTGGTGATGAATGGGACTGAATTTTCATTAATGTCATAAGTGAAAGAAAAGCAAGACCAGGATCCCAGTTTGCTTGAATTAAAGGTAAATGTTCATAAGAAAAAAGTATTAGCTTTTGAACAAGGGGGAGATGACGTATTGAGATATCAAGGTAGATTGTGTGTACCAATGGTGGATGGATTCCAAGAGAGGATCATAGAGGAAGATCATAGCTGCAGATATTCCATTCATCCGGGTTCCACAAAGATGTATCGCGATTTGAGAGAGGTTTATTGGTGGAGTAGTATGAAGAAGGGCATTGCAAAATTTGTTGCTAAGTGTCCAAATTGCCAACAAGTTAAAGTAGAGCATCAAAGGCCCAGTGGTTTGGCCCAGAATATAGAATTTCCAGAATGAAAGTGGGATATGATTAATATGTATTTAATCATAGGTTTACCAAGGTCTTGCAGACAACATGATTCTATTTGGGTAATTATGGACTGCATGACCAAATCAACCCATTTTTTTTCGGTAAAGACTACCCATTAAACAGAAGATTATGCGAAGTTGTATCCTTAAGAGGTGGTAAGAATTCATGGGGTTCTGATCTCCATTATTTTAGATAGAGGTGCACAATTTACTACATAGCTTTGGAAGTCATTCCAAAAGGCTTTGGTTCAAATGTGAACAGAAGTACCGCATTTCATCCTTAGAATGATGGAAAAGTAGAGCACACTATTCAAACCTTAGGGAATACGTTGAGGGCTTGTGTGATTTATTTCAAAGGTAATTAGGATGATCACCTACCTCTCATCGAGTTCGCTTAGAACAATAGTTACCACTCGAGCATCCAAATGGCTCCTTATGAAGCTCTTTATGGGAAAAGATGTAGATCTACTATTGGATGGATTAAAGTTGGTAAAGAAGGGTTGATTTGGTTCATCAAGCTATGGAGAAGATGAAAGTGATTCAAGAGAGGTTGAAAATGGCGCAGAGTCGTCAGAAATCCTACACTGATGTTAGGGGAAGGGAGTTAGAGTTTGAAGTAGATGATTAGATATATTTGAAAGTTTCACCCATGAAAGGTGTTATGAGGTTTGGTAAGAAGGAAAGCTTAGTCCCTGGTATATTGGCCCTTACAGAATATCAAAAAGGGTAGGTAAAGTAGCTTATGAGTTAGAGCTACCACAAGAGTTAGAAGCGGTTCATCTAGTATTTCACATCTCCATGTTGAAGAAGTACATAGGCGATCCTTCATTGATCATACCAACAGAGGATATTGGGACCAAGTATAGTTTATCTTATGAAGAGATTTCTGTTCAGGTTCTAGATCGTCAAGTTCGAAAGTTGAGAGAACAAAGGAAACAACATCAGTCAAAGTCCTTTGGAGGAACCAATTTGTTGAAGAAGCTACTTGGGAAGTTGAGGAGGATATGAAGAAGAGATATCCACATCTCTTCGAATTCGGAGAATTTCCGAATTGAGGTACTAATTCTTTCTTAGTATTTATTTATAAGTTGGCATGTTGCTTTGCATTTGCTTGTAGGTGCTTGAACTGAATGTTGCATGTTACACCCTTAGCCTAGTAGGAGAAATCTAATTTGACAAAGGATGTTCTCAAGGGGGAGATATTATAACATCTCGCTATTTGAAATAACCAGGAAGAAGCTAAGAATTGGAAATAGTCATTTTTGGAAAGAATGAAAATCTGGAAATTTTGTTAAGTTAGAATAAGTTTAGTTTTAGTCAACTTCAAATGGCCATAACTTCTAGATCATAATGAGTTAGGTTTACCTATAGATATAGTAGGAAAGCTCTTGGAATGATCTTTCAAAAGTCTAGATCATGAGATCATAAACCTTGAATCCATAATCCAATTCAAGGAAAGTTAAGATCAAAGTCAAGAGAAGTAAGAGTCAAGTTAAGAGAAGTTCTTAGAGTTTTCTAAAAGTCTTTTCCAAATGTTTTAACTTTATTTAAAGACTTAAAATTCAAGTTGAGTAACGATTAAAGAGTAAAGTTTGAAGTTCATTTCTTTAAAAGAGTACATCAGGACTATGTATTCCCAAAAAGTAAAATGTTTTCACATTTAAACAAGGAAGGAAACCTTAATTTCCAAAGAGCATTTGAGCTAGTTTTCAAAATAGAGAAATCGCTTTCTAAATGAAGGAAGAGAGGAAACTATGATTTCCATGATAGGTTTTGAGCTAAGTTTCTAAGCAATTATCTCAAATCACAAAAATAAGTATGTTTTTAAACATTAGAGCTAATATCACATTTTTGGGAATAGTATTAAGCACCGATATGGGGGAGAGTTCACAGAACTTACAACCCCCATAAACTATATAGCCATCATAGTTAGAAAAGGGGTCATACTTTTTAGATGATTCCTTTAGTGCTTTTTATCATAAACTAGTGGATCCCCTAAGTAGTTTAGGTTCTATACCCTCAACAAGGTATAGGACAGCCCTGGCAGCGTGAGGTAAAATGTTGTATCATCACAATAGCTCTTACGTGATGGTTGTCGATTAGAGAAACCTTCACATAAGTAATTGTATTCTTAAATACGCAGTTTATTTGTATTTTTTACATACATCTCAGAGTTATATGTATCTTTTCATACACATAGAGTTGACATCATGTTTTAAACAACTTTTCTCTATATTGCACTTGTTTTAAAATGTTTTATATTGAAATGAGTTTAGTTATGTTGAGTTGAGTTGAGCCAGGTAAGTTCTTCAAATTCTTTTCAAGCCTATGTTATGTTTAGCATTCCAACTCGCATACTTGTACATTCAATGTACTGATGCCAGTTGGTCTGCATCTTATTATGATGTAGACACAAGTAACTAGGATCGACATCCTAGGAATCATTGATACAAGGAGCACTCCAAAGTCAGTTGGTGAGCCTCATTGCATTATGGAGGACTCCTTTTTATTTCTTTAAGTTATTTTATTAGTTTATTAGGATGTCATGTGGTTTGTGCCGACATCAATCTTAGTTGTTTTAGAGGCTTCATAAACAGTCAGATGCTAGTTCTTTAGTCTTTTCAATGTCATTATCTTATGTTAAGACTTGAGTTTGCCTTAATGGCTAGTTGAATGTTCCTTAATAATATTCGAGTTTATTACATAGACTTGTCTTTGTTGAATTAAGTCTTTCGCTGAGTAGGTAAGCCAAGCCAAGGATTTGCTTGGGGTCAGCAATGGTTCTCGAGTGCTACCCACGTCCCGGGTGTAGGCTCGGTGTGTCACAAGGTACTAGCTGAAGAGCAAACCGCCTATATGCTATCACTAGTCACCAAGAGCAAGAGGATTTGCTAGATGTGTTCACTAGTATGATCCACGTCTTGAACTTTAATGTTTGTGCTTTGCTAGATCCAGGAGTGAGTTTATCCTTTGTAACTCCGTATGTTGCGATGAATTTTAATGTTATTCCTAAGCAACTTAGTGAACCCTTCAGTGTTTATACACATGTTGGTGAAGTCTATTATAGCAGAGAGAGTCTACCGTGATTGTCCCATTTTCGTCAATCGCAAGAGTACCATGGCTGATTTAGTTGAGTTAGACATGGTAGATTTGATGTCATTCTTGGTATAGACTAGCTTCATGCAATTTATGCTTCAGTTGATTGTAGAACTTGAGTTTGCAAGTTTTAGTTTCCAAATGAGCCCGTCTTAGAGTGGAAAAGTAGTTCAGCAGTGCCTAAGAGTCATTTCATTTCGTACCTTAAGGCAAGAAATTTAGCTTTCTAGGGGTGTGTCTATCACTTAGTTCGAGTTAATGACTTTAGTGTTAAGATACCTTATATTCAGTTAGTTTCTGTAGTAAAAAAGTTTCCAAAAGTCTTTCCAGATGATATTCCCGAAGTCCCTCTTGAGAGATAAATAAAACTCGGTATAGACATTCTACCAAATACTCATCATATATCTATTCCGCCATATAGAATAGCACCAGCACAGTTGAAATAGCTAAAAGAACAGTTGAAAGATCTCCTTAATAAGGGCTTTATTCGACCAAGTGTCTTACCTTGGGGCACTCATTTCTTATTTGTAAGGAAAAAGGATGGTTCCTTTAGGATATGTATAGATTATCATAAGTTGAACAATGTTACCATCAAGAATAAGTATTCTCTTTCGAGAATTAACGATCTTTTCAATCAGCTTCAGGGTTCTACTTGTTTCTCTAAGATAGACCTGTGATATGGCTACCATCAGTAAAGAGTAAGGGAATTTGCTATTCCAAACACAACTTTCAGGACCCATTATGGTCATTATGAGTGCCTAGTTATGTCCTTTGGTTTGACCAATGTGCTTGCAGCATTCATGGACCTTATGAATAGAGTATTCAAACCTTATTTAGATATGTTTGTCATCGTCTTCATTGATGACATACTAATCTATTCGAGGAATGACGAAGATCATGCTAGCCATCTCAGAATAGTTCTCCAAACTTTAATGGATAGAGAGTTGTATGCCAAGTTCTCTAAGTATGAGTTTTGGCTTGTGTCTGTGGCATTCTTAGGCCATAATGTGTCTTGAGAGGGAGTTAAAGTTGATACTCAAAAAATAAAGGCAGTGCAGAATTGACCTAGACCCACATCTCCAACTGACATTAGGAGTTTCTTGGGTTTGGATGGCTATTATAAAAGGTTCGTGGAGGGGTTATCATCTATTTCATCTCATTTGATCAAGTTGACTCAGAAAACAGTGAAGCTTCAATGGTCTAAAGCTTGTGAGAAAAACGTTTAGGAATTGAAAAAAAGATTGACTACTGCCCCAGTGTTAACCTTACCTGAAGGTACTCAAGGTCTTGTCGTATATTGTGATACGTCTAAAGTTGGTTTAGGTTGTGTATTAACGCAGAATGGCAAAGTTATAGCCTATGCCTCCAGACAGTTGAAAGTTCAGGTGAGGAACTACCCAACCCATGATCTAGAGTTGGATGCCATAGTTTTTTGCTTTGAAAATATGGCGTCATTATCTTTATGGTGTTCATGTGGATGTGTTCACCAATCACAAAAGCCTCAATATGTGTTTACTCAGAAAGAGATTAATCTCAGACAAAAGAGGTGGTTAGAATTACTCAAGGATTACGACATGAGTATTCTTTATCACCCAGGTAGGGCTAATATTGTTATTGATGCCTTGGGCAAGTTGTCTATGGGTAGTACCTTCTATTTTGAGGAAGATAAGAAAGAGCTAGCAAGAGATGTGCATAGACTTGTACGCTTAGGAATCCAACTAATAGATTCCACAAAAGGAGGAATACTGGTGATGAATGGGGCTAAATCATATTTAGTGTCTAAAGTTAAAGAGAAACAAGACCAAGACCCATTTTTTCTTGAATTTAAGGCAAATGTTCATAACCAAAAAGTTATGGCTTTTGAATAAGGGGGAGATGATGTATTAAGGTATAAAGGTAGATTGTGTGTACCAAGGGTGGATGAACTCCAAGAGAGGATAATGGAGAAAGCTCCTAGCTTCAGATATTCTATCTATCTGGGTTCCACAAAGATGTATTGCAATTTTAGAGAGGTTTATTAGTGGAGTAGTATGAAGAAGGGTATTGCAGAGTTTGTTGCTGTGTGCCCGAATTGCCAACAATATGGCTCAGAATATAGAACTTTCGGAATGAAAGTGGGAGATAATCAATATGGACTTCATCACAGGTTTACCAAGGTCTCGCATGCAGCATGATTCTATTTGGGTGATTATTGATAGAATAACAAAATCAACCCACTTTTTACCAGTAAAGACTACCCATTCAGCAGAAGATTATGCTAATTTGTTTATTCAAGAGGTGGTTTGACTTTGGTAAGAAGGGGAAGCTTAGTCCCCAGTATATTGGCCCTTACAAAATATCCAATAGGATTGGCAATGTAGCTTATGTGTTAGAGCTACCCCAAGAGTTGGCAGTGGTTCATTCAGTATTTCAAGTCTCCATGTTGAAAAAGTGTGTGGGAGATCCTTCACTTATCATACCAATTGAAGATATTGGTATCAAGGATAGTTTGTCCTATGAGGAGATTCCGGTTTAGATTATAGATCGCCAAGTTCGCAAGTTGAGGACTAAGGAAGTAGCATCAGTCAAAGTCCTTTGGAGGAACCAGTTTATTGAGGAAGCTAATTGGGAAGCGGAGGAAGATATGAAGAAGATATATCAACATTTATTTGAGCTCGGAGAAATTCTAGACCAAGGTACTAATTCTCTTCTTTGTACTCCTTAATTTATAAGTTAGCATGTTGTAATTGCATTGTTTGTTAAGTGTTTGAGCTGAATGTTAAATGTTACACCCTTAACCTATTAAGAGTAATCTTATTTGAGGATGAATGTTCCCAAGGGGGAGATACTGTCACACCTCACCAATTGAAAGAACTAGAAAGATCTCGAATTAGAAAGAGATGTTTTTGGAAAGAATGAAAATCTAGAAAATTTGTTATGTCAAGTTTGAGCTTTTGGTCAACTTCAAAAGAACAAAACTCCTAAATCATGATGAGTTAGGTGTGCTTTCAGCTATCGTAGGAAATATCTTGGAATAATCTTTCCAACGCAGTCGAGTTTACTCAATTTAGAGTTCATATGAGTGAAATATGCTCATTTGAAGATGTGTTGTTCAAATAACGAAAGTCTAATCCTGAATTTAGAAGGGCATTATGGTCTTTTCCATACCCCACAACTTAATTTCATTTTTTGGCAATTAATTGGGGTCTAAACTGATAGGATTCAGTTTACGCTTATACAATATTATGTTAGGGTTTTAGAAAAGAGAAAAAAAGAAGAGAAGAGAGAAGAAGAAGAAGAAGAAGAAAGAATCGTTAAATTCTCAAAGCTAAGATCATGGATTTCGTCAAGAGGTGATCCCTACGAGATATGTGAGATCACATAGTTTTGGATTAGTTCACCCACGTGCCAATCATGATTCAATTCAGCGAAGTTGTAATGTTTTGAAATCAAATCTTACCAGTTGTTAAAGTTAATTCGATTGAAAACTTGTAGGTTCTTGTTGTTGAAGTTTCTTGAGGTTGATTCAGGTATTTAGGCATGTTTTTGATTTGATTCTTGTATATATTGAGGTATAATCAATTCTAAGTGTTTGGAGAAATAACCAAGTCGAAATAAGGGGTTTTAGAGTTGAAAAACAAAGGAGAAAAGTCGAAGTGCACCTGGGCAAGGGCCTGGGGCACCGCCCATCTCAGAGCTCCAAGAAAGGGCCGCTGAAGTTTGGGCTTTGGGGTACCACGCCTTCCAAAGTGCCCCACCCCAGACCTCTGAAGTTTTAAGGCTGGCGCCCCGCGCCTCTCAAAGCGCCACGTATGCCAGTTCTTCCCATTTTTCCCCTTTCTTTTCATACTAGTTCCTTAGCAACGTACCTATGTTTTATAGTCAATTTCTATACTCTAAGGTAAGTCTAAACATCATGAAATCATCCATAATATGAGATCATGAATCTTGAATCCATAATCCAATTCAAGGAAAGTTAATATCAAAGTCAAGAGAAATAAGAGTCAAGCCAAGAAAAATTCTTAAAGTTTTCCAAAACTCTTTTCCAAATGTTTTAACTTTGTTTTAAGACTTAAAGTTCAAGTTGAGTAATGAGTAAGGAGTAAATATTGAAGTTCATTTCTTCAAAAGTATATGAGGACAACGTATTCCCAAAGAGTTTAAATTGTTTTCACATTTAAACAAGAAAGGAAACCTTGATTTCCAAAGACCATTTGAGCTAGTTTTCAGAAAAAGAGTAAACACTTTCACAATTAAGCAAGAGAAGAAACATTGATTTCCAAGATAGCCTTGAGCTAAGTTTTTGAGCAATTATCTCAAATCACTGAAAGAAGTATGTTTTTAAACATAAGAGTTAGTATCATATTTTAGGATTAGTATTAAGCACCGATATGGGGTAAAGTTCAGACAACTCTCAGCCCTCATAAACCATGTAGCCATCATGGGTAGAAAAGGGTCATACTTTTTAGATGATTCCTTAGTGCGTTTTAACATAGACCAGTGGATCCACTTAGCAGTCAGGTTATATACCCTCGGCAAGGTATAGGACTGCCTTGGCAGCGTAAGGCAAAACGTAGTATCATCACAATAGCTCTTATGTGATGGTTGTCGATTAGAGAAACTCCCACAGAAGTATTTGTATTCTTATATACACAGTTTAATTGTATTTTTACATACATTTCAGAGTTATATTGTATCTTTACATACACACAGAGTATTATTGTATTTCCAAATACGCAGAGTTGACATCCATGTTTTAAAAAAAACTTTTCTTTATACTGCACTTATTTTATACTTCTTTATAATGAAATGATTTAAGTTAAGTTGAGTTGAGTTGAACCATGTAAGTTCTTCATTTCCTTTCAAGCTTATGTCTTACTTTAGAATTTCCCCTTGCATACTCGTACATTCAATGTGCTGATGTCCTTCGGACTGCATCTTTTAATTATGCAGATACAAGTAACCAGGATCAGCATCCATTGCATCGTTGATTCTAGTTGAGCTCCAAAGTTGTTGGTGAGTGTCCTTGCTTCTAGAGGACTCCTTTTATTGCTTTTCAATATTCAGTTCATTAGGATGGCGTGGGTCTTGTCCCGACATCCATCCTTGTTTTAGAGGCTTCATAGATAGTTAGAAAGTAAGTTATGAGTCTTTTAGCTTCGTATTTCAGATGTTTTGCTATGAGACTTGACTAGCCATTTTGGCTAGTTTGAATGCTTTCTTTAAAGACATTCTAAGATTTTCATAAGTTCTTTATTTGAGGTTATTTCTGAGGTTTAAGTTTTCTACTGAGTAAGTAAGTCAGGTCAAGGGTTTACTTGGGGTCAGTAATGGTTCTCGAGTGCTAGTCCCGCCCAGGGTGTAGGATCAGGGCGTGAAAATTGGCGTATAGGTGAACAAATCCAACACTATGAGAACTCACATACCTCTTAGGGATCAAACTCTTGTCAAAACAAATCCTCGATTCGTAAGAAATCTTGATGAATGCCTTCAACCTTTCCTTATTTCTCCTCTTTTCTCTTCTTGAACTCTCTTTTAAAACCCTAAGCATAATTAGGGTTGTGAAAACTGTATCAAATCAGTTTAAACCCCTAAAACCTTACTAAAAACGTTTTAAATTTGAAGGGGTAAGGAAAAGACCAAAATACCCCTCATAATTTTGGGTAACTTTCCTTAACTGGACAGGCAGACTTCAAATGGGCATATCTCCCTCATAAAAACTCGAAAATTAGCAAACTCAGTGGCATTGGAAAGATGATTACAAGACCTTTCATTTGATATATTATGGGTCACCTAACTCATCCGGTACGAAAAGTTATGGTCGTTCGAAGTTGATCCAAAACTCATAACTTAGCATAACTTGCAAAACTTTAAATTTGGCTCTTTTCAAAATAGTTCTGTCTAAATCTAGCTCTCTCTAAGGCGGGATGTTACAAGCTAGACCATTGATTATGAGAACAAATCTCTCAAATAAAATTTGGTATGCGATGAGTTTATTTAATATGTACGCATCAAGAACAAGGTTCTCCCATCCAATTAGTTCAGGGTCAGGAACCAAATAATTTCCATCTAACAATTTGATGTGTGCACATATGATTTTATTGCTCCACCACACACAAAGATGGATCCCCGAATGAGGCTGGGGGTAAATATTAGATTTCCTACCATTAGGGGGAATATGTTTAGTAGTTGAAAATCATGTGTGGGAATTATCTAGATCCTCATTAAAAATATGTGAACTTAAAGTTCAAGAGATAATTCATTTGCAAAATGCTGCAAATAATTTGTTAGATGTATTTGCTAACCTAATATTTTAATTAAGGTACAAATGCTCCAGTAAATAGTCCTTGAAGGACAGAGTCTATGGTACTCTAGAAGCGTGATAAAACAATCGATTCCAAACATAAAACTCCTTGAGGAAGAATAGGAGCAAATTATAAAAATGGTCATGATAATGAGGTCAGTGCTTTGAAAGAGTACAACAACATAACACTTCATAAAATCTTGGCAAAGGTTCAGGGACTTGAAATATGAAAAATGAAGAGATCTTAATAAGTTATGTCGTATTGGAATCGTGTCAAATTACCGTCGACGATTTCTTAGATATGATATAGCACTCAAATCTATAAATGGTTACAAGGATCTTGAATTCAAATCTGTCATATAATATGGACAGATAAATGATTGGCCAAATAAAATGCAATATTCAAGTATATTTTGTTTCACTTTGAAAAGTGATGTGTTTAAACGTATAGTTCATAAATTAAGATATAATGTCAGTGAGGTACAAATGAATCATTGTGCGAAAGTATAACCGTAAGATATAAAGTGGGATTTTTGCCTTGGGGCATAAAGGTTTTTTGCAAACATTATTAAATAGAGATATATTCTCCAATGGTGGATGCACTGAGAATTGTTTCAATTTGGTAATAGATGAAATTCTTGAATATGTATAATGAATTATTATGATGCCTAACTAGACGATAAGGGTTATATGAAAGTCCTTGAATGATTTAAAATGTCTTAAAGCAATTCCATTGAGTACTCAGTGGTTCTAAGATTGCTTAACACAGGGAAATAATTTTCAATCTCATAAAACTTATTAGAAAATATCTTGTATTATATTAATTGTTGCACTTACAGAATTCTTGTTATGTAAATGCTAGAAGATTATTTGATCTACACAACAAAATTTATGTGAAGGAATTGTCATATTATCATTCAAGTTATGTCAAGAAACTAACAAAACAAGTGACTCAACAGATATAATATGTGTGATTTTCTTTAAGAAGAAAAGACGAGCTTCAATAAAATTGAAATGATCAATCTCCAAGTCAGGAATTATTTGATTATGTAGATGCATAATATTTATTTGATCCACATAGAGCTCGAATGCAAATGAGATATTTGTTTACATGTGGAGGCACGAGAATATCTTGGCATTCAAAAAATCAAACATTAGTAACCACTTCTTCAAATCATGCAGAAATAATAATCATCTATGAAGTAAGTCGGGAGTGTATTTGGTTGGGATCAATGACCCATCATATTAAGAAAATATGTGATTTTTTAAAGGGATACTTCAACTACAATGTACAAAAATAATATATAGCTCAATTGAAGGGTGAATACAATTAAAGGAGACTTGACAAAGCATATTTCACCAAAATTATTTTTCACATATGATCTTCAAAAAAATGGTGAGATAGACGTTCAAGGACCTGTTCAAGTGATTATCTTGTAAACTTATTCACTAAGGATTTCCAACATCAATATTTTAGAAGTTGTGATTTAAGATTGAAATGCATTGTCTACGAGATATCAAGTAAAGTTTTTATCAGGGGGAGAAAAATGCGCGCTATACTCTTTTATTTAACCATGATTTTATTTCTATTGGGTTTTCCTAGTAAGGTTTTTAACGAGGAACATTCAAAGCGTATTAAAAGATATGTGTACTCTTTTTCCTTCACTAAGATTTTTTTCCACAGGGTTTTTTCCTAGTAATGTTTTAACGAGGCATATTATCTATGGCATTCAAGGGGGAGTGTTATAAAATAGTATAGTGTGGATGTCCACTACAACAAGAAGTTACGAGTTTACTTCCCTCTATTATATAGATAACCTCCACCTTTATGATCATTATTCTTGTAACCTTTCACCTCCATAACCTCCTCCATTATATTCATGTTTAATGTCATGTTTATGACTAACCTTTTATATGCAGGGGCGGAGCCACGTTGTCCCTAGGGTGTCCAATTGGACACCATTCGTCGAAAAATTATACTATATATACACGTAATGTTTTTACTTATATTGGTATATATTATATTTTGGACACCCTGAAATAACAAAGTAGCTTGTAGTGGAGTTGGCTAAAGCTGTCGCAATCCCAGTTGCTGCCCCAGTTCGATTCCTCGCATCAGCATTTTCATTTTCCTGTAATTATTTTGCCTTCCTGAAGTTAAAAAAATGAATAAACATGCCTAACTTTAACATAAATGTTCAATAGCTTGGTGGTAAATAGGGTCAAATCTTGTCTTGAGTGACCCAATTTTGAATCTCTCATTCAATAATGATTTTTTTTCAATTAAAATTGAAATATTTCCACTTATATTTCGCTTACTGTACTCTCAAGAAAATTGGCAGAGACAAAAAAAATTTTTTTGACTTATCCACTTATATTTCGCTTAGTTAATTTTGCTTTGCTTTTGCTACTTTCTACTGCAACCGTTAAAAGAACTTTCTCAGCAATGAAGTATATCAAAAATGACTTATTAGATTGAATGTATGATGAGTTTTTAGACGGTTGTTTAGTGTCTTATGCATAAAAGAAAGTATTTTGTACACTATTTCTAATGAGTCTATTATAAAAATGTTTCAGGACATGAAACCTCGTCGAGTACAAGTGTAATAATATATTTAAATTATGCTTTCAATGTGATATAAAAATATTCTTATATTTAATTAAATATTACTTATCTTGATTATTGTTTTGGTAATTTAAATCATCGCCTTTTTTTTTTTTTTTTTTTTGAAAAAAATTACTACTCAAAGTTTGGACACCCTTCATAAAATTTCTAGCTACGCCATTATTTGTATGCCTCTATGTTACACTATAAATAGAGGCATAAGGGTTCATATTGTATACACTTGAAGATTTGGTGAACACTTGAATACTTAGAAGAATAAGAAAGGCTCTCATATCTTGTCTCTATATTTCTATTGTTCTCATCTTCTATATATCTTGTCTTATTTTGCTTTAGTTTTACAACAATTATTTCTATTTCATTCTTATTTTCTTATTTCATAATATAAATATTTTCTTTCTTTTTTCCAAATAATTACTTTATATAATTTTCATATGCTATAAAAAAATTCAAAAAATTTATTTAATAGAAAATTAAATTTTATCTAAATTTCTAAATAACATAACCACAATCGACAACAATTCTCTAGATAATATCCTAATTCCATTCTTATTTTATTGTTGCATGTGATTACATGCAACAAGAACAAATACGAATAATTGAAAAAAGAAATCGACAATCACAACCGCAATCACAACCGCAATCGCAACAATTCTCTGGATCATACCTTAATTTTTTTCAAATAGTGCTAAATCTGGAAACGACCTATTGGATTACCAAATTTATTGTTGTGATAATTATGTTATGTGTTGTATTTTATCTTGAATTTAAATTATTATGTTATGTATTGTATTTTATGTTGTATCTAAATTATTATGCTATGTATTGTATTGTTATCTTGTATTTAAATTATCATGTTATGTATTGTATTTTGAAATTAAATTTTTCATCTTATCATTTTTATTTTGCGTACTCTTTATCTTGAAATTTAATAATAAAATCAAATTATATTGTTAACGAAAATTAGAAAAAAAATTAAAATACTAGTAATTCGGGATGAAAGTAGTATACATTAAATAATTCTTTTTTAAAAATATTATATTACATTTAAAAAGAATTATTTGAATATTAGATATTTAATTAGTGACATTATATGTAAAATAATATGTTAATTAAAAAATAATATAAATAATAATAAATATTGAAAAAGTGAAATAGAGGGTGTGAATAGTAGTTTTCTAAATTTAGAGAACTACTATTCAACTCTCTAAATATGAAGAATAGCGAGTGATATAGAAGAGGGTTGAAGTGTCCATTCTCTATTTTACTCTCCAAATATAGAGAATGGAGAGTAAAATAGAGATGTGTTGGAGATGGTCTTATTATTAGAACATAGATTGATACATTCACAGCACGTGTAAGTTACTTTGATAAGATAGATGCAGACATTAGCTTTGTGTATTATTAATATTTTATTTGATGTATAATTTTTTAGCTTATGTATAACTAATGTATTGAAGTTTGTGTTATTAACACCATAATTTTCTATGTATTAGTGATACAAAGGGTTTCAACACGTGCGTTAGAATGATTAATGACATAACTACCCCTCAAATTTCTATCAATACATTTTCTATTTTTCAAAACTAAAGAGTGAGGAAAGTTTTTTGTAAACAAATATTTTTATCGAAGTTATGCGAACCATTTTATTTTAAATACTACAAATCAATCATTGCATAAAAAATAATTTGAGCATAATTAATGCAATCATTACTAAATATACTCTATTCATCAATATTATTGTACACCTAAGAGGTCGTTTGGTAGAGTATATAAGAATAATGCTAAATAGAGTACATTAGTAATGCTTGCATTAGCAATGCATGTATTAGTTATCCTTGCATTAATTATAACTAAATTATTTTTATGATTGTTTGGTTTGATGCATTAAAAATAAAATGCATTGCATAAAAAAATTATTTACAAAGGTACCCTCCACTCATATGGTGGAAAAGATGTAAAAAGAGGTTTTAATGGGCAATTAGGTTTTTAATCATGCTAATGCATGCATTAAAATCATTGCATTGCTAATACCTAGAAATCCATGGTATTAGCAATACACACTTTTAACACACAATAGAGTGTATAACTAATACAAGCATTACTTATACATAGAGTAGAAAAGAGTACCAAACAAGATACTAGTAATACACAAGGCTAATGCATGCATTATTTTTCCTAATAACTCTATCAAACGACAAGTGTTGCCTATTATAAGTTAATATCTCAAAACGTAACTCAACTTTAAAAATTTATTTAGGTAATTTCGAAGCAACTCCTTGGTATTACTATTTAGAGGTTAATTTATACAATTAACAACACATATATATCACACAATAGCTACAATATTCAACTTATCCTATTTTTAAGGTAGACACATAAATTTTCTACCAGTAGGCCTAAATATGCTATTCCACCCAATACTTCGATGTTGAACCTTCTCACTCTCCAAATCTAAGAAGAAAGTAAATAACAACCCACATCAAAGTCAACTTACTTCCCCAATCCCCATGCAACTCCATTTCTGTTTAAAAATACGATGGTATGGTGAAGAATTCAGACGAAGACTTGAAGGTGATCTATTTGCAAGGAATATATCCTCTTTCTTGAGCTACTTTCTCTAAAAAGATGACCTAGGAAGACCTTGGGAAGATCCCTCGCGAAAATAAAATAAAATTCTTAAGAGTTCTGTGAAAAAAATACATGTTGTTTCGCAAGCCTTCACTATAGTGAGTTTCACAAAAAGAGTAGCCCATTGACCAATCAATTTTTACTTTGAAGGTCTACAAAATGTTAACTTATGAAAATTTTTAAATTATCCGATTTGATTATACTTTTTCAAGTAGCGATGGTGTGGGCCATTATATTAGTACCAATTAAATAACCATTTGTCCCCAAATGGACTAGGCAGAGGAACGTTAGGCCTACGATGAGGAAAATTATTTCTAAATTGACAATAAAGTCCTCGTACACCTTGGTAACCATTATTATTTTGTCTCTAAGATGAAATAAAAACACTGCATGATCAAAAATATTTGATAGAGTTGACTCAAGATTTAATGACTTACATATAGATTACCAAGAATCATAATGAGAGGCTCATAATACAAGAAGGTACGAGATCACTCACCGAATCAAGCACTTGCTTTAAGGACACTCGCTATAGCAAAAATCCTTTACTATAACAAAGTATAGTCTTCACTATTGTAAACTTGCTCTCTATGACAAAACATCACTATAACAGAGATCTTCTCTATAGAGAAACACAGAACAATTTTCAAAATGAAAGAAAGACGTGTAGTTTTCTCTCTACGTATTTTGACTTCCACATAAAACTATCTCTGAAAACTCCTCATTTTCCCATCATCTACTAAGGTTATCCTCTCATTCTTGCACTTTACTTCTAGAATATATTCTAATACCATGATTATCATGCCTAATGTTTGCTAACTAAGTGTTTAAGGAAGGTATAAAAGTTAGAAATTATTTTTTTCCTGGGAAGAGGGTAAACTATAGCAT
Source organism: Solanum bulbocastanum (assembly GCA_037074985.1). NCBI lineage: Eukaryota > Viridiplantae > Streptophyta > Magnoliopsida > Solanales > Solanaceae > Solanum > Solanum bulbocastanum. The sequence continues at coordinate 32,023,081 of CM073607.1, forward strand.
GCTTCTAAAAAGTGTACATAACTAAATAACCCTTAATCTTATCCACATTAAACTATTTGAAAATATAGTGTGGAATCACTAACCAAAAAGGGTAGTTGTAAAATATAAACTATTTTGGAACATTGATGACATTGTACGGCTTGATTTAGGCCATATATAGCCGTAAAAGTTTTTTCCTCTTTCATTCTTTGATGCAACCCCTCCCCCCCCCCCCCCCCCCCTCAAAAAAAACTTGGGCTTTTGCCTAAATCACTTATTTATTCTTGTATTTCCTCCAAATTTAGGATTTCAGCTTAAAATTTCATCTCTTCTATTAGGGAGGTTAGGGTGCCAAAAGAAAGGACTCAATAAGGTCAAGTTGTGTCACAATCCTGACCGTCGTGATAGGCACCCATACTAACCCTCTGGTGGGATAACCATTACTATAACCCAAGCTAAGCAACTTAACCAAAAACTAAGCCATTAAAGACACAGAAGCAGGTTTAATTGTCAAAAAAGAGGAAAAATAGGGAGTTCCCATAAACTCCAACAAACGTCTAACAAAAAAAATACGAAAATAATACCTAGAACCTGAAATTTAATGTACCAAAACTCTAACAAGAACCATAAGTCTAACAAAAAGGGGTACAACCCCAAACTAACACAAGGAATCTAAAACACTAGTCTAAGTCCGAAAATGTGGACATAAAAAGAAAGAGAACTCATGGCAGCCCGAAAGAACTGGCTCACCCTTGAATTCGATTGACCATTGATCTTCTCAGTGAGTTCTGTCAGTAGCCACCTGAAGATGCACTGTATTCAACAAAGAAAGAGCAAGTGTAGTATCAGTACACAACCACAGTGTACTGGTAGGATCACATGACTATCCCAAAAGGCGAAACATATATAAGTCATTACAACAATAATAACCATGCATACACCGAACATAGAAAATATCAATTATCACTTACAAACAACATAAAATTTCATAATATCAAGATATACAATTATGTCAAGTCATTGGTCCTCTCAAAGAACCCATACCCAAATTGTTAGTGTACCGACATGTGGTACCCGATCCAAGTTAGTGTGTCGGACATGGCACCCGATCCCATATATGCGTCGAAACGTGGCACCCGATCCAAGTTAGTGTGTTGGAACATAGCAGTCGATCCATTCATCAAGCCACAATCACAATCACAATGTGCATTCTCATAATAATACAATCAAGTCATGATTCATGACATACAATAATTCAATTATCCTCATTCATGATTAGTGTGATCAATAATGTAGCATTCCTGTACATGCATGCATTATGATAAATCAATTACAAATATATATCACACCAACATGAAATCACAACCATCACCTATCTCGAACAAAGCTTGAATCACCTAAGAAACTTGATTCTTCCCTTTCAGGATTCTTTCCTCTTTTTCTTGGTCTACAAACAATCATAATAATGTGAGGATCAATAAACAAGACTAATTACCTAGATTATAACCAATAACATCAACCCAAGGCCAAAACGTTGATCTCTATACCCAGGTTAGGGTTTCTTCCACCATAAATCACATATCAAAACCCTTCCCTATTAATAATTACCTAAGAAACTAAGTTCTATGGATTGAAAAGTGGATTTGTGGAGTGAAAACCTTACCTTTGACATCAAAAATGGTGGAAAACTGTCAAGAAAACACATGGGGTCATTCCTTAGCTCTCAAAGTCGAAACTTGCAGAATAAAATGTTTTTGGGGTTTATTTTCCATTTAAGTCGCGTCTGTCCCACCACAGCAGTCCTCACCCCGCTACCGCGGTCCCACCCTGGCGAAAAAATCTCACCTTAGCGGCTTGTACGAAAACAGTGAGAAAATTTAAGAATTCCAAAGCCCCATTTCACAACACATCTTCATCCCATGACACTCAGAAAATACCCATTCATGCTAAAATCAATTTCGGGAGTTCTACCCACCCGAATTCAATTTCGTAAAGTCGTATGAATTCCTCAATGTCTTAGCTATCTACTCATATAATCAAATTCATATTTAGATCTCCCAATTGTTACTATATTTTCCTAGACCTTACTGACTCCGATTTCGTCTAAATCTAAACTAGGTTGGGAAATTCTAAGTTACTAGCAAAATGTTTTCTGGCCCAAAATTTTTCCCTGTTGGCTTTTCTTTAACGACGGGAATAGATTGTTATAATAGATACTAATTTACCCATCACTCATCCCCGAGTGACAAACTAGAAAGGACGGGCTAAAGTTAGAGTAGAGTAGTACCTGAATCGACGAACAACTGGGGATACTTGTCTCGCATGTCCTTCTTGGTTTTTGAAATAGCTTCCTCAACTGAACGATACTTTTATTGAACTTTCACGGACTTAATCTCCTTGGTACTCATCTTTCGAACATCACGATCAAGAATTGCAATCCGTTCCTCCTCTTACTGAAGGTCTTTGTCTAACACAACTGAGTCCCATTTTATGATGTAATCCTCGTCACCATGATATCTCTTCAACATGGACACATGAAATACTGGATGAACTCCTGATAGGTTCGGAGGTAAAGCCAATCTATAAGCCACTGGCCCTATACAATCAAAAATCTCAAATGGACCAACGTATCGAGGACTAAGCTCGCCCTTCTTGCCAAATCTCATCACCCCTTTCATAGGTGATACCTTAAGAAGAATCTTCTCACCAGTCTAAAATGCCATGTCCCTCACCTTATGGTCTGTGTACTTTTTCTATCTACTCTGGGCCACCAAAAGCTTAGCTTGGATGCTTCTAACCTTATCCTGAGCATCCTTCACTAAATCAACCCCCAAAGGCTTCTCATCTCCAGCCTCAAACCATCATATGGGTGATATACATTACTTTCCATAGAGTGACTCAAACGGTGCCATATCTATGCTGGAGTGATAACTAGTATTATAGGAGAACTCACACAATGGTGGGAACTTGTCCCAATGCCCTCCAAAGTCAATCACACATGCCATCAACATGTCTTCTAACACTTGAATAGTCCTCTCTGACTATCCGCTCGTCTGTGGATGAAAAGTTGTACTAAAAGTGAGTTGTATACCCAAATTATCATGTAACTTCCTTCAAAACTTAGAGGTAAACTACGTACCATGGTTTGAGATGATAGAAAGAGGCACCCCGTGCAACCTCACTATCTCTTTCACACAAACCTTAGTCAATTGTTGAGCATTATAATTTGTTCTGATGGGAATAAAATGGGCTGACTTAGTCAATCTGTCAACTACTACCCAAATAGAATCAAACTTCCCCAAAGTCTTGGGAAGACCAACCACAAAATCCATCGCTATCCTTTCCCAGTTCCATTCCAGAATTGGAATTTTCTGAAGCAACCCTGCCGACCTTAGATGCTTATATTTTACTTGTTGGAAATTTTGATACTTAGCCACAGACTCTGTTATATCCTCCTTCATGACAGGCCACCAATAAAGACGTTTCAAGTCTTAGTACATCTTGGTCACACCCGGATGGATAAAATACTGTGAACCATGAGATATTGTCAACAATTTCTGAATCAAGTCATCTACTCGAGGAACAAATTCTTCCTTTGAAACTGAGCACACCCTCTGCATCAAACAAGGTCTCTTGTGCCTGCTAGACACTGTTTTATTTCTAAGCTCTTTCAAATTCTTATCCTCAAACTGTTTGGCCTTGATCTTCTCAATAAATGTGGCTCGTACTTTAATGCTAGCTAACACCTCTCCTTTCTCTGAAATGCCCAACTGTATGAATTTAGACTCCAAAGTCTGAATTTCCTTAGCCAAAGGTCACTTAGTTACACTCAAGCAAGCCAAACTACCTATACTCACCGTTTTTCGACTTAGTGCGTCTGCCACTACATTAGCCTTACCCGAATAATATTGAATGGTCACATCATAATCCTTGAGTAATTCCATCCACCTTCGTTATCTCAAATTTAGATCCTTTTGAGTGAACACATGCTATAGACTATGATGATTAGTAAATACCTCACACTTAACACCAAGAGGTAATGTCGCCAAATCTTAAGAGCAAACACTATTGCTGCCAACTCTAAATCATGTGTTGGATAATTCCTCTCATGCACCTTCAACTGCCGCGATGCATAAGCTATAACATTCTTATCCTGCATTAACACAACACCCAAACTCGATAGGTGCTATGGTCAAGAGAGTCTTGAGCTTTTGAAAGCTCTCCTCCCATTTTTCTATTCATTCAAATAGTATCTCCTTTTTGGTCAAATTTTTGAAGTGTGTGGCAATAGAAGCAAAGTTCTATACAAATCGACGATGGTAGCTAGTGATCCCCCACCAAACTTCTAAATTCAGTCATAGAGCTAGACCGAATCCAATTCTTAACCGCTTCAATCTTTTGGGTATCTACCATTACCACTTCTTTTGAAACCACATGCCCCAAAATGGCAACCGAAGTCAACAAATTCACACTTGGAAAATTTCGCATATAACTTTTGTTTCCCAAGAACACCCCTGAACAATACGAAGATAGTCAGCACGCTCTTCCTCACTTTTCGAATAAACCAAAATATCATTAATAAATACTAACAAACAAATAAAGAAATGGTTTGAACACACCATTCATCAAACTCATAAAAGCTGCATGCCCATTTGTCAACCCAAACACATAACTAGAAACTCGTAGTGCCCATAGAGGGTCCTCAACGCCGTCTTGGGCACATCCTCAAGCCTAATCTTTAACTGATGATAGTCAGACCTTAAATTAATCTTAGAGAAAACTGATGCACCCTGCAATTAGTCAAACAAATCATCTATTCGAGGCAATGGATACTTGTTTCGAATGGTGACCCTATTCAATTGCCGGTAATCTATACACATCTTTATACTACCATTCTTTTTCTTAACAAACAAAACTGGAGCACCCCACAATGAAGCACTAGGACACATAAAACCTTTATCAATAACTTTTTGGATTTGAGCCTTAAGCTCTCTTAATTCTGTCAGAGCCATACGATACGGAGGGATGGAAATGGGACAGGTACTAGGTTCTAAATCAAAGAATAAATCTATATCTCTATCCGAAGGCATACCAAGCAAATAAGTAGGAAACACTTCTCTAAATTCTTACACGACAGTGATGGACTCAATAGAGGGAGACTTAACCTCAACATCCCGAATATGAGCCAAATAAGCCAAACAACCCTACCCTACCAGTTTCCTAGCCCAAATTGAGGATATGATCTTAGCTTGCTTAAGCTTGTACACCCTTTCCCACTTTAACTTTTCCCTTTCTGGAATTTCTAGAGTCATAGACTTAGTATTACAATTAAGCACAACATAATAGGGGGACAACCAAGTCATGCCTAAAATTATATCAAAGTCAGTCTTATCTAAAATCACCAAATCATCCCATGTCTGAAAACCCATAAACAAAATAGGGCAAGCACGATAGACATGGGTGACTATGACAGACTCTCCAACTGGGATAGAAACATGGATGGGGACATCAAGTATATGACAAATCATAGTAAATTCTGAGGCAAATCGCACAGACACATATTAAGATAGTGTGTATATATATATATATATATATATATATATATATATATATATATATATATATATATATATATATATAAAGTTGGATATAGACAATCTGATATGACATTTCTCTGTGGTCAGCATTACTATTTATCTTTTTTCTCTTTTTTGACATTTTATCTTTGTTTTCTATTATTTATTTGTATTTAAAAAAATAAAATGAAAGTATTTAAATCATAGAGAATTAATCATGTCATTTAAAAACATCCATTACACTAAGTAACGAAGATGAAAAGATTTAAACTAACACATTTAAGTATGGAAGATGAAAAGTTAAAACTATTCATTTTTTAAAATTGTTTATATTTATTTAGCCTATAAAATAAAAATATATGAGCATTTGTAATCAACAAATATGGACTCCTTCACTTTTGCTCCTCTTATTCTTCTTTTGATTGATGATGATGATGATATGGTTCACTTTGGCTCCTCTAATTTTGCTTTTGATTGATGATGATACAATTCACTTTAGTCCCTCTTCTTCTTTTGATTGATGATGATATGACTTCAAATTCTGCCACTGAGATGTTCATAAAATTTCTAGGTCTTGTAATTTTTTTTAAGAAAAGAGAAAGAGTGTATCTTATGACCTTTTTGAAGATATTGATGTAAAGAAAAAGACTATGTAATAAACGTTGCTTTTCAAAATGAAAAACTTTTTGAAAGAATGTTTTGATTGAGAAATTTATAGGAAGAGAGATTAGTGTTTCAAAGGGTAAGAAATTATTTGGAGAAAAAATCATCTATTTACGAAATTCATATCAAATTAGGAAAAGAAGAAAGAATTGATTTATTTATGGAATTCATATCAAATTAGGAGGAAAATAAGTAGATTTTTTTTTTGTGATTGGAAAAAAATGAAATTGAATATTATTTCTTTCAACTTCATTATCCTACCAATGTCTTTCTTCTGTTATTTTTTTCTTGATTTTCGTATTCATCTTTAATTAAAGTTTATTTTATTTTTTCTTTTATATACTTATATATATTGAATTCATTTCAAATTAGAAGAAGAATAAGTAGAAATTTATTTTGTGATTTGAAAGGAGACGAAATTAGATATTGTTTATTTCAACTTCTTTATTCTACTAATTTCTTTATTCTTTTATTTTGTCTGTAAAAGAAATTATGTGTTTTTAATTTAAGTTAATTTTACCTTTTATATATGTTTTTTTTTTTCTTTCGTTGAATTATATATATATTAGTAGTAGTTTTTCTAAATTTAAAAGAAAAGATGACCATACTTAATTTCTTTCATCATTAATGTCGTTAATATCTTATACTTTTTTTTCTTAATCTCATAATTAATGTTATTTATACGATTTTCTTAAATTACTTTTCCCCCCTTTTTTAAATTTATTTATTTTAAGAAATTAACTATTATAATTGCATATATATAATTTTTAAAATGGATTTGTCCTTTTTTTTCTTTTTTTTTTTTTAATTTTTAGATCATTTTATTTTCGAAAGGTTCATATGTGTGTGTGTCTTATATTTTCTAATTGCTCAAATATGAAGTAACTCTTTCAAAAATGAATTATGCTCCAAACATGTTTTATTTTTAGCATTTTTTTAATTTTAAAAAACTGAAAATTTTTATCTTAAAATTTTATAAAACATCATGATCATATTTAACTCCTATCATAATCAATACAATTAATTTATTTTACTTCTTCTCCTTAATTTCATCATTAATGTTATTTATATCATTTTTTAATTCACTTCTTTTTATTTTTTTGCTTTTTAATTATTATTTTTATTTATTCTTAAAAATTAGTTATTTTAACTTTATATATAAAGTTGTATATGATAATGATGATGTGACATCTCTTAGAAGTAAGGATTACTATTTATCTAATTTCTCAAATTTTTAGAATCTTTTTTGTCATACTAAATACAATAAAACATAATTATATTTAATATCTTAAGCATTATTTACGTTGTAGGAAGGAAGGTTTAATCACAATTTTAGTATAGTTAAGTAATGAGAAAGATATTATTTCAATATCCTACAATCACATGACCTTAATTTATATATATATATATATATATATATATATATATATATATATATATATATTTCCTTCTAAATTATTATTAGCATTTATTACATTTATTCAAATAACTCCTATTAAATAGATATGTTAAGAAATAGAAATTTATAGTCATTCCATTTATTTATCTCCTTATTAATACAATATTATTACTTTCTTGGAATCTTTCTATTTTCCTTATGTTATTTTTAGTTTCTTCTTACTAATTAGATAAATTATATCTCATTTACTTATTTCCTTATTTTTATAATATATGACTATTCATTTTCCTTAACTTTCGTTTTCTTTTTACTAATTAGATAAATTAAATATCATCATTATGAGCATAAAAACATGTGAATTTATTTTGTCAATTTTCGCTTACAAATGCAAATGACAGATGTTGTTTACATCCCTACCTTATTCAAATAGGGTGAATCATCGCGATAATTCGAAAAATGATCAATTAATTCGATGTTAAAAGAATTTAAAAAATAAACGAATTTTAAAGGAGTCGCCACCTAATTTTAGGAAAACTAGGAAACCAATTTAAAAAATGTCTACAAAACCAAGAGATTCTAAGTAAGGGGTTCAAGTTATTCCGAAGGAAAGGTATTAGGCATCCTTCGAAATCCACAACTGTGAATTCCGACTGAATTCATTTTTTTCAAATTGAAGAGGAGAATAAAATAAATATACACGTATAATAACCATGTAATATACACAAATAATAAAATAAAAACAATAATATAAAACACGGCCTAAAGTTTGCCTAATATTGATATATACAAAATAATAAATAAATAATATAATTCGAACTTCGTTCAAATATCTCCAATGAAAAGCAGCTCCGTGTACATGTAAAGACACTTAGTAAAAGTGTTAGCGGTAAATAAATACAAATAAAAATAAATGAAATCAATAATAACTTAGAAATAAAAACCCGTCTCATTAAAATGGGAGGCCTTAGAAATCGACGATAATTTCTTCATCGGCCAATTTTAAACAAACAAAATATATGAATTTAAACTAAATTTCCGTCTTTTACAATGTAAAGGCCTCCAAAACCGATAGAGAAATTTTCTCATTGGCCAAATAGTAATAATATATAAACCTTGTCAACAGTAAAGCAAATCACGGGAAAACTCAAACAAGTCACAAAAATATCAATTCACAAATAATTATAAAGTAATCAATAACAAACGAGAAAGCAATGCATAATAACAAAGTAAAAATAACCCCATAAATGAAACAATGTACTGTTAGTTAATAACACAGAAGAGGAACAATGTATAAATTATTGTATATAACAAAAATAAAATCAAAACAAAATGAGATATGCCTAAGATAACAATAGATTGTAAATTATAACTAAAAGGGAACAATACACCATTGAAAATAGCAATAAAAAGAATGATAAAATAATAATAACATATAATCATCAAAAATTTCAAATACTATTGAATCCATCCAAGATTTTTTATAAAATAATATTTAATATAGCAACAACCAAATAACACACAAAGTATACAAATTATTTGTCCAGAAGATAAAGCATCAATATATATATACTTAAAGTCACTAACAGAATTAGTATTTGTCAACTAAAGAAGCAAACATTCAGCCAGAAATTTTTTAAAAAAAGAATAAAACAACGAAAATGCAATCCACTGATAATATCAAATCTGGAAAGATCTATACGAGAAACATACCAAATCAAACAAAAAACAAATAGCAAAAAAAAAAAAGAATTGAAATTGTTTGTTTACCAAAGACCGGAGGAAAATCAACGGTAGTTTGAAAGTTGTCCGGTATTTGCTGGTTCGGAGCTCGCATTTGCCGGAGTTGTTAGAGCTCGGAGAAGAGGTGGTAACAATGGTGTTGGGTTCTGTCGGCTTCGCTCGCCGGAGCTCATGGTGGTTCACTGATTTTGGTTTGATGTTCGCCGGAGCTTGGCCGGATTTGGAGCTCGGTTGATTTGCCCGGAAAAAGAGGGTATTTGGGTCGTGGGTCTTTGGAATGATTTCTGGTTGATTTGGGGGGTTTGGTTGTCAGAGGTCGCCGGAAAATGGGTTTTGAGCTGATGGTTTGGGGTCATTTTTCGGTGAGGTTTTGGTTGGAGAAGGGAGGTGGTTTCCGGCGGTGATTTGGTAGTTGTTCGGCTGGAAACGAGGAAGGGGAAAATGGGGGTCTGGTTTTTTGTTATTGTTGGAGTTTATTCGCCGAAAAAAGATGGGAAATGGATAGGATTTTGGTAGTGGCGGCTGTTTTTTTTGCCAAAAGTAGGAGGAGAAGCTTTTAGGGTTTTCTATTTTGAAAAGTTTTCATCCCCTTCTAAAAATAATTCACCATTTCTCACTTTTGATCTAATGAATAACTTAAATAAGAAATTGTTAGACAATGGGCTCAAGTCATGGGCTCGAGATTGTGGGCCAAAATCAATGGTTAATTTGTGTATGTAAATCTTATTCGTATTTTAAAAAAATTTCTAAACTGTGCAAAATATCAAAAATGAATATTAACAAATGTAACGATTAAAATGAATATAAAAAAATGATAATCAATGTAACCAATAACATGTAAAAAATGTAATTTAACAAAAAATAATTATTTAATAAAAAATGAACAAATATTTGAGCGTATTCAACCGACTATGATGAAAAATAATGTAACTAAAATTAATTGATAAAAAATTTCAAAAATAAGCATAATATTGATAAACTTATTTAAAATTATATAAAAAAAAATGTATTTTAAACTATTGAATTAATAAAACTTAAAAGTTATGAAATTTTGAAAATGTTAGGCCAAAATTGAATGTCAACAGATGTCATATTTCTTCTATCAAATATTGATTTCACTTTTATTTTTCTTGTAAAAGATTTCACTTTTATTTTTCTTGTAATCTCTATATCAACATTAAAGAAAAATAAAGGTTTGCAATGTACTAATGTAATAATAATTGAGGAGAGAGAAAGTATTATTTAATATCATAATTCAAAACTTTTGACTTTCTTCTCAATTAATGTTAAATTTGTTAAGCATTTTTTTTGTCATTTAAAAGCATTTTTCATATATTATTAAAGCAATAATAACGTTACGATTAGACAATAGAATAAATATAAATTTAATCAAATGATTTTTAACGAACGCTGTGAAGCACGGCCTAGTTCTCTAGTCATAGCATATTTTGATTAAATATTAAAAGTGAAAAACTGTTAAGTAAAACAAAGACAGACGAAAACATCCATAGAAAGATATTAGATATTTTTGTCCTTTAAAAATTAAATTAATTACCTTTTTTAATCTTTTTCTTTTTTTTTAAATTTATTTTCATTGCACTTAATATCATACGAACTAATTTTTTTCTCTTCTTTATTTATTTATTATTTTTCTCCTTTGAATTCATCCTCATGACTCATATTTAATCATCTATTTGATTGTTACTCTTAGTTATCTATAACTCCCATTCTTTTCATATTTGTAACTTTCAATAATTAAGAGATGCTACCTATAAAAGTTCTTAAATACATTATTTGCGTCATAGTCTTTTCGTATTTCAACCTCTTTCTGAAATTTGTTTATTATTTTGGATTTTGCTCAATACTATCTGGACAAGTAAATTTATTTTCTTTTGTGTTTAAGAGCTTATATTTATAAGGTTACATGAAATTAATATTATTATTTACTATTTACGTAATGTTTTAGTTTGACTTGGTGAAGAAGATTCTTGAATTTTGATTGATTGTGGAAGGTGTTGATACTAACCCGAAATATTATGTACTGATTTTGTATTTCTTTTTCCATCTATAGTGTTATAATCAAAGTCGTAAGAAGGATGTGTATGTTGTGTTTTTTTTCTTTTATGTTTTTTATTTGTCTTTTCTTATTATTAGACTTCTTTAATTTGATTTTCTATGAATTTTCGAATATCGTAGTTCTGTAATTTTAATCATTTTATCAATCTATAAAAAGTTACACAAGACACATGTGCAAAGCACGTTACCAGAGACTAGTATATATATATATATATATACACAAATACATACACACACTATGCATCCTTACCACCAAGGGAAATAAAGACTTCTCAAGAGTAACAAGGAATGAGTTGACACCAAAAGACGCCAAACATGACGTCTATAAAAACGAAAAAAAAAAAACCTCACTGAGCACCATCATACCAAATCCATCACAATAATAATCTGATCTTTCAAATTCAAAAATATCCAAAAATCATGCATCTACACAACAATTTTGCAGCGACATAAAAATAAGAATACTGCAGCAACTTTTAGATTCCAAAGAGCCCTTGTCCACCTGATGCTTCTTGTTCCTAATGTAACTCCTTTTAAACTTAACTTTGCCACCCTACTGCATGGGGTGTTTAACGGCAACTCGGCAAGTCAGCAGCTTGTCAGCCAAGGTTCAGGTGCAATGATTGTCCCATCTCTCAAGGACATCGAGAATTTCCAGGAATAATGATATCAAATTCTACTGCCATTCAAGTGCAACAGAATTCACTGCATCAGGCGAGTATGACGACAAATGACATCATCTTGCATTTAGTTCTTCTAACCCTGTCCGATTAATTATTGTACATATCACAGCATACCTACTTGTCTTGACGTTCCAAGGTGCCATTCAGTACTATCTACCATCTGAGTTAACACATTTGTGCAAGGATGCCCAAGCTCTCCCACAATTTTTCTGTAGATCTTTAAGTGTGGAACACCATTAGACAGATAATTTCGCTTCATCTCTTGCTAGGCCTGACAAGCCCATCAGTCACCTGAAAATGTGAGTTTTAACAGAGCCAAAAAACATTGAAAAGTAATCAACTCTAGCTTCTTGCATGTTGTTACTAATGCCTTAGAGATAACATATTCAAAAGCTTGAATAACTTGAATAGGTGGTGCAAACATAGATACAGACATTGCCAACTATGAATCAGATTGTTCAAGGAAATGATACATCTGTGACCAAATCAGGACAACTACCATATGTTGTCCCTCAGAGAATAATACCTGGAGAGGATATTTTAGATAACAAACCTTCCACACTCATATCTGACCTTCCGTCCTGAATATGTGAAATAAGATCTGAAGTTCAACAGATTGGATCATGGATGCTGATACAATCTCAGCACTCATTGTTGATTGTGTTTTGATTATCACACTATTTTGTTGTTGTTTTTGCTTTCTTCTGATAGACCTTGCAATTTCCTTGTTACCTGCTATGTTTTCTTCACTTCACTGTCTCTTTCTTCTTTGTACCTAGATTTGCTGCACTTGAGCCGAGGGTCTTTTGGAAACATCCTATCTACCTTCATGAGGTAATTAATGGTAAGGTTTGTGTACATTCTACCCTCCCCAAACCCCACTTGTGGGATTTCACCGGGTGGGATTTCACCGGGTATGCTGTTGTTGTAGTCACTACACACGTTTCTCCATGTAAATAACATTACTACAATCTGACTAAAGTTGTATGTCATAGTTTCTTTAATAAATTTAATGATTCATGAATAACACCAGATGTCCAATAGCTGAAGTGTCTAGCTTGGTCACTTTTAAAGAAGACTAACAGATGCAAAAAACTATGTGTCAACAAAGTCGAAAAGCCAGAAAGTCAAAATGCAAGTGTAGTATATCAAAAGAATATGAACCAAAGTATATGTAGAGACCCTGAAAATTTCATAAGGTTCTAGAACTATAAAGTGCGCTAACGAGTAATAAAAATAATGTTGTGTGCCAAAGGTGACTTGGACTAGTATAATATCACACGGTCATAATAATAAGTATACAAAGTGTATTAGAAGTGACTTAGGGTCTAATGAACACCCTAGGCACAAGCTAAGTAGAATAGTGCACAATAACTAATGTTTCACACGAGCACCAAAGGTCTAACTTCAAATGAGATGCCTATTCTTCCTTTTAGCTATCCCATTCTGCTGAGGGGTGTACGAACAAGATGTGTGAATCAATAATTCCTTTGGTGAGTCATAAACTCCTGAAACTAGGAGGATAAGTATTCTAAGACATTATTACTATAAAAAGTATGAATGGAAACACCAATTGATTTTGTTTTTCTACAAAAACTCTTGAAAATAGAATAACGCAGAATAATCTTTCATTAAGAAATTCCAAGCACATCTTGAATAATCATCAATGAAACTAACAATATAACGAAATCCTAAGGTGGAACAGACTCTACTAGTACCCCAAATATCAAAATGAACTAATGAAAAAAATAGACTCTAAACCCTCAGCACTACGTGAAAATGTAGTGTGGGTGTGTTTCCCAAGTTGACACTGCTCACAATACAATGTGGATAGACTAGACAAACTAGGCACTATTTTATGTAGCTTGGACAGACTCGGATGTCCCAAACGTTTGTGAATTAGGTCTGGAGGATCCGTAATGGAGCATGTTGTGGAGGAATTTGAAGAGGTAAGATAGTAAAGGCCTTGTAATTCATATCATGTGTCAATCGTTTGTCCTGCATGAGAAAAACGTTGTCAAAAAATTTTATGGCATAGGGTAGGGCTTGCGTCATATGACTAACAAATGCAAGATTAAAAGGACAACCAAGGACATAAAGAACAAAGTTTAGAATGACGAAGATAGGGGTTTGGCTTGTCCTACTCCTTTTGGTTTTGTTTGGATCCCATTAGCTAAATTAGTAGCAGAAAGAGATTGTGAATAAGAAAATACCATACAAAAGTGATTTATTACCATAAATATTATCATAAAGCACCTGAGTCCACAACTCATGATCCATGTGTACTAGATTGTGAAACACAAGCAAAGGAATTACTAGTAACAGAAGCATCAAGCTGAGCAACTTAGGCTACTTGTGGAGACGTCTGCTTACTAGCTTGATATGGAAGGAACTCATCATATTGTATCTAAGCAATATGAACATAATTGGATGGTCGACCAGGCTAAGAAACAAAGGCTACTAGTGGGGAACTCATTATATTCCTTTTGAGCAATAGGATCATTATTAGGTGGTCAACCATGCAGAGTATAACATATGTTACGAGTGTGTCCAAGCATATGGCAACAACTACACTTAAGTGAGATCTTCCAAAACGACCTCCTTCTCGTCGATTCTCCATAGATTGAGATTTTCATTTTTCTATGGTTTGTGATGCGAGAACAGAGAAGTCAATGGAGGGTGATGGAACCACTTTGTGACTGGGAGGCGCAATAAGAAAAAGTAGACGAGAGAATAATTCATCAATTATAGGAACTATAGGACTGGCTAAAATATTATCACGCACTAAATCACGGTTTGTAGGAAGTCCAGCAAGGGTAAGTACAAGAATCAATGTCTGTCTATGTTGTTGGTTTTCCTTCATAGTGACAAGCACTAACATTTCAAATTCCTCCATATTGCCTATACCGGCCCTAAGTAGGTAGACATGGGATTCTTGTTTCTTTAAGTTGATCATCTGAGATATCACATCATAGAAATGAGATATGTCATTGGTGTATAAAGCACAAGCCTTTTTCCAAACTGAATAACACATTTGGAATAGGCAAAACAAGGACATCAACTTGGAATCAATAGATCGCCAAAGAAGACTACACAATTGAGCATCAATCTTCTCCCATTGAGTTTTGCCGTTTTCATCTACCACACAACCATTGTTGGTTAAGTGGTCTTGAAAACCTTGACCCTTGTACCTCAACTCAACTGAAAAAGCTCAAGCCAAATAGTTTAAGTTTCCCATTAACGGCTTTGGAGTGATCATAGGGCTTGAACTTCTAATTCCTCTAATTTTGGAGCCAAAAATATCAACTTTGAAAGACATCTTGTGAAATCATAATTTTGTTGACTAAAATCTGACAAAAAATATAGAACCGCTGTCAGAATCATAAGAAAAACTTGTTTTTGTTGCCAGAAAAACTTGTTTTTGTTGCCAGAAAAACAGATTTGACCACCCGAAAGTGGTCAAAATGAGGAAAAAACTATATGGGTAGGGTCAGAATGTTGGGCGACCCTACAGGGAAAAAATATCTGCCAAAAAAGTGGCCAAATATTAACCTAAAATCACCGAAAACAATGGTTGGAGTACCATATTAGGGTTCCGGCGATCGAACATTTGCAATAACTTGATATTCTGTCTTGGAACATCCTCACGATCTCTAGTAAACCAAATCCGCAAATTTTTTTTAACAAAAATCACCCTCAGGCACCGACGTGTGGATCTGATGCGTCGTCGGTGTCGCAGCTTCAACTAGCACATGGGATGTGCAGTGCCGGAGCGGTTAACTGGTTTGGTCAAAGGAGAGTGTTGGTTTTTGCACAACACCAACGAAAGAAGAAGAGAAATAGTCACCGAAAATTTAAGGCACAGTGACTGTGACTTTGTTTTCTTTCCCCATTGCTCTAATACCATGTGAAACACATAAGAGAAAAAAATTATCGAATTGTATAGATACATTATTACATTGATAACCTATTTATAGACATTATATTACAATCCTTTTCCAAGTAGGATTTTATATACGATTCATGTTCCTAGTCCAATTCTAACGATGACCTTAACAAAGCCATTGAATCAATTGTAGCTAAATGAGAGGCAAACAACTAACAATTTACTCGAATAGATGATGAGTGGTAGATTTCCACTCATTTGACGCCTTTTTAGTTTAACAATTAGTCTCCTTAATGCCTAATTATGTCCTATTCTGATGATATTTTGATGTTTTGCAGCTATGAAGGCTAAAGGACAAGGCAAGGATGAATACATGAAAAAAAGGCCAAAAACATTGAAATCAGTATAAAATCCCAACTGGTAGTCACCCAACCAAAAGGGCGGATCACCGAATTGGCTTGACCTCGCCCAAAGTGACGGTGTGCACAATTGAAACTATTCAAGGTAGGTCGGTGGATTGAAGATTAAATGGCGATTCATCGAAGCTGAAAGGGCGAACTAGTAGCCCTCGCCGAAGGTGGCAATTCTGAGCAAATATGAAAGTTGAAAGGGCAAACAAAGTGGTAATCGACGATCCGCCGAATGTGAAAGGCAAACTCAATTGAGTCCACCAACTTAGGTTCAAACACCTGAAGCCTGAAACAACCTTGTAATTGACAATTGAAGGTTCAAATTGAAGTAGGTCCTAAAGATTATTGCTTAATTCCAATTCCCTGTGGCTGAAATCCTAATGGGTATACTTTCTTTTCCTTTATTGATGCTTGGCTAAAACCCCAAATCTAAGGGTGTGATTATGGGGTTGGGTGTTGATTTATTGTGATGGGTTTTGTGTCTTGCTCTGTTTTATTGTTGTAGATTCATGAATTTAAGCTAATTAGCATGGGGTTAATTCATGGGTTAGGGTTGCAAACTTAATCCTAGCATAGACATTCGATTGATGCTCGAAAGAGATTATTTGAAGTGGGTAATTAGTTTAATGCCCGCAATTCAAATTTGTTTACTATAGTTTGCTTGAAAGAGAAATTGTGGTTCAATTCTAGTTGTCAAATCTGCTCGAAAGAGATTCTAGTAAGGTTTTGGGTTGATTTGTGATTCACATAGATGAGATTGAAAGGAGATTCTACGATTTAATGCTATGAGATCGAAAGAAGATTAGTGTTATTTAAGATTATCCATGATTGTTTAGTGATAATGAGCAAACACAAGTACCCCTACTTGATATTGATACCAATCCACACACCCCTAGATCGTCTTTTACTTGTTTGAAATCCAAATTTTAGTTTAATTGTGCTACTTGAACCAAAATCCTTTACATAGTTTTGGTGGAATCATCCAATCACTTTTAATTCCTACAAATGAATTGGTTTACACTTTTGATTTCTTAATTGAATTCCTTGCATTATATCACTCACTTTGGGATTCCACCCCGACTCTTGTTGGGTAATTTTATTACTGAAGACCGTGTATTCTCTTACTAGTTTTGACGGTAACTTGAGCATTATAAATATTACAGTTTGGTTGTTGGAGGCATATGAGATGAAATAGAAAGAAATGCAAGAAAAGTTGAGAATTGAACTGTTATGAATTCATATCAATAAGGAGGAGTTTTTGAATGAAGAGAGAAGGTGATTAACTAAGATTTCACCAACATGGAAGGATTATGGAAATGTCGAATTTGAGCTTAAGTGTAAAACACTTTGTTGAACTTATTGTTGCTGATGAATGTACATTTAATCATGTTGTGTTGGAGATGTTTGGTCGTCAATTGGGTAGTTGGAGTTGACAGTGGTCATAAAAGGGAAACATTGAGGTATATTAGGTCTTTACCTTTCAGGTGAGCTTTGAACTATCTTATGAGGTTTTCTAATCTGTTTTTTCATTGGATGTTCCCGAAGGGAATAAGGGGTTTTCTAACAAACCTTACAAATTTTCAAATTAATGTTTTGAGTGAGAACCCATGTGCATGAGCGACAAGCTCACATAGTTTGCTTCATTTCTTTAAATACATTGTATAAATTACTTAAGTGTTGACCTTGTAAAATTTTATGTTTTTGGTTATAAATGTTGGTGTCCGAGCAACTTGAGCAAACCTCAACTAATTCCACAATTCTTTATCTTCTTTCAAAGACAAGATTTTCAAATCTAATAATTTACAATCAAATCATTCAACATTTCCTTTTTTAGAAGACAATTTTTCACATCTAAATTATGTATTAGATATACAAATACTCTACCCCATTCATCCAGAAGTCTTGGTTCAAACTCTTCGCTATTGAGTAAAAGATGCCTCTTCTTTACATTTAGAATGATTCTTTCTCCTCGAATATTGTAATTTGAATAGTCTTATCACTTCAAAGAAGCCCGGTTGATATCTGCTATCTCCTGCTAGAATAGGTACCGAGTAACTCTATCCGTCAAGGCTTGGACAAATGGGAATAAATCACCTAGTGTTTTTGCCTTTGTTGGGATTTGAACTTAAGACATCATGGTGCTCAACCCACTTCATTGACTACTAGTTCATACACTTAGTGCTTTGTAATATTTATGTTAAAAGAATTATTAAAGTTTGTGCAACACACTGAGATTCTTAAATAATTTTTTGTACCGGCTACCTCGCACCAGAATAGATAGTGGGTAACTCTGTGCATCAAGGCTTGGACAAATGGAAACAAATCACCTAATGCTTTAGCCTCCGCTGGGATTTGAACCTAGACATTAGGTTCTCAACCCACTTCATTGACCAGTAGGCCACACTTTTCATGCTTTGTTAAATTTATGTTATTATAAGAACTAAATAAGGTTTGTGAAATGCACTATGATTCCTAAATAATTTTGTATTGAATTTGTTTAAGCTAAAAGTACAAGATTAAGGCTTTTGTACTAGTCGACTTCCAATTACTTTTGGGAGCTATCTCCTTCCTCTTTTTAGCTCCATTCCAGAAGAGGGGGAAGGAACATCGGCGGCTCCTCATGCGTCAATTCACCGTGACGCTTTTGGACCAATGCGTACAACTCCGGTGGTATGTCGTCTTCAATTCTCCACGATGACAACGGCGTCTGAAACGCCGGAGGAGAAACCAATTTTCAAAGAGCACAGTGTCACGAACTTACAGTGTTGGCTAAAGATCCGTGCGGCACTTGACAACTTACTCACTATTCTTTCAAAATCTTGTAAGCTCAAGTAAGCCTTTGAAAGGAAGATTGCTAAGAGAATATGAAGAAAGACTTAGAAGAACAAGAGAGCTTTTTAAGAAGAAGGCTTTGTATTGCTTTGTGGAATGCTTTACAACTTGCTTGCTTGCTTGGTGCCTTGGCAAATGAATGGCACCTCTATTTATACTTACATCTAAGGGCCTAAGTGTAAATAATATTTACTTACAAGTCCCTAAGATATTTACAATTTAGTCCCTACTCTAGAATTCTCTACATAATCTAGAGTTCTCCAAAGCCTTCTTGAATAATCTAAAAGATTCTAGAGTCCTCCTCAAGCCTCTCCACAACTCTAGAATCATCCGCCCTTCTCCGGACGAAAATTTGGCTATCTTAGTGGCGGGACGTCACACGCTCCCCCACCTGATAATGCGGCGACCGCGGCGCATTGCTGCAAAAACTCTCGGATTTGGTCTTTGAACTACCACAAGTCTTCATATTTTTCCCACGTGGCCTCCTCCGGAGTTTGTCCCTTCCAATGTATAAGGAACATGGCGCTAGCTTGTTGACCTCGCTTCCGTTTGGCTTGGTAGTCTATGATAGCTTCAATCTCCCGGTCGTGCTAGGCAGTGACAGTAATGGGTGCCCGTCATGATTGGTTCCGGCTAGGTTCTTCCTTGTCCTCATGGTATGGCTTGACGACACTTGCATGAAACACCAGATGGATTTTGAAGTGTGGAGGTAACTCCACCTTGTATGAGATCTTGCCCACCTTGGCAACGATCTTGAACGGACCCTCATATTTTCGCACTAAGTTTTGATGAATGCCCCTTAGTGCCTTGAACTATCTCGGATTGAACTTCACCAAGACCATGTCGCCTTCTTTGTAGTCTGTGGGACGCCGTTTACAGTCGGCAAACTTCTTCATCTTTTTAGTTGCCTTGTCCAAGTAGGACTTGGCAGTGTCAAGCTGTTCCTCCCATCCCTTGGCAAGATGGTAGGCTCCCAAACTCTTTCCTTGGAAAGCAGTCGGTAGTGAATGCGGAGTTTGGGGTTGTTGGCCTGTCGCCAACTCAAACAGTGTGCGCCCGATGGACTCGCTCCTTTGCAAATTGTATGAAAACTGCGCCATGTCTAGGAGCCTCGCCCAATCCTTTTGGTGCGCACTAACATAGTGCCTCAAATAGCACTCCAACAGGGCGTTGACGCGTTCCGTCTGGCCATCGGTCTGTGGGTGGAAACTTGTGGAGAAGTGAAGTTCTGTGCCAAGTATCTCGAACAGCTCCCTCCAAAAGTTCCCTGTAAAGCGGGGGTCTCGATCACTATTGATATGCCTGGGCAGCCCCCAGTACTTCACCACGTTCTTGAAGAACAATCGAGCGGCCTCCTTTGCGGTGCAACCGACTGTGGTGGGTATGAAGGTAGCATACTTTAAGAATCTGTCCACCACGACCATAATGGTTCCATACCCATCAGACTTGGGTAAGGAAGTGATGAAGTCCATGGTCACGCTCTCCCATAGGCGTTCCGCTACTGGTAGTGGCTCCAGTAGTCCTCCCGATTGCCTTTGTTCCACCTTGTCTTGTTGGCACACAAGACAAGTATGCACATAGCGCTCGATGTCGTCCCACATACGTGGCCAGTAATAGATGGCCTTGATCAGCGCCCTTGTTCGTCGCTGCCCCGGATGCCCGGCCCACGGTGTGTCGTGGCTTTCTTTGATGATTCGCCGCCTGATAGTCCCGAACTTGGGCACATAGACCCTTCGACCGGATGTGAGCAAAAGGCCACCTTCCACCCAAAAACGCCTTGTCTTGCCTTGGGTGGCCAACTCCATCAGCTTCTTTGCCTCAGGATCATGTTGCATGCCATCTCTGATTGCATCCTGAATGTCACAATAGGCCACTGTGATGGCAGCAAGTTCGGCCTTCCGACTTAGCGCATCGGCCACAACATTGCCTCTTCCTGGCTTGTACTCTAAGTCGTAGTCAAATTCTGCTAGAAAGTCCTGCCACCTAGCTTGCTTCGGAGTGATCTTTTTTTGTGACTGGAAGTAGCTAGTGGCCACGTTATCCGTCTTGACTACAAACTTGGAGCCTAGCAGATAGTGTCTCCATGTGCGCAGGCAATGTACGATGGCAGTCATTTCCTTCTCCTGGACCGTATAGCGCCGTTCGGTCTCGTTCAACTTGCGGCTTTCAAAGGCAATTGGGTGTCTATCCTGCATTAAGACTCCCCCAATGGCAAAGTCCAACGCATCCGTATGTACTTCGAAGGTCTTTGAAAAATCGGGCAGCGTTAAGACCGGCTCTTCTGTTACCGCGGTCTTGAGACCTTCGAAGGCTTGTTGGCCCTCCTCGCTCCAAACCCATGGCTTGTTCTTCTTCAATAATTCAGTTAGCGGAGCGGCTTTAGCAGAGTAACCACTTATGAACCTGCGGTAATAGTTCGCAAGTCCAAGAAACGACCGTAGCTCAGTCACTTCAGTGGGCGCCTCCCACTCCTGGATCGCCTGTATTTTTGCCTCGTCCATCCGTAGCTTGCCCTGACTGATAATATGGCCCAAGAAGTGCACCTCTCCCACTTTTCCCGCTTGATATATAATTGGTTCTCCCGTAAGACTTGAAAGACCCTTCTTAGATGCTCCACATGCTCTTCCAAGGTGTTACTATAGACGACTATGTCGTCCAAGTATACTACTACGAATTGATCTAAATAAGGATGAAAGATCTTATTCATAAGCGTGCAAGAAGTTGCAGGTGCGTTGGTCAAGCCAAAAGGCATCACCAACCACTCGTATGCTTCGTACCTGGTTACGCACGCTGTCTTTGGTTCATCCCCTTCTGCGATGCGCACTTGGTAGTAGCCTTTCCAGAGGTCCACCTTGGTGAAGTACTTGGCCTGCCCAAGTCTATCAAACGAATCTGCAATAAGCGGGATAGGATATTTATTTTTAATAGTTACCTTATTTAGCGCTCGGTAGTCGATGCATAAACGCAATGATCCATTTTTCTTCTTCTAGAATAGCACCGGCGCGCCATAAGGTGCCTTGGATGGACGGATGTGACCGGCCTCGAGGAGCTCCTTCAACTGCTTTCTCAGCTCCTTTAGTTCGGGTGGAGCCATGCGGTAAGGTGCATGTGCGGGTGGCTTGGCTCCAACCTCCAACTCTATCTTGTGATCTACCTCGCGCCTCGGAGGTAGAGTCTTTGGCAGCTCGTCCGGCATCACGTCTTTATTTTCTTCAAGGACCTTCTCTATTATCGGTGGCAAGGACTCCTTAGCACCACTGTCTTCTCTCAAACTTGCAATGGTGGCTAGGAACGTCGGCTCTCCTTTCTTCAGGCCCTTCACTATCTACATGGCCGACAGGTGGGTGTGTCCTTCCTTCTTTGGTACCTTGACTAGAGGTACCATGCACGACCCTTCCCGCTCCATGACCATGAGTCGTTGGAGGTAGGGGTCGATCATTGTGTGGCAGCGCTGGAAGAACTCATGTCCAAGAATGATATCAAAGATATCTAAAGGAGCGACGGTAAAGTTGGTCTTACCTTGCCACTGGCCCAGCGTGATGCTTACTCCTTGAGCAACTCCACACACGGGAGTCGGTGGGACATTAACCGTCTTGAGGCGGGTGTTGCTTGGAATGTAGTTCAGCCCCAACCTCTCTGCCGCCGTCTTGGTCATTATGTTTGATTCGTCCCCGGAGTCTACCATGGCACGAGCTGGCTGTCCATTAAGGGTGATGTCTACATACTGTGCGCTAAAGGCTCCCAGCTTCTCGGTCTACTTGGCTATGGCCCCGCAAAGTCCAACCATGCCCAACTGCGTCGTGCCCACATCCTGCCCTTGCTCTTGCGCGTCCTTCTCCTTCCGCTCACGTAGGACGACGCCAAGGTTCTTCATCTCTGGGCACCTGGCATAGCCGTGTGGTCCTCCGCATATGTAGCATCTATCTCCCTTAGTGGTCTGCGCCTTTTTCTCCATGTAACTCTGGCGCACGAACCATCGGCTATCCGGCTTGTGGGAGTCGGGCTGTTTAGAGGGTGCTTGTTGTTCCTTGCCTCGGCCACGGTCTCCCCCACCTTTGGCATGACTACTTCTTGTATCTCTGCCCTTAGCTCTGTCATGCCGGTCATGCTTGAAGTCATTTAAGGACTCGGCTTGCGTGATGGCCTCGTCTATGGTCTTAACTTGTCGCCGCTCCAACTTTGTCTTGGCCCAATTCTGCAATCTGTCCATGAAGTGGAACAGCATGTCATCATCCGTGAGGTTGGGAATCTGAAGCGTTAGAGTCGTGAACTCTTTTACATACACCCGAATGCTTCCTGTTTGCTTCAGTTCCCTGAATTTACGCTTAACCTCATATATGACGTTGTTAGGGAAGAAGGCTTTCTTGAATTCTTCGCGGAATTGCTCCCACGTGTTGATGGTGCACGTCCCCTTCCCTATCTCGGCTTCCTTGCGTCTCCACCATAGCATGGCCATTTCTGAAAGATACAACACGGCTGTGTTGATCTTATTTTCGTCGCTTCTCACCCAATTACAGTTGAAGTAATTCTCCAAGTGCCACAAAAAGTTCTCCACCTCTTGAGCGTCACGAACGCCTTTGAATATAGGTGGCTTGGGAGCCTCAACCCTGGCCTCCCTATCATGATCGGGTGACGCCGATCCTCTAGCTTCCACACCTTCCCTGAGTGCCTTCATTTAGGCCTTCATAGTTTCAATGGTGTTCAATACCTCCATGAGCCGGCACTCCAAGGAAATGATGACCTCCTTCATCTCAAACTCGGCCCGCTGACGTCCCTCCAACTCCTTACGGATGGCTTCGATCTCCTCAAGGGTGAAGTCTTCAAGAGTCTTGAACTTGCTGTCGGCCATGTTCATACGCCGGCCTAATATCTCCACGGCTTGTCTTGCCACTTCAACCCTTGAGACCCATTCTTCTCCCGCAGTGACGTCAATGGCCTCCTCACCACGTTCATCGTCACTTGGTTCTGTGGTCGAGGGTGGATGAGATGTTAGCGCCCCGCTTGGTGTGGGATCCGACAGCATTTCTTCACTACTCCTGTGATGTTTCTTTCCCTTGCGGCTCTTCTTTCCAACTTCCATACGGACGTTGGTGGTGCTAGCGGCATTCACGTCTCCTTCGGTTGCCATTCTCCCAGTATCAAACCTTTGCTCTGATACCACTTGTCACAGACTTACAGTGTTGGCTAAAGATCCGTGCGGCACTTGACAACTTACTCACTATTCTTTCAAGATCTTGTAAGCTCAAGTAAGCCTTTGAAAGGAAGATTGCTAAGAGAATATGAAGAAAGACTTAGAAGAACAAGAGAGCTTTTTAAGAAGAAGGCTTTGTATTGCTTTGTGGAATGCTTTACAACTTGCTTGCTTGCTTGGTGCCTTGGCAAATGAATGGCACCTCTATTTATACTTACATCTAAGGGCCTAAGTATAAATAATATTTACTTACAAGTCCCTAAGATATTCACAATTTAGTCCCTACTCTAGAATTCTCTACATAATCTAGAGTTCTCCAAAGCCTTCTTGAATAATCTAAAAGATCCTAGAGTCCTCCGCAAGCCTCTCCACAACTCTAGAATCATCCGCCCTTCTCCGGACGCAAATTTGGCTATCTTAGTGGCGGGACGTCACAACAGGCTGCCTCAAAGTGGGCAGACGCTTGAGTATATTGCTCCTAGTTCTAATCAAGGGAAGCGTGTGGTAACACTTGTTGAAGCAGATCTCAAGCCCCAAGAGGACTATAAGAAGAATGCAATTATAGGGTCTGTGATGGGAGATACCCCTAATCTTAGAAACATGGAGCTCTTCATAACGAATGTGTGGAGATTTTCCAAAAGCCACAGATTCTTGCTCACGGTGAAGGGTATTTCATTTTTTGGTTTGATTCAAGGGATGATTGTGACAAAGTTCTGATATGGGGGCTTACACGTATCGGAATAAGTCGTTTATGCTTCAGGTTCGGAAACGCGATTTTGAATTCAACCCAGACTACATCACAACTGTTCCACTGAGGGTCAGCTTAACTAGCTTGCCAATAGGGTACTGGTCCAACAAAGCTTTGGGTAAGATTACAAATGCACTAGCTAAACCCTGTATACTGATAGGGTTACGAAGACCATGGAGCGATTTCCTATGCTCGAGTATTGGTGGAAATTGATGTTGGCCAATTATTACATTAAAGACCCTATTTGCAGACACTACATTAGATTCCTTTTCCAACTAGGACACTACATTACAAGCTTTTCCAATTAGGATTTTATATACTATTCCTATTCCTATTCTAAATTGTATATATTATTCTTGTTCCTATCCCTATTCTTATTATAACAATGCTAATTATAATTGTTAGGCCATGGAGGGCCATATTCTCAATTTGAAACTCCATGTTCTGGGAAAGCTAATGAAACTGATGATACTTTATCTTTGTAAAAGATATTACACATGCTATGTTTAAAATGATATTGTTTTCATAACTGAAATAGTATATGGTGCATGTGGGCATGACTTGGGTAGAATTTTATTTATTCACTTGGTGCTTAACGGCATCGGTTGTCTGCCACGTCTCAATCTGTTTTGGGGTGTCACAGTATAGCCATTAATAGATTTAAAAAGAACGAAGAAAAGAAAAGCCTAGAGATACTTCAAACGAGTTTACCTAGTTCCATATGGATGGGTTTCTAAACTGAGATGACATGGCCTCTAATAGAAACTTGATGAGGTTTCCTCTCTCCACTTCTTTTTCCTTCTTGAGCTCAAGATGTCGGACCTGGTCACGTATGAATAGGAAAAAGTAAATCATTTTGGAGATGAAAATGTAAGCTGTAAGAACGGTTACTCAGAACAGAGTTTCTGAAAATTAATGTGCCTCCAAAGGAAAAGTAGTGCTTTCTCCAAATAGACGATTATTCCTACATGAAATGATCTTTGAAAACTTCATCATTGTGCTAAGTCTTAAGCAACTAAGTAGAAGATATATCTTGGTTGGGAGTTCCACAATATTCCATCATTTGGAATGTCATTTCAAAATAAACATCCTTACTTTCGGAAGCAATACCAGTAAGCATTTGAAAATTATTTCACCTCATTAGACATAATGGAACATGCTAAACAACTAAATCTGCTACATGTGTTAAGAATTAAGATCATGAAGTGCAGAGATATTCCTGAACAGTCACTTTCCATCAAATATCAGTATTTCCCCTAGGATAAGTTCTATTCCCTATGCATCATTTTCATTCACAACAGCTCTATATCTGAATATCCTCAGTCATTGTGGGAGACAACCATAGAAGAGAGATAGCCGGGATTGCCATCTTATTGTTAGGTGGAGGCATTCACCAGAAGAATGCATTTCAGTATTTGGCACTTAACTAAGATCGTCGAAGCAGAGAGTAGTCTAAACATATAATAGAAGTCATCCTACCTTCACTGAATCCTTTTGGGATACACCAGTGTCAGTGATGATGACAAGGCATTTGATGTCATGCTCATTAGCATATTCATACTGTTCTGTAAGGCTTGGATCACATAGAGGAACAAATTCAGCCTGTAGAATGTTCAAAACTTAGTTCACATACAAACACATTCAGGCAGAAGAGTGGTAATTGAACAGCTAACCCTGATATTTTCTTCCCAAAGCTCTGCCAAAAGTTCCATCCGCTCTGTTAACAGACCACCACCTCCTCTTGAACAAACAAGAACATTCGTGACAACATCATATCTGCATGTTATTACTTTAATTTTAGGTAACTTGCTGATTGGAAAGTGAGGAAGTAGGAATTAAGGGTAACGACAAAATAGTATCAATTTCATATTTCTACTTGATGAAAAGTTGGAGAAAACAGCACCTGTGAGGTCTGCTATCAAGAGAAGCATGTTGCAAAATCGTCTCTAAGGCAAGACTGCTCCCTGCAGCTCCTGGAGGATTTGATTTCTGGCAAAATTCATGCAGAAAATTACAAATTGAGACAGAAAGAATCTCAAAATAAATAACTCATAAAACCCTAGGAATTTGGAAAATTACGATGACACCACTTCCTCTAGCTTATTCTATTAGACATAATTTGGCTACAGAATATGTTAAATGAATTACCTTTCACAAGATAGAATTAGAAGAATAAGACACAGGCATTTTAAATTTTGACAAACCAAATTCGTTTGATGCCATTGTTGGAATAGTTATTGCACTAAAGGTTCAAAAAATAGGAGACATAACATCCTTCATTACATGGACGGTCATCCTTGAACAGTAAACTGGTAAAGGATGTTGAAGAATGAAGAAAAACAAACAATTTTAAGACACCAAGAATTTTAGATTATAGAGAAAGAATCTCTCACCTCCCACTAAGATTTTTCAAAGATTTTATTACTGTTGGGACTTCGGCTCCGATCCATGTTCCTCACGGTGGACCTCCCAGCCCTCCGTGACCCACCACTGAAGCATCATCCCCCAGATAGCCAAATGTAATCTTATTCACATCTCTCTCAGAGCTAGTCTCTCCCTCTTCCAATCCCAAAGTTCTGTTGGTCTTTTCCCCCTCTACGGAACCCTAACAATGCTCAAATCTCAGAAATCCCAAATGATAAAGAGATAATACAGAAGCCCTCAAGCTCTGTTCCAAAGCTTCCCTACCCCATTGCAGAAGACCCAGTACCCTTTTCTTATGCTAATGCTACCGTCAATACACTGGCAGGACAAAATCACAAAATCAAGTTCGATTAGCTCCAAGAGAATATGACCTACAAGATGGTAAACCAGTGATTGTCTTCACCACTCAAGAAAATGACCTGCTTATTCAACCTGCAAATGGACTATTGAAGGTAAATTTTCACACATCAGGCCTTCTATTGACATTACCTGAAAGGGATTTGCTAAAACGATTACTAGTAAAGGATGTGTTAAGATTGAGGCGTATGATGTTGCGTCATTTTTTTTTGAATTTCGATAATGTGGATGATCATTTTATTGCGTACTCCAAGAATTCTCTTGCTTTCGGTGCGAATCACATCATGAAAATCCACAGATGGACATCTAATTTCAACCAGAAGTAGAAACCACCCTAGCCCCTGTTTAGATTAATCTCCCCGATCTTCCTTGGCACTATTATGAATGGGATGCCATTTGCCGTATCTGTAAACATATTGGTACCCCTCTCGTCATGGGCAAAGACACAATCTCCAAAACCAGACCTGCCACCACCAAAATTAGGACTGAAATTGACCTTACTAGACCTCTTGTTAATAAGATCCTGGTTAAAATTAAGAATGATGAGGGCACTGCAGGCGTTTTTATCCAGAAGGCCGAATATGAAACTATACCAGCTTTCTTCTTCCACAGCATGATACAGGGGCACAGGGAAGACAAGTGTAGGAAACTACACCCGGAGTTGAGAAACGGTCAATGGAAGAACGACGAAAAGGGTAAGCAAGGGCAACAGAATAATACTATACCAAATGATCACCAGAAGAACCAGGTAACAAATAAAGAGAAAGCAGGAAATATGAAGAAGACAAACCCAATTCCTGACTGCAACATACAAAATACAAACAGAGCGGTAGTAACCCCTGAACAGAAAAGCCAA
The DNA here is from genome assembly GCA_037074985.1 of Solanum bulbocastanum. NCBI lineage: Eukaryota > Viridiplantae > Streptophyta > Magnoliopsida > Solanales > Solanaceae > Solanum > Solanum bulbocastanum. The sequence goes on from CM073607.1 coordinate 32,051,901, forward strand.
TCAGATGATTGGTAAACAGTTGGAAAAAGGAAAGGGAATCACAAAAACAACTCTACTTCTCAAAGAACCAATCTGCACAAGAGTGGAGTTGAGAAAGTTTGCAACCATAACTGATACTGATCAACAAAGAGAGAGATAAGTGAAGCTCCTTTACTTCCGGATGTTCCTGAACTTAAGATGCATTTCCAACACTCTCCTGTATGTATATTCTGGAACAGCTTTAAGACTCAAAACTTTTCAAAATTCAATATCATTTCCCCTGTTTATTCAAGAACCTATTGTGAACGAGAGAACTGATAAATTCAAAAGATTTCTGGGATTTCATCACTGTGCTCACAACATTTCCAATAAAAATTGGATATTTTGGTCAAATGGCTACAACCTGGATATCTTGGAGGACAGGAAACAATAAACTCTAATTCATATCTCTCATATGCATCCATCTCTCTCTTTCCATCTCACTATTATTTATGCCAAGTGTGATGAACAATTGAAAAGAGAGCTTTGGGATGAATCGAGAACCACTGGGTGACTTCAATGTCATCACCAAACATGAGGAGAATCAGGTGGTCGACCTTACAGAATTGAATGAAAGTCTAGATTTCTTATCTTGCTTGTCGGATTGCAATGTACAAGGTGGCTCTAGATTCACATGGAGTGATGATAGAGACCCTCCTAACACCATTTGGAGAAGGCTTGACAGACTGGTTTTTAATGCTGAGTGGTTTGATATATTGGGGTACTACAATCATCCACTTGTCCAGAACTTGCTCAGATCATGCCCCTCTTCTCATGCTAACCAAACTGGTCATATTAAGTATTTTAAATCTCTGAATTTATGGACCGACCATGAAGACTATTTATCTATTATGCAGCAGGCATGGTCTGATCCCCAAGCTGGCACTCCTTTTTATTCTTTGCAGCAGAACATTAAGAAAGTATGTCATAGTCTAAGTGCTTGGTCTAGAACAACTTTCGGGGTTATCTTTGATAATAGCCAGGAGAACAGCAAGATCCTGGAAAAAGCCAGAACAAACTTCACCAAGTACATTAAACTTCAAGACAATGTGGTAAGGCATAAAGCTGGCTCCAGGGGATGCCAACACTGCATTCTTCCATAGCATCATGAAAGACAAGAGAAAGAGGATTTCTATCCAAAAGTTAAAGGTAGTGAGGGTAACTGGGTGGAGGGTAATTCTAATATTGCCAATGTTGCTGATTTTTTTGAGAAACTATTTAGTGATGAAGATATTCTAGAGAACGATTCTATTTTTTGATATAGTCCACAGGGTAGTTAGTGATGAAGATAATATCTCCACTACTGCTACTCCTTTACAGGAGGTTAAAGACAGTATGTTTTGACCCTAATAGTGCACCTGGACCTGATAGTCACAGTGGCAATTCTATCAAAGTGCCTGGTCTATAATTTTTTATGATCTTCTCAGGGCTGTGGTGTCTTTCTTTCAAGGAGCTTCCCTCCCTAAATTCTATACCCACAACTGTGTGGTTATGCTCCCTAAAATAGATTGTCCTCAAGATTTCTCTGATATCAGACATATTAGTTTATGCAATGTGTTCAGCAAAATCATTGCTAAGTTCCTCAATGCTAGACTTAGTAATATTCTCCCCAAGATTATATGCCAAAATGAAAGTGGTTCCGTCAAGGGGAGAGCTATTACTGACAATATTATGCTCACTCAAGAAACTGTCAATAATATTAAGAAATTTGTTCTTCATTCAAAACACATATTACTGATTCGCCTGATCTATTATCTAGATGATTGGGACATCCTAATTTATCAAAGCTTCAAAAATGGCATCTGACTTGTCTATTTTATAATATTGGTCATCTTAGCTGGTAAGCATACTCATTCCTGGATAATTGATCATAGTCTATTTTTTTCTTAGTTAAAATTCAGACATTTGAGGTCCTAGCCGAGCCAGTTCTATTTTGAAATTTCACAAATTTGTCAATTTCATTCATGATCATTCAATGTACACTTGGATATTCTTGATTACAAAATCAATTTGAATTGTTTCCCATTTTCCATACCTTATATGTTGTAATCCAAATCAATTAGGGGCTCCTATCCGCATTGTTCGGAGTGCATGATAATGCACCAGAACATTTATCTGACTTTAGCAGTTCATGAACTCTTATGGGATCATTCCTTGTATATCATGCCCTTGGACCTCTCAACAAAATGGGATAGCTGAGAATCATACCAAAATGCACAAGAACAATATGATTCTGTCATACCAAAAGTACAGTATGTACCTAATATATGTAGACATGCAACATCCTGTCCAATAAAAAGGGAAAAGAATTTTCTCTGAGCCCTATTATGGAAGAACATAAGTCCAGCCTAGAGAAATAAACATAGGAGTCCACCTTATCAAAAAATAAAAAAAGAAAGAAGTATACATATGAGTTCATGTGCTGTATAAGATAGAAATAAATGCTAGGACAAAACTTTCCAGAAGCCTACTTACATATTCCAAATCTCCATTTTGGTGGAGCAGGTAGTCATATCGACCACCTACTGCAAGCAATGTTCCTTCCATTAGTGATCCAGGATTGTCATCTTTTCTTAAATATATCTACACAAATAAAATATTGCAATGAGTAGATGAAATATTGCAAGGAGCTCAGAGATTATTTTTGTTTTCTGAGAGGGGTTTCATACATGTAGATAAAGCTTCGTGAAAATTTGAAATTCATAGAATTGCTATAACGTATTTGCACATTGCAATTCAACGGAAGAGCTTGTGAACCATTCAGAAATGCAAATATTTATACAATTATAAGAGGCTTTATCAAAGGTACCAAAATGCTGATTGTGTTGATTAATAGGAATGATTGTAGATCTTATTATTTTCTTTTCCAAGCGTAATTATAGGAACAGAATAATTCCTTTTATTGTTGATAATCTTTCCTTAATTAGTTAGGATGCACTTGTCTAATAACCCTTCTCATGGGATGTAAATACATACTGAAATACAAAGAAGCCTTTCTTCTTCGTCAAATTCGACATCGTATTAGAGTCATTGCTGCCTTTTGAGGTGAGGTATCCCCTCTGCAACACTAGGGTTCCTATTATATCAAAGAGGTAATGTTTTTCTCCCTCCTGGTGGGTTGTCCGCGACTCAGACCTTTTCAAGTATTTTTTTTTTAGAAAACTAACACCACCACAAGGTCCAGCAATCTCCGGAGACTAAACCAATCAAGTAGCACCAGCAGGCGCCCATCATGTGCATCCTAAAGTTTTGGGGCCGACGACACATCAAACCCACACACCGGCATGTCAAGCCCTTTTCGGCCATCTTTTGAAGATTTCCTTTGTAGTCTTCCAATTATTCCGTGCCTACTCACCAAGTTTCAAATTTTTCCAATCACCGGAACTAGGGTTCCAGCAAGGCAAACCTGGTTTTTTGACAGACAGATCTTCAAACAGAGATTCAACACCAGAATAAGTCAGAACTGAAAAGACGATGCTTAAGTTGCTGGACAGAGCACATTGTTATTTACTTAATTATATCTCCAATATGCCCCTTGTGTGCGGGCTTGTTTATTTTCCATTAGCCAAACACGTGTGTGGGAAATATAGGAGAAAAATATTATTGAATTGTGCATCTACATTATTACACAAAGACCCTATTTATAGACACTAATATAATCCTTTACCAAGTAGGATTCGATATACTATTCTTATTCCTACTCCTATTCTATGTGGGATTGTATATACTATTCTTGTTCTTATTCCTATTCTAGCACTCCTCCTCAAGCAGGTGCATACAAGTCATATGTACCTAGCTTGTTACAATTGTAATTAATTTGAGGACCGGTGAGAGACTTGGTGAAGATATGTGCAAGTAGATCACTTGACTCACAAATTTTGAAGCAATATCTCCGAGTATCTTTTCTTAGACAATGTGTCAATCAATATCAATGTGCTTAGTCCTCTCATGGAACACTAAATTTGATGTGATATGAAGGCATCTTGACTATAACACACAAGTTCCATTTGATCGATTTCTCCAAATTTTAGTTCTCTGTTTAATCCAAACTAGCTCACAAGTTGCTACAATCATTGCTCGATATTCTGCTTCTACACTAGATCGAGCAACCACACTTTGTTTCTTACTCTTCTAGGACACCAAATTCCCCCTACTAAAACGAAATATCTGGATGTCGAACGTCTTATCAAAGGGTGATCCTACCTAATCAGCATCTATATATCCATTGATATGCTCATGGCCTAGATTCTCAAAAAGTAATCCTTTAACAAGAGTTGACTTTGTATATTGTAGAATACAAACAATTGCAGCCAAATTCCCCCTACTAAAACGAAATATCTGGATGTCGAACGTCTTATCAAAGGGTGATCCTACCTAATCAGCATCTATATATCCATTGATATGCTCATGGCCTAGATTCTCAAAAAGTAGTCCTTTAACAAGAGTTGACTTTGTATATTATAGAATACGAACAATTGCAGCCAATGACTTTCATAGGGGGGAAGTCATAAACTGACTTACAACACTCCCAATAAAAGAGATGTCAAGTCTAGTCACTATGAGATAATTTAACTTTTCAACCAGCCATCTATACCTTTTAGGATCATTGAGTGACTCCCCCTATCCTAGAAGGAGTTTAACATTCAGATTCATAGGAGTGTCAATGGGTCTACATCTTATCAATCATGTCTCCTCAAGAATGTCTACATCATACATGCGTTGAGAAATAACAATACGTTGAGAAATAACAATACCTAATTTGGATTAAGCAACCTCAATACCTAGAAAACATTTTAGTCTGCCAAGGTCTTTAGTCTAGAAATGTTAAAAGAGATGCTGGTTCAAATTAGTGATATCATCTTGATCATTGTCGGTGATAACAATATCATCAACGTAAACAACCAAATAAATACATAGATTTGGTGCAGAATGCCGATATACACAAAGTGACCAGCTCCACTATGAATCATGTCAAACTCCTGAATTACTGTGCTGAACTTCCCAAATCAGGCTTGAGAAGACTGTTTCTGACCATAAAGTGACCTAAGCAATCGACATACAAGGCTACTAGACTCCCCTTAAGCAACAAATCAAGTGGTTGCTCCATGTCGACTTTTTCCTCAAGATCACCATACTAAAGAGCATTCTTAATGTCCAACTGATGAAGAGGCCAATGACTAACAACCATAGATAAAAAAAGATAGACAAATGCTATTTTAGCCACGAAAGCAAAAGTGTCACTATAACCGAGCCCAAATATCTAAATATACCCTTTGGCTAAGTAGCTCAGACTCGATGTGGATATCCGAGACGGATGCGAATTCGAGAGTCGGATTTGGCAAAATTTAAATTTTAAGATTCGGGGGTGCGAATCCGAGTATGGATACGGGTGCGGGGATTCGGCTAAAATTATTCAATATTATAAAATATAGTTACAATAATAATAATAATATTAAATATGTTGTAAAACACTATACTTAAAAAAAGCATACCAATTATAGATGTACAAATTTAAAAGCATAAATTAATTATGACTTGTTACTAATTAATATTTAAAAAATTATAATTCCTTTCATTTAATTAAAAAAAAAAAAAAAGAAATAACCATTTATATATATATATATATATATATATATATATAGCCTAACTTAAAATAGATAGTACAATTCATTAAAGTGTTGTGTGTTGCCCTTTCTTCTCCCAAGAAACCCTTAGCCTGCTCTGTTCCTTTTCAAGAAAAAAAGCTCTCCTCTTTCAAGAAAAATACTTTCAATTCTTTGTTCTGTCCCATGAAGCCTTCACCTCCTCTCTGTTCTTGTACAAGAAAAAAGTTTTGCCTTCTCTCTCTCTATTCTTGCGAGCTTTGCCTGTTCACTATTCTTTTCCATGGAGCAACTAGACCTTGTGACAACTTCGTCGGAGAAAAGTCCACTTTCGCCGGCCATGAAATTGATCTCTTCTTCCCCATTTTTTTCTCGGCTCTGGTCAAAGCATTCAGATCGGATTGACCGAATCTGATACGCACCATGCACCAGTGTCGCGTCGAGACAGGTTCGGCTGCAAAAATGAAGAGTCTGCGCAACATAGCCCTTTGGCAACAAGGCAAGCCTTAAGCTGATCAACCTGACCAACTTGATTAATTTTGACTGCATAAACCCAATGACAACCAACAGTAAATTTACCAACAGGAAAGGAGACAAGCTCCCAAGTACCACTCATATGTAAAACGGACATCTCATCTATCATAGCCTGCCTTTATCTGGAATGAGAAAGTGTTTCACTTGTTGTCTTAGGGAAGGAAATTGAGGACAAAGATGATATAAAACATAGAAGGGGTGGTGATAGACGATAATAACTCAAGAAAGTATAAAGTCGGTTAGTATTTAGACTGGATCATATACCTTTTTGAAGTGCAATCGATGGCTAGGAAAAGGAAAGTCCGCAGTAAGAGCAGGGCCTGACGTATGACACGAATCATTTGGGACTAGTGTTGGATGCGGACGACGATGATAACTCAGGACTAGTGGCACTACAACTAGAGATGTGGAAGTAATTATAGTTTCCTCAAAAGTTGATACAAGTAAGACCTGAGGTATGAATAAGACCTCAGAGACATCAAGATGATCAAAAGATGTATAATAAGGTTAAGATTCAAAGAATGTGACATCAGCGGATATAAGGTATCAACGAAGACCAGTTGAATAGCAACGATACCCTCTATGAACTCCAGAGTAACCAAAAAAGACACATTTGTGAACACGAGAGGCTAATTTATCTTTCCTTAGGGCGAAGTTTCGAACAAAGCATGTGTTTCCAAAGACACTAGGGGGGATAGAGTAGAGATGTGACTGAGGAAACAATTTAGATAGTAGAACCTCATTTTGAATAAAAAATGAGTGCATTATATTGATTAAATAACAAGATGCAAGGACTGCATTGCCCTAAAAATGTAGCGACTCAATGAGAAGAGTGCAAGCAGTTTAATAAGATGCCTATTCTTCCTTGCTCCTACACCGTTTTGTTGAGGGTTGTATGGACAAGATGTTTGGTCAATAATTCCACAGTGAGTCATAAACTCCAGAAACGGAAGGATAAGTATTCTAAGGGAGATTCCAAACGAGATTCAAGACCTCAGTTTGGTGAATCTACCACTAAAAGGGGGCCCATTTTACATGGTCTAGAGGGGAATACAATATCCTAGCCAAGAGGATAGATAGATTTCTTATCTCAAATGAGTGGAATAATACATTAAGGGAAATCAAACTATTGGCACCACTTAATGTTATATCGGCTTACATTCCTATCATGATAGAGAGTGGGGACTAGGAATCTAACCAATCTACTTCAAATTTGAAAATATGTGGCTAAATATGAGGGCTTTACGGAAAAGATCAAGACATGGAGGCCGAGTTATAAGGTACATGGAAACACAGACTTCATCCTAGTACAAAAATTGAAATTACTGAATAAAGACCTCACAAAATTGGAAAAGGAGGTCTTGGGGAAGGTAGAAGCAAGAAGTACAAGGCTTTGGAAGACTTACTGGATCTACAAAAGTCCATAAAAGGGAGAGTTCAATCAATGCAAGAGAAACAAAAGTTCTCAAGTCTACAGCTGAAGATTCCAAATATGGCAAAATCAGAAGTTTGATAGAGGAAAAAATCTAGATGCCTTTGGTTGAAAGAAGAGTATAGTGTACTCATGGATTGAAGGTTGAGGATGAAATAATTGAAAATAAAGATTTAATCAGGGGAAAATCTTAAGCTTCCACCAATAGCTTTACATTGTGAGGAATATATGAGAAGAATATTATTGAATTGTGTATCTACATTATTACACGGAGACCCTATTTATTGACACTACAATACATTTCTTTACCAATCAGGAAACTACATACTATTCATATTTCCATTCTAAGTAGGATTGTATATATCTATTCCCATTCTAACACTCCCCCTCAAGCTGGTGCATATAAATCATATGTTCCTAGCTTGTTACAAATGTAATTAATACGAGGACCGAAGAGGGGCTTGGTTAGATACTTGCAAGTTGATCACTCAACTTCATAAAATTGACCGTCAATCTCAACGCGCTTAGTTTTCTCATGAAATACTAGATTTGATCTAGAATGTCGATAAAACACAAAGCGGCCAACTCCATTACGAGTCATGCCAAATTTCTGAATTACTGTGTTGAACTTCCCTAACCAAGCTTGAGAAAATTGTTTGAGACTAAAGAGTGACTTACGTAAACGACATACAAGGCTAATAAACTCCCCTTGAGCAACAAAATCAGGTGATTGCTCCATATAGACCTCACAGTGCAGCGATCGTCAGAAAGTGCACAAAATATGGTATAAAACAGATGGATCACCTTGGAAGATAAGGTAATATTAAAAAAGAAAGTCACTGAAGAATTGATCGAAACATGCTATGCGTTGCGAGTATTAGATTTGATGGCTGAAAGTGGCCACAATCCTTGAAATAGAATTATATTGGTAGGGTAGAAATGATGGCACAACCCTACTGGAAATAGAAATTATATAGGTAGGATCAGATTGACACCACGACCTAACTGAAAAAGAGAAATTATATGGATAGGATCAGAATGATGGCACAACCCTACACAAATAAGAAAGTAGTCACCATAAAGAACAGTGTTATGCAAAAAAACAATCACCACAAAGATGTACGGTGCTACGCAAATTGGATATGAGAAAGTAGTCACCGAAAAAATGGCACCGTGCCACACAAATAAAATATGAGAAAGTAGTCACCGGAATGATGCAAGTTGTTACGCAAATCGAATATGAGAAAGTAATTATCGAAAAGATGGCACAGTGTTACACAAAAGAAAAGTCATTGGAAATATACACAATGACCCAACTTTTGCTAACATAATCATTGGCTAGAAAGGCGACATATATGGGTGATAGCCACCCGCCGGCGGCGGAAACTCCTTGATTCTCTACCAAGATCATAGAGGCTCAGATACCACTTGTTAGAACCGAAATAATTAGGTGTCATGCGAAGCTAGCAAAGAAAACCTCGAAAGATCACGAGTAAGAAGACCAACGAGAAATATACCAAAAGAGACAAGCATTTAACGTGGTTTGGTCAAACGACCTACATCTACAAGAAGAGATGAGAAATTCACTACATAAATATGACAGTACAAAATATTGAGAGAAGTAACTTCACACAATTCACTAGGAATAAAAAGAGGTTCACACATGTGATAACATATCATTTGTGTCTCAAAGTTTCTTCCACTACACAACTCACAAAACCCCCTAGGACTATATTGTGAATGCTAGTATGCTACCAAGTTAGATGGAATGAGTGTCTATTTATAATGTCATAAACCTTTCCTACAAAAAAAAAAGAACTACTCAAATATGGAGACTTTTTGTTTTCCTTTTCCTAAAAGGAAAACCCAATTATGGTAAGAAACTCAGGGCAAATACCCAATAAATCTCCCCTTTAGCCTGAATTTCTAACAAAACAAAAAATGTGCCCCACCTTCTTCGCATGCTCTTCAACAGATTGCATCTCCATCTTACTAATCTCCTCCATTAAATATATGTCTTCACACAGAGTAACACTCCGATAACATTTCTCCAACAAAAATCTTCATTACTGTCAAATAGGTTGCTGCAAGAACTAAACCCGCCAAGATGAACACCCATTTTTAACCTAGTTCAACCATTGGATCATTAGACCTGGCTCTGATATCATGTGAGTAATATATGAGAAGAATATTATTGAATTGTGTATCTACATTATTGCACAAATATCCTATTTATAGACAGTACAATACAATCTTTTACCAAGTAAGAAACTATATATTATCCTTATTCTTATTATTTTTCTTATTCTAAGTAAGATTGTATATACCTACTCCTATTCTAACAAAAATGAGACTTGGAGACCATCAGCTAGTTTTGAAGATGTAGCTTCAATCACATTGGAGGAGAAAGATTGGCTAAAAGAGCCTTTGAAACAGAGGTCCCGATAGTCATAAAGCAAGTGCCCCCTATGAAGCTCTGAGCCTGAATGGATATACGATAGCATATTTTAATGCTTTGAAGGTGATCAAGCAAGACATTATGGAAGCGATTCATCACTTCCATCAAACAGGACAATTGGTTTAATCGTGTAATGCATCATTCATAGCTCTTATCCCAAAAAATAAAGGAATTGCGGAACTTAAGGACTATAGACTAATTAGCCTAATTGGCCTAATTGGTAATTTCTATAAAATTGTCCAAAGTCTTAGTTGAAAGACCGTAGGGGTGATCGGGAAGTTGGTTTCAGGACATCAAATTGCCTTTATAAAAACAAGACAGATCACTGATGCAACCTTGTTAGCTAATGAAGTCTTGGATTCTTGTTCAAACTTGACATTGAGAAAGACATTTGACCAATTAAATTGGCCATACCTAATCAGTATACTCGGGAAAATGGGGTTCGTGAAGGTTGGATATGGTGGATCAAAACTGTATAACCACGATAAAGGATTCTATTTTGATCAATGGTGGACGTGTAGGTTTTTTCTTACCACAGAAAGGACTCAGACAAGGCTATATCACCATTTCTGTTTATTCTTGCAATGGAAGGCCACAACAGTATGTTAAATAAGGACAACCAACTTCACTAGATTAATGGATTTAGGGTTGGGAATAAAGTAGGGAGTACAGTAACTATTTCTCATTTACTGTATGTTGAGGCTAGGCGAAGCGCAGCTCTCTCGGGTTTTTCTGGCAAGGCGAGACTTAGGCAGAAAAGCAACCCTGAGGCAGCGAGGTGACAAGGTGGTAGCGAGAAGAAGTGTTGCTTTTTAAAGAAAAGAAAAAGACACTCTTCTTGCTTCTCCTGTCTTCTTTCGTTCTTCTCCTTTGTTTTCCCGCAGCTATTTTCTTTTTCTTTCTTCTTCTTGTGCAGCTTCTTCCTCCCACTGTTTACAAGCTTTTTTCTCTGTTTCTTCCTCCCGTTGTTTTCGTCCTCTCCTCTGCTACAGCTACTTTGTTCTACCTCTGTTTCTGTTACAGTTTTTAAATTTTAATTGATTTTAGAGTTCTAGATATTCAATATCAACTAACTATTTTTAGTTTTTGAAATATTTACTACTGTGTTACTGCTATTGAGGTTTTGGTTATTTATAGGTGCAAATTTAATATTTTAACTTTTTGTGTTACTTTGTGTTTCACTTCAATAAGACGGACTTCGCTTCTCACCTCAGTGAAGCAGGCTGTCATCGCTTTTTGTCACCCCTCACCTTCCAAAACACTGCAATGCAACCTCTGAACTGGAGGAATTAGCTGAGCTGATGTGCTTCAATGTGGGGGCTTTCCCACTACTTATCGCCTTCCCTCGGGGGTAAAATACAAAAATTATGAGATCTGGAATTGTGCAACTGAGAAATTTGAAAAAAGGTTGGCATCATGGCAGAAACAGTACCTATCCTTTTTGGGGCAGGTTAATTCCTATAATAGTGTGTTGGACAGCATTCCAAAATACTTTACGTCCCTTCCCCCATTCCCAGACAATGTTTAGAAGAGACTTCTTATGGGAAGGTAATAGTAAGAGTCACAAATTTCACCTGATCAAGTAGCCTAGGCTGATAGTACCAAAGGAACATGGAGGACTGGGTATACAAGACTTGAAACTACACAACAAGAGCAAGATAATGAAATTGCATTGGAGATACTACATGGGAGCCTTGGGCTGTGGAAATCAGTGATTATAACAGTATATGGGGAAAATAGCAAACGATGCTCCAGATAAAGCAACGTATGTCATGGAATGGGTCCTTAGAAACACATTTCTAAACTCTGGAAAGAAGTGTATCTCAACTCCAAATTCAAGCTAGGGATGGATCGCATATTTCATTTTGGAAAGACATGGTTGCACTCAAGTGGTTTTGAAAGAGGTATTTCTTAATATGTACACACTGGGCAACTAAGATTCCAAGGTAGAGCACAACTGGAAGAACAACTCTTGGAACCCACAACTCATGAGAAATATTCAATACAGGCAGATGAACAAGCAATTGGAACTGCATTCAAAGTTAGCTGGGGCTCCTGTCAATCCACAGGCAGAGGACAAGTTACTGTGGTGTGGTTCAGATAGGGAGAGCTTCACTGTGAAGAAATGTTATTCTCATCTATGCTCCAACAAGAAGGTGATAGAACGTTGGCCTTGGAAGCTTCATTCTGATCATGACTTGGAAAAAGAAAGAAGAGAAGGAACTTATTTGGAGAACTAAATTACCTACTAAAGTGCTACGCTATGGCTGAGTAGCATTGTATGAACTATGAAGCATTCTCACTCAATATAATCTTAGTACGAGAAACATCCAGACAGTCAACAAGTGTTACATGTGTCAAACAGAGTTGAAATGTGTTAACACACCTCCTACTACATTGTTCAGTTGCAGCAGATATGTAGCACATGTTCCTCTCTATTTTGTCTAGCCTGGGTCATGCCATTTAGTATCAAGGAAGCATATGAAAGTTGGAGTTCATGGAGAGTTGGTAAACCCATCAAAAAAACTTGGTTATTGGTGCCTGCTTCTATTTTTTGGTGCATCTGGAATGAGAGGAATTGTAGGTGTTTTGATGGGAATCCAACTCCATTTCATGTTCTGAAAGCTTAGTGCTTGCTTATTTTATTTAGCTGGCGAAGCCAGGCCCCTGTACCTAGTTGTGAAGCTTTTTTGGAATGTGTCAGCTCCCTGGTTATAGACTACCCTTTGTACATAAGCAGACACATTTTCTTCCCCTGTAATCTTTTGTTGCATTTCCGTGATGCTTTTGAATTCGTCTACTCTTACTTCAACAAAGAAACAATTTAAAAAAAACATCAAGTTCAGTTCACTCACTAAAAACAAAGAACTAGCATACTGCAGCATTAACTATTCCGCTTATATATGCAATTATGGATTGCGCCAATAAAAGGATAGCTCAACTTTCCCGGAGTCCCAACTGACTCACGTTTAACTATAGCCCTACATTATGTTGAAAGATGGAAGTCCAAGAGACAGTCAGCCTTATCAGCCTAACCCCCACCCCACCCCCAAAAGAAAACCTAAAAAGGGCCAGAGACTATCTTCACCAACCTCCTCTGTGGGAACATATACGCGTGACTCATAAAATGCACCACTCTCTGTGGGAACAGATACGCATGACTGATACAAATTACCATCACTTCTTCAGTATTCACTTAGAAATTCCTAATGTAAAAAGCATGGCCTGATGTCCATATCCTCCTTTTTTCCCTAGAAAATACTGGCATAAAATGTAGAATCAAATACAAATCTCCGAACACAGTAAAATAGCCATTGTTACTCTTCTTCCCTCTTTTCTAGTTGCAGGTTGGGGTTTGACCGTTTAACTTAATAAGCTAAGGATGACTGGGAAACAGAAAGTCCCAGAAACAAAGAAGGGACAGATACCTGGAAAAACAAGTTCCTGTGGTAACTCTCAGTTGGTGGCATAAGGGCATCTACATAGACACGTTGATCAAGTCTCCAAACTCGTAGGTAGTTAAAAAGTTCCGACAAATCTTCAAGCGCCTTGCGGGTGGTTTTATCTGCATTAGTTAACCCAAAATTAAGTCTCCTTATGCAACTAAAAGAAGTGGTAAACATGGCAATGAACGACAATGTACCAGGAGGAAGAGCTCCCCTTAAACGAGGAAGAGCCTGGTCTGCAACTCCACAGAACCTCAACCCCACAGTTTGTAATCTATTTACAGCAGTTTCTGCAAGATTAAGTTCCTGAAAATACAAAGATTGGGGACCAATGTTCCAATCAAAGATCCAAATAAAATTCCAGCATGTATAAAATCCGCGGGAACTTGCTCATTCACTAGAGAACAAAGATTTATGTAATTGACAGGATTTTGAAGTTTTAATAGTCTATCCTAATTCATAATCCTATGAATAAGGAATGTAATTTGTTTGGAAAATATTTACTTGAATAACACTTTACTTCATGAATAATACCTTATGATCTCTCTCTCTCTCTCTCTCTCTCCCTCTCTCTCTCTCTCTATCTCTCTCTCTCTCTCTCTCTCTCTCTCTCTCTCTCTCTTTCTATCTATCTATCTATCTATCTATATATATATATATATATATATATATATATATATATTTGTCTTATTGTTTGATATCATTTCTCTATTCCTCTCCCGTTGCACCCTTCCCTCTTCTGGTGCTACATTACTGTAACGATCCGATCCACTGTTACTCAAGGGCATCTCATGCAGAATCCAAAAATTCTGGAAATACGGTGCCAAATTTAAAAATTTGAACACACAAAAAGAAACTGGCTTATTTTAAAAATTGACCGAGCTGACATCCGCCCGCCATAGCGGGAAGCCTCCCCTATAGCGCATGCATGGCCGCTATAACGGGCAGAAGGAAAATCAAACCCTAGTTATACGACTTCTTTTATTTTCCTCCCACATTTGGAAGGGAGAAAATAGACGAGGGTTGCTCAAAAAACTGTCCTTAGGCACCTGGGGCATGGGAACAATGGAGGGGAGAGATTACAGCGCAAGGGAGGTGAAAACCAAAGGAATTCTGATCCTCGTTCGTCACAGTTTTCTCTTATGGGCTCGAAAGCTCATAGGTTTGGTTCATCAGTTGATGCTTGGCCCAAGTAGGCTAGATTTTCTTTAATTGAGTAACTAGACTCGTTCTTACTGCATTATATCTCGTGGATTTTCGGAGATTGTATGGATAGGCCTTTGGGCACGACGTCTGGACGGTTAGGTTAGCGGCTAAGGTGGTTAGGCTGATAGTGGTTGTTAGCTAAAATGGTGGTTGTTCTATGGTATGACTGGGTGTTGTTTGGGAACGGAATTGTGGACAAGTTTAGAATTATCAGAATTGGTTAGAGGTTAACTTTCGGTAGGTGATGGTTGTACGCTTTCCAATTTATGTATGTATGCATGTTTACTCCTTTATAGTATCATTTGTGCAATACATGTTGGGAAAAATATAAGGATATGAAATGACACCATGTTCATAATCTTATACAATGAACCTGTTTACTTTACTTATAGTTTCAAGTGTTACTGTTCATTGTGATTGTGCATCTTGTTTGTGATTGCTGGTTTGCTCGAGTACGACACCGGTACCGGTATACTAACGATTGGCTCGGATAACACGCCTGATATGAATACTTACATTGGTTGGCTCGGAAACCGTGTTGGTACACTAACAAATTGTGTATGGGTTCCATGAGAGGACAAAATTTACATGTTGGTTCCATGAGTGAACTGGGTTTACCTTTTCATAATGTGATCAATGCATGTTAGTCCATGAGTGGCTGGGATTTGTGTTTAAATACTGGGATGGTTCTTGTATAGACCGGAATTGCATGTTAAACACTATAGATTGATGTCTAAAGGATCCTTGAGTGGTCTGATTACTTGAAAGGTGAGTTGGACTCAGGTATGTGTTTGTGTGTGATCATGTGGGGCATGTGAAAGTTAATTCTGGGTGAGGACCGGGAGTCTGGGCTATGTTATACTTGTGATTATAACTGTAGGTTATTTGTTTTCCTAAGTTGTGGTTGCTAGGTCAGGCTGATAATCGAGGGTCTAGTGCATATTTTAAGTGATTGGGACTAGATATGGTCGTTTAGTGTTTAGAACGCATGTGATAAGGAGGATTTGAATCAAGGTGGTTTGCTAAAAAGTCTTGCATGTGGTTTACTAGAATGGGTCAAAGGTCAGGGTGTTGGCATGAGAATTTGAGGGAGATTAATAGGTTGGTTAACATAGTTGGTCATGGTCCTATGTTCGGGAAATCTCTATGTGATAAAATCTCTATGTGATAAAAGGGTTAGGTTATGGTCTGATATGAAGGTGGCATAACAGGTAGGCTTGGAAGCCTTAGGGTGGCATAAAGGTAGGCTAGGGAAGCCTTAGAGTGGCCTAGATGGTGGAGTTGGCAGCGGAAGTAGGTGGGATGACTTCAGATAGAATGTATGAGTTCCAAGAAGTGTTGTCGTATTAAGCATGGTAAATGGATGGCTCAAGGTTGTAGTTAAATATAAGTTTCATGTTTCCTGATTATTTGCTTAATATATTATGTGGAAGGTTCGGGTCGACCGATGATGCCTACCAGTACATGTTTGTACTAATACTACTCTTGTTATGCCACTTGTCATAGTCTGGTTGCAGGATTCAATGATGTTTCGTAGGTGAAGGCGAAGATGATCTCCGACAACTTCTACTCTTCCTTTTTCCTTCTGGGAGAGTTGTCTTATTTCTTTCATAAATTGTACTCTTTAGAAGCTCTTGTACCTGTTTAGACTAGTTCCTTGGGGAGGGATCAGTGTATTTTCTTTACAAAGGTATCTTAATTTGATGAATTGTGAGTATTTCAATATATAAATAGGTTGTTTAGATTATGTTTTATTTATTTTTCCGCATGTCATGATCGTTTTGGAGATTGAGGGTTCTCCTATCTAGGTGTTAGACTAGGCGCTCGCACGGCACGGTGGGTTGGGTCGTGACAATTTCTAATGTTGTCAAAGGAGCGCTTAAGCCCTAAATGAAGGCTCAAGGCATGTTGAGTGCATCGCCTCACTTAATGTGCGCTTCAATATTGTCATCAAGGTTCTAAAGCATACTTTATCCTTGACAATGAGGCGCATCTGAAGAGACAACACTAAACAATTTATTTTACACTTTATCGTATTTTTTTTCAATTTCATTGTTCATATATTTTTTCTTGCTTATAATTATTAGTCTTGGACTAAACATATATATTTGTATTTATTCTCCCTTTGTGCCTTTTATCATTAAAGCTCACGCTTTACTTGCTCTTTGCTCATAAAGCCCCAGACCTTAGAGCTTTTTTGCACTTTTTGCTCTTGATAATAATAATGTATCTTGAGGGTTCATTATATCTACTTAATATATAAGAAATAACATCTTTTACTATAGGTCCTCAACCCAGCTCATAAGAGCAGGCTGATTCTTTCGTAGGACCAAGCACCTAAAAATATGTTGCGGGTAGGTGGGCGAAAGACAGACCCAAGGTCTTTATGTACTACAAACCACGTTAAGCTGTATAGTTCCAATTTTTTTTGAGAGTTTAATTGCCATAGAGGTAAGAGCTTCATATATTTTAGAAGGTCTTTCACAGATTTTTAGGACTAAACCATAGTGGTGGAAACCTGTGAATTCATATGGATCAAACAATTTTCATAGACCTGAAACTTGGAAAGATCAGATGGACCTTATGTGCAATTATCACATTGCACTTCATACTCCACCGAATCCGGCTTCACATGAAGTTCCATGCACATAAACACAATTTATTCTAAGAAATTGATTGGCATTTTTCTCATAAGAAGATATTGTCATAAAATATTATCATAAAGTCATATAATCCTCTCATACATACATTCACCAAATTACTTTTTAGTCCTTCAACTAGTTATATATGTAGCAAGTTTGACAAATACAATTCATATGTACCATTATTGTACTTCTATTTTAATACATGTGTATCACTATTTAAGCTTGTTGAATACAGCAGGGTAGTGGGCATGCAGCCCAGAACATCTAACAACATAGTATACTATGGGTACATCCCAACATAAACCCCCCAATAGCTTGAAGGCACAACCAAACTATGGATTCACTTATTCTTTCCCATGTATCTCATTTCTCAAAAAGGCAATACCTAAAGCAACAAGAGTTCCAGCATCTTATAAAAAAGCAGTGCTCTATGACAAAATTAACCACTTGTAAGTTCACATTCAGAAACTTAACTCAGACCTGTCGAAGTTGTCGCCTGATGACCACCCATTTCGTCTTTCTTTCAGAAGATTGAGGGCGCAAAGAACCCAAAAGGGAAAGAAGCTTCAAAATGGGAACAAGAGATCAATACATGCTCCAAAGTGAGTTCAGAGACACAATAAGCTAGGCCACTCAACATGGCACTTTGATTCAATACCTCTGCAACTTTTTGTCTGTGCTCTGGTCTGATTCCGGCCCAAGTCCAAATTGCATCCAAAAGATCCGCATGATTCAAATGAATATCACAGGATTCAGATTGAAAGTAATGAAGGATAATGTCCATTGTGGCCTGTGATTAAAAGGAAACTAAGTAGAATACAGAATGTACTTGTATGACAATGCTAGATAGAATGAAGTGCAAGGCAAGGGCAGATCAGGGAAAGTAAAGGATCTTGGTGACAAAGCATTAACCCATCAAGTGACTCAACATAGCAATATCAACCAAAATGTAGGAAATATCTTTACACCATCTCTGGTTAGGAATTTGGGATTCTTTGTCATCAGAAAAAATGAATCTTCTGAGGCTTTGGAAATGAGTATGGAGAAATTGGTCATGTTTCACAAGATTGAGACTAACAACAGAAATGCTAAGATGAGTGTCTTACCTTAATTATCTCTGCTTCAGTTAGAGCCGTTTCCCCTCCAATAATATCAAAATCCCCCTACAGGTAAGTTGATAACAAACTATAAAATATCATCATTTCTCTACTCAGTCAAAGGAAACTGCTGAACGAAGTTAAAACCTGCAGATACCGGCTTGGGGGTGAATGACCAATCGCTCGCCTGTATACGTATGCTATTTCATAACGTTTAAAGAATGATCTCTGAGGAGGATGAAGATTTAAAATATGTAAGTAGATGCTTCACTTTAACCACAAAATATATTCTAAATTTCCATTATTCTTTTCAAATTTGAATGTCCAATATGAACACGTTGATGGAAACTAAAAAAGTTTCATATCAGAAAGATGCACTCCCTCCATCAGAAACTGAGGTTTTTTCACTTGGCACCGGTATGACGATAAGAGTTCAAGATGTGTACCACTTATTGTTAACCAAGGGAACATGTAGGGCATATTAATAACTTTCACTTATTTAAAGAATAACTAGAGAAATAACTGTGCAAGTGTACCAACAATAACTAAACCTTGATCCCGACTAGATGATTTCACCTATATGGCTACTTCGCTTCCAAAAGTATGAGACTTTACGGAAAAGATAGGAAAAAAGAAAATGCTTCCACAATTTATAAGAGAACCGAACATAAGCAACAGAAGTTATAAATATGGAATACAATTCTATAAATCATGAAATCTGTCAATGAGCTGATGACATACCCGATTGGCAACGATCCATTTCACTAAAGGCAGTCGAAGTTCATGGCAAAGCTCAACCATGTCTCCTCCATGAGTCAAAAGCTTAACAGAGTTCCTTTCTCGACTGAACCAGCAGAGAGAAATTGAGAAAGAGAAGCAAATGTCAACCCAAAAAATTAAAAATATAAAAAAGAAGGGTAAAATTATACTAAGTTAATGAGCAGGAACACAGTGAAATGGACACCTATTTGGCAGTGGACATTCACCCAGCATTCGCACGGGTATAATCTCCAAATGCTTTGCACAATGTCGTCTGAAGACTTCTGTGGCAATCTCAATGACATGATCACGACTCTCAGTCTGTAGATCAGTGAACAGAATACACGAGGTATCCCTTCCAGACACCTTCGAACTTTCAAGATTTGTGTTATGGCCTTTTGTGTTTAAAGTGTCTTCATTGAAAACGGCATTTACAATTTTATCATAAACACCAGTGTCATCTGAAGTGTGAATTGTCCTAAGAATATCTGCAAGTACGGGAAAAGAAATTTATGCAACGAAGAAAGCAACACTGCTAAACAAAATAGAGTTTAACCTAGTTCATAGTCTATACAGAAACAATTATGGGTCACACTTAAAAGAAAAAGAAGAGAGTGAAAGCTGGAAATATGGGAAACCTAGACTTCACCCAGTATATGATCCACTCGTAATACTAACGCTATTTATATCTTTTGAAGTTATCATCGTCTATCATCACCCATTTATGCCTTTGTAGTTCGTATCATCTTTGTCCTCTGTTTCCATGCCCATCAATAAAATCACTTTTCGAAAAAATACGAGACATCTATGTCATAAAAGTAAAGAGATTTATTCATTTTTAAGGGGAAAATGGGGATTGGATTGATGATAAAATAGAATCCTGGGTCGCGAACAATGATTTGATTGAGGATGAATAATCCATCCCTAAATCTACGGGTGAACCACTTTCTCATCCTAGATGGTGAGAGACTATGACGGACAAGATGTTTGATTGACATGCGAGTGGTACTTGGGAGCTTATTCCAATTCTTTCACGTAAATCTATTGTCAGTTGTTGTTGGGTTTATGAAGTTAAAGTTGGTCCGAATGGTCAAGTTGATAGGCCTAAGGCTCAACTTGTTGCCAAGGGCTACACTCAGATATTCAGGCTTGATGACAGTGATAATTCCTCTCCCGTGGCTAAAATGGCATATGTCCGTCTTTTTCTATCATTGGTTGTTGTCCGTCATTGGCCTCTTTATCAGTTGGATATTGAGAATATTTATCTCCACATTCACCTTGAAAATGAAGTTAATATGGAGCAACCACCGAGTTTGGCTGCTTAGGGAAATTCAACAGGCCTTTTAAGTTGATTGTGTCGGTCACTCTATGGTCTGAACAGTTTCCTCGAGCCTGGTTTGGGAAGTTCAGCACAATAATTTGGGAGTTGACATGACTCCTTGTGATGCTGATCACTCAATGTTTTATTAGCTTTCTGCTCCAAATTTGTGTATTTATTTGGTGGTCTATGTCGACGATATTGTTATCACTGACAATAATCAAGATGGTATCACTAATTTGAAGCAACATCTCTTTCAACACTTCAAGACTAAAGATCTCAGCCAACTGAACTATTTTGTCCAAATCAGGCATTGTTATTTCACAATGAAAGTACATCTTAAGACACATTTCTTGAGGAAACATGAATGACGGGATGTAGATCCATTGACACTTCTATGGATCCAAAGACTAAACACTTTCAAGAACAGGGGAGTCACTTAGTGATCCTAGAAGATATAAGAAGCCGGTAGGTAAGTTGAATTATCTCACAGCAACTAGACCTAACATTTCTTTTCCCATGAGTGTTGTAAATCAATTTATACATTCTCCCTGTAACAGTCATTGGGATGCAATTGTCCACATACTACGACATATAAAGTGAGCTCCACGAAAGGGGACTCTCCAGGGATCAAGGTCGTGAGCAGATCGTTGGATATACAGACATTGATTGGGCAAGATCACCTTGTGATAAATGTTCTACATCTCGATATTGTGCTTTAGATATCGAAACAAAATGGGGTTGCTCGAACTAGCGGGCAAGTAGAATATCCAGCAATGGTTAGCAACTTGTGAGCTAGTCTCGGTCAAACAGTTGCTCAGAGAATTGAAATTTGGGGCAAACGGACAGATGGAAATTATGTGTAATAATCAAGCGCCCTTTCATACTGCCTCAAATCCGGCATTTCATGAGAGGATAAAGATTGAAATAAGCCTATTTTTCTCCAAATTTGATCACTGAATTGAACAGTGATCAAGCTTTTCATTTCATAAAGTAAAAATGTGGTTCTAACCTTTAAACCTTTCAAGGAACATTATTGCATGTAAATGAAATGTGAAGCAAAAATACTCTTAGGAGATACTATTTAAAAATTGTGACGTCAAATGATCAGCTGACAAATATTTCCGTCAAGTCCCTCACTAATTCTCATTTTAGTTACATCGTTAACAAGCTTGGTACATATGACTCATATGGACTGACTTGAGGATGTGTGTTAGTATATTAATATATATATAGTGTTTGATATGGAAAATGATTATGTATACAGTATCCCACATGGAAAAGGATTACTATGTATTGTGTAGAATATAACTACAAATAGGGTTCAGTGTAATGATATAGATACACATCTTAATAATATTCTTCCCGTGCCTTTACTTCTCACAGTGTATATGGTGTGTGCTAATCCTTGTGCAGATGGGAGGAGTGGAGTGAAAAGGTGAAAGAAAATTGAAAATTTTGAAACTAAGTGAAAAAATGGCGATGCATCATAGAAATTCTGAGGTGACACTGATGTGTCATCTACATCAGCAAGTTTCAGAAACACGCGATGTTCAAGAAGTTTAAGAAAGTAGTTTTGGCATCTGAATGTAACCCCATGGGGAACCGGAATGACAAAACGATTCAAGTAGATGTGTCTATTATTCAAATATATAAAACTGTCCACAAAGTGTAACTGGTCATGCATTATCCTAATAGCTTTACAGGACAAATCTCAAACAGATTGAATAGCAGAACACACATAGAGATATACAATAATGAATAGGACTTGTGTTCCCCTTCTCATGCTCACGTGTTATTTAAGCAATGTAAAAATACTTAACATCACCCATTGTTTAGCTCAATGTGCTTAAGACCATCTCCGACCCCTCTCTATTTTATTCTCTATTCTCTATATTTGGAGAGTAAATAGACAATACCCTCTCCAACCACACTCTATTTTGCACTATACTCTCTATTTATAGAGAGGTGAATAGTAGTTCTCCAAATTTAGAGAACTACTATTCATACTCTCTATTTCACTTTTTGATTATTTTATTATTATTTCTATTATATAATATTCGTAATTAACATATTATAAATCATATAAGACCATTAATTAAATCCTTAATATTCATAAATTATTTTTTTATTTTATATAACATTTTAAAAAATATATTATTTAATATATACTACTTTCATATTGAAATAATAATATTTCAATTTTATTTAATTTTTGTCACACAAAATATATAATTTAAAATTATAACTCCCTCCGTCCCATTTTATATGAGTTATTGTGACTTGCCGCGGAGTTAAAGAAAGAAATGAAGACTTTTGAAACTAGTGGTCAAAATAAGTGATAGATATTTGTGGTTGTAAATCACTTCATTATGGGTAAAATGGGCATTGTAAGTTAAATTGTACTTAATATAGAAATGTGTCATTCTTTTTGGGATTGACTAAAAAGGAAAGTAAGTTATATAAACTAGGATAGAGGAAGTATTATTTTCTACTATGAAGAATGCACAAAATTTAAATGATAAGATGAAATTTCAATTTAAAAATACAATACATAACATAATAATTAAGGAAAAATGCTCATTTTGAACTCTGTAATGCATTATTAGAGCATTTATGGGAGTAACGTAATAATTTTGAATGTTGAGTATTTATGTAATGTTTATGTAATTGTATTTCATTAATGATTTCACTTTTATTTGAATTGTCATTAATATGTATAATAAATAATATTTGCTTGTAATTTATGTTATTTAGAAATTTAGAATAAAATATAATTTTATATTAAATAAAATTTTGAAAAAGAATAAAATTTTAGATTACATGAAGATTATATAGGGTGATTATTTGAAAAAAAGAAGAAAAGATTTATATTATGAAATAAGAATATAAAAGTGAAATAGAAATAAAAATAGAGAGAAGAAGATTCCTTTTTAGAGAGTAAAATAGAGAATTAGGTTGGAGTTGGTTGTCTTGATCTCTATATTTGGAGAGTAAATAGAGAATAAGGTTGGAGATGCCCTAATTCTGTCAAAAATTAGATATTTCTTGTCTTCCAAAACTCTCGTCGTCTTCACACCTACTTTAGGGACAATCTCCAATCATTTCTTTTGTTATCACTCCTTAGATCAGTGTACTTAAAAAAAGCAAGCTGGGGGATACACTCTACAAAAGAGCATTTTTTGAGTTTTGCTTATTTGATGCCGATTAAATATACAACAACGAACAACCATAGCATAATTCCTCTGTTGCTTTGTTTTATCTCATTTCAGATGTCAACAGTGAACTTATCTAAGAGTCAAAGAAAGCTATATCAACTACTTACTATCCAGCATCTCATACTCCATTCGAGGAGGAAAGGCATTTTGAAGAAGTTCGTCGGCTGATGGACGGTCTGATGGACTTGGAGACATTAAGCGCCTTAACAAGGATGCCTGCTCTGGAAATTCGGCAGCCCATGCAGGAGGAACCTCTCCTTTTTGTTTTAAATCAGAAAGAACGATATGTCGCTCCATTGCAGTGTCAAAAGGATGCCACAACTCAAAGAAAACGACTCCTAAGCTGTACATATCAGCCTGAGGACTGTGGAGTCAGAAGTAAACTAGTATCCAAGCAGGCTTTTTGTTAAGATCAAGCAAAACTTGCTCAAAGTAAAAAATTCTGACCTTCTCATTAATCTTTGGCCACAGTTGTTCTATTTCAGGTGCAGTATAGAAATATGTACCAACTTGGCCAGTGCCATCAACAGAAACTCCTATCATCTCGGAAGCATCCACATCCTGGTCCAGCTGCTCTAGTTTCAAGAATTTGGCTGAAATTTCAAAAAGTAAATACACCATATGTTTCAATTCAGATTCCTGCAACCAAGCAAAATAGAAGGAGGAATACAAGATATTTGTAGGACACTAGAGAAAATCGTAGTAACTGTAGATTGGTTGAACAGGGTAAACGTTGTTGGTTCATTCAGAAAATACCCCAGAATATAAATTAAAACAGTAAATGCATGGTCAATTTGTCTTACATACTGAACATAAAAGACACCCTATATACATGGGAAAAGATACCAGGACACTATAGGAAATTTCATTCTATGTCCAAACATGGATTTTCAAATTAGTGGAAAAGTTAGTGGTATCTCTCAGTGATCAAAAGTAGCTTTACATCCAATTATAATCTCATGTGAGAGTCTGTATTAAGTGCAAAACTAGCATGCCTTATATTCTGAACGAATTTCAGATTTTCCTCTTGGGATCTGAGAATAAGTAACCAGAATCAAAGATGGGCACTTTCCACATTACTCACATGTCATATTTGCATATAAGGTTCTAGCAGAGCTTTTGGCTACTTCAGATTGGACAGAAAGAGTTTCACAAGGGAAGAGATTTTTTCGAAGTCAATCTTAGATGTAATTGTAAGAGTACTTTCACAGAAATGATATGATTGTAAGAATATTATTTGGCACCAATATGACGTGATGACACCATTATATTATTTGTTGCTTGGCGATAAAAATATATCCACTTAATTTTTGTATCAATCTCTGATTCTAATGAAAAGATTTAGGGAATTCCTTTTGCTTCTTGATTAAAGAGCACAGATGCTTGAACATCGCCGTATAAATCATGAAGCAAAAGATAAATACCTCAGTAAAGCCAAAAAAGAAATACTTTTACAAGTTAAGAAATGCTTACCAAGACCAAAATCCCCGATTTTAATGTCGTTGCGAGCGTCAAAAAATATATTATTAGGTGTCAAGTCCCGATGAATAATGCCTTGTCCATGGATATGTGTCAAACCTTCTACAATTTGTCGGAACAAATGCCATGCAAGTTCCTTGTCTAAATGACTATATGATTCAAACATTTGGCGGAGAGTCCTTCAAAAACATAAATGAAGTCAGTTACTTCTGGCTGGGAAGAAAAGAATGACAGAAAGAGGAGAGAGAAAAATGTAGAGTAATGGTTATTTCCTCTGTTTAGTAAGGAGAAAACAAGGGAGAAAGAGAACTCATGGAATTTTATGATTCAAACATCTGACTGGACTCCAAATGGAAATCTAAACATAGATTTGGGCTCGTGGGTTATGGGTACCAAATTTCAAATTTGTTCTGGGGTTTGACTGAGTTAAGTTAGGGTTGACTTTGACTTTGATTGAGTCTTAAATTATGGAATTGAGTTCAATAGCATTTTTATACCATGGAGTACTCTGTTTTTTTAAGAAAGCTAGCAGTAGTATTGTAAAATCTCCAGTGGTTTGGACTTGGGACTTCCATGTTGGAGGTCTCAAGTTCGAAACCCCCTGCCAGCGAAAGCAAGGGGTTTGCTTTCTGGGTTGAGCTCGTCGCACCGCACTTACCTAGTTCGGGTTACCTCTCCTGTATGGTTTGCGAGCTATTGCATAGAAGCGGGGGTTTCACCTTGTGCACACCCAAAGGGTAGCGGTTGTGGGTTTCCCTTGTCATCAAAAAAATAAATCTCCAGCGCACAATATTTACAGTTCAAAAAGCAAAACAAAAGTGATCCTTAATCTTCTTACAAGGATTCGATAATATCTAATAAAGATTTTGCTACTTCCGTGATTTCTTCTTTACACCAAAACTAAAACAAAAGAAACAATTCATCTTGATTTTCTGGATCAGGATACTACTTTCTTCAAAACATCTTAAGCCCCTTCCCTTCCAAATTGTCCACCAAATACATGCGATACAGCTCCCCATCATATTTTCTGCTTCACAGTTCCTCCCATGTTGTTCCAACCAGAGAGGAATTCTCCAGTGTCTTTGGGATAAGCCATATGATCCCTTTCATACCTAAGAACAATTTTTATAGTTGATCCGTGACTTTGCAGTGTAAAAATAAATGGTTGGTGTTCTCTGCATCCTTTCCACCAGTGTTTTGGATGGCGAAAGGCGATAAAAGGCGACAAGGGTCTGCCACGCCAAAAGGTGAGGCGAGCGGCGAGACGCTCGCCTTTTTAAAGTGCGGCACCATTTAATACCAAAAAATTAAAATATTTAATTGCATATGTAAATAATCAAAATCTCAATAGCAATAACATATTAGCAAATATTTCAATTCAAAAACTGAAAATAGATAATACATACTAAAATAGAACTTGAATGAGAAAAAAGCATAACAAAAGTCAAAACAAAGGTAGAAGTGATTCTGAAGTCTGAAGAAGAAGGAAAAAGAATCAGAGGAAGAAGAAATGTGAAGATAAAAAGAAGAAATATGTATTAGTTAGACTTTGGAGTCACCGGAAAAGTCTGGCTAGTCGCTGGAGGAGTCTAGTCGAAAACCCTAAAATTACCTTTTAACTTTTAAAATCCTAAATTGGTCGCCTTTTTAAAAAAAAGAATACAAAAGGTGACACCTTTCTCGCCTTTCTCGCTTCTTGCCTCTCGCCTTTTGTCATCATGGCGTCGCATTTTGAAGATTGCCTCGCCACAAAGCTAAAAGGCAATGAAGGGTTGCCTCGCCTCGCCTCTTGGTGACGAGGCAATCGCCTTTCACAACACTGCTATCCACAAAGGTAACCTTTTGAGCAAAGTTGCAAACCCCTCATCCTCAAGTTATCTTGGGTTAGATATGCATCTTTAACCGCCAGCCACGAGAAACAATCCACCTCGTATGGTATTTTGACCTTCCAAATGTGCTTCCAAGGCCAGATGATCTGTTGTCTAGTGTCACTTAGAGCTATGATGTTAATCATTACATTATGATTGGAAGAAGAATATAGTGGATCCAATCATCATATAATGACTACTTGTTAATCATTATATGATGATTGGATGAAGTAAAGATTGCAAAAGTAACAAGATTCAGCCAAATGACGTAAGGATTGAAATTAGAAGAGAAACACTGAGGTGATGTGCACGTATGGCACAAGAAAGGCGCCAATTGCCTGAACCAGGGAAAACCCGCAAACCCGATATGCACGCTTGGAGCAAGCATAGGGCCAATGTCAGGAATTTTTGGAGTAAAATGCATGCAATATCGAGGCAAAGCACCAAGAAAGGCCAGGAAGTCTGGAAATGTCATTTATTTTGCACGACCCGGGGCTCTTCCAATTCGATTTTGGATTGACTTAGGATGTGTCCTACACCTATAAATACACTCTAAATACGAGCTCTGAGAAACTTTTGATGCTAGGAGAGCAAGGAACAACCATGGAGCTTAATTGTTCATATTTTCTTCCGTCAAACTAGTTATTTTATGTTTCCTTAGATGAATTTTCGTTTTGCTACCATGTCTATGTGGAGCCAAACTTCACGTTCAGGGTTGTGGTTCTTTCATGATCATTGTTATTAAGATTGATTTTGGTTGATTAATTTCTTGTAATTGAGTTATTTTTCTCTCTTGATCTTAATTATTTGATCATCAATTGAACACAATCCATGGCTCATTAGACCTTGAGAAAGGGAATTGTGAGCACAATAAGAGTGCATAGAGCTTGTTCATGAACATAGACATCGGGGAATTGTTTGGAGTTTGAGGATAGAATATACCCTTTAGCCTCGCTTAGTTAAATGCAGAGACTTGAATGTGTTATGCTATTTTTTGACGACCATGGAAATATAGGCATTAGAGTAGTTTGAACAGACTTCTACGCGATTCAGAAGATACTCATAAGGTCGATGCGAGGAAGTGTTTCCACAAATCAGACGGAGTGCTCTTCCTAGAGTAGGTTCAGATCACAACCCCTTGCTCTTGTATTGTGGAGAATGGACTCCAAGGAAAACATATTTCAAGTTTGAACAATGGTGAATGAGAGTGGAGGGTTTCAAGGAGAAAGTCATAGAATGGTGGACATCCTTTTCAGTCACTGGTACAGCCTCCTATATGCTGGCCATAAAGCTGAAGATGTTGAAAGGAAAACTAAAGGAATGGGGGTTTGAAAATAGAGGTAACTGGAAGCACAGAAAGGAAGGCATCCTGAATCAGATTGCCAACCCTGAAGAAATCCAGGAACAAAGACCTCTAAATGACGATGAGATACTTCACAAAGTCAATCTCACAAACGAGTTTGCAGAATTGTCCAGGAATGAGGAAGTAGCATGGAGACAAAGGTCAAGGGTACAATGGTTGAAACAAGGGGATAAGAATACCAAATACTTCCACAGAGTTGCCACAGCCAACAGGAGATATAACACAATTGAAAAACTAGAAGTGGAAGGGGTAACTATCACTCCAGAAGAGATCAAGCAGATGATTGTAAGCTTTTATTAAAAGCTTTATAAGGAACCAGAGCAATGGAGACCAGGTTTCAACTTGCAGGGATATGAAGGAGTGAATGAAGAAGAGAAGGTTTGGATACAGAGACAGTTTAAGGAAGAGGAAGTTCTAGAAGCATTCAAGTTGTGTGCTAGTGACAGCCCAGATGGTTTCCCTATGAGTTTCTACCAGAGCTTCTGGGAAATCATCAAGGTAGATATCATGAAGGCAATACAACAGTTCCATGATCAACATGTTTTTGAAAAGAGTTTGAATGCAACCTATATAGCTCTAATCCCTAAGAAAGTGGGAGCTGTTGAATTAAAAGACATCAGACTTATTAGTTTGATAAGTGGAATCTACAAAATAATTGCCAAACTTTTAGCAGAAGGACCGAAAAAGGTGATAAGCAAGCTCGTCAATAAACATCAAATGGCCTTCATCAAAGGGAGACAGATCATTGACGCAGCTTTGATAGCAAGTGAATGTGTTGACTCAAGAATTAAAGGGGAAGATCCTGGCATCATGTGTAAATTGGACATAGAGAAGGCATATGATCATGTAAATTGGAATTTCCTGCTCAAAATTCTAGAGCAGATGGGTTTTGGGGAAAAATGGTTGATGTGGATTGGCTTTTGTATAAAAACCGTAAGGTTCTCCATTCTGGTAAATGGAGAACCTGCAGGTTTTTTTCCATCAGAAAGAGGACTCAGGAAGGGAGATCCACTCTCCTTTCCTGTTCATCTTAGCTGTGGAGGGTTTTAACAGCATGATGAGAGTGGCCATTCAAAATCATTGGATAAGAGGATTCGCGATTGGCAATCTTTCAGGGGAGGAGATGCAGATATGTCATCTACTATATGCAGATGACACAATCATATCTTGTGAAGCAAAGGCAAGTCAAATTTCATTCATAAGGATGACCTTGGTGATTTTCGAGGCAGTTTCTAGGCTATCAATAAATTGGAGGAAGAGCTGCATATTTCCCATTAAGGAGGTTCCTCAAATACAAAGTTTGGCAACTATAGCAGCTTCCAACAACCTATTTAGGCATGCCGCTGGGACACAATCACAAGAAGTTAGAAATATGGGATGGCATCATTGAGAAGGCTGAAAAGAAATTGGCTAACTGGAAAGCCCAATACATCTCATTAGGAGGGAGAGTTACTTTGATAAACTCTGTTTTGGACTCACTGCCTACTTATGTAATGTCACTGTTTCCCATCCCTGCTAAGGTGGAGGAAAGGCTTGACAAGCTAAGAAGAGATTTTTTGTGGTTGGGAAACAAGGAAGGAAAGGACCGATATTTAGTTAAATGGCAGGTTGTACAACTTCACAAGCAGTCAGGTGGACTTGGAATAAGAAATCTGAGAATTCAAAATACATGTCTTCTCTCAAAGTGGCTATGGAGGTTTACCAGGGAAACACATGCTTTGTGGAGAGAGGTGATAGTAAAAAAAATACGGTATGGATGGGAAATGGTGCTCCAACTTAGTGAACGACACCTATGGAGCTTCACTATGGAGAACCATCAGGAATTTGTGGCCCAATCTAATCAGAAATATAGACTATAAAGTGGGATCTGGAACCAAGACTTCATTCTGGAAGGAGAATTGAATTGGAAATGAGTCATGATGGTCTTATTTCCAGACCTTCTCCTCCTGAGTATTAATCCGGAAGAGACAATGGCTGATGTTTGTTCCCAACAGGGATGGAACATTGTGTTTAGAAGATTCCTTAATGATTGGGAGATTGGGAGAGTCGCTGCTTTATTACAAATATTGGATGGGTTTACAGGGACAACAATGGAGAAAGACTATCAGATGGAGACATAGGAGTGATGGGGTGCTATCAGTTAACAGATTATATATCAAGGAAGTGAAAGAGTTGCAAGGTGGTAAGATTGATCCCTGGAACCAGATATGGAAAACCAAGGTACCAACCAAGGTGAAGTGTTTCTCCTGGTTGGTGGCAAGGAAACATTGCTCCACTCATGAAAGATTAAAGAAGAGAGGCTTTCACATTGCTTCTTGGTGCTCTCTATGTAATAAAGCTGAGGAAACTAATAGACATTTGTTCCTACATTGCAGAGTGACAACATTATTATAGAACTTATTTTTGGGCCTAACACACAGCAGATTTACTGAGTTGCTGGATCAGAAGGGGGAGGAGAGTAAAACTCAGAAAAAATGGTGGAGTATGATTCCATCATGCATATGGTGGTCCATATGGAAGGAGAGAAACAGTAGGTGCTTCGAAAACAAGGCTAATACTTTTGAGAAGGTTAAATGGTTGTGTATGACAACCTTTTATTTTTGGTGTACAGAAGAAGGAATAGATCAGAATGCACAAATTATAGATTTTATAGGAAATATGTAATCTAGTAGTTGTTTTGTCGTAGATTATAAATTGATGTATATCTTTTGGAGGTCTCCAGCATGTCCTTAATGCTGATGAATACAACCTTACCCTTATCAAAAAAATAATAATAACATCCTGGAACAACCTCTTTCTCAAATATTCCCACGTTACATGGTTCTTATCCAATGATATTGATGGATACAATTATTATATGAAGTCAACAAGATTGAGAATGAAAGATGCGAGTAACTAGTTTGAGTTTGCTAGGCTCATTGTTGATAACTTTTTGGAGGTGGCTAGTATAGACCTTAATGTTGAGGAATACAAATTACCAAGTACGGGTGTCTATTAGAGAGAGCACACTTTTATTATTTAATTGTATTATCAACACGCTTTATCACGTGCGGGACTAATACTTATTCATGAGCCACGCATGTGGAAATTCTTTTTGAAATAGGTGACAGTGAGATTCAATCTCAAGACCTTTGCATGATCTGATACCAAGCTGAAGTGTGTGGCCATCTCAGCTCAAAGCTTAAGCTGTTAGAGAGAGCACACGTTTATTATTTAATTGTATTATCAACAGTAACCTTAGAGGAACAGTGAACATGGGAGAATGGGAGCAGAGTTAGCTCTTTGCAGAATCTGATAATTCTCTGCCTTTAAGTTGTACCTTTTATTTCTTTCCCCGATTTGTTTGTAGCATTTGTCCATTTTCTGGCTTTAAGATGTAACTTGTTTCAATTTTCCCAGGTTTGTTGTGATACTACGAGCATGACACTTGTGAGACCAACTTTATCTTCTTTATGAAAAATAGATCTCTAGTGATTGCACGTACTATAGGCAAAAAAAGGCAGAGCTTAGCTAAAATGAGGAAGTGACTTGCTCTATTCAAGAAACAATAAGCATCCCAGAGAAAGGATATGAAAAGGCAGGAGATATAATTAAATCCTGCAAATGGAAGACAAGCAACACCATCTAAGTTAAAGAAAATAAGAGAAGGCGATGAGTACCGGAAGATTAGATGAAAATTCAAAAGAAAAACAAATAATTTAAAGGATTAAGGAAGATTACGGAGTATAAACAGTACACGTAGGCTCTCCCAGTTTTTTCTCAGTTTAACTCGGGTAGGCTCTTGATTCTCATCCCTTTAACTTTTTTTGGCTGATTCTGAGATAAGTGGACCTTTCCTTTAGAAAAGAAAGGAAGTGGGGAGGGATGCAGAAAATCAAATAGATAAGAAAGGAAAGAAAGAACCTTGGGCAGTATTCCATTTGGATATATAGGTAAGTCGACTCAAGCTTATTCTCCTGTCCAAGATGGTCCGACACACTCCCATCCACATAGGTGAAACTAGAGCTTACTACTGTTCTGGAACCACAGCTGGAATCATCACAGGAGACATTGATGCCTGTTTCAAACCAGGCCTGAAATGTTTGAGTAATAGATCATTTAAACATCATAGGAACCATTGAAATCGAACAATGGATTCTAAATGCTTGCACAAGATGAATTCGTTTATATCAGATACCTGGTAATAACGAACAATGTGTTGATGCTGCAACCGGGAAAGTGTGGCAACTTCCCTGAATAAATGAAAGAAAAAACTTCTTGAAATAACACAATGTCAAGTATTTAGCGAAAAATAAAGATTTTGATTTTGGTATTCAGTTAAAGGAACTCTGCAACAAGCAGTTTCTACTGACATATAGAGCATGTGATGGACAACGATGAATACTGACAATGGCTAACATGAAACATCAAAGAGGATTATGTCAACATGCAGAAGGAATATGATACAAAATAAGAACAAGAATCTTATCAGAAGGTAATGTGGGTACTACCACATGCTTCTTCATGATCACAAAACCATCTCATCAATAATCCCTTGGGAAATCGAAATGCACAAGAAAATCCACATAGCGCTCATTGCTTATATTGCACAGTTAATACACCAAGAAGCACAAAAGCTTTTTCTTTTTTTCCCCTCACATACAAGTCACAGCCAAAGTATCAAATTTATCATGAAGAGACTATGTAACAAACCTTGCTTCGAAGGTATAACGGAAACAAATGAAAAGTTGTAGGAACACTAGATTGTACGAAAGAAGAGAAGAAAGATATGGAAGAGAGTGTGCCTCTGTGTGTGTAAACATGAAACTGAAGATATAACCAAGATGGAAAAAGAAAATCAGCATAGCAGGAGCAATGTAGGTTATAGGAGGAACAGTCCCAGAAATGTATAGATAAGGCCAACTAGCTACCAAGTACAAGCACTGCTGAGCTGCGTAAGAACAAAAGTAGACTAATCTATCTTCTGTCTATATCTATATATCTTTCTATTTATCTATCTATCTATGTATCTATCTATCTATCTATCTATCTATCTATACTATCATAAAGGCATGAACTCCCTAACTTGAATGTTAAATTACTATACATCCCCAACTTAAAACACCCAAATTAGTATATCTTTTATATTTTATATTGTATTACATTTATTTATTTATTTATATTATAAAATATATTAAAAGCAGACACATTTTCACATTGAAGAGTTGTGACTTTTTTGAAAGGTTGTGACCTTTTCAAAAAGTTGTGACTTTTTCAATGAGTTGTGACTTTTCTGTAGGGTTGTGCCTTTTCTGATTAGAAACAATAAACACTTATTCATACTACCCTTTGTTGTTTATAAATGGAGGGGTCTCCTCACATTTTAAAACTACGAATTTCCTAAGTTTTCTATTCTTCTTCTTCAAACACACAATTTAGTACATCTTCTATATTTCATATCATATTATATTTACTTATTATATATTATATATTTATATTATATTAAAAGAAGACACCTTTTCACACTGAAGGGTTGTGACTTTTCCGAAAGATTTTCATTTTTCCAGAGAGTTGTGACTTTTCCAAAGGATTGTGACTTTTTCAATGAGTTTTGACCTTTCTGAAGGGTTGTGACTTTTATAAAGGTTTATGACTTTTTTGAGAACATGTTCATACTACTTTTTAATGACAATAAATAAAGGGGTTCTCTCACATTTTTAAACTACAAATTGTCTAAGTTTTCTATTCTTCTTCTTCTTCTTAAAACACCCAATTTAGTACATATTCTATATTCCATACTATATTTATTTATATTATAAAATATATTTAAAGAAGACACATTTTCACATCGAAGGATTGTGACTTTTCTGAAGGGTTGTGACCTTTTCAAAAGGTTGTGACTTTTCTGATGTATTCTGATTTTTCCAAAGGGTTGTGAATTTTTCAAAGGGTTGTGCCTTTCATGATAAGTCATAATAAGCACATATTCATACTATTCTTTGTTTTCTATAAACAGAGAGGTTCCCTCACATTTTTAAACTATGAAGTTCCTAAGTTTTCTATTCTTCTTCTTAAAACACCCAATTTAGTACATATATATATATATATATATATATATATATATTATATTAAAAGCAGGCATCTATTCACATTGAAGGTTGTGACTTTTCTAAAGAGTTGTGACTTTTTCGAAGGCTTGAATTTTTTTTAAAGAGTTGTGACTTTTCCAATGAGTTGTGACCTTTCTGAAGGGTTATGGCTTTTCTGAATGATTGTGATTTTTCTTAACACATGTTCATACTACCATTTATTGGCTATAAATAGAGGGGTTCTCTCACAATTTTAAATGATGAAATATCTAAGTTTTCTATTCTTCTTCCTTCTTTAAACACCCAATTTTGCACATATTCTATATTTCATACTATATTTATTTATTTAAATATTATATTATAAAGTATATTAAAAGAAAACATGTTTTCACATTGAAGGAATGTGACTTTTCCAAAAGGTTGCGACTTTTTCCAAGAGTTGTGAAGGGTTCTAAACCCTTCAAACTTTTCCGAAGAGTTGTGATTTTTTCAAAAAGTTTTGATTTTTCTGAAGGGTTGTTACTTTTCCAAAAAGTTGTGATTTTTCTGAAGGATTGTAATTTTTCAGAAAAGTTGTGACTTTTTCGAAGGGTTGAGGCATTTCCAAAGAGTTGTGACTTTTCCGAAGAGTTATGACTTTTCCAATGAGTTGTGATCTAGCTAAAGGGTTGGGACTTTTCTGATATGGCACACTAATCACATGTTCATCCTATTCTATGTTGGTTACAAATAGAGGGATTCTCTCACATTTTTAAACTACAAATTTTCTAAGTTACCTATTTTTCTTCTTCTTCTTCTTAAAACACTAAATTCAGTCATATTCTATATTGCATATTACATTTTTTATTTATACTATATATATTATATTAAACGAAGACACTTTTTTCACATTGGAAGGTTATGACTTTGCCGAAAGGTTGTGACATTTTTAAAGAGTTGTGACTTTTTTGATGGGTTGTCACTTTTCAAAGAGTTGTGATTTTTCCAAAGAATTGTGACTTTTTGGATGAATTGTGACATTTCTAAAGGGTTGTGACTTTTCTGATAAAGCACAATAAGCACATGTTCATTTTATTCTTTGTTGGCTATAAATAGAGGGTGCCCTCACATTTTTAAACAACGAATTTTCTAAGTTTTTTATTCTCTTCTTAAAACGCCAAATTTAGTACATATACTATATTTCATATTAGATTATATTTATTTATATTATATTATATTACATTAAAAACAGACACCTTTTTACATTGAAGGGTTGTGACTTTTCAAAAGGATTATAATTTTTTCAAAGAGTTGTGACTTTTCTGATGAGTTGTGACATTTCCAAAATTGTGACTTTTCGAAGGATTGTAACTTTTTTGATAAGGCGCAATTAGCACATGTTCGTGCTACCCTTTTGACTATAAATTCAAGGGTTTCCTCACATTTTTAAACTACGAATTTGCTCAAATTTCTATTCTTATTCATGTGTTATTTGTAGTTGTTCAGTGAGTTAAAAGTTCAGTGGAATTGGAACACCCACTAACTTGAATGCTAAATGAATATAGTACTCAAACTGAAGACACTCAATTTATTTTATCTTTTATATTTTATATTTATATTTTCATTTATTTATATTGTACTAAAAGCAGGAACTCCAATAATACAACAATAACTAAACATTGAATTATAGGGGAGGGAGGAGAAGGTATATTTAATAGGTGTAATTAAGAGATTGTAAGTCTCTTTTTATTTTTACACATCACAATTGATCTTAAAATGAGAAAATTGTCAAAAAGAAGGAAATGTAATTGGAGGTTATAGAGAACTGTCACGTCACCTTATCTATATCTAAGTTTTATATTATAAATAGAATAGATATAAATGTTATTGGGATATTGATTTCACAACTTTCAATATGCACACACTTAGTAATCATAAGAAAGTTTACATCAATTATTCATATAAACTTATACTTTATTATCTCAGTTATAATTGTTTACTTAAATAATTGGTTTAACAATATTTGCACGTGTATCAAAACTAGTATAAAAGAAAACAGACAGTCAAAAGGTAAGTGATTGACACCTATAAAGCTCACTTAACCTACCTAAAACCATGCATTGGGGGATGCTCCCAAACAACCAATACCATCATATATAAACCATTCATGTGATCGATAGCTAAGAAGTGAGATACTAACACTTAATGCCTACAAGCCTTTCACCTCCAGTAAGTTCTTTCAAAGAATTTCTTAATACTTTATTCAAATTGTCTATTTAGAAAAGCTAATTTATGATTTTTTTTTTATGACAAGGGAAACCCGCAGCTGCTACCCTTTGGGGGTGCACATGTAATTTATGATGTCATATATAAAATATTTAATTAGTTTGTTATAATCTATGTAAAATATGTATAAAATAATACTATCCGTAGGACTCAAATTTTCCTCATTTGTGAGAATGACTCACCTCTTTATGTAATATTTTTATAGATTGACCATGCTAGTTGAATATTGAAAGTTTTCCATCAAGTCTTTATGCTCGGAAGGATATGATGTGACTGGAGATCAAACCCTCTAATTTTGTTCCCTTCAAAATGCATATTTCCAAGTATTTGATGAAATGCACAAAAATATTTTTCAAGTGTTTGGTGACCTTTTGCAAATTGCATGTGGCAACAAGCATGTGCTTGCATTGCTTAGTTATGAAAATTATCAAATGATATGTTGACTATGCAAATTACATTCTTTAGACTACTTTATGCTTTTATGACGTTTCTTTGATTTTGAAAGTGATTTTTTACATGTGTACACATGTTTATAAATAATTTAAAATGCTTGTGTAAACAAAAGGAGTTATGCTAAATGAATGTTGGACGGCCCAAAACCTTATAAAATTATGTTTTTTCAGGAGATACTATAGGCGTCTAAGTTAGGTGTTCGCCTTCTGTTGAAGGACACTTTCATCCCCGAATCTGCTATGGCAGTTATTTTGATTTTCCATTCATAAAATTGTAATATTTTCTTAAAGCTTGTTAGTTATGAAAATTGCCCAAAGTTTTCTACTTATGGTTGAATTCTGGCAAGAACTTGTGGCTGGCAATCCAATGTGCATATTACATCATAACCTTTAAACGACTATCAAAAGAATGAGTGTTTGGTCAAGACAGACATTTGGAGATACATATGAGGAGCTAAGAGGGTGGAGAAACAGATTGCTGATTTGGAAATGGCTCTGATATCCAATAATTTTCTTGGTCAAAGGGCTGCCTTGAATGAGGCTAAGGCCAAATATGTTCACTTCCTGAAGTTGCAAGATTCAGTCCTCAGACAGAAGGCTAAGGCACGTTGGCTGGAGGATGATGACAAAAAAGAAGGAAACAGATCGGGTGTGGGGTTTTGTTATTAAATTCGGGTTTAGATCTTGTGGTAGGTTGGATCTTTAGATAGATGTGAGTGGGTCATTTGATTTGATATTTGGTTAACAAAGGGCATTTTTAACCAAATCCAATATATCAGGGGCAGTTTTGGGATTTTCCATTTTATTTTAAATCATCAGTTAGGCTTTAGGGCATTTTCAGGCCAAAAAAAGGGCAGGGGCATTTTTGGCTCAATAGGTGAACAGAGGACATTTTTATACCAAACCCAATAGATCCGAGGCAGTTTTGGCCCTTTTCCGTAATTTAAAAAAGCAGTTGTAAAGTAATTAATCAAAAGTTAATCAATTTCCACTGACTGAAAAATTGATTATCTACTAAAACAGTTTTTGTTCCTAACATAAACAGCAGTTCAATTATAATAACGATAACATAAACACCAGTTCAATTATAATAACGATTTAATCAGAATTACTGATCAAATCAGGTTAAAAAAAAAAACTCAAAACAAGCCGTAAGAATAACAATTGCATTTGTAGAAAGGAATAAGCATGTACACGAGCAATGACAATAACAAAGATGAAGCAAAGTACTAACTTTCCAGCACCAAGGTTTAACATTCAATGCTAGTTAGTTTTCTGCACAAAAAGTCAGACTAATTTCAACAGAACCAACGTCAGATACAAACCTCACTATACGGTCATTTAAAGGCAGAATCTTGTCCTTTAATCGAATCTTCTTCATGGCATATTGCCTCCCATCAAGCTTATTCTTGCACAGCACAACGTGACCAAACCCACCCTGACCTAGAATGTAAATAATGAGAACATTTTTATACCAGCACAAGTACGCACATGAAAGTATTGAATGGTTATTACTCATTTCAAACCAAGCAGCCTCAGAACTTTTGAGTGTGCAACACGCTGTGAATGATATTGTTAACTAAATCAAGTTATCCCAAACTTGACTCATTGCAGGCCACTAACTTTTGGTCCAGGTCTAAGCCTATTCCATTTGATATGATAAATGGGTATGAAATGCCAAAAGGGACCTCATTCCCAAGTTTATTAAAAAAGAATATTGCTGCAGAGACAAACTATTATTGGTGAAGCTTAACCAATCCTCTATACAAGGATGAATGTGCTTCTAAATCAAGGAAAAAGCAGACAACCAACATTCTGTTTTAGAATTACAAAAGAAACTGTACAACCCAGTCATGTATCCACCATTTAGTAGTGTCTAAAAATAAGGTCTCTATGTAATAATGTAGATACAACAATCCAATAATATTCTTATCCTATATTTCTCACAACAGAATTAAAGGAGGAAGATGAAAAGATTTCCGTTTCCAAAACTTTTCAAGTATCAAGAACTATTGATATTTAAGACCTTTTAATAAAGGACCGTGTTAGTCTTGCAATACATAAGGTAATTTATTGAGAATGTATCTTCAACTCTTTTGGGATTCACAAATAAATATTATGCCATAGTAATTTGGCAGTTATAGTTCCTTCTTCCAAAACAAGATAGTAGTAGTGTGTGTGTGTGTGTGTGTATATAGGGGGAGACAACAGGGTGAAGGTTGGGGAAGAAATGAAGAGAAAGTCAACGATTATATCGATCAACTTCTAAATTACTAGATGGATCAATAGTTGGATACTATTTCATGAAGACATTCTTTATTTCTTTTTAATATTTTATTTATTAAATGAGTTGTATGGATGGTTTTGGATGTGTGTTCTCAGAAGGCACACTCATGCAATAAATTGAATGTGCCAATTAAGAAGAAATGGAGAGGGAGAGTGAATACATGCAAAAAGAAAAATAAAGAGGTAGAACCTCATATGACTAGAAGCAGTGGCGTAGTCAGGAATTCCACGAAGGGTGCTCATATTTTGAATCAGTAACGAAAAAATGATGCTTAGGTTTATCGAAAATTTATAAATCAAACTACTCAATACAAGTAAATTTTATTTTATTTTTAAATAGGTGCACCGAAACTTTTTTAAATCAAACTACACAATATTTAACTTTAATTATCATTAAAAAGAACACAAAAACTATTCATATTTAATTTTACACGAAGAGAACGTACATAGCCAAAAAATAATTACAGAGAAATTGCCTAGAATTGAATCACTTTTAGGTTTTACGCTTTCATCGGCCTCCATCAATGACAACACTAGTAACAAGACACATAGAATGGAGAGTAGAACCAAAACATAATTCATGAGAGCTTTTTAGCTAACGACAGTGTTTTGGACGGCGAGAGGCGACAAAAGGCGACAAGGGCCTGCCTCGCCTCGCGGCAAGGCGAGCAGCGAGGCACTCACCTTTTTGAATTGAGGCGCCAATTAATACCAAAAATTTAAAATATTTAATTCCATATGTAAATAGCCAAAATCTCAATAACAATAACAGTCATTAGTAATGTCCCTCTTTTTGTTAGCATACGCCATTGAATTCATTATTTATGGACCAATAAATACTATATTAATTAGTATAAAACTAAACTAAGTTGGGAAGAAATAATTATAGAAGAATTAAATTATTATTTTTATTCCAGTCCAGTTAGCAGAACTACAGTCTACCACAGAAGTAGAGAACAAAGCATAGTCTCAAACTCTCAATACTGAAAAACAGAGTAGTTCCACCAAAAAAAAACAGTAGTTCCACCATAAAAAAACAGAGTAGAGAAGAAGAAGAAGAAGAAAAGAAGAGAAGAACTAGAAGAGAAGAAGAGTAGAACTAGAGAGAAGATTTCATACCTCAGAAGGAGCAGCAGTTGCAATTGCGATTCGCGAAGAAGAAGTCTCCACGAAGGAGCAGCAATCGCGAAGTCTAAGGAGAAGAGGAGGAGTGTCTTGCGAAGGTCAAGTTTGCAAAAATACCCAAAAAAAACCTTAATTTTAGCTTTTAAATATTAAGTCAGACCTTAAAAAAAATAAAAAAATAAAAAGGCGACGCCTATTGCGTCGCCACACCACGTCATCTTACGCCTTTCCGTCGCCATGGCACGCCTTTCTAAAGTCACCTCACCTCGCCGGAAATAGGCGATGACCCCTCGCCTCGCCTCGCCTTGTCGCCAAAGGCGAAAAGCGAGCGCCTTTCATAACACTGGCTAACGATTTTGGTAAAACGGTTGAGAGCTTTGAGAATTTGCTTATAATTAACTTCAAATGGAACATTTGCTTTTTAAGTGTTGGTTTTTTTTTTTTAAGAAAAAGTCAAAGATACGGGGAATCCAATTGGACATTGTGATTTT
This sequence comes from Solanum bulbocastanum, assembly GCA_037074985.1. Taxonomy (NCBI): domain Eukaryota; kingdom Viridiplantae; phylum Streptophyta; class Magnoliopsida; order Solanales; family Solanaceae; genus Solanum; species Solanum bulbocastanum. The sequence goes on from CM073607.1 coordinate 32,093,032, forward strand.
GATTTTTAAAAGGAAAAAAGTGGACTGGCTATGCAACCTTATAAATTATAAGAATATAACCTAAAAAATTTGCAACTGCGGATCGAACCCACGTCAAGCCCGCTCGTTTGCTGGCGATTGATAGCAATTTCTGAACACCCTCAACCACTAGCCTACCTCACCTAATCTTGTCCAGGGTGTTCAAAACGTAGTATATGTCCATACAGATCAAGATTTTTATCTATATACACGGTACAATTTTTCGACAAAGGGTGTTTGCCTGACCACCCTTAGAAGTTAGAACAATGTAGTACCACCTCTGACTGGAAGAAATCTTCAGACACAATTTGACCTTCTGAGAATGAGACTGATGGTGATTATGGAAGTATAACATGGAGAGATCAGAACCTCCATTAGAGTTAGAGGAATCGATGTAGATATATGGATGGACATTTCTCTAACAGAAATAGTAGGCTTAGGACTTTGAGTCTGCTTATCATATGTTAAGATTGGAGAAGTGATAAAAGCAAGAAAACTAAGAAGTAAAAGGTGTTATCATTATCCAATGTTTTCTCTTGCCTTATGATTTTTATTAGTATTTTTTTGCATTTTTATGCAAGTATGTTTGCTTGGTGTTTTAGCAATCAGCAGTATGTTCTTATGCTTCTAGCGTTCTTTAACCCTTCTTAATACTTTCTGAATAATTTCAATTATCTGCTGCAACAGGAGGTGATTGAAGAGACAGACAGTGATACAAGCGAAAAGGTTTTGTGGTATCATCCAACGGACATATCATCTCACACAGATATTTTGTTACAGAAAGGCATTAAATTATTGTCCATTCATAACTGTAATGTACTAATGTTCCTAACATTAAAGATATTGTTGAATGTTCTTAGAGCTGTGCAAGCTTGTCTTTACAAATTGTTTCACAAAGAAGTCTCAAAGTCATTGAAGAAGTAGAATATTGTTACGAGCGATGAGAATATAAGTCAGCATGTTGTATCTATTCTGTCTGGACTCTGGACTTTTAAAACAAATACAAACTATACAACTAAATTGCAATATGGCATCTCCAAGGACTTCTGTGGGGCAGGATTTCTTCTTTCTCAACCTAGAACTAGAACTCATCAATTTCGGGAAATTACTTTTTATTATATAATATAATAGCTAATATCTATGTAACTTTTAAAATTTTATAATCAGTGGTATAACGTCCATACACAAGGCAGTGTGCCCAGAGACTAATTAAATAATAAAAGTGCTGGCGAGTTGTTAGCTAGGATAGATCAACAAATTGGTTTTACAATCTAACCTCTAGAACATTTCTCATCATACTTGTAAGTTAGCATAACAATTAACTTGCCTATTTGGCATAACATGAGTTCCTTGTCTCCATATAACTTTTATTACTGAGCTCCTATTCTTATTCTCAGAAAGTGTTTTTTACTCTACTGCACAAAGTTGACAGTGGTAACGTTTTCCGCACACTTGGTTAGTCTTCAGATTTAAATTGTTCTCATGTCATTCTAGCAATAGGCTTCCCTCATATAAAATGCAACACAATGCATACTAGGATGTCTATTAGGCATTTTTTATTGAAGACATCAATTGTAGAATGAGACTGCAGTTGTGCAGCAAATCGAATAAATATTTAAAGAAGATAAACAAGGGGAAATCACATAAACGGGATTCTGAAAAAAAAATTACTCACCTAGGGGTTGGAGCTCCTCAAAGTCATTTAAATATCGTGAGTTTTGAGGAGGTGAAGAATTCTGCCCTTCGAATTCAGATGAAGCTTTCCAAAATTGTGACAGCTTTGATGACACCTATTAAATTCATTCATTTGAAATTATTATTACTGTCAATCACATGGGAGTACAACTGAAGCAGAAAGAAGCCACTCAAGAAAAGAACAATAAACCCTTACCTTATATGCTTGAAAAATATTATCAAAAGTCCCATCAAAGATTGAAGGTTTGGTTGCCAGATCTTGTACACGTTTGGAGACAATCTAAAAGAAAAAATCATTTGCAGAGGCATCCATTTTTTCTATCAGATCTAATTGAGGTAGTAATGACCTAGTGACAAAATTAAATGAGGAACAAAAAGTAAGCATAGAATAATAACAAAGAACTAGATTAAGATGATCATACACCAAGGTCAAAGAGCTCTGATGTTATTTCTGGCAAAGCATCGGATAGTGGTCCTTTAGGGTTGCAGGCAAGCCTAAGCAAGTGTGCCTTCAGAAGCAATGTTTAGAGCATTGTTATAGTATGTTGAAAGACTTCATAAAAAGCGGAAGACAGTTCAGGAAGAGAAGTTTAAACCAGGATCTTTTCATACTCTACCAAACCAAGAGTCAAATGTACTACCTATATTCCATTCTGTCCTGTTATCTTCTAAACCAAAACCAGAAAATAACTAAAGATGCTTTAGTTTTGTTTCCAGCTTTCAACAAAATTCTCACCTGTACTATCAAAAGAATGCAAAGTAACTATTTAGAGGGAAGTACCAGAATGAGGTCTTTTTCTAGGGTGTTGGGTAAATGGTCATGAACCAGAGATCCAGAGGCCACCAGTTCTGAAGGTTCAGGTTCAGTTTCCCGCTGAGCATCACCACAGTCTGATAGATTCCCTTCCAGAAAAATATTCTGTAAGACAGTCAGATGTTAGAGGGAAGGTCCTTCAAGATGAACAAAATCTCCTTACGTCAGCAATAGATTGAGCTAGCCCACAAAAATAAAATAGCTAGAAATGGATATTAGTACATTGATATCAAGAGATAGAAAAGGGAAAAAAGACTAATATGTCGGTGGTTTTAGCTGATTCTGCACAATCCTGAAAAAAACTATTGTCACTAATATGGATGAAATTTTCCATTTCAAAAATGAAACGTCTTCTATTAATTTTACCTTGCACGTGACATGGTCTTCGATTGATTCATCCGTATAACTGTTACTCAAATCACTACAACATTTGCTTTCGCCTTCACTCTCCTCTTCAAGAGCATCTAATTTCATTTCAGCTTTACGCAAAGATTCTTGCTTAGCTGCTTGATTCAATGTTGGCTTCACAATTTGGTCAATTTTCTTCGGCTGATTGTCATATTCATGATTGAGACCTGCTGATACATGCCACGACTCACCTGAGCCACTAAAAAGATCGACAAAGCCATATACAAATGGTCCACCAAAAGAACAGGTATCACCGGATGAAACTGTCCCATCCTTATACGTCAATTGGCTGGTAATATCTGCCGTCTGGCATGAAACCTAAAACAAATAAAATGCACTTGGTCAAATTCCAAGTATCTCTAGGATAATGGTATCAACCTTTTATGCATAATGAATTTCCAACTACAATGGAGTTGCATCAATAGGACCATCAGCTAATACAGCTAAAACAAACAGGAGAGAAGCTATGTTGCTTCCCATGCTCCTCTACTTTGGGGCAGTTACTAAAGGAATGCTGAAAGCAAGAAAGCTCACAGATCCATGCAGACGTTCCTGTGGAACAATTTCAGACAAGAATTCTTGAGCAGCTTCAACCAAATTGTAGATCATTACACGCCCTTCTCGAGCATTAGAACTGGCCTGGACAGTTTAAAAGCTATCAGTGAGGTTCGAGCTCTGAAAGGTAAAACCATTAAAAAGCATTCCAGGTCTATCGAGACTTTAACCACTATTGAAGTGTAAGTTTTAGTTAGCAAAGGCGCAACGAAGAAAAAGTTCAAATACATAGGTAATGCAAGAAAAAAGTAACATCTTCACTCACAAGGATTTCCTTAACAACTAATATATCATTTTGCCAATCATATGTAATGTTTAGTACCGCTTTAATGAAGATAGAACGTATGGGCAATGCGGTGCACGCTTTAGTACCTTGCCTACACTGAAGCACAGCCTAAGCGAGGTCAAGCGCCTACCCTGAGCTTCAGGGCTTAACTCTTAAGCGCACCTTAAATGCACCTTTGACAACACTGAGTGAGATAACACAGAAGTTTTTAGGTATTAACCAAGCAACTCAGTGTATAATTAGAATAAAGGCCATAGAAAAAACACCAGCATACTTGTTAGTAGCCAACATTACTTTAGTAGAGCAAGAAAATTATTATTTACTTTAACCATGTATGTGAGTATAGGCCAGTAGAACATTCTGCATGAAATGATTCACAGAAAGTCACAAAGTCCATTATATATTTGACTAAAGGGGACAATAAGTAGAGGGAAAGGTAACTGTAATAAAACATCCAGACTCATTGATCTACAAGCGGGAGTTACACAGATTTAAGTACAGGAATGTTGTATAGAAATCTGTCAGTTGATATACTGAGAAAGGAATCTCCTTACACCAATGTGAAACTAACCTTCACCAAGACAAATGTGAGCAATGAGAAACACCGGAATTGTGTCTATCCTACACAACACCATTTTTAGAACTGCATGATGTCTATGACTCGATGTTACGAGTAATAGAGTTCATGCTTCTCATTAAGTCTACTTTTTGTGATAACCGTGCTTATCATTGAGGCTACACAGCAATTGAAAATAGATCAAAGATTATCAACCCTGTTGATTTGTAAAAATATATGACTATGAAATATGAATCAGATCTAATTTTGTAGGATCTAAATTGATCTGATATGCTATTAAATAGTTTAGGAAATTAGATCAACAAAATCATCCCTTGATTCTCAAATCTCCTAGAATCAAAAAATGTGATTGCTAGTTTGTTTGCTTCTCTCTACTATAAAGTTGTACTTCTACAGATGAATAAGAATGTACAATTTTGGTACCAAAACTTACAATCCTAATACAACCAACACACACCTAGAACAAGTACAAACACAGAAAAACATAGAATTGACACAATTAAGAAGCCACATTCAGTAGTCCTACAAAAAATGATATCAGCCTTAGAGCCTAGACTTGTCGTGAGCACGTAATATCACGATAAATCATCTCAAAATATTTTCATCATAGAGTCGAAGTTTTCTTCGGAATTATAGTGATATTTGTACTAGGAAAGCCCGCGAAGAGGAGAGAAAGAAACCAGTCATCCAAATAGAGACTAGAGAGAAAGCAATCAATCATCAGCTATAAGGTATGGTTGTTCTAGTTAGACTTAGATCATAAGTGTTAACAAAGATGGACCTTTGGTCTAGTTCTATCCCAAAAGCGAGCCCAGTATGTGAGGATTGCTCTAAACCATATAAGACGACAATAGTTCATTTCCTCCACCAATGTGGGATACTTAACACCCTCACACCCAGGATTGGACATTTGCAGAAAACAACAACATACCCGATGAAATCCCACAAGTAGGGTCTGAGGTGGGTACAGTGTACGCATGCCTTACCACTACCTCTTGGAGGTAGAGAGATTGTTTCCAAAAAAACCTCGGAACAAGTGCAGCAAATCTAGGTATAAAGAAGAAGAAAAGAATGAAGAAAACATAACAACTAATAAGAGCAGCAGTCCAAAGCCTACAAGAAAGGACTACGAACAACAAAAAAAGTAGTGCAATAACCAAACACAATAAATAGATGATGATAGATATCAAAAGCAAGAACTACAAGAATAAGGCTAGTACAACGACATACACCAACAAGCCTAAACCCTTGAAAAGCAAGGCAACACTCAACCTTCTAACATTCTACCCTAATATGCTACTAAAAACACCCTCCTATTTAAGGTCATGTCCTCGGTGATATGTAGTATGCTCAGACCTAATTAACAAAGCCAAGTCTGGATACGTTAAGAAAATATCCTATAATTTTTTTAAAAAATGAAAGGTAAATATATGAATAAGAACACGTAGTGTTCTGCTAAAAAGAGAGGGCTTTGATTAAAAATAATGAAAATAAAGACCTCTTCTGATTTGGAAAACCTCTTTTAAGTCTTTTTTTTTTCCTTATAATCGATGGAATGGGCCATTTCTTTACATAAGTCATTCCTCAAAATGAAAAACTTCCACCAAAGTCCCTCAAATGTATCTTCTTGAGGTACTCCATAGGGCTACAACTGTTATGATCCTACTACACATAAGTACATTATCTCAGCAACTGTAATCTTTTCCAAGAAATCCTTACACATTTCACCAAGTACACTATATCAAAACGTCATCTTCACAGTTCATCCTATTCCAACTCTTTCAATTCCAAATCCTCCCAGTCCAGCACCTCCTCCTCTTCAACTCTACTCCAAACAACTCGAGCAAACCCTCCACTAACTAATTCAGTTGATGTGTGTGGTCATGATACAAGTACACAAAGTTCGCCAATGATTCATTGCCAACTGCAAAGACGTTTCCTACTTCAGTTGAGCACTCATCAAATGAAATTGATCATCACGTTACTCTTCAGAAGGGTATTAGGACTACTCACAACACACGTCATGTTTATAACTTCACGAGTTATCACTGTTTGTTGCCATCATATCATCCCTTTTATTAGCTACTTAACAACTCTCAAAGTATTTACAATTGTGGCAGAGACGATGGCTCATCTGAGTTGGTATCAGGCAATGATTGAGGAAATAATTACCTTACTGCCGATCAAAACAATAGTTGAAAGTCGTTACACTATCAAGATGGGTGTTGATGTGAAGATTGATTGTCTCAAAGCTAGTTTTAGGGGACAAGGTAAAACTAAAACAGATAGAAGAAAATTATCACAGAAGTCCTAAAATCTATAGAAATAAAAACAAAAATAGTGCAAAGGTTCTGTATATGTGATACTAACTAGTCGATATTAAGGTTTAGTTATTGTTGTTACACTTACATTACGTCTAAGGTTTGCATCATTGAATGTCACTGTAGAAATAAATATGAGATTTAGAGAATCATTAATTCAGAGAGAACCCTTTCAAAAAACAAAGTATTTGTAAGCAAAGTAGTATTTTTTGAATGAATCTATTCCAATCCAGCAGATTCAGCTTCCATTTTAACAATTAACCAAGTTAACCTTTCAACTATGCACTACTATTCAAATTCGTTTGAACAAATAAATTGGAATGGTAACAGAGAATTCATGTAGTCAATCCCAACTTTATTAGGAGTTGTGGGGTAGTTTAACAATTCGGTTGATTGATCATAGCTCACAGAACCTAAAGCCCTTGAGCTCCCATTTTTTGGCATCTGCTACGACTATTCAGTAGAATATCATCATTCAACCTATACTTATCTTTAGCTGCACAATTTAATAAAGCATAAACTCTAAGCCTATTAAATATGCCAATCATCAGCTTGTTTCCACCTAGCTGGGAGTTGCAGTTTGAAATTCCTAACTACAACAACTCCCAAGTAAGCATAGAAGAAAGGAGTCGGACTGAACCAACAATAACAAGGATAGTATAGGAGTGGCAAATATCATAGTGCTAGTACTACATTAAAAGTCATTCTCTACCTGATCATAAAGCAATGATAAAAGGTTGCTAGCATCAGCTTTGGATAAACCTTTTTCTGGTATTATCTGAAGCTTTGGGCACTTGTACGGATACCCTGGCAAACACCTAAAATGCAAAGGATGAAGACAGGATGAAATTAGGAGAAATGAATACCCAGAGAAGAATAGTCTATAGACAACAGAGCAACAAAAAGGATAAAACTGCAGCCTGCTAACCTTACTGAAAGAAGAGCCGACACATCGGAATCTTCATAGCCAGCATCCATAGAGTATGGCCTGTTAATTCATGTCTATAACTTTGGTATAAATAAAGAAAAGATAGTACAGAGGAGTTTTATCAGTATTTCTGATGTCCAAAAACCTGAGCTTGATCTGAATCTGTGAAGGTGACTTTGAAATAACTTCACAATCTTCTTGAAATATGGCACACCTAAACATTTTATGAATCAATGAGATGCTAATTAAAACTTCTCTAGAATAATTATCAATTGAAGAATGGTTAGTGTTAAATTTGGCAAAAGTATGTACTACGTAAATAGTAAATATAGAATGATTCTCATATCATGTTATTAGATAAATTAGAAAATTTTGTAGGAATGTAATTATAACCTAATATTTTCTTTCTTTATGCATAATTCCTGTCAAGGTTATTTAAACCCCAATGGCTTGAGGGAATAATCAAGGAACATATCCTCATATTCTCTTCTTCTCTTATTTTACATGGTATCAAAGCTAGGATTTTAGTCTCTTCTCTAATTCTCCCTTTCTTTTCCAGACAAAAGAAGACAGTCTAATATCTGGTTGCTCAGATCGGCCATATCAAACTACTTCTAAATCAGACCTCCCACTTGAATAGTGTACCCACGGACCGGCAACCCAAACTCACTGAAAAGGACGTCGAACGTGCCTCCACGCGCAGACAAGTCTGCAGTTTCCGACGGTGCATCAGTTCATGCTCCTGGTGTGTCACGTGTGGGGAAATTTCCAGACGCTTTTCAGCAAACATTTTCTTCTCTGGTTCGTCTCGTCAGCCCGACATCATCCATCAAACTTCTGTTGCATTCCAACCACCAAAGCACTATCCCGATGGGATTAGATCACTGTTCCGGTAAGATACACTGTTCCAGCAAAAATTTTCTGGTTTTTCTGGTTGCTGGTTATCTCTTCACACCTATTCTAGTACTCTGAAGATTTATTTCTGATTTCTCTAGTTTCTTCAGAGTTGGTTTCTGGTTTCTCTGCCTAGTTTACTCACTCATTTTATAAAGGATAAGTACTTTTCTTTTGTAAGGGGTGAAAATAAGATAGTTGAAAATCATATTAAAGGAAAGTCAATCTTTTCTTCCACACCATCACCAACAATTACTACAATAAAATTAGATAGTAGTGCCAATTATGCTTTTGGGCGAATTATATACAATTTTGGTTTATAGGTCAAGGTTATGAAGATCACTTGGTCAAAGACAAAACCATACTGATATTGGATCATCTGATAGACCACCTTGGATTAAAATTGATGCGCAACTATGTAGCCTTCTACAGAATTCTCTTGACCCAAAGTTAATGTCCTTCCGTACATGTTGCAGATTTCAGTAAAATTGATACCCTAAAGTTCATCTCTTCTACATTATTGCTTGCTTGCATAGTTTTATATCATTTGCAGTTAGTTCCTTTTAGGTTACATTCAGTCCAACCATGGATAATATTCCCTCTTATATAATCCTTATAAAAAAAAGTCAGACTAGCCGTGTGGTAAAATAACTACTCTTTGTTACATGACGACCACTGCACTTTCTAGGGCATTTAAGCCACATCAGAAAGACACTTGTCTATGTCCTAATACTACAGTTTAAATTTTTACAAAGGTATTGTTTCAATAGGTCTATTCATTAGCAACCTTTAAGTACAGGTGATACATGTGATATTGACAAATTTACAGGAGTGGAGTTTTGGAATGTCAAAAAAGCTAGTTCAAAAGAAATACCTACAATCTTTTTCCAATTAAAAGGAGTTCCCTTTGATAATTGAGTTTGGTATACCAAATTTTGTACATGATCATTGAGAAGTAACTACTAGAAGTTGTCCTACCCAAAATTACAAAATTCATTCTAAGGTTCATGGGGATTCATATATGAAGTATGATGGTGTGGTTTGTTTAAGATATCATTAATTACAATCATTGATAATTCCATACTCATATATTTGATAGATAAAATATCAAATCATTGACAATTATACACTCATGTATTTTACATCTATATTACATGAACTTTTCCTTTGCCCTGATAGACCCATGTCATGTGTATAGGTACTCAGTGAAGATGTTTTAAAATACACTAGAAACTTATTGAAACATGAATATGTCTATACCAGATGCTAACCCCATATATTCACACCACATACAGACCCACAGTACCCATGTCCATGACTAGAAAGATGGCAAATACTGTAAATTGAATTAAATAGAGTGAAGTTGAAGAATGACTTACAATGCAGTGAGCTCTTCGGCCACCAACTCAGAATTCAATTCATCAATCGAGTTGTGATCATTGGATGAAGTTCTTCCCTTGCTGCGCCGCCCCGCTCCAGTCTTCTTCTTCTTCTTCTTTGAACTTTGCCCCATTCTTCTTCGCGCCTAAAACGATCACTCCTAAAACGAGCTGAAACTAAATTCGCCTAAATTTGATCCAAAAAAAAAAAAAACTATTCAATAGGGCAGATAGGCAATCGGTAGCCCTTTCAATTTGTATGCCCTTTTTCTGAGATTTTGCATAGATGGAAATGGGGGACAAACTAGAATGAAACCGTGAAAGAATGAGCAATTTTAATAAAATTACAGAAAAGGGCTTAAAATTGCTTTGTTTGAATTCATACAAAATTACTATTCATTCACCGTTTGGCTCAAATATCTTAATTTTAACTTTTTGGCTTAAAAATGCTGGTATTTCTAATAGCTCAAACTTACAAGGTGAATGAAGTGTAAGCTTATATCAAGTATAACTTACATAAATTACATAGTGTAAAGAATAAATTACATCATATTCTTACTCTTTTTTTAATTACAATAATTCCTTAAAACTTATACCTTTCAGATACATAAGTCACCATCTGAATACATTAACTATAATACAAGAAGAATCTTTCCGTTGCGCTAAAAAGGGAAATAAAATCTGAAAATTTAATTAAATCTCATAAATTACGCTTATGTTTCTTCTTATTCTCAATCATACTGAGGCAAATCCACAACGAAAAAATTTTAAATTTCAAATTGCTCCCCCCCCCCCCCCACTATTCAGTGAATAAACGTTTCAGATTTGATTCAAAAACTATTTTCCAAATTTTGGGTTAGCGAGGTGAGTTATAAAGGATACAAAAGTGATGGAATTGTTGTTGGACAAATAATTTTCTTTTGAATCTTCAAGTTCATCGAAGATCCTTTCCATTTTGATTCAAGTTGTTTGGATTTGCTATGTATATCCACTGCTTTTTAATTTTTGAATTTGTATATTCATATATAAGTCGTGATACATTACTGATTACAAATTGATACATTACTAGTTTGATGTATATGCAATGTGTTTTTAGATCCCAAAATTCTTCTTTCCATTCTTCCAAAAAAAATCTAAATTTTGAATCAAACTTGTCGATAAATTGTACGGATACAACATGAACATGTCGATCTTGTTGAGACATTTCCGTATCTGAGAAAGTGAGGTGACGTATGAACGATACAAAAAGGTGATGGAATTGTTGTTGGTCAAAATATTGGTTTGTAAATCTCAAATCAGTTATTGCAACTGAATTAGAGATTGATGAATTGAGGAAAAATTTAGATATTTGATACATCGTTGAGGTGAAGAAACAAGAGTTTGGATTTTCAATGTATCTATTATGCATTGATACAACAAACAAAAAGGTTGAAGAGATGCATAGCTTTGATGGATCATTCATACATTTTATAATGTTGTGTAATCATTTTTTGAATTTCGTTTCCAAGATGGATAATTGTGTATTTGTTCATACATTATTTAATATATGTATTAATGTGCTCTATATTTATTGTATCAAATACATAGCTACAAGATGAACAAGAAAAAATCGAGAAAAAAAAATCAACAATTTGATCTGTTTTGACTTCTCCATCTCAACATTAACTTTAGAACTTTAGAAGACAAATGTACATCCTTCTTCTCCTTCTCCTTCTCAATGTTCACTCTTGTATTTTTTTTTTCACGATTAACAATGACATCATCCATGGATCTCGATCCAAAGTCCTTACCAGAGCCACCAGTAGATTGGCTTTTTCCGCCACAGTCGATTTAGAAGTCGAAGATGTTTCCTTCTTCGACTAATTGGGTAAGCCCAATATTGAAATATGGACCTTAATCCATATGTATCAACGATATTTGAAGATGATAAACTAAAAAAGAAAAAACTAAAAACTGAAGTTGTGGAAAAAGATCTACCTCTTGAATAACTTGAAATCATTAATTGGAAAGAGAAAATATTTGAATTCAAAAATGGATTAATGGGGTAACTGTGGAGAGATTTGTGACGTGAAAAAGGGAGAAAAAATCGTGGAAATTATGTATCCGGTAGTTTTGTTGTCACGACCCAGAAAACAACACATAGAACCCCAAAAGGCACCATGTAAGCCACTTAGCATATCATAACATAAAGCATTAGAACAATAAGAGTAAAATATATTTCAAGTCTTAAAAAAAATTTCATAAAGGCAAAGCGGAAGTCTAGACTTGTCTCAATATAGCCATCTATTACAATACTTGAATCAAAAATAGGGACACAACCCACACTACATAATCCGAAAGGAAAATACATGAATGAAACTTTTAGGATAACATCCGTCCTCGAATCATGACGACTTACCAACAAGCAAGGAGAAATGATCAATTCCAAGCTCTAGCCACAATGGGGGGCCACCTTGATAACCAGACCCTACACTTGGGAAAAAATGTAGAATAATATGGGTTAGTACAAAGATGCACTAAATATGATAGCCATGCATAAAAACCTTGAAAGCATGCTTAATGGGACATTTCATTTGAATGCATGCACTTTGCTAAGTTAAATTATCATTTTGAAAATAGTGGAAAAACATTAGTCATAAGCATAAGAGACATCATAATAAGTCATAGGCTATAACATAGTAGACAATAATCATAACTAGTGAGCATAAGAGATATCATCATAGACATAGGCATAATCAATGCAATCTAGTTCAACATAACATAAGAGAAACATTTCATGAGCCACCTCAAGGCAAGCTTGTGCAATATATAGATAAAATCCCATAATCACACTCATGCTAAGCAAGTCACTTTAGGTCCTCATTCATGTTTACCATCTTTTGATCTCATTCCTAGCTTAGTTCTCATAGACAAAGGAACATTCACTTTTTAGTCAATCATATCAAGGAAAGCAACTTATAGTAACAACCCAAGTTAAGCATCCATCATTACAAGTAGCCCTCATATCAAACATACTTAACAATGGAGCCATAAGCATATTCACTACATAAATCATCATAACATACCATAGATACCCTCAAAGCATACTTGTGCAATACATGAACAAGATCTCATACTCTCACCCATACTAAGTAAAGTTTCTTAAGTAATCATAGTTCATATTTCATATTCTTGTCATAGTGAGAAATTAGCCTTAACAGACATAGACCATGTGAGCTTAACATGTAATCTGGTGTCTACCCCACACCGAAAAGGGGTTGTCCTACTTGCCTAAGGTAGAATCATACTCTTAGCTTAGGTGGATCCACTAGCTAAATACCTATGAGGGCATATAGTTTATGGGCTAGAGAGATTGCTACTACAAACCCGGAGGGAGAGCTTCCACCTCACACAATATTCACTCGCATTAAATTCCCATGGAGTAGTTAATTCTCTATTAACATCATTACTCATGAAAGGGTTCCCTTCGCCTACCAATTCAAGGCACATCATTAGAATAGCTCATTGACTCCTCATGAAAGGGGTGCCATTGGCCTACCGATTCAATACAAAGCCTTAGAATACTTCATTAGTCACTCATGAAAGGGTGCCCTTAGCCTACCGATTCAAGGTCTATCAATTAAGACAACTCTTTAGATCATGCGTAAGCAACTATCACCATCCATGATTATTCTTATTCTTAGATTCATTTAGGTGAGAAAAGCCTTTCAACCTTAGAATCATCATTATGTGAGAAAACCTTTCACAACATATCATATTCATACATAGGTGTGTACTTAAGAATAGTATTTTAACAACACACAACCAAATCACAATCATAATCACTTTACTCTCATATGATCTTTAAACATATACATAAACCTTATAATCATGCATAATTCTCATACTTTGCCCTTCAAGGACCATAAATCATATTCAATTTACACATCTAGAATTACTACATTAGACATGAAAAATAACATTATTCAAATAACTCAATTACTACAAGCAAAATCTCATAATATCCTTCTTTCACCAATCCACCCACATCATAAGTCATAAATTGAGAATATGGAAATTTCATGGACTCTTGGGAGATTTCATCATAAAAATCATAATAATCATCAATTCAATCATAATATAAAGTAATTAAATCATTAAAATCGTTTTTGGAAAAGAATCCATGACTTGGAGTCAAAATCCTAGCTTTTTAGGGATTTATAACTTTGAAATTGGAAGTTTGAAGGGCTCCATGGATGAATGACTACCATACCTTAGCTATGAATCTCCAAAGAAATTGAGTAGAAAAGCTTGATCCGTCAAACCCTAGCTTCAACTTTCTTCTTCTTTGGAGTTCTAGAGAGGGGATTTTGGAGAGGATGAGTTCTTTTGGGATTTTAGAAAGGGGAACCCATCGGCAGCCCCTAAATTTGGCACCAATTTTCACTTAGACACCTCAAGTAGGCTTTGTTCATTTTAAACACCTCAAGTAGGGGTCTGTTGTGTCATTTTGACACTTTTTATATTTTCAAAATCACATATTAAGTGCGTACATCTAGACGCAAGAAGAAGAAGAAAGAGGTGAGGGCATGGTGTTTGGGATCTGGAATAAAGAAAAAAAGAAAGTAAAATTGAGTTATTAAAAAATAAAATAAAATTTTTACGTGTCACATATCAATTCGTTTATTTTTCCACATAAGAGCCTCTGTATGTACGCACTTAATATGTGATTTTGAAAATATAAAAAGTGTCAAAATGACACAACGGACCCCTACTTGAGGTATTTAAAATGAATAAAGCCTACTTAAGGTGTCTAAGTGAAAATTGGTGTCAAATTAAGGGGGCTACCGATGGGTTCCGCCTTTTAGAAATAATGATTTGGATGAGTTAGTTTAAGAGTCTAAAAGCCTTATATAGGTGTTTAAAAATAGATTAAAACGATCTCACTTGATATTAATTAAAAATAAAAAACCCCAAAGTACCCCTAGACTTAACCGCCAAAAGGCAATTTCCAGGCCCCACCCACGACCCTCACTGACGGACCGTGGTTGGACCCACAGCCCGTGCTGGTGAGGTGTGGGTTGAGTTACTGGAACTTGAAACTTGGCCCTTGACCCATGAGACCAAACCACGAGGCGTGGGTCCTGCCGTAGGTCATGGTCTTGGGCCGTTTTCTCTTGGTCCTCCTCAAGGATCCATGGTTGGTCCTTGGGGTTGGAACATTGACGTTCTAACATGAAAACATTTATTTTAAGGTACAGAAAGGTCATTCAAGGCTCTAACCCTAACGTCAAGATCTAGTTTAGCCTACTAATTTTCGGGATGTTACATTTGTGTTGCGCTAAAAAATAAGGGATTTTGAAAAATTTTAGAACTTGTAGGGAATAGTAAAATTTATGGGAAAAATGTATGTATATAGGTAATTTTCCCTTGGATCAAATCTCACCGTTTAAGGGCATTTTAGACCCTTCTATATTAATTTTTTTTAAAATTATTTAATTTATGGGCTCGTATGATTGGCCTGATTTTGGGTTTCATGGTAAATTAAAAACAAAAAAAAGTAATCATCTACCGTCTACACTCATCTCCCCTCCCCCCTGCCCCCCACCCCCCACGCCTTCTCTCTCTTCCACTTTTCTTCTTCTTGATTGTCCACTATTTTAAATTAATTTTTTTCAAGTAATGACGAATTAAACAAGGGAGAAAAAATGATGACATTCATTTATAAATATTTAGTTCAATAGTAGGTGATTTAACTAAGCAACTATGTACATATACTATATTTTTTTCTTTTGTATGTATTCAAAATTCAAAATAAAAGAAAGAAAATAATTTATTTTCATATCTTCACCCACCATACAAATTAAAAGAATATGAATATGTAAGTTCATTTCAAGTTTAAATCCTTGATATCCTAATTAAGAATGAGAGACTGTGAAAAAAAAGAAATGAAAAAGGCAATTGTGTAATTGAAAGAAAATTTTATATTAATAAAATATAGTAATTTTTTTTAGATTGACAATCACGCGGGGCGTGTATCGATTTTAATTAGATCTCCAGTTATGAATTGGGTTATAATAAATTGAGATTGATTTAAAATAGGTCACTAGTAAGATATCGTGAAATTAATATTTCTTTAAATATTATTTTCAAGCATATTGTGTCAAAATATGAATCATGTATAGTTTTTATTATTTATTTGAGAAGGATTTAAATTTAAACCAATCAGATTAGACAACATAATAAATAAATATTTAATAATTTTACTTTAGAGGAGCTATTAAAAATAATGACAAATATTAGCCAAAAGTTTATATCAAGAGTATTTTTGAGCCAAAAGGTAAACGTTAGGGATATTTGAGGGTCGAAAGGTGGATGAAGGTAATTTTGTACTAATTTAAATAATTGAGGAGCAATTTAGACATTCTCCATCAAATATATTTTTAGTTATATTTTTTTACAAGAAATTTGAATATGTATATTTTTTAATTTTAACACATAATTTATTTTTAATAAAAATAAAAATTCGGACGCCTAAAGCAAAAATATTATTTTCCAAAAGTCCGCCCTGATCATTGCCATAAGTTGTTCAAGAAAAAAAAAAAAAAAAAGAAACGTTGCCAACTATAAGAAATTTGACCAAAATAAATTTTGACTTTTGAGATAATTAAAAAGATATATAGATAATATTCCTGTTTTATATACTTAATATAAATATTTTTCCTAACAATACCATACCTATTTTGGGAGAAGACTAATGAGGCCATTTATAGTTTAGACACCCCAAGGGAATAACAAAAAGTTACTTGTGCTTTGGGGTTGCTTGGGGCCAAGAACTGTTCAGCTTTGACCTTATGTATTTGAACTTTGACGCATTTGAATTCAAGCTAGCCCCACTCCAAAGCTAGTCCAATATATTATTTTGAAATATCTATTTTATTAAATTAATAAATAATTTTATATTTAGTTTTTAATTTGTTGCTTTTATTAATTATAATCATTTCTTTATTGCATTTTCAAGACATTGTATTTATTAAATTCAAAGAATGATATAATAAAATTATCCTTCTATGAGAAAGTAATATTTTATTTATTTTAGTTTGCTCTTTATGTTAAATTTTATTTTAAAAGATATTTATATTCTTATTTTAATACTAATTTTTCAATTTTAATTTTCACACATGACATATTTAAAGTGATAAATTTAAAAATATTTAAATACATTCTACATACTTCCTCCGTTCATATTAATCCTTTTCACTTTAGATTTGACGTCCTTTGAGAAACTAAATAAGTTTATCATTGTACTATTATTTAGTGTTTTCTTAAATTCAAATTTTCAATCAATGGACATGAATTAATTACTTAATTTTTCTACGTTGATCAAATATATATTTTCAAAAATAAAATACATAAAATAATATCATTTATACTGAAAAAACAAATATTATTATTTTTAATAAAAACAAAGAGTACACTCATTTTTTTATTTTGTTAGAATTTGTGTGAAATCAAAATAGTCAAAATAATGGGAACGTGAAAGCCGGTGAGATTAGATTCCGTGTGTGTGAAATCAAGTCTGTGAAAGCGGCCTACCTAAGGCAGGTTTATTCCTTTTTAAATGAAGGGGAACCATCGGTAGCTCCTAAATTTGGCGTCAATTTTCACTTAAACATTTTAAGTATGTTTTGTTTATTTTAAACACATCAAGTAGGGGTCCGTTATGTCATTTTGACACTTTTTCTATTTTTAAAATCACATATTAAGTATGTACATCCAGACGCTCTTACATGAAAAAATAAACGAATTGATATGTGACACGTGAAAATTTTATTTTATTTTTTAAAAACTCAATTTTACTTTTTTTTTTCTTTATTCCAAATATCAAACCCCTTGCCCTCACCTCTTTCTTCTTTTTCTTACGTCTGCACGTACGCATTTAATATGTAATTTTAAAAATAAAAAAATATCAAAATGACACAACAAACCTTACTTGAAATGTTTAAAATGGTGTCTAACTAAAAACTAATACCAAATTTAGGAGGCTACTAATGGTTCCCTAAAATGAATGAAGAAGGATGTATAGAGGAGAAGCATGTTGGGTACTTAATAGGCTTGTTGTGTTATATGTATAAGAATCTATTGATACATTTTTGCACTTGATCCACTATGATGTGAGTTGTTATTCAAATTGGATTTGAGTGTAAACTGTATTGATATATAGTTGAGGTCTTCAATCCATTAAAATGTTCCAACAGATTGGATCCACAGTGGGTTCTTGGATTCACAAGAAGATCGTCGATCCTCTTTTCCAAATTCTCCGCAGGTAACCTTTCCTTTTCAACTGATAAGCCTCTCATTATAATTTGATCTATCACAACATTTGCATTGACTTGCTGATTTGTAGTTGATTTGTTTGTTTTGGAAGGGGTGCAGAGCCAAAACAATTGGCATTCTCTGGGGCTCTTGGTGCTACATTGGGTCTCTTTCCCATCTGTGGTATGTTTTACTCACTCCTCCTTACCAACATCTACTAGTAGTATTGTTTTGTCATGTTTTCATTATCACGTTAACCTATTTCTAACATACCGTGTCAAGTCAAACACTATCATACAAGGGAGACAGTAATAAATTTTGTCAAGATTGATGAAATGGAGTTGCTCTTTAATATCCCAGTTTTTTTTCCCACTATTTCTATGAAAGCTTTACATTTTTACTACCTTGGGCTCAATTCGTTAGGATGTGAAGTTGCAAGAGGGGGACACAAAGATGTTCATAATGTTGTTGAGATGGATTGCCTCAGTTTGTTGACATTAGATGTATAGAATGCCCAATTCAAAATCTCCACATTTGGTGCTTTACAAATCAAAACAGGTCAAAAGTTGGACTTTGGTTGGGTCTTGAGCTCATATACTCGGTATAGTTGAATTGCATTCGTATTAGACTTCTGATTTTTCTCAAGTTTCAGAGGTTTTTCGAGATAATTTTAAAACTAATTGTGAAGGAAAATATTAGTGATGGTGGTATTGGATATGACAATGCAACTACCAACAGACACGAAGCAACATATGATTATTTATCAGCCCAACCTTTATCTCTCTAAATCAAGGGATGACATCAGGTCCTCCCAAACTGTGTTGCTCGGACTCTTCAAAAATGTCGATGGGTGTGTATCGGATCCTCCAAAAATAGTGTATTTTTCAAGGATCCAGCACTGGTGCGGCAACATCTTTCGAGCAACTTGGCTCCCTGATTGTCTAAAGCCAATTAAAAGCTTCCTTTTGCTTCATTAGTTAATGATATCCCTTTAAAATAAAGTTAGAATCTATTTGAAAATTCTAGATACAAAACAGAAAAATTTAGTAGTAATAAATCTTTGGAGTTGGGTGTGAAAATGGAGTCAAACATGACCTTGGGAAAGATTTGGCAGCAAATACTATCATCTACAGATGAGTAGTGGAAATTGCAACAGATGGGGATGCATATGTAAATTTGAGTTATTCAAAGTTTCATTGTGTAAATCTAATTACTCATCTAGACGAAAGGACCTCAATGATGTCGATCTGTCAACGGAATCAACATAACCGTTTTTAAGCATTAATATTGCAAGTTCTGATTGGTTTCTTAGCTTTCTGGCTAGTGGCTGTAAGTGATTAACTGGAATATTTTTTTTGCTATGGTTGCCTGCCTACAATCTGCTTTACTTTGACAGGGGTTGCGGTGTTTCTATGTGGCGTAGCTATTGCAGTACTTGGATCCTTGTGTCATGCACCAACTGTGTTGTTGGTCAACTTCATTGTTACTCCCATTGAGCTCAGGTACATAATAGAGGGGCTTTGTCTAATACATCTTTTTTTAGGTCACAGAGACTGATGTACCCTCCCCCTCCTCCCTCCCCTCCTCAAACTTTAAAAAGTCAGTATCAAAGTACCTTTGATGATTGGAAAGATATTCACCGAACCTCAAATATTATGAAATACGGATTCCTATCATGATTTGATTAATTGGTTCTTCCATAGATGTTCTTGTTGCTCAGACTTCTTTTCATCATTTTCTGAGTTGATAGATACAAAAGAGTTCTGTGTTATCTAAGAGATTGAGGAATAAAATAAGAGAACTGGTATGTGCTGAAATGTTGCAAGTTTTGCTTCTGTTTCTGTTGGTTCATGTTTGAATGGAGAATCTGTTGTTGTTCTTCATTAATATTCTATTTAGTAAAATGCAATATGCTGTTTTCATTTATATGAATTTAGCAAACACTTCAAGTTCAGAAGTGTTGGCATCTGTTCTAATTATTATATTTGATTCAGCAGCGAACCTGTATAATGGTGGGTGGCTGAGAAGAAAGGACTTCACATTAAATATACAAATGCCATAAATAACATGTATGAAGGAGTTATCACTAGCGTGAGAACATTAGTAGGAGATACCAAAGAGTTTTCTATAACAGTGGGTCTACACCAGGAATTGGCATTGATTCCCTGCTTGTTTACCCTAGTTATGGGTGAGCTAACTAATACAATACAAATGATGTCTTGCGGTGTATGCTATTTGTTGACAGTATTATGCTAATTGACGAAACCAACTAGTGTGTCAACCACACGCTGGAATTTTGGAGAAGCACCTTAGAGAGTATGAGTATTAGGATAAATAAAAGTAAGATCAATACATTTTTTTTTGATAATGGTAACTGTATATTCACACCAAAAGGCCCATCACTTAAAAGCTGACGGGGTGGGATTTACAACCCTAGAGAGTATAATTAAGACCAAAGTCTAGATAGGAACTTTATAATTGTCCTATGAAATCAACTAGGCTATTTGTCCCCGCCACTATAGCTTGTTTACACCAAAAGTACAAAAAAACTTTCACTCTTCATCTTGATCTTCTGGAGACTGCTCACTTTCCACCAAACACTTCTCCACCAATCTTCTTGTGATCCTCTTCTTCCCAACTTTGCAGCATTTCAAATGAGGTCCTTGGCATTACCCAGCTTATCCCAATTATACAGAAGAACATGTTCCACAAATTTGCAGCTGTTTTGCAATGCATGAATAAATGACTATTTATCTCTTCCTCTTACTCACACATAAAACACCTTGAGCAAATCCGGATACCTCTTCTCTGTACTACTTCGTGGGCTAAACAAGTTCTCTTAATCACCAACCAGATGAAGCATGAAACTTTATGTGGTATTTTAACTTTCCAGACCAATTTCCATGGCCATTTTGCATTGCAAGTTTAGTTAGTATGAGAAGAGCGAAGTTGAGATGAGATTAGAAGGGTTGCAGCACTAACTGCAAACGATTTTGATTTCTAGGCTTGTTGTTTTAAGAAATTGAATGATAGATGAAGATGTTACTTATACAATTAAAATCAGATGGTTGAAATGGAAAAGTTTTATTGGGGCATTATGTGATAGAAGGATGCCTATCAAGGTGAAAGATAGGTTCTCAAAATAGTTATAAGACTGACAATGTTATATGTAGTGAATGTTGCACTGCTAAAGTGTAATGTATCCACAATACGAGTGTTGCAGAGATACAAATACAGATATGGATGTGCGGCCATATAAGATCAGATAAAATTAAAAGTGACTACATATACCAAAAGGTGCTAATAGTACAGATCGAGGATAAATGAGAGAAGGTCGTTTGAGATGATTTGGACATGTCCTGCTCAATTTACAGATGCACCATTTTATAGGGAACGAGGTAGACCTAAAATTATATGGAAGAAAGTTGTCTTAAAAGAGCTATAATTTTTTGGGAATCAATGTAGACTTGATTAAAGATAGGACAAAATGGATGAAGAAGATTCATATATGTGATAACTACTACTCCCTCTATCCCATTTATGTGGCATAGTTGAGATTTAGAGATCAAACTTCTAAACTTTGACCGTGAATTCAAACATAGAATCGTTAACTTATTATGAGATAAAATTTATTTATTTGACTAATTAATGACTTCAAATATTCATATAAAGATTTCGATCAAAGAAAAACTTAATTGACTCTTGAAATTTCAATTGTGCCACATAATTTGGGATGGATAGAGTAGTTGAGAAAAAGTTTTAGTCTTGTTAGTTGGTTGATTTTGGACCTGTTCCTTTTATGGGAGTATTTTGGCCTTATTATAGATTTATATGAAAGTAAAAATATAGAAATTTATTATTATTATTATTATTTTTACTATTATTTAAATATATATTTAACATATCTTTGACTTTTATTATTTTATCTGGTAATGAGTTGAATTTAGATGAAAAAACATATTCAATGAGGATTCAAATTCCCCGAATTACTTTGGGACTGTGGCATAGTTGTTGTTGATGCAATATTGAACCAATTTGAGCTCCAACCTATCAAATTGAAAACAAATCTGAGCATTTAAGTGCGCTAACAAAGAAATTTGAGCATAGACATTCTGTACGTTCTCTCATTGTATATTAAGTTGTTACCTGTTTGCCAGTAAAATTTGCACGCCGAAAAAGTTAAAAGGGACAAAAATGTATGGATCTCTTTTTCTTGATTTGGGTGGAGGGATCAATATTTCCTGCCTATGATGTTTACAATCACGTTTTGTTCTCAAAAGCCTGAACCTGTGATGACTTTTTCAGCAGGACTTTTGGGGTTGGAGGGGAGGGAGATTCTTCCATCAGGATAGATGCATGTTTACGTGCACACATTAGGTCTTCCTGTATCGGACAATAGCTGGTGTCAGTTTGGGGTTCACTCAGGAGAGGAGAGGATTGCTTTTTAGCTTGTAGTACAATTAGGATAGATGTAGTGAATTGTTATTTGCTTTCACCTGATTCTCGGTCTTCCTCTCACCATGTGTTGACTATAATTAATTTCATCATTTCTTTATGTGCCTCCCATTTTTGCAGTTTGGTGATTCCTTTCCTACGTTTAGGTGAATATGTGAGTGGTGGACCTCATTTTGCTTTGACCTCAGATGCATTAAAGAAGGTCTTCACTGGTAAAGCTTCGTGGGAAGTCTTGCTGAGCATTTACCATGCGGTGGGTAAACAAGTTTCTCTCATTTGAAGCATCTTTTCCTCGCTGTCTTTCTCTTATTAGTATTATCTTCTGATTGTTGCACTGTGATGGTCTACTTATTGAGCCTTAAATCCATAGTGTAATAGTAGTAAGAAAGAATGTACTAGGAAGTGGCAGTAATCATAACTTGCCAATGGATAACATGTAAATTTATCAGCATCATTATGGCTGTGGATTTTATG
The DNA here is from genome assembly GCA_037074985.1 of Solanum bulbocastanum. Classification (NCBI taxonomy): domain Eukaryota; kingdom Viridiplantae; phylum Streptophyta; class Magnoliopsida; order Solanales; family Solanaceae; genus Solanum; species Solanum bulbocastanum. Next base: position 32,116,131 of record CM073607.1, read on the forward strand.
TGATTACGCTGCATCCAAGAAATTATTACTGCAGTCAATTATTAGACAGGGTCTCTGCTGTAATCCCATGTTGCTTCCTGTCTATTCCTTTGTATTTTTCCTCTTTATTTGTAGATTAAGTGAGAGACAAGAATACATATGTTCTACTGATTCTTCAATAGTGAACTATTTTACAGTTGTTGGGCTGGCTTGTTGCTGTACCATTCATCCTGGCAGGGGTTTATATACTGTTTTTGCCATGTTTTACAATCTTGGTTCGTAAATTCAGTAGCCTTCCGCCAAGCAAAATCACTAATGTTCCTTCAAGCCCCAAGAGAGCTGTTCCTCCAAGCCCAAGAAAAGTTGTTCAACCCCTTACAGAAGTCAGGGTCAAAGTGAGGGATGTTTAATGGACATAGAAATCAGTGTATACTTAAATGGTAAATGAAACTTCAACGATTCCGGCATTTCTGTACATGTATCAAGTTCAGAGAAATTGACAGTGAAAACTGCTGCAAGTTATATCAAAATTATGATTCTCTTACAATTACCCTTCTACAGCAGGCAAGTATTTTCTTTGAATTTGGCAATATATTTGACAAGCATTTCTTGTCGTCGGTATAATTTGAAGAGATGCATGCAATTTGGATCTAACTTGGGAAAAGGGCCTAAAATACCCTTAAACTATTGGAATTAGTATAAAAATATCCTCCGTTAACCTATTGGCTCTATAATACCCTTAATGTCTATCTTTATGACCCTATAATTCCCTTATTATAAACAACCCAATTAACAAATATAATTATAATTCTCATTTAATGCGTGACATCATGTGATTCTTTGAAAATTTAATTAACTAAAATTAAATCTCAACTAAAACCCAAATCCACCCATTAATTCCTACCCGCTCTACTAGAAACCCATTTTCCCTTCTATTTTTCTCTGTAGAATAAACAGTGATTCAAGTTGAATTTTTCATGGATGAATCAATTCTTGATAAGAATCATACTAGAAGAAAGAGTGTTTGCATCTCTGAAATTCGTTAATACACGTTGTAATTGTTCCCATCTTGAGAACTTGTCTCTCGCAGAGCATAAATTGTGAATCTTCAATAAATTTGAGTTAGTCTCAGATCTCTCTTCTCCAAACTCACAGCTAAAACTTAGGAAGACTTTGCATCTTTTGGTGCATCTTTCTCTTCCAAATCACAATAGATGCTTCAAGACTTGATCTATCATTCTATAAATAAAATACAATCAAAAGATCTCATAAAGAATCAATATATTAAACTCTATCTTCCCTTTAAAATGTCTCCAAAATTAGTGAGTGCCTGTGTGCTCCTCACCTTGAGGAGAGACTCAAAGATAGTTTTCAGGGACTTCCATTAATTTTGCTAGTATTTGGGCATTAATCGCCATGGATACTTTGACTACTTGGTTCACAACATTGAATCACCATTTATTTTAGGACTAGCTCAAATTTCTAGTTGGGGCAGGTAGAAATTAATAGCTAGATGGATCCAGGTTTGGGTTGAGATTTAATTTGTTTAGTTAATTAAATTTTCAACGAATCACACAATGCTACGTATTAAATGAGAATTATAATTATATTTGGTAATGGAGTTGTTTGTAATAATGGCAATATAGGGCCATAAAGATTGACACCAAGGGTATTATAGAGCCAATAGGTTAACGGAGGGTATTTTGTACTAATTCCAATAGTTCAAGGGTAAATTACGATCTAACTTTTAAGTTACGTTTTATTTATGATATTTGAATAGAACTTCAACTACAACTTAAAATTTTGACCAAACTATATTAATATTATGTCTTTAGTATACTTTTATTTGTCGTCTGATTTGTCAACCATATGATTTGTAATTGTAAGTTTCCGCACGACGCCCTAATTACTTTCGAACCCAACAAAAAGTTGTTTGGAAAGAAGAAGAAGTATCCCAGATGATCATCAACAAAGACCTGCAATATGTTGTAGTAGGGAAATTTGTATGGTTTACCTGATATTCAAGAGCTAGGTAATTTGATGCCCAAACAATATGAATTAAAATGGGAGGTTAACATAGGATTTTTAAATAATCGTTACATGCATATTACAAGACTAAGTTAATAATCTATTGTCCAAACCACTTTTTTACTTCACACATAAGTAATAAGAGCCCTTAAATGAGGAAGAAACTATGATTGCAATTGCTTGGATCTTATTCCCATCTTTACCTCCAAATTTGTTAAGGATGCAGTATTCTCATTGGCATCGGTGATAGAAAGCCTTTGTAGGTTGATATTGTAACTCGCAACAAAACAAGACCTAGTTGTGCTAGGGTTAAGATAAAAGTGGATTTGCTAAGTGAATTTCCAAAACGCGTTAATGTTAGGAATGAAAAAGTAAATAAGGGAGAATTAATAAAATCAACTATGACTGCATCCCAACTATTGCAAGAATTGTAAGTTTCAACGGCATGGCTTGGTTATTTTTCTTGCTTTATATCCATTATGCCCGCATTTTGTGGTAGTACACAACCTTTCATAGTGTAAGTGCCCATTTAGATTAGCTAATTTTTTGATGTCTTTGACTTTTAAGCACTTTTTTTAATTTTGGAAAGGTTAAAAAGTGCTTTCAAGCGAAAAAAGAAGTTAAAAAAATAAATCAAAAGCCAAAATTAAAATACCCTCTATATGACTTAGAAATTGCTTTTTATCCAAACAAGCCCCAAGTCTATTTTCCCAAAGAGTTGAAGTTCTATACATTAAGAGTCGTCAATTGAAAAATAGTAGTTATTCATAATTAAGGAAATTAGTAATATGAAAGATAAGACCAATAAGACAAGTAACCTGCTATTATAGGATAAATAAAACATTCTCATAGCACTGCCATTGTAGTATATGAGTTAACTCCTCTCCAGAATAAGCCGTTCATCTACTAATTTAGGAATAAGAAGAGGAACTAATAGATAAAAAATTATCCTTCATAATAATTGTGATAAAAAGATGAACTAGAAATCAAGTGCATAGCTTACCAAGAACTGGCAATATAGTCAAAGGCGGAGCTGGGTAGGGGTTCATGGATTCGGATGAACCGAGTAGCTTTTCCATAACCCTATATTTGTACTAGAGTATAATTAAATATATATGTATATTAATTTGTGAACCCCTAACAAAATTGATTGACAGTTATTAACGAAATTTAAAAACCCCAAACTCAACTCTTAATTCTGATTTCACCTTTGATTATATAGTAGTACAACAATAATCTCCTTTACAGCAATAACACTGGCTGATCTATAGGCCCAATCTGTCAGGAACTTATCCTAACGCCAACCTTTTTCATTAGTGAACTTCAAATTGCTGCCTGCAAACAGTCTAAAATTAACATTTCACGAATCCATTTTAACAATATCTATCAGCAATCGCTCCCGAAGCTTCAATCCACATGTAGCGGTCAAATGTGGCGCTACTTCAACATGTAAAGATGATAATGCGAGAAAAGAACACTTAATGTTGTATTCGTTAGCCGATTGGTGTTGGTATCCTATGTCCGTCCTTCTATGTCTTCTAAAACCAACTATTTAGGCAAATGATTTATTGCATATGTAAAACTGAGGCCTCTTCCGCTTGCAATCCTTGGTTTACTTTTCCCATTCCACTAGCAGAGCCCAAATATTTTCAGTTGACCTATTTTTTGAATAATATAACTTTGTCCTCAAGGGGACAAAGAAAAACCTTCCGTGAGACATTGTGTCCTCACGTCTTGCATAAGGCGTTGCAGTAAAGAAGGACTGCTTGTAACAATAGCATCCACCCGCTCAAATAACATTTTCTTCATGGAGTCCTCATCATCAACAGTCCATGCATAAACCTTTTTATTCCTCCTGTTGCAATTAAGAAAAGCACAAAGGTTAGATAACTGCATTTGTGCACCAACAGTAAGTGCTGTTATGATGCATCTATGTACCATGTAACTGATTAAGTTCATACCCCTGGAGAATTTTCATGAGATTCTCGTCAATTAAAGGATGGTAAACACCAACAACTGCAGCACCTCTCATTCTTAATAACTTCATTCTAGTTCCTGTTGAAGGGTCTATCATGACAATGTAACCAACCTGCAGAACTACCACACATCACCCTCACATAAAACAAGCTACAATCAGTTCAAATTCCAACTTATCTAGATCAGAATATATAGGAATAGCACTTCAGCCTGCAAGTATATGATGCAACAGGAGTTTGTAAACCTACACCAAATTTAGTGTATGCTAGTCAAACCACTGTTTTATTTTAAGCTTTAGGTCAGCCAAAGTATTACTCTGTCCCAAATTAAGTCTTAATTTCTACTTCCAGTGTCCCAAAATCAACTCCACCTTCATGGAGGCTTTTCCTGTCATTGACAATACTTTTTCTTCATACCATTATCCAAAAGACACTATGGGATCCACTTTCGTTCTAAAAGTACTCAATGTTTTCGAAAAATCAACTTTACCTAACTTTTTGAAACCCAACCCCCACCCCCTCTTCATTCAACTAGGATTTTACATCCAATTTGTTTCTTAATAGTCGTTTCCAAACCACATAAGACACCTAATTTGGAATGGAGAGTACTATTTAAGGAATAGCAATAGACACCATGAAAATAATTTATGATTTAGTATTAAGTTAAACAGAGAGCAACCATGCCCCTATTTTTTCCAAATTGATAGTTTTGAAAAAAAGATTTTTTCCAAGTAAAGTGAAATTTTGAAAAAGGATTATTTATTTTACACAGTCACCCCTTGGAATTGAGTTTTGGTGTTCCAAGTCACCTTATTTGAACCCCTATTCAAAAGGAAATTGACTCTATTTTTATTGGTCTGTGAACTAAGAGTCTAGGTAAAGAATTCTATTGACCGAGAGGAAGGGTGTAAGGCACCCCTCGAGTCTCATGGTTTTAACACAGTCGTTTTATTGACTTGATATAATTTTGGATACATTATATTTATTAGCCTAATAATTAAAAAAAAAAATTATTTACATTTCTTCTATGATAAAAAAGAACTCATTAAAAACTGTCTTATTTAATTTACATGTTGTATATTGGTAGTAGTGCTTTCAAACCTTGCCACAAATTGTTTATTTGTTTGTATCTTGCATCTTTAACACATTTATGAAAACATTTTCATTTTTCCAAACTTAAACACATATTTAGTTTTAGGGCGGGTCATTTATTCATCTCTTGTCAATTCGACACAATTAAACTTATCTAATTTATTTTATGCTATTTTTTCTTTTAAAAAAAAACTATCTTTATTTTTTTAAAACAATTGGAATTTGAGTTACATAAATATGTGACCTTAAAGACTTAGATTAAACCAATAAAAGAAAATAAATATTCAAACCCATCAAAGCAACTAACTGAAGTTAATATCATGAATATTTTAACAAAGTACTCGAATTTATTAAAATAGCAACTGAGCCAAAAGCAAAGGATTAAACGAGACATGATATTAAATCTTTGGTTATTGTCATGTGAGATAGTCTCCATTTACAATATCGAATTTCAAATAATATAAACTTAATTACAATTTTCATCAATTACTAAAATAAATCAAGTTTTGACATGTCTTTCTTTATCATTAAATATTTTGCAAGACACTCATAACAATACATTTTTTATTTACAGCCTAATCAATTCCTACAAAAAATAATAAACATAGTCAAGTCAAACTAGTTTTTTTTTAATAAGCCAGTGATAAATTAATACAAGACAAATCAGTAAGATTGAAACTTTTTTCCAAACTTAATTACTTTGGCGAAGGGCTTTCCCATTGCAGCAAGCAGGTAATGAAAGTAGTCGGGAGGAAAACATCAATCAATTCATGATCCTTCATTGGTGGTTTGACTCTAGTTGCCTGCTCTCTCCATTTTATGGCGTATTCCCTAAAGCTTTTAGTTGATTTTTTCTTCATATTAGCGAGAGAATTGTGAACAGGAACGATGTCAATGTTATATTGAAATTGCTGGACAAAATCCTGAGCCATGTAAATGAGAAATATCTTGATCAATGAACCATTCTGAGGCCACCCCTGTCGGACTTTCTCCAAAGTATGCCATAAGGAGTTCTTCTTATCCTCCTGCTCCCCTTCGTTGTTATATGGTCACCATGACCGCTATACTTGTCGAACTTCGGTGTTTTGAACCCAATAGGTAGGTGAGCATGCATAAGTCCTTAAATGAGACCCTCTTGTGCCCTCCTAGTCGTTGCATATTCCTTATACTTTGCTCCAGACTCCTCATCTTCGTTCTTAGTAGTTTTCTCAACCTCGACAGAGGAACTGTATTGATGAGTGTGGTGGTAAGAGTCAGGAATTTTAAGAATCAACTTAGAGGCATAATCTTGGTCATGTTGATCTTTGGATGGAGGATCATCATTGGGTTTTGGTACCGGTGTTGGTTGGGGGATTGTATTAGTCTATGTAGTATGCATGAAAAGTGGATTATTCATCATGGGTGGATTCAACTGGCATACCGCGGAAGTTCCAGCACTACTGGGTGTGTTAACGTATGGGCCAAATCCAGATGGATAAACTGGGTCAGTTGTCGAAACTTGGATAGGAAATGATATTTGCATTCAGATAATCATGAATTGAAGAGGAGCTTGTCCATTCATCCAAGCTTCGTACATTTCAGCCATTTGTTGTCTCAATAACCTTACTTCTTCTACTAATTCTTGTGAAACTATCTGATTTTGGACTTCCTCATTGTCCGACTCTATTCCGTCTTCGCAGGTCATTTTTCCTTATGACCTTGTGTAGTATGGATGAGATGTCAACTTAAACATAAAGCAACCACGTTTATAAACAAAAACAAATGTGTTAGTGTTCAACGCTTTGCAAATATTAATCACACGTTGTATGTTATGCACCTAAATTATTTCCATAATGAGTTTCAGAAGGCTTTTATGTTTCATCCCGGCTTTAGATGAATTTATTTTAACGACTCTCTTATGTCTTTTAGTCGCATAATTTACTCGTTTGGGTATCTTGAAAGTATTTCGATTGAACCCGTCGAGGGTTGCCTACATATCATGTGAACATGAATCAGATCAGTACGTCGTTCATGGAGGGAAAGTGTTTTGAGCACAACATTTATTTAACTAGAAGAAAACATCATTAAATCCAAAGTATTATTAAAACAAATAACCAAAATAAAAGTACTTAAAATTGCAACAACCTCGACGAAATGGAAATAACAATTATAAAAGAGGCCCTCTCTAGGAGTTCTTGACCATCAATTTCCTCCTAGGCTCAAACAGACTTTGAACAAGGCTTTTGGCAGATGATGGGCTAGTGCACGTGCCTGTCGACCAAGACTCTCATCACTTCGATGGAGATAACCACCATAGGCATCAATTAAGTTCTCCGTGAGTTGGAGCACTTGTCATTTGGCTTACTCCATATTCTCATGACAGTTTCGCAACCAATCTTGTGTAGTATCGACCGCGTGGTTCAAATTCTCTTCTCGTGCCTGAAGCTCTTCGATTTGGTCATGAAGCTCGTCTCCATCCATTGGTTTCTTTCGGTCGCAACTTTTGCTTGATATAATGTGAAACACTTTGCTATATCCCTTTCTCGTTCCATCGAAGCTTTTAACTGATTCTGCAACCTAGACTGTGTGTACATTAATAGGGTCTTTTCTTATCCTCCTATTGCTCTATAGCGCCTGTGACAATGCCCAAATCCTCATGTAATGCTTGAATGGTGAAACGATGTTCTCTCTCAACCCGTTGCTGAACCATCCTTACTCTACCTTCAGATCTTGCATCATATTGCATGTCTTCCTTCTGACCATTCGTCGTCTTATTGATGCAAGATCTGAAGCTAGAGTAAGGATGGTTCAACAATGAGTTGAGAGAGAACATTGTTTCACCATTCAAACATTACATGAGGATTTGGGCATTGTCACAGGCGCTATAGAGCGACAAGAGGATGAATTTAAAAAAGAAAAGACCCTATCAATGTACACACAGTCTAGGTTGCAGAATCGGTTAAAAGCTTTGATGGAATGAGAAAGGGATATAGCAAAGCGTTTCACATTATATCAAGCAGAAGTTGTGATTGAAAGAAACCAATGGGTGGGAGAGAGAGACGAGCTTCATGACCAAATCGAAGAGCTTCAGGCACAAGAAGAGAATTTGAACCACGCGGTCGATATTACACAAGATTGGTTGTGAAACTATCATGCGAATATGGAAGCCAAATGACAAGTGTTCCAACTCACAAAGAACTTAATTGATGTCTATGGTGGTTATCTATCGGAGTGATGAGAGACTAGGTCGACATGCGCGTGCACTAGCCCATCATCTGCCGAAAGCCTTGTTCAAAGTCTATTCGAGCCTAGGAGGAAATTGATGATCCAAAACTCCTAGAGAGAACCTCTTTTATTATTGTTATTTCTTTTATTTCCATTTCATCGAGTCTATTGCAATTTTAAGAACTTTTATGTTTTTATTTTGGTTATTTGTTTTAAGAATACTTAGGATTTGAATGATGTTTTCTTCTAGTTAAATAAATATTGTGCACAAACACTTTCCCTCCATGAACTACGTAATGATCTGATTCATGCTCAACATAATACGTAGGCAACCCTCAACGAATTCGATCAAAATACTTTCAAGATACCAAGTGAGTAAATTATGCGACTAAAAGACATAAGAGAGTCGTTAAACTAAATTCATCTAAAGTCGGGATGAAACATAAAAGCCTTCTGAAACTCATTATAGAAATGGAAACAATTTAGGTGCATAACATATGTGTGATTAATATTTGCAAAGCGTTAAACCCTAACACATTTGTTTTTGTTTATAAAGAAAGTTTAAAGGTGGTTGGTTTGTGTTTAAGTTGGCATGTCGTCCATACTACACAAGCTCATAAGGAAAAGCGAATATGACCCGCAAAGACGGAATAGAGTCGGACAATGAGGAAGTCCAAAATTAGATGGTTTCACAAGAATCGGTATTAGTAGAAGAGGTAAGGATGTTGAGACGACAAATGGCTAAAATGTATGAAGCTTGGATGAATGGACAAGCTCCTCCATCTTCAATTCGTGATTATCTGAATGCAAATATGTCATTTCCTATCCAAGTCTTAACAAGTGACCCAGTTTATCAACCTAGATTTGGCCCATATGTTAACACGTCCAGTATTGCTGGAACTTCCGCGGTACACCTGTTGAATCCACCATGGATGAATAATCCACTTTTCATACATACTACACACACTAATACAATCCCCCAGCCAACACTAATACCAAAACCCAACGATGATCCTCCATTCAAAGATCAACACGACCAAGGTTATGCCTCTAAGTTGATTCTTAAAATTCCTGACTCTTACCACCACACTCATCATCCCTGTCGAGGTTGAGAAAACTATTAAGAACCAAGAACATGAAGAAATTGCTAAAAAAAATGAGTCTGAAGAAAAATATAAGGAATATGCAAGGACTAGGAGGGCACAAAAGTTGTCTCATTTAAGGACTTATGCATGTTCACCTACCTATTGGGCTCAAAACACCAAAGTTCAATAAGTATAGCGATCATGGTGACCTAGTAGCCATGTGAAGAGATTTTGTAATCAACTAAGGGGAGAAGGAGGAAAAGAAAAACTCCTTACGACTTACTTTGGAGAAAGACTAATAGGGGTGACCACAAAATGTTTCATCAATCAAGATATTTCTCATTGGCATGTCTAGGACGACATAGCTCAGGATTTTGTCCAGCAATTTTAATACAATATTTACATCGTTCCGGATCACAATTCTCTTGCTAATATGAAGAAAATCAACTAAAAGCTTTAGGGAATACGCCATAAAATGGAGAGAGCAGGCAACTAGAGTCAAACCGCCAATGAAAGATCATGAATTGATTGATGTTTTCCTCCAGGATCAAGAGCCCGACTACTTTCATTACCTGCTTGCCGCAATGGGATAGCCCTTCGTCGAAGCAAGTAAGTTTGGAGAAAAGTTTCTATCTTACTGATTTGTCTTTCGTATTTTTTTTGTATTAATTTATCACCCGCTTATATAAAAAAACTAGTTTCACTATATTAATAATAATTTATTATTCTTTGTAGGAATTGATAAGGCTGTAAATAAAAAATGTATTATGTTATGAGTGTCTTGCAAAAAAATTAATGATAAAGAAAGACATGCCAAAAGTTGATTTTTTTCAGTAATTGATGAAATCTATACAAAAAGAAATTGTAATTGTATTTGTATTATTTGAAATTTGATATTGTAAATGCAGACTATCTCACATGACAACAACCAAAAGATTTAATATCATGTCTCGTTTATCCCTTGCTTTTGGTTCAGTTACAATTTCGCTTGCAATTTGAATAAATTTAAGTACTTTGTTAAATATTCATGATATTGACTTCATTTAATTGCTTTGATGGGTTTGAATATACATTTTATTTTCTTTTATTGGTTTAATCTAAGTTATAAAGTTTTAAGTCTTTAAGGTCTCATATTTTTGTAACTCAAGTTCTAATTGTTTAAAAAAAATGAAAAGAAAGATTCTTTTTTTAGAAAAAATAGCATAAAATAAATTAGATAACGTTAATTGTGTCGAATCGATAAGAGATGAATAAATGACCCTAAAACTAAATATTTATCTAAGTTTGGAAAAATGAAAATGCTTCATAAATGTGTTAAAGATGTAAGATACGAACAAATAAACAATTTGTGGCAAGGATAGAAAGCACTACGACCAATACACCACATGTAAATTAAATAAGACAGTTTTTAATGAGTTCTTTTTATCAGAGAAGAAAGGTAATAACTTTTTTTAATATTAGGCTAATAAATATAATGTATCCAAAATTATCTCAAGTCATAAAAGTCAATAAAGCGACCGTTTTAAAACCACGGGACTCGAGGGGTGCTTGACACCTTCCTCTCGGACAACAGAATTCCTTACCTAGACTCTTAGTTCGCAGACCAATAAAAATAGAGTTAATTTCCTTTTGAATAGGGGTTCAAATAAGGTGATTTGGAACACTAAAACTCAACTCCAAGTAGCGCCTCTGAAATAAAATAATCTTTTTTTTCAAAATAGTCACTTTAATTGGAAAAACTCTTTTTTCAAAACTTTCGTCTAAGAAAAATAGGGGTGTGACACATAGCGCACACTCAAAAGATGCTTATGGAACTCATTGAACTTGTTCCTTGGATTGCCACCTCTCCTACCGCACTCAGGGTGCAAGTACGACTGAATTGAGCTAGCCCAATATTATTACATAGGTTAAAGCAAAATTTAGCAAAATAAGGTCAAGACGATGAGATTTTAGATACAGTTTCCTCTATTTGCAGGATAAGGAAAAGCATCAGCACAGACCAATATTATCTGTTGCCAAAGCCACTTCTAAAATGGGTGACATGCAGGGACCAGAGAAGTTGTGTACTTCGAAACAAAAGAAGAAAACTGGACGTTACCATAACATCCGATGACAGTTTCATTACATCTCTTGAAAAACTGTCACTTTTAGCCCATACAAGGCAATTCCTACAACCTGTAGAGTCAACCTGTAAAAGTTTGATAAGAGAGTGAGAGCACAAACACAAACCTCAGTAACATAAAAATAAAACATTACATTAAGTTGCAAGGTCAGGGGTGGTAAGTGTGTTACATGAGCTTCGAATAGTATCTTGGAACATCGGGTCGTTAACATAAAAGTCCATAGAAATAGTGAAGATTCTCATGAAGAGGAATAAAATAGCTTGTGTCTAGGAAACCACATGAGTAGGAACTAAGGCTCGGGATGTGAATGGGTATGAGTTGTGGTACTCAGGAAGTGCAAGGAATAGGAATGGAGTAGGCATTCTGGTATATAGGGAGCAAGTTAGGAGCTAAGGGAGCAAGTGGATGATGGCAATTTAGTTAGTCGCAAATGGTAGGGGTTAGGAGGAACAACAGGATGATGCCAGTTAAGTTAGTCATTGGAGGATTCATTTGGAACATTGTTGACAATTAAACACCGCAAGCGAGCTTAAACAAGGAGGACAAGAAGCGCTTTTGAGAGGATTTGAACGAGATGATAGGGGTATGCCGCGCATGGAGAAGCTTTTCGTAGGAGGAGATTTTAACAGACATATTGGGTCAACCCCAAGGAGTTGCGACAATGTGCAAGGAGGTTTTAGTTTCGAGGATAGAAATGCAGGAGTTGCACTTTTGAATTTTGCAAAACCTTTTGGGTTAGTGGTAGCCAAATCGAGTTTCACGAAGAAGGAGCATTTAGTAACTTTTCATAGTGCAGTGGCTAAAAATCAGAAAGATTACTTGCTCTATATGATAGTGGTCTTTGTAAAGACTGCAAGGTTATCTTGAGTAAGAATCTCACAATTCAATGCAAGTTCTAGGAGATGGATTTGGAGATCAAGAGGACGAAGAAGGGCAGGGTCGTGAATGAACGGTCAAGGATTATATAAGGTAGCTTGACCATTGTCAATGGCTAGGAGATGGGGAAGAAGTTGTTGGCGATGGGGGAGGATTGAGGATGTGAATGGTATGTGGGATATGACTGGTAGTTGCATTTGGATAGCAACTAAAGAGGTGTTTGGAGTCCCCCGAGGTAACTTTGGTAGGCATCAAGGGGATTAGTGGTAGAATAGGGATAGGAAAGTGAAAGCAAAAGAATTGGCTTATGTGAAGTTGGTAGAGAATAAGGACGACAAGAAGTGAATGAATAGGGAAAGGTATAAGATGACGAGGAAGAAGGCAAAGTTCGTGGTTTCGATGACAAAAAAAAAAAGTTTTTAAATGTTAATATGTAGAGCTTGAAGACAAAGGGCGGAGATAGGAAGTTGTATAGGCTAATCAAGGCGATGGAGGGTAGAGACTTGTGTTAGGAGATTCAAAACATTCCGAGAGGTGTTATGATTTTGGGTATTGTAGGTGTATGCAGGTTGAGAAGGTTAAGGGTGTTATTCATAGGATGCGCACGGGGGAGAGTGATTGAACCATATGAGATTATGATAGAATTTTGGAAAAGTGCAAACAAGGAAGGTATAGAATGGCTGACTAAGTTGTTTAATATCATTTTTAGGACATTAAAAATGCCAAAACAATGGAGGTGGAGTACAATGATCACATTGTACAAGAACAAGGGAAACATTTAAAATTGCATCAACGGCAGGAGTATCAAACAGCTAAGCCACACTATGAGGGTTTGGGAGAGGGTGGTGGAGATAAAGGTGAAGAGGCGCGTGTCTAGTTCTGAAAACTTGTTCAGATTCATATCGGGGCGTTCAACTACAGAAGCCATTCATCTAGTTAGGAGACTGGTGCAGCAATATAGGGAAAGGAAGAAGGACGTCATATGGTGTTCATCGACCTAAAAAAAGCTTATGACAAAGTTACAAGGAGGTTTTATGGAAGCACATGGAGGCTAAAGGAGTTCCTATGGACACTAGAGTGATTGGGGACAATAAAGGGGGGGGGGGGGGGGGCTCAAAGAACTTCCCAATTGTGATAAGGTTGCGATCAACTCTTAGCACATTTTTATTTGCCTTGGTGAGGATGAATTGACTCAGCGTATCCAAGGTGAGGTGTCATGGTGTATATTATTTGTAGATGACATAGTTTTGATCGACGAGACTCCGAGCGAAGTTAACACGAAGCTTGAGGCGTGGCGACAAACCTTGTAGTCTAAAGGATTTAGGTTGAGCAAGACCAAGATAGAATATTTGAAGTGCAAATTCAATGAAGTAACACATGAGAATGTTGTGGGGGTGAGGCTTGGTTCAAGTATCTTAGATGTATTATCCAAAGTAATGGGAAAATCGACGAGGATATCACACACTGTATTAGTGCATGGTGGATAGACGAAGGCTCGCATCCAGAGTCTTATGTGATAAGAAGGTGCCACCAAAAATTAAAGGTAGTTCCACAGAGTAATGGTTAGACCGGCTATGTTGTATGGAGCAGAATGTTGGCCAATCAAGAACTCCCACGCTCAAAAGTTGAAAGTTGTAGAAATGAGGATGTTGAGCTGGATGTGTGAGCATACTAAGAAAGATAAGATTATAAATGAAGATATTCAGAATAAGGTAGGAGTGACCTCGATAAGGTAGGAGTGACCTCGATGGAGGATAAGATGCGAGAAGCGAAACTTAGATGGTTCAACATGTAAGGAGGAGATGTAAGGATGCTCCAGTACAGAGGTGTGAGGTTGGCTATGGATGGTTACAGGAAGATAGACATAGATCAAAGAAGTATTGGGGAGAGATAATAAACAAGACATGATACAACTCCAGTTTAATAGGACATGACCTCAGATAGAAGATTATGGAGGACTCGAATTAGCGTAGAGGGTTAGTTAGGTAATTGAGAGTTGTCTTGCTTAGTCTTCCATTAGTATTACTCTAGGAGAATCTTGTTATTCATTTCTATTACTACATATTGTTTCTAGCACTTCGATTATCGTATTATTTTGTGGTAGTGATTGTTCTGTTTTAGTATGATTTTTATGCTTTCTTTAGCTTGTTTTCTTGGCTTCTTCATTCATGTTGTTTTCTTTTTTCAAACTACTTTGTACTACTTTAACTTGAGCCTACGGTCTATCAGAAACAACATCTCTGCCTTAAGGTATGCGTACACACTACCCTTCCAAGACCCCACATGTGGGATTACATTGATATGTTATTTTTGTCGTTAAGTTGCAATTCTAGACAACACAGTCGGTGGCATACACAATCCTATAATTTGTACCAATAGCAACAGTTTAAGCATGTATTAGCTGTCTTTTTTTTAGAACCACATGTAATCAATTAGCAGTCTTCAAAAGTCAGAATGCTAATTTACCCTTTCTGAAAAGTAAGTGAGCAGTTTATATGAATAAAGTAGGACAAAGATTGTGCAAATGGTTAAATCAGGATCCTCACAAGTTTTTCAGTTTCTATATTCCAGGAACCTTCCAAAAGAACTCAGCTCCTATCTACTCCAGTCTGAGAAATAACTGAAAAAAATTTAAAAAGCTGTCTACGTCATATACATTCTCCATGTTGCACCAAAAGGCTAAGAGATACAAGATATTGAACTTCCACTTGTGTGTGTTCTCTCTAGACAGAATGTTAATAAACTCCCAGTTACAGGTAAGCTGATCATGCATGGTGACTAGCCAAATATTTTTGACTTTCTAGTGGGATGACATCCATAGAAAAGCATGAAATTCCTCCTACTCGCAAGTTAAAAGTAACAAGACAGACCACATTATATGTCTCAATCATTTGGTCCTACAGAAGAAGTAGAAATGAACTTCTTCATCTTCTTTCCCAGCTCAAAAAGGAAAGAAAAAAACAGAAGAAGAAAGAAATAAAGTAGAAGTGAACTTTTTGGGTTAACAGCTGGGTTGCAAGTCTCCATCTTATATAGATTCACAACTAGGCTGTGAAGAGTCCCACATCGAGGGTAAAAGGGATAGGTGGTGTCTTTATATGTCTTGGAAAATCCTCACCTCTGAAGCTAGCTTTAGGGGTTAAGTTAGGCCCATTATCATAACACGGTATCAGAGTGAAGAGTCCTACATCGAGGGTAAAAGGGATGGGTGAGTCTTTGTATGGCTTGGACAATCCTCACCACTTGAGCTAGCTTTTGTGGTTGAATTAGGCCCAAGATCTATTTTCCTAACATAGGCTAATGTTTCCACCAACAAGAGAAATCATATCATACGTGTTCAAGCAAACTTGTTAGTATGGTAACTATCTGGAAGAATGAGATTAATAGACTTACAACAGAAAGAAGATCCTTTGCAAACTCTCTCTCATACAACAGTGGACCAACTTTTGCATCAAGAATTACTTGTCGGACAGAACCTGATATCAACTAAAGGAAATTAAAGCCAAGTTATTAAACAAATAGTGAGAAAGCCTTTTTACTGGAAGCCACAGAAGGAATTTCATGCAGGTATTATATTGTTATAACAATAAAATTAAATGGACAACATGAACATCTCTAATAGATGCTACAAATATTACACACTAGTGGGAGATAAAATAGTGACTTTTATTTCTTGAGAGACAAGAATGAAAGAAGAGGCATGAATCGTGAGAACACTATTCAAGCTTGGATATTCCAAGTACCTTTAATGCATCTTCAAGTGTTGGAACAGTTAGATCATGATGCTCCAACTTAAGCTGATGAACTGCATCTAGCTCTTTAATCTACAAGTACAAAGTAAAGATAATCCCATTCAACATCAACTCTAATAGGCTTTATGCCAGCTTGTTGGACAGAAGCAAAATAAAAAATGCAATAGGGCTATTAAATTACAAGGTGTTACTAAATCAAATATTTGAAATGCATAGACATGGAGAAATAACAATCTACTATTTGCTTCGGAGTTAATAAAAAATTGAGCACCTATCAGTTCCCACCTCCTTTGAGCTAAGGTATGAAACTTTAGAATTGTTGTTCCCAGTTATCCGTTGCAAATCCCTGCCTGCGACATGTGAAAATCAATGCTCCAGACAACTAAAACAGTGAAACAATTGTTATAATAAAATTACAAATGAATGTCGTGAATTATGTCTCATCTTATCTTCTTGCGGGAAATGGCTCTAAACTATGAAGCGTTGAACCAAATATTAGGTTGTATAGCCAGCTTTGACCCAAAATATGCAAGGAAAATCCAGAGAAAACACACATTTCGAGTAGAGGACAATTTATGCAGTGAAGCTCAATTTTAATATGTGGTAGAAATCATCAACTTCCATTTTTATAAGAAAATACCAACTTAACGGGCCTCTTAAAAATGCAAGGTTCCTACCACTAGCCAGCATGTATTTGTCCTACTCTACTTCACATTTACAGATTCTTTTACCACTTCAAACTATGTTCCTCATGCGAATTCTTGGATTGAATAAGGTAGATTTTTTGTCCAAAAAAATCATTCGCTTTCCTAGGTGACCTTTCTCCAGCATAAAATAAATATTTATAGTAGCAATACTTATTTGGAAAACACATTTGATCGGTCAACCTTTCTAAAAGCTTTTTGGCACCACATTTACCTCATGGCACAATGCATATATTAACTAAAGTTTTGTCACAAATGGTATCCCTGAGTTTTAAGCCCACATACCGGTCATGGAGGGCAAACAATACACCATCTGAAGAACGAGAAACGTCAATTTCAATACAGTCAGCCTGAGAATCAAGAGCAATCCGGTATGCAGCCATCTACATGAACAACACAATAGTCAGAATTCCAAATAATAAAGTTGGGAACAATTTTGCAACTAATAAAGGAAATGGAATGCCTACCGTGTTAGGGAAGGCCTTGGACGAATCACCACCATGAGCACAGACGAGAGGAATAGTGCGGAGCCAACTGCATTTCTGTGATTGCATCTGCACAATTATGTTTGAAATAGTTAGGGAACAAAGAAATACATACCCAAAAATGTAGAAAGAAAGAGGAGGATATACCTTCTGGAATGTTCGGAGACGAAGATGGAAGTAAATAGGGGGGAGAATGGCGATGAAAGCGAGGACAATGAGGAGGGATCTGAAGAACTTTCTGGAAGTGAAAACTCTGAGCTTTGGGCTAAACTTACGGGACAAGAGGCCATGCCTCTCCAGCCGGAGTCGGCGCTGTTGCCGCCTCTCCATTTTTCTATTCAACAAATTCCCCTTCTCAATATCTGTTGGTTGATGCACAAAAATGCCGTCCTCTACTACAGAAATTGCAAATCAAAACTGGTTTTTTTTTTTTTTTTATTGGTTCATATTATTGTAGCTTTATTTTCCTTCTACTGTAGAGACATTTTTAACCCTTCTTCACCTAATTTGACATGCCACTTATTTTTGTATGATATTTATTATTAATTTTTATCTTGTATCCGATATTTGTATTAAAATTTGATATAGGGCTTTGTTCGGACAGATAGTAGTCTATCAAGAATTTTTCATACTCACAGCTTGAACTCGAAACCTCTAATTAAGCGAGAAGCGACATCATCCTCTTCCCCACCATTATTTGAGGAAAAATCAAAGTGGGTGTGTCGAAAAATTTAAATTTATTTTTTTTGTATTTGCTAATTAATTAGTATTGTTATACTATCATTATTTTTAATTATTTATATGCGTGTGTAATTATAACTCAACCACTTTCTTCAATTTCTTAAAACTCATCCAAAAAATTAAATTTAAATTTTTTGACACATCCATTTTGGTTTTTCCTCAAATAAATGATGGGGCAGAGGATGAAGTTGCTTCTCGCTTAACTAGAGGTTTTGAATTCAAGTTTTGAGTATGAAAAAATTTTGATAGGCAATATATCTTTTTGAACAAAGTCTACACAATGCAAATTTAAAATAATCTAATTTTATTACAAATATCAAATGTAAAATAAAAAAATCAAAAAATAAATATCATACAAAAGTAAAATTATATTAAGAGTTAACATAACAAGTAAAAGAAATGCAAGAAAGAGTTGTGAGGAAAAAGAAAAAGTAGAAAAAAAGTTAAAATGGATGAGAAAAGAAAATGAAAGGAAAGTGGAATGTGAGTCCTATATACATTTGGCACCTAAATAAGCCCTCATACAACTGACACTATGTGCACCTCGCCAAGGATTAAAAAAAGTTCCTATATGACAATAACACTATAAATAGAGGCATATGAGTTCATATTGAAAACACTTTCAATATTTGGAAGAATAAGAAAAGCTCTCATTTCTTGTTTCTCTGTTTCTATTGCTTTCATCTTCTGTATTTTATATTGCTTTCATCTTTTATATTTTTTGTCTTATTTTGTTTTAATTTTACAACATTAAATAAATAATTTTAATTGTATAACGTTTGAGTAGAAGATGACATGTGTATAGTTTGAATTGATTTTTGTTCCCTTTTCCCTTCACGCACGCGTGTAGGAAGGTGATGATAATTATTTTGCCTCGTCGCCTTTGAGGTAGTAATTAAATTCAACTCAAACTAGAATAAGGGTAAAGAAACGCTCGTGAAGTTTCATGGCTAAACTAAATTGTTTGTTGATCAATATCATTAGTAATTTTATCATCATGTTTATATTCTGTGAATCTCGCACAAAAATATATTGATATAATTTTATTTTTTTTACAAAATATAAACTTGTTAATCAATTTATATATTTAAAAAGTATAAAATCATGGTATGAAATTCTCAAATCAAACTTTTGGGAGAATTTGTTATTTCATGATTTAAAATGGTGTGATTTAATCTATTCAAATTATAAAATGAAATTGCATGTATTTAAGCAAATGGCAGGGGCAGCTAGCAAGGCTTTAGAAAAAAAATTTTGCCTTATGCCCCCAAATTTAGGGGACCCCAATTTTAGTTAATTAGGAAGGATTAAATTAGAAAATATATATTAGAATTAAGATTATAAATGTAAAGGCCCCATTTTTTAGTTAATTAGGAAGGATTAAATTTTACAAAAAAAAATATTATTAGAACTAAGACAATAAATTCAAACAACTAAATGAAGTGATAGTTCTGTGACTTTTTAACTTTCCAATAAAAAGTTGTGTACTTCTTTTTTAATGTACAAGTTATCTTCTTCTTTTTTACCTTTTTTTTTTTCTAATTTTATTTTATATATTCTATCCTCCTCCCTTTTAATTCTTCTCCCTTTCTCTTTTCTAATCTTACATCTCTCTTATTCAAAGCTTAAAAATTTACTTGTTCTATTGATATTTTATATTTAAAATTTGGAGAAACTACATTGCAACAACTCGATTCATTTTCGGAAATCAAGTCTTCATAGCTTTTGAATTCGGTAATATCATTCTAATTTCTAATATTATTTTTGTTTTGTGTCTTATGTTTATTATATTTTTATTTGATATTGTAAATAGTGTTTAAAATATTTGTTAGATTTTAATATGTCTACTAGAAAATATGAATCCGGTCATTCAAAACTTAAGAAAAAGAAAAGTCGATAACTCGATAAAATCTCAAAAAGGTGCTTTGGATAATTTTGAATGTTCCTTAAAACATAATACTCACTCCGATATTGACGGTTTAGACTTATTTTCTGAATTAAAAGTGTTAAGGAAAATCATAAAAGTAGAAGACAATACTCTAATTGAGATACTCAATCAAATAAAAAGACTTGATTCTTTTCCAAATGCTTACATTGCTTATAGAATAATGTTAACAATTCTCGTAACAGTCGCCTCAACCGAAAGAAGTTTTTCAAAATTAAAAATAATAAAATCTTATTTAAGATCAACAATGTTTCAAGAAAGATTAACTGGTTTGGCTATATTATCAATTGAAAAAGAATTATTAAAAGAGATTGACTACACAAAAATTATTAACAACTTTGCATCTCAAAAAGTTAGAAAAATAGATTTAAAATAAAAACATTTATATATTTTTTTAAGGCATCTAATTTGATTTTGGCCTTAGGGCATCAACGGATTTGAGCTGCCCTGGCAAATGGTTATAAATACAACGGAGAGTTTGGCTTTAGCATCGGAGAGACAAAAAGGTATCTCACTTTAGCTTTTATTGTGTGGAATCAGGAATGTAGCTAAATCATTTCACTCAATGAAAGCTAGAGTGAAAAATCCTTTTTGTCTCTACTCCACAACTAAAAATTCCCATTGAATTTTCTTCCATTTCCTTTGCCAATAATGTTTCTCATTTCTCTTCTAAGAAAATATATATTCTATGAGAAAATTGCCTTGCAAGTTCTTTCTTTTTGTATTAACCTTTTTGCTAGTTCTAATATTGAAGTGTACCATAATTTCCAAGAAACAAAGCATGTTTATCCTATATAAATAGTCATTGATCATATGGTTTCTACTCTTCAGACATGGCTAATTTGTATTCACCATATTGTGAAGTTTTCTTGAGTTTTACGGGAAAAGATATATGCAAAACTTTTTTAAATCATCTCTATAAAGCATTATCTGATGTTGGAATTAATGTGTTTAGAGATGATGAATAACTTCCAAGAGGCGATGATATTTCATGGATAGAGGCTTCATAGATAGACAGCTTTGAAAAGTCTTTCAGTTTTTAGATGTTCTATTCAAACTTATGTTTCATACTCAGTATATTCAACAAAGTTTTGAGATTTAGTAATTATTTTTAAATGTTTCTTTCAATTTGATGCTTATGCATACTCAGTATATTCAACAAAGTTTTGAGATTCAGTAACTATTTTTAAACGTTTCTTTCAATTTGATACTTATGTATACTTGAGTTAATCTTCCGCTTGTAGTCAGTCAGATTGAGGGTTCGCTTGAGACCAACAACGGTTTTCGAGTGTCGGCCACGTCCAGGGTGTAGGCTCGGATCGTGACAAAAATATGACATCAATATGCTAAAAAAAAATAAACACTAAGTGAATCAAATAACAAACAAATAATTAAAAATTCGAACAAATAGACGAATAATAACACTTTGATGTAAACAAAGGTTGAGATTGGGAAGTGCACAAATAGATATTCATCTCAACTTTACCTCCTCTAAGAAAAACTATCTCCAGTCAAGCATCTTTAAAACAATAAACATTGTCATCATATAACATATTACAATTCAAGCATTAAATCTCAATCAATATACAAATAAATAAGACACACCGTATCATTTAAAGTCCTGCCACCATAGTCAGTCTATGAAAACAATCCCTCGATTTGATGTGTTGATCCCCACAAACAAATGGCTTAGTCAAAATATCTTTTCCTTTTTGATAAACTGCATCAACACGACTCTTAAAAATACAAAGTATATCTTATAAGTAAAGGTTCTAATAATTAGAAATACACGACATATGTATACAAGTAAGAATGTCAAACATAAAACTATTCATACCTGAATCTACCTTTCAAAGCCCATTTATCCACAAAACTAGCAAACTCAATCATCAAGTCATAATCAACATCTTCATCAATTGTTTCATTGAAAGGATACTTGACAGTATACAATTTTCTTTTACCATATTCATCCTTGATAGCTTCAATACTATCAAATTCAACAACCAATGTCGATCTTTGCAAATTTTCCAAATTCTTGACTCTTTTCAAGGGCATTGGAGTATCATCCACAATTATAACAGGATCCTCGACATTAATAGGCTGGGGTGAATTTATCTCTTTTAATCTTTTACATTGATTAATCATCTCGTCATATAATACCATCACTTGTGAATCAGTGGGAATACTAAAATCACCCGCTCCATATGACGCCAAATCTATTTAAAGAAATATGTATTTAAATATCATAACAAAGCAAGAAAAAAAACAAAGAACATATTTTATACCCACATACCTTTATCAGACAACCTAACACTATCTTCAAATTTTTCGACAACGTCAATTTGAAATGTCATATTTTTTCCAATGCTAAAATTTTCAAATTGTATAACATCCTAAAAATAATATCCAATATAACATTTATTTCAGGATACATCTTATAATCAACCATCTCCATGCTACAATCTATCAATTTTGAATAATTTTTTTTAAAAAAACTAATAAAATCAAATTCTTTTAGTACCAGAAAATAAAATAAACATTAATAATACATTTACCTCATTATTCTGCATTCCATAACTCTTGAATACACCAATAACATCATCAGAATATTTTTCATCATCAACACCCTTCTTGTAGCTCATACCACTCTAATGTCCAAAAAATATAATTAACTCAACCATCAATTATAACAAAATAGATATAAATACAATAGAAAAATCTTAAATAAAAATTAAACCTCATGATTTGTATTATCAAATCCAGATGTATCAAGCTGCTTCTGTTCCACAAGCTTTTTAAATAAATTAAATTCAGTGCTACGCTGTAAAAGACGAAATTACAATTTTATAAGATTAAAAAAAATATGAAAAGTTGTATAAATAATAATGAACGTATACCTTTTCAGACTCACTCCTAATAAATAACAAACTCTTTAGGATAGTGTACATCTGTTTCAGCAACAAACAAAGAGCATTTTTAATGATGTTAAAAATTAATGGGATCAGAAGAGGAAACTTTGTCTTTAGACAAAGAAGCAAAAGAAACCTCAACATACTTCTTTAAAGAAGAAAGTTCTTCGCCAAGCTACAACCAACAAAATATGACAACTACATAAGCATAATGCCATGATAAACAACATAAATACTTGTCAAGTCATTTGAGATTCACAATAATTCACAATCAAAAAAAAAAATTTACCGATTAAACGTAAAAATTGATATACAATAGCAAATAACATGCTTAGCAAATTGACTATTAATTATTAATCATAATTCAAAACTAACATGTTAAATACTTCCTAAAGGATCAAAATTAAATAATCATAAAATCATAACATGCCAAACATAAGTATTTTATACTCTATACAACTGCAACTAATTAATTATATCAAACATAATAAGATAATATTTCGTGTGATATAAAATTTACAAAATATGAAATAAAGTAAATAGCTTTTCAATTCTATTTCTTTATAATTTGTCTTCACTGTCATCTTTCATCACTTTGCACTCTTGAATGATATTCTCTTTCCTCCTTTTATTAAGTTTCTCTTGGTCTTCACCTTTGTTAATATATACGGCCACTACCACATTTGTTACTTTTGGCTTCTATTTCTTCACTTGAATCAAGAAAGTTTTTAAACACCGAATATACAATGAAAAAGATTTGAATTAACATAATTAAAAACTACATATAATTACCACAATAATATTTATCTTATCACCATATCTTTTAAACAAAGAATTCTTTAGAAAGTCAGAAGTTGGTCGTTCATGAATCACTTTTCAATTCAAAATTTGTGAACTTTTACTATCTATACATATCACTATCTCCAAATCAACATCCGAGCAACATTCATATAGCCATATCTGCAAAGCTAGAGGAAACCCACTAAATCTATGAAATTTTCTTACAAAAACATGCATTTTGTCTCTAATAGATTCCAGAAATACTAACTTCCCCCCAAGGAAAAGATAGAAATGTTGATCGAAAATAAAATTTCTATTAGCTAAAGCTGACAACAAGAAAGTGTATATAAAGTACAAATCAACAATCTTCTCATCTGAATTTCATTTCTCATTCAAGAAACAATTGGCAAGTTGGTTCTATTAAGAAAGTATGTCCATTTTAATATATTGAAATTCTCATAAAAATCTTTTGCAACAACATCTCCATCACATTTTAATCCCGTCACATTCGGCTACCATTTATGTCAACATAAAACTTATCCAATCTATCTTGAACCAATTCTTTTCTCATGAGGTAACATAGAACTTGATTTTGAACAAAAAAGACTTCATATCCAAAAATTGTCCAAAAGTACTGTTTTTCTAAACATATCAAGTTGAACGGAAGAAAGTTTTGATTTTAATAGCTCAACTATACAAATATTCACATGAGAGCTAAAGCGAGCCCTTGTGAATGTTAATCCTATTGGGACATAATAATCCCATTTCTGCATAATCAAATAACAAAACTTAAATACAATTAAAAAAATGTATACAAGCATAAATACAACAATCTACATAAAAGGTAAACGTCAAAAATCATACAATTGACTAAAATAAAACAATATACATTGTTTACTGCATATAAATTAACATGTATGCATGATAAATTTTATTACAAAATAATATCGGTGCTGCTTATATGAAACAACATCAAATTTTACAATACATTAATTAAAAATTATACAAAAAAATTGTATGTGTATTAACTAGTAGCCTTAAAAAAAAGTGCTCACACACTATCATCTTTCTACATTCTGATTTATGATTACTATACACTATCATCTTTCTGCATTCTGATTTCTGATTACTACACACTATCATCTTTTTGTTTCAATTTAATACAATACAAAGGTCTCTTAGGGGTACCATTAATAAAAGAAAAAAAAAGCTAGAAAAAGTTTGTTTCCTGTATGATGGTTTTCTTAGAAAAGAAACTGCATATCATTGTAAAGGAAAACGACATTTATCATTTTCGTTGCGTACCTATTAACTCGTAGACTTAGACAAGTAGTGCTCACACTCTGTCATATATCTTATTTCTTTATTATGATAGTATGAACCACAAAGTTACAATATCAAAAAAATACAACCCAAAAAATAGCATAAGAGCAAAGTCAAAAAAATTTCAATGCTTAACTTTCTAATATGATTGATAGCAACAATCATAGCTAGTATCTATCAATATGTGTAAGACAAAAACAACACTATCAATGATCCAATGTTCTAACTAGAAATGTAATGTAATTAGTTTATTGTAGACTACATATAAATTAACATGTATACATGATATCTTTTTATAACAAAATAATATTGATACTATTTATATGAAATAACAATAAACTGTACAATACACTATGATTGAAATTAGACAAAAAAAAATAAAAAATAATCAAGACTTATGCACTAATAATCCAAAAAAAAATTCAAAATAATAATGAACACAAAAAATACCTTCAAAACGCGATTATCAACCACAACCTTTTCATCAGACGGAGTTCCTTCATCTTCATCTTTGACCTCACTTTCAACAACTTTTCAGCTTCGAACTGCCTTACCAATTTTAGCATTTTTTTTCTTACAGTTTTTTTGGCAGTCTCCTTACAATTACAAACCACAACTTTTTCTGCCAATGAACTGTCATCATCGTCATCCTCATCGTCACTTTCTATAATCCTTCTCCTTCTAGCAACCTCAACTGAAATAACTCTTTTCTAATTAGTTTTTTTTATCAACAACATCAACTGATTCACATTGTTTACTTTTAAAATGATCCTTACTACGAATTGGATACCGCGAAGAACTTACATGGCTAAAAATTAAAATTTTGTCAGGAGAATCAACAAAATCAGAATCAGAATCTCTTTTTTTATGAAATAATTGGAGGAATATTTTTCTTAACCATAGCAATTGATACCCACAATCAATTAATGTCTCCTAAATTTTCGCCTAAATATAAAAACCTTCAACTTGAAAAATTAAAAATCCAAGAAATAAATTATCAATAAAATAAAAAAGGATTAAACATTGGCAGTGTAGGCTCAATGCTTATAAAAATTAGGCATATGCCTTAGGCCCCCAATTTTAGGGGGCCTCAAATTTTTACCAACAATAAATTATGTGTTAATTTTTTTTTATAGAAAAAATTAATTATTTAAGATAAATGTACTTTTCATATATATATATATATATATATTATTTTACTCTCCTTAATCTCAACCAAATAGAAGAAATCAAGAAAAATATTGTTTTGTCTTCTTACACTCTCTTCACTGACTCTCGTGTTGTAATTTTCTAGACCCCTTTTACACTCTATGTAAGTTAGAGCTCTATAAAAAATATGAATCAATAGTAAAAATAATGTGTTGGATAAAGCGAATTACAAGTCTGTTTAGATTGACTTATTTCATGTGTGTTTAATAAATAAAAAAATAAGTTTATAAGCAGTTTTGTCAACTTATTATTTATAGAATAATGTTAACAATTTATATAATAATTGTCTCAGCTAAAAGATTTTAGGTCTTTAATTTAAATTTCACTTTAGGCCTCCAAATACGTTGAGCCGCCCCTGAACATTAGCTAACAAGTAGAGAAATTCACAGTTAGTTATCAACATACCATCAAAAATTTAAAAGTGAAGAAAAAAAGAGGACACTATTTCAAATATTTTTTAGGAATGTCTGTAAAGCTCCTAGAGAAGATATAACATCAACCTTTTATTTAAAAGAATTGAAGAAGAAAGATATTAATGTTTTCATTATCAATAAATATTCATCAATCAAAGAAAGCGTGTATATAAAAAAAGAGGAGAAAAAAAAGGGAACAAAGACTCACTTCCCAATAAAACTAGAAGCATGCTGCCACCAAGTTAAAAATAATTAATTTAAATAAAAATAACTTCCATAGAATAACGTGGGCTACAATATGCCAATTTTTAATTTTAAAAACCTTTTTTTTGGTTATAAAAATAAAAAGGGGTTATATGTTGCCAATTAGTAAAAAGAGATTACATGCTGTGCTATTTTGTCAAATATTTTCCTTAATTTTGAAAGGAAAGTCATTTTCCGAGAAAAATGAGTTGATTTTGAAAACATTTTCCAAACATTTAAGCCAACCAAACATGATAAAATTGAAACATATTTTCCTCTATACCAAAACACACCTTTAAAGGAAAAAAAGAGAAAAGATTTTCTTCTTCTTTTTGATAAAGATAACTAATAAATGGAAGAAAAACAAAGAAGGAGAAGAATGAAAAAAAAAAAAAAAAGAAGTTAAGAAAGAAAGACAAAAAAGAGATTTTTTTAAAATTTGTTATAAAAGAACTAAAAGTGACAAAACTTAAAGAAAGATAATAGATGGAGAAATTACTGTATATATCCTTCATTCTTCTACATTCAAATGAAGTAATAAGCCTTTTATAGGCAAAGTGCACGAGACAGTAAATGACTGACAGAAGCCATCCATCACTTTGCACAAGTAGTGCACAAATACCACACTTTCAACCTTGCCATGCACATACTATTCACATATCATGTTGAGACTTTCACATGTTCACAACAAAATTATTTTAATAAAATAAAAAGAAAGTAATTGAAAATGAAAATAAAAATAAAAATTGAGAAGCAATTGAACATGAAAACCCGTTTAAGAATATTTGAGGTATAAATGCGCCAAAATATTTTGTTCAATGCATAAAAAGAAAGAAAGATTAATATTTAAAGAATTTTTGCGGGAACAAAAATTCAAGACTGAGAACTTGTGTAATTTCGTGAATGAATTATGCTATTCCTTTTGTTCGAATTTATTTGTTAAATTTTGACTTGACACACTTATTAAGAAAACATTAATTAGTATAGTGAAACATCATTTTACCTCTATTAACTCATAGGATCTTACATATATTTACTCACAACATTTTTCAAAAACATTAATTCAATACAAATAAATGAGTAATATCCCTAAATAGTCGCCCATGTTTGAGAAATTACCTAGTAACATCACTTATATTTGTTTTAGGACTACAATATCACCCAACTTTGCATATTTTCCTCAAAATATACTTGACAAAGAAAAAACATCATTCTCTCTCCTATTGAGATGCCATGTCACATTATTCATTTTTTTAAAAAAAAATTAACCTTTTAAAACAACTCATATGTTATATACAGTAAAAAACGAAAAAAAAAATTCTTGATTATTTATCATTTTTAATTTTTACTTTAGCATATTAAGAGATAGACATTTTTTATTCTATTATTACATTTAACATTAATTATTTTTTTAAAATCATTTCTCAATTCATTCATTCATGAATTTTTTAAAGAATATGCCAAGTGCACACTTTTAATGGAATGTCATATAATATTATTCTTTTTTTAATAATATTTTTTTAATATTTTAAAACTGAAAATTTAGTTTCTACTCCCTCCGTCCATCTTTACATCTTTATTTGTTTGGTATTAATTTGACATATCTCTTAAGGAATAATAAAGATAATTTTACTATATCAATCTTTGGAAATAATAAAACTTTTATTTTAAAAATGAGAAAAGACATAAAGTCACCACTGAAGTTACCCGAATTTTCAAAAAGACACCTTAACTTTGCAACCGTCCTATTACCCCACTAAACAATTTTGAACTGATATTATTCTATCATTTTTCGGTCAGCCCCAGATTTTGAGAAGCAAGTGTGTTCACACACCAATCATTACATGGCACGTGTTGATTTAATTTAAAACTATAATTTTTTTCATTTTAAGTTTTTTCTTTATTTCTCTCTCTCTCTTACTTTTTGACTTATTTTAATTTTAATTTCATCTTAAATTCCACTTTATTTTTCACCCTCATTAGATGATACATGTTAATTTAATTTAAAACTATAATTTTTTTCATTTTAAGTTTTTTCTTTATTTATCTCTCTCTCTTACTTTTTGACTTATTTTAATTTTAATTTCATCTTAAATTTCACTTCATCTTTCTCACCCGCCCCCCTCCCCAATTTCAAGCTGATCCATCCCTCCATTTTCTTTTTTTTCTTCACCTCCCACCCTCGCCCCACATCAAGTTGAACCCCTCTCCTATTTTTTTCTTTTCTTTTCTTTTCTTTTCTTTTTCTTCTTTTTCTCCAATCAAATTCTTTATTTCAGTGATTTTTATTAAAAAAAGAAATCATACTATTTTCTAGACTTTATTGAATTATTGATAACAAAACTAATTATTTCTCTAAGAATTTAAAATTTTGAAGGTATCATCAATTACTCCTTTCATATAAATTCAAAATTAGAAATGATAATTTTAAAAAAATCAATGAATTTTCAGAAAATTGAAAGATCTTGATTGAAATCGGATTAAAAAAAAACTATACGATACCTCCCAATCATCTTGAAATCTAATGGGTTTATCAAATTGTTCGAAATGTAAGAAAATATTTAGATAAAGTTTTAAAATTAAAGAGAGTAAAATTAATAGTAGTAAAAAAAGGAAGGTGAAGTTGTGGCAAAAATGGTGACACTGAAAGTGAGAAGCTTCAATGGAGATGGCAATGAACTTTTGATGAAGAAGGAAGAAAGAAAGGGAAAAAATAATAAGGAAAAAAAGTTAAGATAATAAGAAAATATATTTTACAATAAAGTACTTGTAAAAATAAAATTATATTAGTTATTTTATGTTGCTCACTCTCTTTGAGAGAATGCACACACTCTCTATTTCAGGTGGACAAAAATGATGTAATAATATCAGTTCAAGATTTTTTAGTTAGGTAATAGGAAGCCACACAATTAAGGTATCTTTTTAAAAATTTGGGACAAGTTCAGGTGTCACCTTATGTCTTTTTTCTTTAAAAAAATGCATTGGCAAATGACTGTTGTAACACCCCATAAAATTTTTGAACTAAGAATCGAACCGTTCTTCGTAATGAGTGAAATTTTATCAAGGAATTAAAAATTTATTAAGTGTTAAGGTCACTAGATGTAGCACATTGAGTTCCAAAAAGAACTAAATTGGAAATAGCAAAATCTGAAATTTTATAAGTTATGCTTAAGTTATGAGTTTTAGGTAACTTCAAACAATCATAACTCTCAATACAGGATGAGTTAGGTGAGCTACAAGATACCTAATTAAAGGTCTTTGAATTATCTTTCCAATGCCACCGAGTTTGCTAAATTTCAAGCTCATATGAGGGAGATATGCTCGTTTGAAGTCGGGCTGTTCAATTAAGGAAAGTTACCCAAAAATATGAGGGGTATTTTGGTCTTTTCCTTACCCTAACGGATTTAAACTTTTTTGTAAGGTTTTAGGAATCAAAACTGATTAAAATTTGTTTCATTCATCCCCAAAAGCGTTTAGGGTTTTAGAGAGAAGATTCAAGAGGAGAAAAGTTCAAAGTTTCAAGCGTTCGTTCAACAAATTCAAGATTTCGCCAAGAACCTAGTTCTTTGAGGTATGTGAGCTTCCATAGTGTTGGGTTTGTTCACCCACACGCCAATCATGAGTGCCTTTTGCGAATATATCCATAAATATTGAGAAATTTAATTTCTTGATGAGTTTTTGATAAGTGTTCTTGAAGTTTCCTTATCGATTAAGTTTTGATGTAAGATTCTACTTGGGTCAAATTCAAACAACCATATCTCTTAGAATATAAAGAGTCACGTGAGCCATAACCTATTCAATTAAATGTATTTGAATCTACTTTTCAACGCCACTAATTTCGCATCAATCCAATTTCTGAGTTAAAAGTTATGACTATTTTAGTAACCTATACAGTGTTGTTACGAATTTAGCCGATGGGAAAACATTAAAAAGGGTTGTTTTTGTTTTTTTACCTCTAAGAAAATTGTAAACGAATTTTTTGACTAATAAAAGGCTCAAAACAATCAGATTTTCATCTTTTAATCCATCATTCTCTTCTCTCTCAAATACTAGGGCAAAACCCTAAGGAAAAAATCAAAATAGAAGACTTCATTCAAGATTCTTTCAATTTTTTTCAAGATTCTTCTTCAAGGCAAGTCTTTCTCCAAAAATTCCATTCTTTTCAAATCAAACTCCTCCATACAATTATGAATCACTAATGAAAATCATAATTCTTGGTCATAGAGATTTCAAGAAACTAATTCAAGAATCTCAAGAAAGGTTTTCTTGATTGTTTACCTTCAAGCTAGGGTTTTAAGGTTTCTAATCAAGTTCTTCTTCAAGATTCTTCAAGAACCTTGTTCTTCCAGGTATGTAAGGCTATCATAGTGTTGGACTAGTTCGTTCTCACGCCCTACATCTACTTTCAGATCAGTAAAAGAGTAATCTTGGATATTTTCCCTAGATTTGAGTATTCTTGAGATAAGTTGATTTTGAGTCATTGAGTTCATGTTTCTTTAAAAAGTTCTATTCCTAATTATCGAATTGCTATATTGTTATTGAGATCCTCCATATAATGAATCATAACTCTTGAATTCATAATTAAAATTTAAGAAAGAGTTAGGAGTAGAGTTTAAGAAATTCTTTGAGTTCAATTGTGAATCCTTTGAGATCAACTGTTGATTTGAGCTAAGTTTTGAGGAAGTAAGTATGAGAATGAGAAGAGTCATGTACATGAGTTCCATATTGTTATCGAGACTCTCGAGTCGAGTTGTTCATGCCCATAAATTCCGCATGAACCCCATAAGTTGAGTATCTTTGAGAGGAGTAGTATCTTCAAGTTCTAAGTCTTGAGTATTGAGTTTCAAATCCCTTTTATATTATATTCCTAATCATGGACTAATATATGTTACCCATGAAGTCCTTGAGTTGAGTTGTTTATGCCCATAATTCTGCATGAACCTTATGAGCTGAACAATCTAGAGATAAGTAGTATCATTGAGTCTTGAGTTCTGAGTACTGTGGTTCTTTATTTCTATTAAGATATATATGTTGAGTCGTTCATGTTCATAATTCTACATGAACCCTTTGATTTGAGCTATAAATTTTAAAAAGATTTTTTTAAAGCCAACACTTGAGTTCTTAAACTGAGTTTTGAGAGAAGAGTTTTCTAAAACATGATTAGTATGACAATCGAGTATGCCATCAATGTATGAGCAGTATGGTATCTAGATATATCATCAATATTTATGCAGTATGACTTCCCATGCTATCAATAATCATATTATAGTATGATTTTGAAATGTTTTTTTTTTGAGAAAGAGTAGAGATGAGTTCATTTTCTTTAAAATGATATATGAGAACTAAGTATTTCCAAGAGTAAATATTTTTTTTCATCCCTCCTTAGGAGCTTCCACCCCTTTTCCTCCCTTGGTGACTTGAACTCACAACTTTCGGGTTGGAAGTAAGGGGTGCTTACCATCCGAGCAACTCCCTCTCGTCCAAGAGTAAATGTTTTCATATTTAAGATGAGAGGAAACTGAGATTTCCAAATGCATTTGAGCAGTTTGAGTACCATCTATTTTAAGAATAGATTTTTGAGTAATTATCTCAAACCACAGAAAGAGTTATGTTTTTAAACATATGAGTTATATTTTGGGAGTAGTATTGAGCACCGATATGGGGGAGAGTTTAGACAACTCACAGCCCCCATAAACCATGTAGCCAATATGGCATACTTTTTAGATGATTTATTAATGTTTTTTAGCATAGACTAGTGAATCCACTTAGTTGAGAGGTCTTATACCCTGGCAAAGTATAGGATAGTTCTGGCAGCGTGAACGAGACGTTGGATCATCACATAGCTCATAGTGATGGTTGTCGATTAGAGAAACTCCCACAGTGATATTTTGTATTCATATATACACAGTGTTTATTTTGTATTTTCATATACAAACAAAGTTTATATTGTATCCTTGTATATAAACTGAGTTACTATTGTATTCTTCAATACATTGAGTTGCTTTCTACTATTTTAAAAGCTTTCCATATATTGCATCTTTTATTGTTGCTTTATCTTGAGTTGAGTATCCAGAGTTGAGTATCTTGCATTGAGTATCTTGAGTTGAATACCTTTGAGTTGAGTTGAGAATCTTTGAGTTTAGTATCTTATTCTTGAGTTGAGTTTAGTGAGTTCAGAAGATGTAAGTATGTTTCCTTTTTATCAAGTTCAAGGTTATGTTTATGCTTTAGAATTCCCCTTACATGCTCTTACATTCCACGTACTGAGCCATTTGACCTACATCATTTCATGATGCAGATACATGTATTTAGGCTCATCAACTGGAGCTTCATTGATACCACATGGAGTTCGAGTTAGCTCTGGTGAGCCTCCTTGCTTCCGGAGGGTTCCACTTGTACTTTCAGTTATATCAGTTGTTAGAATGTCGTGGGTCTTGTACCGACTTTCATCTTTGTCAGTTAGAGGCTTCATAGATAGACAATAAAGTTTCAGAAGTCTGTTTCATTTATCTTGTTAAATGTTTTAAAGACTTGAGTTGCCTAGTTGAATATATGATTATATTCTGAGTTAATTATTTGAGTTTCAATGAATTTTATTTTGTTTTAAGCTTTGTATGCTTGAGTTAGTCTTCTGCTTGTAGTCAGCCAGGATGAGGGTTCGCTTGGGGACTAGTAATGATTTTCGAGTGTCGGCCACGTCCAGGGTGTAGGCTCGAGTCGTGACAACTATGATTAATAATAACAGTGAATTAGGAATTAAGTAATAAATTATCACTTGATTTTCTAAAATAAACAAGTAACAAATGAATAATTATTTAGAGAAAATGGTCATAAGCCCCCCCCAACCTATAGCCGAATTCTCAACTACACATTTATACTTTACGGTGGTCCTATTACCCCCTTAGACTATTTTAATTAAAGAGTTATTTACTCCCTATGTGCTGAGGTGGCAAGGAATGTGTATTTACTCCCTATGCGCTGAGGTGGCAAGGAATGTATAATTCATTCTCTTTGACTATCATCACTACCAAACTAAACTAAACTAACTGCATCTAAAATTTAATCTCCAAAATTGACCGACTTTTTGGAGCATTTAATTGTTAATGATTTTGAGTGAAATTTCATCAATATAGAGAGATAGAGCAGGAAATGGTGTAGAAATGGAAATTTTGAAGGATAATTAGGCGATTATTGAAAAAAATTGGGGATTTTTGAAGGTTGAATCGAGAGAAATTTAGATAAAAATTGATGAAAAATTTTGGTTGATGGGAGAAAACTCCGACAATGGCTGATGCCATGTCTAGAGATAAAGAAAACAAAATAATTGATTTTTATACATTAAAAAATATACATATTACGTGGCGGGCGCGTGTCCGTCACTACTTAATATGAATCTGGGGGTGAGTTATTAAGGGGTTATATGTTCTACTTTTAAAATGTTAAGGGGGGGGGGGGGGTAATAGGACCCCCGTAAAATATGAGTGTGTAGTTAGAAATCCTGCTATAGATTGGGGGACATTTGACCATTTTCTATAATTATTTATAATGTAATGAATAATAAAAATGGACAGAGAGAATAGTTGCTAGAAAAAAAAATCCGTAAAAAGAGTTAGTTGATATATTACTTATGATTTTTTTTATGTGTACATACGTGAAAATTATTCTCTAACATCACTTTTTTTTTTCTTTTTTTCGTTCACTTTTACTTATTTTTAATATTCACTTTGCGCATTCTATAAGAACTTAAAGAGTGAATGATTTGAAAAATGATTTAGAATAAATAATTAGTGTTAATCATAATAACAAAAAATAAATATGAGTTTGTTTAAAAATGTTCACTTTGTGTTGTGTAATTTTTTTTACCAGTATATCTTATGGGTTGATTTAAAAAATTATTATTTTTAATTATTAGTAAAAAGGGAATAATATGACATGACATTTATTAGGAGAGAGATTTTTTTTTTTTTTTTGTGTTAAGTATATTTTAAGGAAAATATGCAAAATTGAGTGATATAATAGTCCTAAAATAAACAAAAGTGATATTATTAGGTAATTCCCCAAACATGGGTGACTATCCAGAGAAATTACTCCAAATAAATTAAGAGTATAATAGAAAAAAAATTATTCTTGTCAAAAATAACAAAAAAAAATAAAAATACAATTATGAAATACATGCCGAGTAAAAATGAGAGAGAATACGGGCCTATATAATCTGGTTCATATAAAAAGCCGAATAGTTGATATCTTTCCCTCCAAGGCAGAATATTCACCTCTAGCTCAACAGTGAAACTTCAAAATTTTTGCCTTCAGAAACTCGCGAATTCTGTCAAAATCTGCAGCTCATAGCTCTGCGAATTGAGTTTGCTGCAAAAATGGAAGAGTATTTGCAGTGCATGAAGACTCTTCGCACTCAAATGAGTGGTACGCATCTCTCCGATCTCCAAAACTATCAACATTCAGAGTTTCTCATCAATCTAGGGCCATTTTATTTCTGTCGAAATTGTGTACTCAAATTCATAAATTATGTTCATGTCTGTGTATACGTACTATGTTTATGTATCTGTATGCTTGCACCTTTTTAATTTTGTATCACGGTCTGTATAGTGTGCGTGTGGAGACTAAAATTGAATTGATGAACTTTCAGATGTGGAGGATGAAGCAGTTAAGATAACAGCCGAGGAGCAAATGCAAATCACTACACTGCAAAATCTCGAAAATGAAATTAACTCAGGTTAAACACTTGCTTCCTATATCTTTGCAGAAACGGAAAATTCTGGACTTTTTTTCCTTTGATTTTGTGAAAATTTTATGCAATTTGAGAGTATGTATAGCCTTGTGAGTGAGAAATTTCGTTGTTGCCAAGTTGTGTTGTGTTTTTGACATTTTCATAATATGGATCGTAGCCTTCTTACTTATGTTTCATGTTTACTAGAAGAAGTAAGAGTGCATATGGTGAAGTTATGCTATTGCTGGCTCTTATTATTTATTCTGGTTTTCTAGTTCAAGTTGTACAATTTGTTGCCGAGTTCATCTGAGATCAAAGACTGTGGACATTACCTACAGTAATCATGTGCTTTGGTCAGTTGTCTAGGGCTCCTTAAACAAGGATTTCCACGGCCTTTTCCATCTTTCTTTCTACCACTGTTATTTTTTATTTATATATAACTGAGAAATCCCAAACGGTTAATGATGCAGGTTAGAAACTAGGCAGATAATGGGCCGTCACACTACCCCTCTATCACTATTTTTTTTAAAGCTATGGTCATAATGCATGATAAAATGAACTCTTTGAGGCATGCATCAGATCTAGAAAGACTAAGAAGACCAAGTGATGAGATTCAATTGCATATTCATCAAATCCTGATAGAGGGAGAATGAAACAGTCCTGCAATGGTTAAAGCACATTTCCCTTCTTTTTTGGCTTATCCATGTGCAGTATCCTTTGCAATCTTGTGTTTTTTTCTTCTGCAGAGAATTTTGTTCACAGGTGTTTAGTTTCAAAGATGGAATAGGATACCTGTTTATTTTCACTCCCGGGAAACATCAGTCCATCATGTCCGACTTTTGTTGCTAGATTTTTTCTTGTTCCTTTTGTCTTTTTTCTTCTTTGATGTGGGCTGTGGCTGGGCACTTCCAGAAATCTATATTATTTTCACAAGGTTGAAACCATTAGAATTTATCTTGACCTTGCTTCACTTTCTGCTTCATCTCTTACAATTTGGTGTATTACATGAAAATTGCATATTGTGGAGCTCTGAATCTTAATAATACTTTCTACCTTAGACATTATTGATTTCTCTCTTCCCTCATGTTTTTCTAATAATCAAATGACTTTCCCTGTGGAATAGCAGAACTCTGCAACACCTAAACCTTAAACTGCTATACAATGCAGTGAAATGTCGGACAAGCCAACTCAGAGAGGAAATTGCCAGGATACTGGAGAACAGGGGGCAGATCTGTTCCATGATTTTGGAAAAACAAAGAAAAATTGCTTCTTTAGGAGCTGATTCTTCCACCCTCAACCAGGTAAAACTAAGAGCTGGCATCAATTAACTTTGAAATGGAGCTGAAACTAAAAGCCTCACATCGCCCTTGATGGATAGGATTGGTGATGTTTCTAAATTTGGTACATGAAACCAGAAATATGTACTCTATCTGTTCTCAGCTTCACAACTGTAATGGCGTAATCCAACTAGACATGGGTTCTAAAACAGAAGTTTAGAAGTAAATGTGTTTTGACATAAAGATTAGGCTAGTTATGATTCTGTAATTTTCAGAAGTGGGGGATGAAAATTATGTAAAGATAGAAAATTTGGTCTCGTCTTTTCTCCAGAAACGTACTGTTGAAAGAAGGATGAAGTAATGCATATTACGGAAGCAGTCTATTATTTGACTGTCGAGCTATAAACTGCAAATTCTTGAAGTACTTAAATGAAGCACAATCTTGGAGTTCAAATTCTTAGCATTGTTTGCATAGAAGGGAGAAATAATTTTGGTTATTTAGGAGATAGGTTTGCAAGTTTTTACTTGACATAAACTTATCTTTTGATAAAGGAAAGTTGGGTTAGTCTTTGGAAATCATGTGATATAGCATATATTCTTTGATCCTTGTTTGTCAAACAGACATCGGAGCTCCTTCAACAAGAAAGAAACAACATGTCAGCAAAACTTCTACAGAAAAGGTAACTTGGAAAGCATATATCGGAGATTTCTGGTGGACAGTACATAATGCTAAGTGCATGTGGTTGTCATAACAGTGACTATTATGCTAAAACTGTTGAAGAAGTAACTGCTCAGCTAGGAGAACAACAGGTTTTTTTTTCCATGTTCCCTTCTCTGTTGCTTTCCACTTAGATTGTTCAACTATATAAGGTTTCTTTTGATCATAAGCAAGGGTTCCTACTTTTAGGGTTGGATAAAAGATTGCAAACAGAACTTGTGGGTTGGAGATAATGGCCAGGTATTTCTACTAAGTCGTAATGTTTTATTTTCCCTGAATTTTGGTGCTCTTCTCTATAAATTGTCTTGGAATTATAAATTTCCAACTGATAAACCGAGTAAGATGTTTTAATATTTGTGTATATAAAAACTAATGAAGGTAAAAACAAATGCTCAAAAAGCCAGGTCAAAGGTAATTACAAGAGGTGTATTCTAACATAATGAAATGCATACATTCTATTTCAAGCTGTGAAAGAAAATAAGATTCTACATAGTATCAGAAATTACTGAGAATAGTATGATTACAGTTAAAATTATGTTATTTTATGTTATGCATATCTTTTCAAGTGCAATATTTGAATATGTTGTGGGTTTACAAATTTTCTGAATTTTTCAAGTGCAATTATCAAAGTAACTTGATATTTATGAAGCCCAAGGCTTTGGCCAAGACAAGCTGCTTAGATTCAATTTTTTATTCAGTCAAGTTAACTACTTTTGCATCCTCCCTACAAGAATTCTTGTCCATTAGCTTTGAAGATATAGTGGTTTTGGACTTGATGTACTTTGATTTGGCAATACTTATAGTTTCTTGTGATTCTCAAATGACACATTTCTGGAGAACTTTGAGGAATGAGTCATTGCTTGGTGATCTGACATTTCAAATTTGAGCATAAACTAGCTGGTGATATGATGCTTCCTGCATTAACCCAGCTTTGTAAAAACTCCATAAACTATTATAGTACTTGTCATTCCTCTGCCAGTATGATATCAGTAGAGTAACTACTTGCTGCCTAGACAGTCTGTCTTTCTACCACCAAAAACAGGGATAGAATGGCTTATCTGAATTAGATTCTTACTCTTACCATAAATATATACTGCTGGAACTGATGGCTAAAGCATTCAGGTAATGGACAAAGTTGGTGAGAAAACTGGTGAAATTGAAGGTATGACCTAGCACTGTTAGTTTATATTCTCATTTCATGATGTCGATGGGTTAATGCAAATGATAAAAGTTGTATCTCAATATGCTACAAGCTAGTTTTGGAATTACCTGTAGACGATGTATTCACCTCTGCCTTAACTTCGTTTTCCTTCTCTTATCCTTTTTCTCTTTCCTGTTCATCCTGTTTGAGGCAATTTCATATTGATTTACAGAAAATCAGGATAATTTGGCAGAAATTCTAAAGATGAATTTGGCAGACGCTAAAACAAAGCTAAACCAGATGGGTGAGCTGAAGTCCAAACTTGTCACAGAGAACAGCCAGGTTTGGTTAAACAATTCTGACCATGCCATTTGTGTGGTGACTGACCCTTTCCCTTGGGCACTGAAAACGAATAAAGACCCCAAAAAGATATTGCTATTACCATTAGTTGTTTGATGAACCATTGAAGTATATCCTTCAGTCTAGACACATTCTCCTCTGAGTAGATGTTGGTATGTCAGTATGGAGGTCAGAGATCTTCAATGTTCCTTGAAGTCTCTCTTCTTTTCCTAGTTCCAACATTTGAAGGTAGAGTTGACCCTTACCCATCAGATTCCTGTATTTTAAAGCAGAATTATTACAGGGTTATCATTCCCCCTGTATTGTCCTTGCTACTGAAGTTGACTTTCTTAATTAACCAGTACAGTAGTTGCAACATTTTTTCCTCTTCCATGAAAGCCTTTGGTGCTTTAATGGTTATTTATATACTCTTAATCCACACTAAGATATATGGTTTATCAATACCTAAATTCCCCAATCCTGACTCCTGGACAGAAGAAAGGAAAATCTCTAATTGAAAGTGGAAAACTGAGTCCTATTGTTAAGATCTTTATAAGGGAAATCAACGTCTGAGATTCTCTTTGTTGCTCATTCAAATACATTTTCAGTTTCAGTTCAAATACAAGAATCTGAAAGGCATCTTGCTTTGACAGGTGAGGAGATCTATTGAGCTTGTGAAGTCAAAAATGAATGATTTCAAGGTCAGTTACAATCTGTATTACATAAATTCAGTCTTAGCTCAAAACATTTCTCTTTTGATAATGATAACAACTGCTTGTCAAATCCATCTTGGCATTTGCAATTACACAACAAACAGTTGCTTTGGATAGTTGACCAGAAAAATGCATCAAATTTAACTTATTGGGAAATCAGAAAGTTGAAATCGTGAATTTGAGGAAAAAGAAGATGTTCGTAACTTCTAATTTTTTGATCAAAATAATTGAAAGAAAATATACTTGCTACAGTTCAGAGCATCAGCCTCCAAAAGTCTATGATCAACCATCATGCATTGTTCTGCAGGCACAACTCGGGGATATGGATAGCAAATCCTTGCAAGAGGAGTACCAAGCACTTCTCTCAGACAAAGCTGGAGAGGCAGAGTATCTGCACTCTTTACAACTCCAGATTGCAAAACTGATGGTATTGAGAAATATTTACTCTTTATTGCACTTTGACATGTCATTCAACTTGTGGTATCAATGTTAAATTGAGATTCAAAATATCCCAATTGATGGAGTTAAATTATCAATTTATTTTTCCATTTCACTCACAATTAGTAATTTTTGGTTTCAGATAATTTCCCACAGTATCAAATGTTCTTGTGGAAATGAGTTCAAGATAGACATGGATCTTTGTGGATGAAAATTACCAGGGTCAGGCAAGTACTTCAACTAGCAAGTGGTGGAGTTTCTTCATTACTAATCAGGTGTGTATGCAAATAATGGTCGAGATAGTTTGAGAAAAATGGGGAAGATAATGCAGGGAAGCTGTTGCAGTTGTTGAGATGGCATATGAATGTGGTTTGTACTTTGTTGCTGTAGCATCTGTATTCTATATAAAATACAATTTTAAATGCTAGTAGAGTTCTGCTTGAATGAATAACATACACGCGACTGAACTTAAGCTGAGCCTTTCTTGTATTGAAAATTGGACATTTCATTACTTGTGTGCTAACTCTATGATATATCAGAAAACAAAGTCTAATAGAGTACTGTAGAACTTTGTCATCTATCATTTCAGCTCAGATTACTACATTTATGGAGGTGTGCATTTGGTTCAACACATTCAAGCACGCGCAGACTAAATGAGATAAATTGGACGATGATCGTGATTTCTGTAGTATATAGTACACTAAAATTGAAGATTATCAAAATGCAATCCTTTAATAGATATCAGATGAAACTAGATGTTAAATATGTTCAGTGTGTTTTCAACTCTTGTTGTATTATGAACTTGGTATATGTGACTTGATATTTTTACAATGTATAAGATTGAAACCCAGACTTTTACTCGCGTGCTCACTTTTTTGACTGAAGTTTTGCCTGTGATGTAGCAAAGGAAATAGTCAAATAGAAACATCATCGGAAACTTTACCTGACCCCTAGCTTCTCCAAGGCTGCAGAGATATCCTGGGGTTCATATCCTTCAGCTGCACATATGTTTGTGCTCTCTAGAGGCGCTATATCATCTGTGTTGAAGCTGTCTTCATTGTGAAGAAGCTTCTCGCTGGCATATTCCACACTTCGTTTCAGAATCACAGTCTTGTGAAGGCCCACAAGCAGGCCTTCATAGTCTGTATCTCCCTTTTCCCCCACAAAAACAACCATACTGGAAAGATCAACTCCCCATCTAACTGAGAGATACCTGCATTACATAGAGAAAAGGACTGACAAATTTTATGTTGAATTGATCTTTCCTAGTATCTGCTAATCAAAGAACAGAAGTATCATTAGACCATATGTTTGTAAAAGAATGAAAGGATTTACCTAAG
The DNA here is from genome assembly GCA_037074985.1 of Solanum bulbocastanum. NCBI lineage: Eukaryota > Viridiplantae > Streptophyta > Magnoliopsida > Solanales > Solanaceae > Solanum > Solanum bulbocastanum. Next base: position 32,157,689 of record CM073607.1, read on the forward strand.
TGCTTGGGATCTCGATGCAAATAATGGTGTCACGTTCAACCTTGATGCAGCATGCGTGTAGACAACATTGCAACGGAAGCCTCTCATGCGGAGCCTCTGACGAAGGTCATTAACTTTCCTTACCTGTCACATGTAATTTATTATCAGGATACTAATAGGAAAACCAATTTGTATATTTCTATTTGTATTGTCTAACTTAGAACATCAAGAGTAGCTTAGCAATCTTACTCCGGCTCCTGGCTTGATGCTATATGAATAGCATTGAAAGCTAGATGCACTAGGGCATTGTGCAATGTCATGCTCAGAACCTTCTTCGATTTTACCAAGCCTCATCACTGCTGATGTAATGTTCTCACCTGGCCACCGGTACTCAATGTGGGCTACATAGTCGTCATCTAGTCCTAAGTCCTTCCATGGGTAGTATATTTCACTTCCACTGCTGCAAATCAATGCATCAAAATCTTCTAAATTTGTTGGGCAGCTGTTTACCACTTCTTTAGTCTCTTGCAGACTCAAGCCTGTCAGAAAAACTAAACCTATTTGGCTGGACCTGGATCTTGCAACTTGCATTATATTCTTGACCGTTAGAGATAAGGTCTCAGTAGGAGATCCGTTGCTGTTGTAACAGTCAGTTGCCACTACATATAGGACCTGCCTTCTCCCAGGAGAGTAGCTAACAATGGGCTTGCTGATTGAATTAGCTTTCCGTGAGAGTATCTCAACAAGTTCATGTTGCCTTCTTGCCATATCCAGCTCTCCATTGGCCTTGAAATCCACATCAATGGAAAATTTTAGAGAAAGGTCTTCAACATCTCTTAGTGATTCACTCATAGGTTCTTCAGGAGCTGGCTTCATGACCTCAAGACAATTGGCGGGGTGGCGATTTCTGCAGTGTTGAACATGGGAGAGGTAATTCCGGCAGTGTTCTGGCCATGAGAAGCGGTGGATATTCTTTAGGCCATTCTTACGGCACTCCAGCCATAGGTTCTTGTCAGCAACAAGCTTTAGAAGAGCATCTTCTATTGCTTTTTGATCATGTGGATCAATGAGTATCCCATTGTTTAGTGCCTGATTGAACATTATGTTCCACACATCCATAAATTATACAGTAAGTCACCACTTTGAGGTGTACATGGAATTAAAAAGATAACTATTTGAAAAAAGACCGCGAAGTTTGCAACAAAAAGCTTGGGGCATCACTTTTCGGAAGTTCCTAAAAGTCATGTGCTGCATGAAGTGTTTGTTATCATGATTTTATGCACTTCTCTATAATTCTACTCCAATTTTTATCTTGCAAAATTAGGTTTCCAATGGATAACTTATATCTAAAACATCTTCAAGACTTGTGCATCAACGTTAATGTTTAAACCAGCTAGTGTTTACCTTGAGTATATCTACTGGCCCTCCATTTTTCGTTGCAACTATCGGCAAACCAAAAGCAGCTGCCTGCAGAAAGAAGACTTTCCTTGAAGTATAACGTTTTTCATACATAGCATCAGCTGCTAAAACTTCATGTGATGTAATTTAGAAGTTACCTCAATAAGAGTGAGGCCAAAAGGCTCAACAAGAGCTGGATTGATGAACACTCCCTTCAAGGATAAATCACCATTTAAGAGTCATTGGCAGTCATAGCATGGAATTGAAGAATTTTTGTTAAAGAAAAAGAATGGGATGAAAGCTTCAACTACATCAAACAGATAGCTTTACAAAGGGTCGGATCAGACCACACTCCTATTGCATTGCTGGGGGGAGTGTGGAACCAAAACAAAAATTATTTCAAGTTTGAAAACTGGTGGTTTGACATACAAGGGTTCACAAACAGAATCAAGGAATGGTGGGACACTTTCAGCTTCTCTGGGAGACCGGATTTCATACTTGCTTCAAAACTTAAGGCATTAAAAGAAAAACTTAAGGTTTGGAGCAGGAGTGATCAAGCGAACCTGGAAGCTAAAGAATGAACTTACTCAAAGAACTGGCTGGTTTTGATGAAGTTAGTAAGGGTAGAGCACTAATAGAGGATGAGGTAACAAGGAAGAATTCTAGATTACTGGAGTTCGAGGAATTCCTCAAATATGAAGAAATTTCATGGAGACGAAAATCAAGATCACTATGGTTAAAAGAAGGGGACAGAAACACTAAGTTTTTCCACAAAATGGCCAATGCACACAAGAGGTACAACAACATTGATGAACTAGTAATCCAAGGAGAACTAACTCAAGATCCTGCCAGAATTGAAGAAGAGATAGTAGACTTCTACAAGAAGCTATATACTGACACTACTAACTAGAGACCTGCCTATACTGATGCTAATTGCCCTGGGTTAACAGAGGAGGAAAAGGAGAATCTGCAAAGGAACTTTGAGGAGAGTGAAGTCCTAAAATGTCTGAAAATGTGTGAAATTGATAAAGTACCTGGACCTGACGGATTCATCATAGGTTTCTTCTTAAGATGCTGGGAGGTGGTAAAGGAGGACATCATGAAAGCTTTCCAAAACTTCTATGAGCAGGAAGTGTTTGAAAGAAGTTTGAATGCAACATTTATTACTTTCATCCCAAGAAGAAGGGGGCTAAGGAATTGAGAGATTTTAGATCCATCAGCTTAATGGGCAACATCTACAAGCTTTTTGCTAAAGTTCTGACAGAGAGAATGAAAGGGATAATGGCTAAACTTGTGGATTCCTGACAAATGACTTTCATCTAAGGAAGACAAATCATGGATGTAGTGTTGATAGCTAATGAGGCAGTGGATTCCAGACAAAAGCAAAAGAAACCAGGAATACTTTGTAAGCTAGACATGGAGAAAACCTATGACCATGTTAATTGGGCATCTTTTGACCATAATGGGGAGATTGGGATTTGGGATGAAGTGGATCCAGTGGATCAGACATTGTATCAACACTGAGATTCTCAGTACTTATAAATGGATCCCCTGTTGGTTTCTTTAGTGCAGAGAGGGGACTGAGGCAGGGAGACCCTTTGTCTCCTTTCCTTTTCCTACTTGCTATGGAAGGGCTGAACAATATGATCAAATCAGCTAAAGTAAGGGGATGGCTCAGAGGTTTTTACGTCAGTAGATGTAGATACTGTGGAAATTACCCATCTACAATATGCTGATGACACCTTGATATTATGTGATGCTGATGAAGGCCAACTAAAGATATTGTGGGTGATCCTAGTGCTGTTTGAAGGGTTCTCCGACCTACACATCAATTGAAGGAAAAACCACTTTTATCCAATTAATGAAGTACACAACATGGAAGCTTTAAATGCTGTCCTGGGAGGGGAAATTGGAGCACTGCCTACATTATATCTTCGGATGCCTTTGGGGGCCAAATCTCAGTCATATGAAATCTAGAACAATGTGGTTGAGAAATGTGAAATGAAGTTAGCAAAATGGAAATCACAATATCTCTCCAGGGATGGCAGGTTGACCTTGATTAATTCTGTTCTTGATTCACTACCAACCTATATGATGTCAGTATTCCCAATTCCCAAAAGTGTAATCACTAGGTTGGATAAAATCAGAAGAAAATTTCTCTGGCAAGGAAACAGTGAGAGAAAAGGCTACAACTTGGTTAAATGGGATGTTGTGATAGTGGGAAAGAAGCATGAAGGTCTCGGAATAAAGAATTTGATGAATCAGAGCAAAACCCTTATGATGAAATGGTTGTGGAAGTTCAATAATGAAGAACAGTTCTACTGGAAGGAAGTCAATAAGGCAAAATATGAAGAGGAAGATAACTGGATGACCAAAGAAGTGACTACACCATATAGGGTTAGTGTATGGGCAATCCATTGGATCTCTCTGGTCTGAGTTTAAGGCTAACACAAAGATCAAAGTGAGGAATGGAGAGAAAACAAAATTTTGGAAGGATGTTTGGCATGAGGCAGGTAGGCTAGAGGTCTTGTATCCTGACAGAAGACCATAGTAGATCACTGGACTCCTCAAGGGTGGAACTTCATCTTTAGAAGAAAATTAAATGATTGCGAGATTCAAAAGGTAGTAGATTTTTTCAACACTAATGGGCAATTTAATGGACTGGAAGGGGGTCAAGACATTTTGTGGTGGAAAGGCAATCGAAAGGGCAGTTTTAAGGTGGGTTGTGTATACAACTGGTTGAACCACACAAATCAGCCTCAAAGTCACTGGCCATGGAGTGGAATCTGGAAGTAAAAAATTCCACTCAAAGTGGCATGTTTTGTCTGGTTTTTAACCAAAGAGGTTGTACTGACACAAGACAACTTAAAGAGAAGGTGGATACCATTATGTTCTAGATGTTCCTTTTGTGGGGAAAATGCTGAGAGAGTTAACCATCTCTTTCTACACTGCAAGATTACTGGCCAACTATGGACGTTATTCCTGAATCTTAAGGGTATGTCATGGACCATTTCTGACAAGATCACATAAGCAAATCAGAGTTGGGAGGAAGCAGGAAAGCAATCCAAGAATAGAGACAGATGGAGAATTGTCCCAGCTAGTATATGGTGGGCAATATGGAAGGAAAGGAACTCTAGAGCTTTTGATAGTATTGAGAATAGTATGCAAAAAGTCAAACTAAATTGTCTTATGCTACTATGTTTTTGGTGTAATAAATTATACTCAAATGATACTATCTCCATAACTGATGTACTAGACTCAATTTAGTAAAAGATAGTAGGATTTGAAGTACATGTTGTAAATACTGACCAGTACAATTTTAGTACTGACTTTTGAGGAATAGACAAAGTTACCAATTTAAAACAAGAAAAAAGAGTGTCATTTCTATAGTTCATCTGCTTTTAAAGCATGGAAGAAAATGAATAATAACGGGTCACTGAAATAGCTCTATCCTGTCTAGATTATTATCCTGCACACACAGATCCAGTGGACAGCGACACCTCTATTATGAACAAGGCATGGACAGTGACTACAAACCCATGAGACATAGATACACTGCTCTTTTGTCGGAAAATCCTCAAGTCCAGACACTTGATTATATATTATATCTCTGAGTTACCTTAGTTTTTGCAGCCAGGCGATATATATCAGGAACCTCTGGTTGCTTATGATGCTTTGGATATGCCACCTGGCCATACAAATTGTACTTGTCAATGAGCTTTATTACTGTCGTGAGTACTGCAGAGCTGCTACTGGACATGTCATCAATGTCATCTCTGTTACCTAGGATCAGAGTCTGCAACACAAATAACAATAAAATCAGACTCTGCACTAGTCCACTAGATCTGTTAATAGTTGAAGGAGGTTGTATATAAACTTATCCCTACTAAGTTGGCTAGTTCTCGAAGTGCTTGACATTCTCCAAAAGCCCTGAGCAAAGTAGTTACATTCTTCTTAGGATCTGGACGTGACAGTGCAAGTATCATTGGCTTGTGAGGGTTAACGAAGAATCGCATGATCTGCATTCATGAAGATACAAGAGATATTGACTAAAAACATTTATAGGAAAGCCCAGACCAACAAAGCATTATTAATCAGTTGTCATCAATTATTTCAATCTAGTCTACATCTTGTTGCTTCTCTCTTGTTATCCATTTTGACGCTTTCGCAATTTTTTTTGGTATGGGCTTCAAGAAAGGGTTAAGAAAGTCTGCTACATAAATGAGAAGGACATCCAACCTCAGACCATATATGTGGTATAGGTCTCTTTTGACTTTTGTCTGCACCAATCAATGACTTGAGATCTCCATCTCCTTCCAGTGAATCTTGTACGTTCATGTTACTGAAGTCCATCCCCGGCGGTATAACCTGGTTTTCATAATCATCAGAAACAGACTTAATATCAATTTTCTTCATATCTTGATAAGAAGACATTTGGCTTTGCGTGAACAAGAACTAGCTAGTTGAGTCAGTGCATACCACCATCCTCGGCATGTATCTCCCGAGGCAACTTACTCCTCTCCGTCTCCTAACTCTGAGTTTCCTTTCCAGCTGAATATCAAAACCATCATACAAACCCCATTGTTCATCAATCTCTTGTCTTGTGCTAGTTATCACCATTTCAGCAGTATCTAGTCCCAACTCTTCTGCTTCTATTCTCCTCATTATCTTGTAGGTGGTATTGATGTCCCCCTTAGTGAGTCTCCCCTGTTTAAGCAATTGCTCGAACTTGTTTCTTCCTAGTGAGTGTCCTGTTAACACCATTGGTACATTTAAGGTCCCAGATAAGCGGGCTGCTACCTCTCCTGCATCAGCATAGTGCCCATGAATTACATAAGGCCACACTGCTTTTCCAGCATTGACTTGCTCCCCTATAGCCCTTGCCATATTCACAATGTGGCTTAATGCTCCATCAACAAATTCTGGTATGTAAGGCCAGAGTGATTCTTTTGGAATATACCTGCCACAAAGATAATGACAAAATATGGAAGATTGAACCAAATAGCTAGACAAGTATGATAAGTGATTAGTGGTTTTGAACCACTATAGAATAGCAGCATTACTTGTCACGTGGTCCGCAGGGGATCCGAATTATGTAGGCACCACAGCAGCCAAAAGCATCAGATGGGCATGAGAGCATCTCAATTGGCTCACCATAGCTAGAGTCAACCTCTGGGGATGTGATCTGCCGAGTCAAGAGATCAACTCGGTGAACTCCTTTCATGTTTGCAAGTGCTCGAGCAAGCTCTACTACATACTTCACCTGATTATTCATTAAATAAAACACAGTTGCATGAAAGCTGTCGTGTCCAGTCTTATTGCTAGCTCACAAGTGTCATTTTTCTGCTATTTGGATCATTTTCAAACTTTCTTCTTGTGTGTGTTTCAGTTGAACATGTTCTCTAGAATAGAAGATTTAGAGGCAATAGTTTTATTGATTAAACAAAGATGACAGGTAATATGACTACCTGACCACCAGTGTCTGAATCTCGTCCAAGTTCCATGCTTTCTCCACGTACCAACCCATGGATACTACAAAAAAAATTTAATCATAGCATAAAACTTGTTTGATTGTTGTTTGATGCCATGTATCTGTCATATTCTTGCTCTTGATGATGTGTTTTTTTAGTTACTGTAACAATGTGAATGTACCTGATCAAGATAATGTAGAGTTGGCTTGGTTTATCTTCATCAGACCATATCTGTGTATCCGAGTTAATTCTTGATATGACATGGTGAGACTCTGATGTATTTATATCTCCTTTCTCCTTCTCACCTTCTGAAAGTTCAGAAAGATCTTCTGCTGCATCAAAACGCCCTCTCTCTAGTTCAACTCGCCGTTTTACTAGTTTTTGTGCATCATCCCAAGCTATCTGCAATTTCAGTGTCACAAGAAATTTATCTTCAACCTATACTTTTAACTTTAACATTTTTTTTAGCTGTATTGTTTTAAAAATTAAATACTATTTGTTGACATGACACTGACAAAAATTTATAACTTCTCTGTTGACTAGACATTTAGGCGTTCGTTTTAGAGTTTTCAAGCTCAGTTTTTGAATTTGTTGAACAAGTGTTTGTTTGAACTTTTTTTTTTAAAAGAAATAATTTAATTCTCCCTCAATCCCAATGTACGTGACTTACTTTTCTTTTTAGTCAGTCCCAAAAAAAGGATACATTTCTTTATCAAGTAATAATTGAACTATAAAATATCTATTTTACCCGGGTTCGTTTGGTGTGAGGGATAAGAATAAATAGCCTTGGGATAAAAAAATAGTCTTGGGAAAAAATTTAGATGTCTTATTTGGTCGACATGTTTGGGATAATTTATCCCACCATTTATAGCATAGTGATGGGATAAGGTTAATCCTGGTATAACTGGTTCCCAACCAAACGGCCCCTAATGAAATAATTTACCGTCATACAAATTTCTATCATTCATTTTAGATCATGAGTTTTAAAAATCTTCATTTCTTTCTTAAACTTTGTGCCGAGTCAAACTACCTCGCATAAAATGGAACAGGGAGAGTTGTGACTTTTCTTTTTGTTAAAAGATAATTCAAATATTTGGAAAATATGTTTGAAGTTGACCAAGTAGACAAATTCCATCAAAGAAATGAGACTGTTTATTCCTTGGTTTAACATGTTTGCATTAATCAGTTTCTTCCTTTCAAGTAGAAAGGAATGGTATATGTAGTTTAGGGAGTAGTACATAATTAATACTCTCTTCATTTCATATTAATTGAATTTTTGAGATATTTCACACTCTTTAAGAAAAGTAGATTAAGACATAAATTGAACATAGTTTTTCATTTTTACCCTTATTAATTATTGTCAAATTTATTGAAGTCATCACATTGAAAATCCAAATGAATGGTAAAATTGGAAGAACACTCTAAAATTAATCTTGAAAAATGAACAATTAAATTAATTTGAAAAATGGAAAATGCGTCAAAAATTCAATCAATATGGAATGGAGGGAGTAATATTCTCTGTCTCTTTTTACCTGTCAAAATTTTGATTTGACACATCTATTAAGAAAATATTAGGATCTCAAATATATTTATTTACTACATTTTTCAAAGACATTAACTTAATGTTAATAAATTAAGGGGTCGTTTGGTGTGAAGGATAGAGTAAAATAATCCCGGGATTAAATTATAGTGCCATTCAATTTGTTGTTTGGTTGGCAAGGCCGGGATAATTTATCCCGGTACTAATAAGTAGTACCGGGATAAGTTATTCCTTTCTATGAATGGTATAGTAATCCCAGGATAACTTATCTCGGGATAAAATGACTAAATGACAAAAATGTCCCTTTAAACACTTTTTAGACATTACTTTTGACATCCATGAAGGGTATTTTTGTAAACTTATATGTTGTTCTTAAAATTTATTATTTTGAATACAACAAACCAAACACTCAATAAAAAATAATCTTAGCATAACTTATCCCATCATAACTAATCCCAACATAACTTATCCCAACCTAACTTATCCCATCATAACTCATATTCAAACCAAATGACCAGAAAGGTATAATAGAAAATAATAAAATATTTTTTTTAATTTATCAAAAATAACAAGTAAATATTTGATAAGTAACCAGAGACGCAAGGACGAATAAATAAATGAAGAGAAAGTACCTGTTTCTTCTTGCGGGTAAGATGCCAGATGCGCCAGCACATATTTTCGAGCCTATTATTCCTCTCACGAGAATTCCTTGTTGCCACTACCTACAAAGTCCTTTCTTCTCTTTATCATAACTATATACTTTTTTCTTTTCTTTTGCATAATAGAGTATATAACCAATAAAGAAGTGTGTTTGTGCATGTCTTCCCTTTTTCTCTTCTTTAATTTTCTCAACTATATTACTCTAAAACATCATTAAACCTTTCACTTAGCCCATAAAGTGAAATCCTTCTTTCATACTTTTTAACGCTAAATTGAGTGTATTAATAACACTTGCATTAATAATGTTCTATTAGTTATGTTTATATTAATCTAGGTTATTTCTTATGTATTGTATGTATTGTTTGATTTTGTCTAGTAAAAATAACATGTATTTCATAAAAAATCTTTATTTATAAAAATATCCTCCACAATTATGGTGGAAATTAAAAGTGGTTTTGAGGGTTGATTGAGTCTTTAACCACTCTAATGCATGTATTAAATCCATTTGTTCTACTAATATGTAGAAATCTATAGTATTAGTAATACACTTCTCAGTACACAATATAGTAAATAACTAATATAACATGAAAAAAAGTGTATTAAGCAAGATACTACTAATACATAGAGTTAATGCATAAATTATTTTTACTAAACGTCTTGACAAGTAATATTGCTTGTTGGCATTTGTGGTTTTACCAAATGAGTAAAGAACATGCATAAGAGTGAAGCAAAGGTTAAACTTGGTCAAATTATGAAGGAAAGTATCAATAAATAAGAGATGAAAGATAATTAAAGTTTAATTTGTGAAGTGACCTTAATCCAAGTTCTGTGGAGGTCAGACTCATCAAAGCTGTTGACAACTTCTTCAACAAAGTACTTAGTAGGACTAAACAACTTCTCTTTGTGGATTTCTAACCTCAAATTTTCTTCCATATTATTATGCTTGAAGTTGTTGCTACTCTCTTCAATACTAAGTGGTTTCTTTTGTCTTGACCCATTTCTTTCACTTCCTACATCCAATATTGCCTCCAAATACCCATTTAACCATTCATTCTCTGCCATGGATCACTTATTCAATACACAAAAAGAGACACCACTTCCTTGTTTGAAGCAACAAGAGCAACCCTTATATATAGGCCTACTAAGGAATATAACGACTACACTTTATTGTAAAAATTTCATGAGGTGTCTTATTTTTTTTGCTCAATATTCGTCATAATATTTTATATTATTTTTGCATGAATACACAATATTTAGGCAAACACATATGCTTTATTTTGTATTTAGGCGCACACGTATGAAACTTTAGTCAATTATAACATGTTTTTTCAGTATTATATGGTTGAGCACAAATGAAACTTTAATTTAGTCAATTATAACATGTTTTTCAGTAATATATGGTTGAGCACAATCATAAATGAAAAAAATTAAAAGTGCGCTAAATGACCAATTGTTAGATTTTTATTATTTGATATTGAGGATTAAGACTTGGTTTTTTATGAAACATGAAACGCTTCAGAGCTAGACCTATCTCAATTTGTTGTTCACTGTTGGTGGGCCCCTATTTAGAAGTGTTCACGCTCCAGTTGAGGTCTAGGCGTGTGGGAGAGTGTTAGGATATCCCACATCGATAGAGGGATATGAATTTGGTCTCATTATATGGAATTGAACAAAACTCCTCTTATGAACTATTTTTTTGGGGTATGAGTTAGGCATAAGACCTAATTTCACATGGTATCAGAGCAGACAGAGGTCCTGAGATTGAATCTCACCGCCACCCATATCAAAAAGAACTTTCACGTGCTTAGCCCATGAAAAAAAATCAGGCCCGCATGTGAGGGGGCGTGTTGAGAACATAATTAACTAATAAAAGTGTGGTCTCTCTAATAACTCAAGCTTTTAGATGAGATAGTCACTCACTTTAACATGGTAATAGAGCAGGCCCATCTCACCCAATATTGGGGCCCCCAAAATAAAAAATTGCTCAGGCATTAGATGCTAAGCACTGGGCGTGAAGTACATTGGTGGTTAATGAGATGAGTGAGGTGGACTCCTTATAAGGTTTGGTTAATCCTCATTCTTTTGAGCTAGCTTTTGGGGCGTGAGCTAGACCAAAACCTAATTTAACATATTTTTGTCACTTTGGATCGATTTTTGCTGTATTTTGACCTGAAAAGTACGTGAGTTCATTCTCGAAACATATCTAAACTATGTGTAAAATGCGACACCTGGGTGTAGAAATACGCCCAAGATCTGTAGGTGATCTTCACAGCTGTTCAGAATTTCCTTCTTATATTTATGTTTTATTCCTGATTTTCTCATATTTTTTTTTGATCCCACCTGGTGTTCGGAGTCCACATTGGAGCTTCGATTAAATTCGAATCGCGGCTCCCAACAAGATTTTCTTCATATCCAAGATTCGAATTCGAAATCTCTAGTTAAGGATGAAACACTCCCACCAGTGCACTACAACCCATTTTGGTGATTTTCTCATACTTAGACAGTATAATACTTGTTCTCAATTCCCATACTCTGAGATTTTTAGTGGTGTGTACATATGCCACCAGATTTCAGGGTGTTGTTATTATTGTTCCCACGCTTGATTTGTATCTTCAATTTTTATGAAAAGTTTATTTAAAGACTTGCTTTTATTTTGAATATATCTAAATTACACAATTTCTATCTTTTTTAAATCTAAGGGTTAAGATTGGGTTAGGGTCTTAAATTTTAGTTCATAATCCTCACCAACAAAATAAAAGTTCAAATAAACAATCAGTGAATGGTTAAGATCATCCTCTTTTATCTCTATTTTGCATGGTTTATAATATACGTTTATCTCACAAATATCCTTATTCTCATATCACTAATTCACAAGCACCCATTGTTTTTGATGATCCTCTTCTTTCTTCACTTTTTCGTTTATCTTTTCAGAAGCAATACTAGTACCTAGTACCTACTTCTTCTTTTTAAAAGAACATTGTGCATTTCATAAAATCTTTAAAAATAAGATGTCGTTTGGAAAACACTATATATTGGCTAGTTAAAATTTTGTATTTTAGTAACTATATAAAGGTGGTTAAGTATATATATTGGATTTGATATTTGAATGCAATAGACCGTCTCAACCAATTTGGATGCAAGTGAAGTTTCAAGACGATACAATATATGCAATGGTGAATCTAGGATTTTTATTGAGGTTCGAAAAATAAAATATATATGTGTGAAAAAAACAACAATACATAATTCCAAGAAAATAGTAATATATAATTTATAGATACAAAAAATTGGTTCTTTTTAGCTGAAACTATATGAAGAGAAGCTAAAAAGGTAATGTTCACATTGGAATTTGAACCCTAGATGTGAGGGTCAGCTTTAAAGGAGCTTATCACAATGCTACAGTTTGCTTCTTATTCGTGAGGAGGTTCAAAATTAATATATTTATATACATACTTAAATTTACTTTATATATATGGTGTAATTTTTTACCGAGGGGGTTTGGGTGAACCCCCTGGAAGAACATATGTAGTCTTAATGAAGTAAGAATGCAATACAAAGTTAGAATAATCAAACTTGACTCAAAGCTTCAAAATTTATATAATGATATTGAAATAGTTGCGTTGAATTTGATATTAAAATAGTATTGATTTGTTGCAGTGCTTGGAATTAAAAGAATACTTCAAAAAATAAATATGGTCATTTTATAAACACACAACAATATATTTTGCATACTACAAAAGACTTTACTGTTTGATAGATTTTACATATTCAATAATGAGTGAATGAAAATAGTAATAAGAGGAATAAAAAAGGTAATACATATAAGAATAATAATGTGGGTTTGTGATATCGTCAAGACTCAAGATATAAATAAATATAAAATAAGTAGCCACGTTGGAATTTAAAACATCAATATACATCCATAAACTTTGATGTTATGACCTTAAACTAGAATTTAAAACAATAAATAAAAAAGGAGAAAAAAAAAATTTAAATTTTAAAAAAAATAATATTCCATGTGTCAAACGTGTGACTTTCACCCAGCAACATATATGTGGTTATGGCATTTTAGGCGTATATAAAATAGAGAAATATAAAGTTTAGGTGAATAATAGGACACCCGTAAAATTTGAAGTGTGTAGTTAAAATTTTGGATATAAATTAAGAGGGTTTTAGATCATTTTCTCTTATTATTATATATATAATGAAAGGTCCAAATGATTACTTTAGTCGCCTTATGATCGAGATACCTGGAATGCAATGTAGATGATGTGCCATTTTGGTCTCAATCACGAGAGTGGGAATATCTTTTTCTTTTTCTTTTCTTTTTCTCTAAGAAAACTCTAATTACTAACAAGTGGCCACATATAAAAAAAAAAAGGTAACACGTACCTTTAGATGTATTTATTGAAGAATATTCAGTAGCATTGACTTTTATTCTCAGAGAACACTTTTATGAATTGGTTGTAGTAATATCCCAAGCTTATTCTTCATTTTCCTTTTATTCTTTTCTACAACTTGTTAGTAAAGCATAATCAAATGGGTTGTGGTGTACTGGTGGGAGTGCTTCACCCTTAATCAAATGTTTTGGGTTCGAGCCCTGATGAGCACCACCTCGAATGCAGAATGCGATCTAGATTTAGTCGAAACTCTAATATGGGCTCCGAATACCAGGTGAGAAACCAAAAAAAATACCATATTCCATCTCTAATTTCCAGAATAAATGACCAAATGAAGAAAAACAAATACTTATTAATTTGCAATTTTTATGTTTTTCTTACACTGAATGAAATATTGGAGGCATCAAATAACAAATTATATTTTCCCATAATATTTACTGTTCCTTTCGTTTTATATTATTTAACTACTTTATCGTACATCTTTTAAGAAATGGCAAAGGGACGAATTTACCCCCGAACTTTAATAAATGGTATGTATATGTCCTCCGTTATACTTTCCGTCCACATAAACCCCTCCCATCCAATTATAGGTACACATGTACCCCTCTCACTAACGGACCCCTAATTTATTACACGTGTCTTAATCCTATTGAACTACCCGTTTGACCCTTTTTTTTAACCCATAACCCAACTATTCGCCCCATAACCCAATACCCACAAAATTTCCTCTAAAAAGAATCCCAATTAAATTAGGGTAAAGGGACGGATGTGGGTGTGTTTTGGGTGTTTTAATTACGATACCTATCGAACCACCACCATCGGAATTTTCAAAACCCGAGTCAGGTGTTGCTGACTTCTGGTGAGTACTCCGTTTACTAGAAAATTCGCCAAAAAGTTCACTAGCAATGGAGTTGGGTTGGTGGTTTTAGACTTATGGATTGTTCTCCGATTGCTAATAAACTCGCTGAAAAAGCAAGAAATGAGATAGGCTAAAGATTTGTTTATCTTCTTGAAATAAAGCTGCAACAAGAGTGAGAATTGCAATTGGTAAAAGTGAAAAATGGTTAGAAATTGAAGGAAGAGTGAGATGAATTGTGTTTTCTATAAAGTTTCTTCATAGTTTATGATAATGGAGATTTTTTTTTGGAGAATTTGGATCAAGTTAATGTGGGGTGGGTGGATATGGGTAAAGGGACGGATGTGGGTGTGTTTTGGGTGTTTTAATTGGGATTCTTTTTAGAGGAAATTTGGTGGGTATTGGGTTATGGGGCGGATAGTTGGGTTATGAGTTAAAAAAAGGGTCAAAAGGGTAGTTCAATAGGATTAAGACACGTGTAATAAATTAATGGTCCGTTAGTGAGAGGGGTACATGTGTACCTATAATTGGACGGGAGGGGCTTATGTGGACGGAAAGTATAACGAAGGGCATATACGTACCATTTATTAAAGTTCGGGGGTAAATTCGTCCCTTTGCCGCTTAAGAAATTATAAATAAAAAGAGTATTTTTACTAATTTAATATTTTATCTTTTTTAATACACTCTATTTATGAGTTTTATCCATCAATATCCAAATTGGCAATGAGAGGACTTTTTTTTGGAACTTTACAATATTTATGTTTTCAAAAATAAATAATTTTAAGGGTAAAATTGAAAAAAAAAAGTAATTATATCCTAATTTTGTAAAAGTGAAATAATTTTAGTAATGTGGTAAGATAATATAAAATGGAGAGAGTGCTATTTCTTTATATCGATACACTATTTCAACCTTTTATTTGGTATCATCATTTTATAATATAAAAATACAATGACTTTTTCAGTGCTCATTAAAATACTTCTACATGAAATGTAACAAATGGAGTATACTTTTCTTTTACGGAGTCAAACAAAGTGAGTTAGGAATAACATTTTAGAATATATTCTTTTGTTCTCATGCAAGGAAAATTATAATTTGTAATAATTTTTATATAGCCTTTGAATATCTAATTTTAAGATTAGTTGATTCAATTAGTTCGATTACTTTCTGCTTAAATTCAATTATTTTTATTGATTTTTAAAATTAAAATTCAATATCAAACCAAACAAAAGATGACAGATTTCTTCTTCGTTTTGACTCTTGTTGATTTAGTTGAATTTTTTGTGAACACCCCTAATTGTATGTAGATATTAGGGGCGTACAAAATCGAACCAAAAATCGAATCAAAATATAAGTTGAAAAGAAAAAACCTTGACTAATGGCTTAATATGATATTGAAAAAGAAAATCTGATTATACTTGAATTGGTTTGGTTTTAACTAATAAAAGTCAACTCGAGACCAAACCATCATGACATTATATATATAATTTTTAAAATTTATTTTATACATAAAAGTATTTACTTTGATGTAATTTCTAAATATTACTTATACGTTTTCATAATTTTTATCTCTAAATATATTTTTTCAAGTTTTTTGAAATTTAGAATTTTGAATGGTCCAATAAAGGTCACAGTTCATAGATATTATTGGAAAACTTACATAAATATACAACATTACAAAAATATTTACCATTTATAGCAATACCATTTTTTTTCTCATTTGATCATTTTTAACATTTATAATACAATTTTAATACATATTACAAAAAACAATTTATTATTCACATATAATACAAGTTTTATTGATGAATAATACATTTATCACATATTTTAATACACTTATAATACAATGTGTCAATTTCTTACCAAACAAGCATAATATATTTTAAAAAACAATTATAATACATATATATTGCATACATAATTCACTTTTAATACATATTGCAGATTTAACATAGTATTATTAAAAAATGGTAATAAATAAAAAGTATTACTAAAATCAATAATTATTTATTAAAAGGTATCATTCAAAATCAAGTCAATACTAATGCTAACAAAATAAATTAATTCAACACTAGAATGACAATAATGTTGAATATTTATTCTTTAATTTTACATTGATTTAGACATTTAAAATACATAACCTAATTTTAATTTTTTCTTTAATGTTTAATCATGTAATTAATACTTATTATAGACTTATTATAGCATGATTTAGTATTTTTAAATTCTAATCATTTTAATTATGACTTATCAAATATTCATTTTATATAATTTCATTATTATTTTTTATTGAATATTTTAGTGTTATCATTACTCATCTCATATTTTGTGTTATTTTCTTAAAAACACCTTAGATAATTGTATTTTGGTTGAACTAAAGAAATATTTGGAGCACAAGTTAATTATATGTTTGTATGAATACTTTACCGGAAAAATCCAAAAACCCCAAATTTTTTTTGAGGTTTATTAGTTTAATTTGATATAAAAATAAATTCAACACAAATGGTAGTTTGGTATTTGGAAAATCTCAAACAACCCGAAAAAATCCAAGGTTGAAAAATCCGGACAAACCCGAGTTTTATTAGTTTGATTTGGTTTATAAATTTAAAAATTTGACACAAATGTTTTGATATTTGAAAAATTTGAACCAATCCAGTCATCTACACCCCTAATAGACATATGTTTCATGGCAGAAGTTGAAATTTGCTGAGAAATTAAAAAAAATAACAATATGAAGAGTTGGACGCTGTGTAGACATCAAAATTTTGTAGGTGAGTCTAATCTTTGTTAGGATTCTTAGAGGCTATTTTAACTTTAAATTTTAGTTCACGTTTATATAAAGGAAACATATTTTCTTGACGAGGGATCTCGAAATTGCAATGAATTCTTGAGATATTTACAAAGAGATTAAGACATTAAATATTGTATTTTCCAACGTAAAATATTGTATACATCGCAAGTATGTCCAAATCATTCTTTATTCGAGAAATATGCTTCTAACAACCCTCGAAAAATAAAAAAATTCAGAGAGAAAAATCAATGGAGAGACATAATTATACTCACAAATGTTCATCAATAAAATCTCTACTTCTTCATATATTATTTGTGATTGCGGGTTATATTTCATCACTTTAAACTTTATTACAAACAAATTGACACGTGCAGTGGATCATATCTACCATTCATCACTTTTCTCGTAAAGCAGATCTGTAGATCTAGAGCCACAAAACTGCAAAGATGGAAGATTCATTTTTTATGGGTATTCCAAGTCTCATCTTTGAGTTTTATGAATTCTACCCTTTGGCAAGCTTTAAAGTATGGGGCATTTGTAGACATCACTAACAAACGTACCTTGAATAGACATTACGAAGTTCCATAAACTCTTGAATAAAGAGATTGAGATATCAAATAATGTCTACTCTACCCCAAACCCTAGTTCATACCTATGTATGAGTAACATATTCCCGTGAAGAGGCATCTCGAAATCTCTTAAACCCTTGGGATAATCAAAAGAAGATCAAGACATCAAATGTTGTCTTTGTCAAAGCTGTCACCCGATGTTTTCAACGATCAAATACATTGCAAGAAAGTCCAATCATCTTATTTTCGAGAACTACACAACAAATAACCCTCAAATCATAAAGAAAAATATGAGAGAAGCATCAAGGAGAGAACAAAATTATGCCCACAAATATACATTAATTAAATCTTTATTTCATCATACATTATTTGTGACCGCAGTTTATTAGCAAAAAAATTGGTCGTCTAGTGGGATCAAGTCTGCCATATGGGGCATTTATTGACATAAAAAATTTGTGGGACTCTACAATATGATTTCAATCACTGTTAGAATTCTTAGAGGATACTTTACCCTAAATTCTAATTCATGATGCCTACATAAAGAGTAGCATATTTTCTTGAAGAGATATCTTGAAATCCCAATAAAATCTTTGAATATCATTAATAGGAGCATTTCAACAATTTGGAACGTTAGGTGAGACCAAATTTGTTCTTCATCTCTTCTCTCACAAATCATATTTATAAATGTAGCAAATTTGGAGTCACAATACCGCAAAAATGGAAAGTCCATTTTATGGGTACTTTCAAACTTTGAGTTTCATCAAGTCTACTCTCCCAGAAGTCTAAAAGTAAGGGACATTCGTAGACATCAAAATTTTATGAAATTCTACAAGATGAACCTGCTCTCTGTTAAGTTCTTGGTGCTACTCTACCTTAAATCCCAGCTCACGCTTATTAGTAGGTAGATGAACCTACTCTTTGTTAAGTTCTTGGTGCTATTCTACCTTAAATTCCAGCTCAGGCTTATATAGCTTTAACATATTTCCTTGAAGTGACATCTCAAACTCCCAATAAACTCTTGTAGTATTCATAAATAGATCAAGACATATTAAATCTATCTTAAAGAAAAATATTGCCTGATATTCTTAACTATCAAATATATTATAAGAAGGTCCAAATCATCATATATTTGAAAAATATGCTACTAACAATTCTTAAATCACGAAAAATATAATATTCGGACAGTAAAATCAAGGAGACAACAAATTTATACTCACAAATATTCAATAATAAAATCAATATTTCGTTTTTTTTTTTTTGTAAATGTAGTTTTATTCTTCTTGTACTTTAAAACTTATTGCATAGAAATAAAGTTTCTTATTTTATTTATAATAGTTTTTGAGAGAGGATCAAAACTTATATTTTTTTACTTTAGAAACATGGGTTGGATTCCCACCACCCCTTCTCTCATCCCTTTGTAATGGGAAACAATATGTCGATTGAAGCATCTGATACCTACAAAGACATCAACTTCAAAGAGAACAATCCTACTAGGATGAGCTTCACATTTTGCCAAAATTTTGTGTTCGCCAATAAATGAAGAAAAGAATCTTACATAAAGGAGTAGCAAAAAGTGCACTAAACAAATCAAAGGCCTTAGAGAAAAGGAATACTCGTATGGTTGGAGATGAGGTGGTTACATCACATAGACACTAGTGTTCGGTAAGAAGAACATTTTTTTTTTCGAAAATATTTTCTAATTTTTCTATATTTGATTGGTAAAAGATATTTTTAAAAACATATTTTTTAAGAAAACAAACTCTTTAAAAATACGAAAAATGACTTGCCTAATGAAAATAGAAAAAACAAGTATGGTAAGTAACAATCTGAGTTCATTGTCTCCTCTCAACTCATCCAATTTTACTCACG
This sequence comes from Solanum bulbocastanum, assembly GCA_037074985.1. Taxonomy (NCBI): domain Eukaryota; kingdom Viridiplantae; phylum Streptophyta; class Magnoliopsida; order Solanales; family Solanaceae; genus Solanum; species Solanum bulbocastanum. Next base: position 32,177,220 of record CM073607.1, read on the forward strand.
TAATATTTTGCTAGATTACATATAAATGATTTTGGGATAATAATTTTTTGCTTACTTATCAAATACTAGAAAATAAGTAAATTTCTTACTTATTTTTTAATAAAATATTTTTTAAAGTATCATTTTTTATGAAAAACATTTTCCTTCCTATCAAACACGCATGAGAGGACATAATTTTATTATTTTCTACCTTTGTTGTGTGTTAGGGGGTAAGTGGCTCAAGATTTTTACAAAATGAAGAAAGAAAATCCAAAATAGTAAAAGAACTCGTATCACACATGTATTTTTGGCCATTCAATTCTCTCTATCTTCGTAGTTCAAAATTTTGATAATATTTAATAATCCCTTTCCCCCATTTAAAACTCTGTCCTTCCCCTTTCATGATTTTATTTTAACCCCTTTTTCGTATGTGTTAACTATTTGTATTTAAATTTTTATTTACGGTTTAAAAGTAGTTAAACTTTGAATAATATTGAGATGCTAACTTTAATTTAATTAGCAATCAAAAAAGTAAATATTTGTAAATTTAATTCGGATAAATTTCAATCGATTTATGCTATAATTTTTAAGTTAAAATTAATTTGAAAGATAAAAGAAGAAGAACCATGAAAACTATTAATATCAACTATAAAAATCACATTTATTAATAGGGAGAATTACGCGGATAAACAAACATATACTAGTTAATTAGTTAACATATCTAAAGTTTGAATTATTTACAGCTCACAACTTAATTTTAGTTGTAATTATATCGCTTATACATATACAAATACAAATTATACACATATATATACAATTATATGACATATACAAATACAATCGGCCTCTCTACACTCTTTGCCCAATCTCGCTCGCCTATCTCCTTCCTCTCCCAATATCACTTGCCTCTCTCCTCCATCTCTCAATCTCGCTCACCAGATACACAAATACATATATATACTGGTTACATATATACAATTATGTGACAGATTTACATATACATATACAGTTTGCCTCTCTCCACTCTCTGCCCTCTTGCGCTAGCCTCTCTGCTCCCTCTCCCAATCTCGCTTGCCTGTCTCTCTCTCAATCTCGCTCGCCAGATATACAAATACATATGCATAGCAATTACATATATACAATTACTTGACAGATATACATGTACTACATATAAATATATACAATTCGCCTCTCTCCACTCTTTGTCCCCTGTTGCTCGCCTCTCTCCTCCCTATCCCAATCTCGCTCGCCTCTCTCATCCTTCTAACATGTAGCTACAAATCGTAATTAGCAAACTATACCTATGAAGCATAATTAAGTTATTTTTGAATGATTATATGTGGAAATTCCCCTAATTAATATCATACTAATAATAATTTAGGCAAGTAGAACACTGGAAGAAAAATATTTTGAATAATAATAAAAAATTAATTAAAAGAAGAATTGTATGTATTTACCATATTTATGCATACTATTCTTTATGATTTACTTTTAGATATTATTTGGTTATCTTTTTATTGTGATTGTGACATTGACCTGTGGCTCTAGAGTATGAAGGTCGGTATATTGTTTGAAGAAATGGACAATATTAAAGCAATAACAATTAGATATATCATACAAAATGTTACCATGTAATAAGAACGATTTAAAAGAACGAAAATATAAATCTCTTGTTAGTGTTAACATTTTAATATTAGTTTTCTATTATTAAAATTGTCTCGTACGTTAATTAGGCTTAGTTGCCTATTCTTCTTGGTGGTCATAATAAAACATCTAAATATTTTAATTTCTATATAAATAAAATTTATTTAATGTAAGATTGAGAGGTGCTTGACATACCCTTCAAATTTCTTTAAGTTTTTTTAGTCAATATCAGGTGGTAGTTATATTGATTGTTGGCATGAGTAGCTATTACTGGTTGTAGGTGTTCATCCAGTAACATATCAAAATGATGTAGATGGTGTTGTAGCAAAAATAGTTTTAATGATCCTCCAGGTTATTTCTCAGTTTTCTAATTTTTTTCAGTGTTTAGAGCTTTTATGTAGCGATTTCAAGTCATTTATGACTTATTGAGACTGATAGTTTGATTGTCAGGTCGTTCGTTTGAGGTTTGTGCAAGTTTATGTGTTTTGGAACTTTTGGAATTTGAACGGTCGATTTCGATAAAACTCCAGGAAGAAGGCCTCAGAATGACATTCTGACGGTTTCGTTAGCTTTGAAACGTCATGTTTGGTCTAAAATGATCTTCCGTGCGGATCCCGAGACTTCCGGGCTCATTCCATGCCCCCTTGTGGAATTTGACTTAAAACGTAACTTGGGCGTAGAACCTACTTTTTGTCGAGATGACCTCGGTTGAAAGTTTTGACACCTCTGTTGAGTTCAAAATGCCGAAATCAGTGAGGTAACATATTTCATTTGTGCACACGGGGTTCCGAACGAATCCCAAGCACTAGCACTACAAGAAAACTGTGAATTATATGGAGATTTTCCTGGGGATTAGTATAAAAATTTGCAGCAAAATAAGTTTCCTACGGATTTTCATATTGATCCCTAGAAAAATCCCCATGTAATTCACACTTTTCTTGTAGTGTAGGAACTGATCCATTTGGGGACTTTCGGAAGCTCAAGCACCCATTAACCTTGTAGCAAATTATGTATATTTATATAGAAATTAAGAGGAACAATATGTAGTCAAACAACGAGCAACCACATGATAAGTAGTTTGATTAGTGTAGTGTTTGTTAGAGGCATATTCAGGATTTCGGCTAGATAGGTGCACGATTTTGAAAAATTGTATCTTAAATATACATTTGATCGTTTTGACTTTTATTTCTTAATATGAACCATTAAATTTTAAAAATTATAGGTTCAAAATATATAATACTACTAGTTTTAAATTTTAATATACACATTTGATTTAATTATATAAAAATGTATAGTGCTAAATTTTTTAGGAATTTTCAATGTAACACTTGAAAATTTTGAAAAATTAAAGGAAAAAACAAAAGCAAAATTAGTTGAAACGTCAAAAGTGTAACTGATAACCACTTGGAAAGGTGTTACTCAAAAAGACAAGATAAATATAAGATTTAAATTTTTATCCTCGCTTAGAGATGTGCACCCAATCATCATCGTATTATTATATGATACTTTAAACATGAATTCACATATCTATATTTAAATATTCTTTTAAAAAATATAACACTACTATATATGACTTAGAGGGAAGCATGGGTTCACGTGAACCCACGGCACCCCCTCTAGATACGCCTATGGTGTTTGTGTGCGAGTGCTTAATGTCAATAGTGAGCTTTGCGCTTGCGCCCGTCTGGGTTAGATTCCCAACACGTTTTTTAAATTTTAAAAACTAACTCTTCTCTCCCTTTTTTATATTGTTTTTGTGTTTGGGTTCGATTCCCAAACAACACATTTTTTTTTTTAATTTTAAAAACTAATTCGTCTCTCCTTATTTATTATTCCCTATGTCCCATATCATATGAGCATTTTACTTTAAATATTTGTCTCATATTATTTGATCACTTGTTAAATTAGGATAGAATTAATTATTGTTTTTCTATTTTACCCCTACAATTGATATGACCTTTGGAAGCTTAAACAAATTTTGAAGATCTAATGTTTCTTTTTTCAAGAGACTACTAATTAATAGGAACAAATGGCAAGATAGTAAAATTAATCAATTTATTAATATTTTTTTAATTACTGTATAAAATAAGTCCATCTAATATGGAACGAAGGAAGTATTCTATTCACTTAGATTTTCTTTTATTTTTTTCTCCTTACTCCCTAGGTTGATTGTATTTTTTCTCTTTCACTTTCCATGTTTTGCTATTTTCTCTAAAATAGAATTTATACAAAATAAACTTTCCTTTATTTAAAATAGTACTTATTGTAGTTTTTCTTATGGGTTGTTTTTTCTATCATGTTTAAATATAATTTTTTTTTTAATGATAAGTGTTAAATTTATGCACTTACATTTTTTTGATTGGTAGCTAAGTGAGGTAGGAGCTATTTTTTTAATGATAAGTGTTAAATTTATGCACTTACATTTTTTTGATTGGTAGCTAAGCGAGGCAGGAGCTAGGTAAACGGCAAAAAAATTTCGCGCGCGCGTGTGTATATATATATATAATTGACATTGAACACCCTTTGACTTCTTCTTTTGTTTACATTTTATATGTTGAAGTCCTATAGAGAATTTTGTCGGCACTACTGTAGCTAAGAGAGTACCACGACCTTAAAATCCTAGATTCGCCACTACTGAGCACCCCATCAAGGATATTAAGTTGTGGAAAAACCAGCTGATCTCATCAACTGGTGCATCCCAGGTTCTTCTTTGCGTTTGCGCGCCTTGAACCGCGATCACGGTAGTCAATAGGATTGGTGTCACGACACAAGGTAGCCCCTAGGTGTAACATGGCGTATAGGACCCTGAGATGCCCCATACAAGCCACTTAACATTCATCATACAAGAAAATAGAATATAGGAGATAAAGAGAAAACATTTCAAGTCTAAGAGTTTTATCAAAGTAAAGCGGAAGTCTACAAAGTCTCATCTGCCATCTAATACATCAAGAGTGACCGAGACGTAACACTGACGTCATGTACAAAGTCTGAAAATAAGAAATGACTGAAAGCTATAAAATTCCGATCCTCGAAGCATGAGGACTCACCAAACTCAGAATCTCTCCAACACCTCTAGCCACGAAACTGAGAACCCTAAATGTCAGACCCTACATTTGGAGAAATGTAGGCAAGAGTGTGTGTTAGTACAATAAAATACCAAGTATGATAGCCATGCATAAAATCACATAAAACAGGTTAAAAAGGGACATTTTGTAATATGCAAGGACTAATTTATAAACACATGCTAAAAAGTTCAAAACGTAGTTCATGAATAAGGTCGATACAAGTAAGGTCATCCTTATGTTCCATATTAGATGCTTCTTTAAGTAACCATAAATCATCATAACTTGTGGGAAGTAGCTTTAACCGACATGTAAGACCATGTGAGCTAATAACATGGAATTCAGTGTTTCCCACACCGAAAAGGGGTGCCTTACTTGCCAAGGTAAGACCGTAAACTTCTAGCTTACGTGGAACCACTAGCTATTGTCTAAGTAGACATCCTATGTTGACACATAGTTTATGGGACATGGGTAATCGCCACTTGTCTACTCGGTGCTAAGCATAACTTCCACGGAATGTTTATTAAACTCATCTTAACTTAACTTTCATAAGACATGGGTAATTGCCTTTTGTCTTATCGTCCTAGGGCATGAGTAATTGCCTCTTGCCTAGTCTTTGGAGGACATGGGTAATCGCCGCTTGCCTCAATATTAGATTAGCTCCTTATCATTGGGTCATTTTAGGTGCGAAAGCCTTTCGACCTTAAGAACTTTTATTATGTGAGAAAACCTTTCACAATCATGCTTTCCTGTGTGTATGAAAAATCCTTTCAACAACACAACAACAACAACAACAACAACACTATTGATACTTCACTCTCAAAGCATCCTTAAAACATTTACCTCAATTTCATGAGAACATACATGATTTCATAAATTCATCTTTCTTAATTCCACAACCCACATTATATCATCATAACTTGAAAAATAGAGAATATGCATGGGTTCATGGGGATTCATCATAAAATCATAGAATTGTATCAATTCATACTTGAAAGATCATAAAAACAATCAATTAAATCAACAATTAAGAGAACCCATAATATAGAAGAAAAACCCTAACTCAATTGGAGATTTTTAACTTTGAAAATTGGAGAAATTGGGAACTCTATGGAGAAAAGAGCTCCATGGATAAACACTATCATGCCTCAATGCCAAAAGCTTGACTTCAATGGTGGAATTAGAGACTCGACTTGCAAACCCTAGCTTTCTTCTTCAACTTCTAGAGAGAGAAATATTTGAGAGGAAGGCTTGTTCCTCTTTTAGGAATTTGAGAGAATGATTTCAATTGGGGAAACTTAGTGGTTAAAACACTTATATATGGCTTTAGGTGACGGGTAAAAGGACATAGTATAAGGCTAGAATAATTAGAAAAAGACCTAAAAGCCCCAGAAAATAACTTTCGATACGTGTCGACAGCAGGACCTACGGTCTGTTGGTCAGACCATGAACCGTACTGGTTGACCGTCGTTTGGAGTTCAGAGACCAAATTTTTGGACCTCAAATGAGGGGACCCACCCACGGACCGTGGTCCCAACGACAGGCTGTGGGTCCCGACCGTATGTCTCAACTTTTGACCCTAGAATTTCTCTAAGTCTGAGACTCACCTACGAGACCTACCTACGGCCCGTGCATTGGATGACGGACCGTCCTGGTGAACCGTTGAAAATTACAGAAAACTTAATAGTTTAGAAAAATTTGTTTGGCCAACCATGAGCCTACCTACGGTCCGTGTGTCAGACGACGAACCGTTGGTGGAGTCCGTCGGTTCTAGCACCAGATCCTGCAACAACTAAAATCTTACCCTTTTTGAATATGAGGTGTTACAATTGGCCTCCACGTTCGCATGCATAAGATCGTGTTCACGGAGGCCTAAGGTGCTTCTCTTCGCTTATTTGTAGCCCTTGTCACGTTCGTGGAGCCTTGAGGGTTTTGATCTTCGCGATCGCGGATCCTTAACCGTGTTTACGAGGGTCAAAGAACTGACCCACCGCGTTCGTAGGCCTTGCTCTGCTTTCGTGAAGGTTTGTTGACTAGTTTTTTTAATTAAAGACCAATCGTGAATCAACCTTCTTCCTCATATTCCAACTTCAATATATCGAGCTAGGGAGCTTCGATTAAAGCGATTTCAGTTGCATTGATTCGGATTTTGGCGTGACTTCGTGTTGGACTGATTGGAGATGTGCGGGGAGCATTGTATCAAGGTAATTCTTGCCTCAAAAGGGCTGCCCAAACTCCATTAATGGTGTTTTTTGTTATTTTATTGCATGCTGACTTTTGGACTTTTCCGATTATCGAATTGTAAATGAGACACAAGCTCAATAAGTTGATTAGGACCTTTTGACAGAGTTACAACGAAAATGTGAAACCCGTGTTGAAAATTCTGAAATTGACTCTGAATCAAAAAATACTTTGCATGAGATCCAAATCAACGGCTAGAACTCGTACTATGATCTGCAGGGTGCAGAAGTAAGCTACTGAGTGGCACCAGCAGACTGAGCTTCATGCAAGCATAAACGAGAGGTTAAAAGGAAAGTACAACACAAGTAACTAATCAAGATATATAACGTGATGAAACATGCCATAGAAATGAAGAATTAGGATACACAAGGTAAGAGACCGAGTGAACAAACATACTAGGAACCGCAAACCTAACAATCTACTCATGACGGAGGTTGTTAGTCATGTGAAGGCGGTGGAGTGTCTTACATGCCTCTCGTTATTATTCGTCAACTTAAATACCAACAAACAATATTCTCTCCTATCTTCATCATAGAGTTTATTCAATTATTGATTTCAATTGTAGATTCCATCGATGTTTTGGAGGATAAAAAACTACATAAAAAGAGAAATAGTTAGAATAAATTTTCAATAATGAATCTAACATAGATTATTCATCTTAAATTATTAATCTTCTCCCAAGCTACCACAAAGGGATTCGGAAGAAACATAAAAGTAAATACTCCCTTTGTTCCTAATTACTTATCCATTTTTTCTTTTTTAGTTGTCCCTAATTACTTGTCCATTTTAACAAATCAAGAAAGGACAAAATATTTTTGCCTATTATACGCTCAATTAATTACTTTGAAAACGGTACAACAACTTCTTGAAAATCTTAGGTTTTTAATTCATCCACTTCATAATTAATAGGGGTAAAATGGTAAACTCACTATGTCAATAATTGCTTTCTTAATAGATGTGCCAATTCAAAAGTAAACAAGTAATTAGGAACAGAGGGAGTAATTAAAAAACAAACAAACAATAATGTTGAGCACAAAGAGAATTCGCATTCGATCTTATATAGACACCGAAACTCAGACTTTGTATTTAATTAGTACTTTATTTTTATTTCTTCTACCAAAATAAATTATGTTAGGAAAAAAGTGAAAACACAATCCACCCCCTCACAAAAATTTCAATCAATATTTTTGAAGGGTCTTCATAACTAAACTTCTCATCATAAAATAAGGATTAATGTAAAGGATGTGATGACATATAATTAGGATTAATGTGAACGATGTCACGACCAATTAGTTTAGGATTTATGACGTGACCATTTATTATGATTAATTGAAGATTTATATTATAGGTAATAGTTAACATTATTAAAATGATATAATAATTGAAGGAAAAAAGTGAAAATACGATTTTGTCTAAAAGCAGAGTTCTTTAATAAAGGATAAAAAATTCATACAACATTTTAATTATATATATATGTGTGTGTGTGTGTGTTTTATAGTTATTTCAACCATAGAGCCCCAGTTCTTGTTCTATACAATCACGTTGACAGTGTTCGTGTTCCTGTTGGGAGAGAGCAGACTATTGCGTTGTTTGGGGCAGAAATATTATTCAGTATATAACAAAATCATTATTGATTTAATATTTTAGTTTCATATTTCTGACAGTTTATGTATAAAACTTTTCCATTTAAATAGTTATGTAAATAGTTCTCTGTTTCTTTTCAATGCCTACGTAAAATATGCCAAATATGACAACATTATCTTCATTTTATATAAAAGTGTACATTCATTTTAAATATAATACTCTCTATATTCTAATTTGCATGGACAATTCGAATTTCAAGAGTTAAAACAATTTTAATTGACCATAATTTGGACATAAATTTTTAAAATTTATATATTTGAAAACTATATAAAAGTAATACCAGAAGTTGCTACAATTGACAATTGAAAATATTTTGATAAAAATAAACTTGTTTGAATCTCAAAATTCAAAAAGTGTCACATAAATGGAAACGGAGAGTGTGTATCTCATGAGTTGTGACTATAATAGTATATTAAGGTTTTCCACTAGCTTAGTGAATCAATTTAAACTAGTAAATATATATTAGTATGTTTTATTGGTAGTGACTATATCTTTGATTCAAAGGGTGGAAGATGTTATGGATTTAAGATGAACCCGAATTAGGTTCAAAATTCCTTGTCTTTCCTCAAAAAAGCCGTTTATTGCTTTCTGAGTCCCTACTTATGAAAGGAAGGGAATAGATCCTCCTCGCCTTTGCAACTATCATCCCTAATCAGAAAAAATCTATGTTTGTGTGGCCAGTCAGATATATTATAATATATTTGTTTATGCGGCCATAGTGAGATAGAGTGATCAAACTGAATTCCACATAAAAACATAGCAAACAGGAAAACAAAAAACTTTGACATTGAATATATATATAGACTGCCTATATCTTATAACCATTCACCTTTTTGGTAATGTATACTCATTACCTACCAGTATATACACATAAAGTTCAATATCTTTACAATTGCACATCAAATTCAATAAAATATAATTTGAGTACATTAATTGACTATTATTCCAACCTTATCACTTAATTTCTTTCTGTTTAGGCTTGTGTTATCTAATCTCAAGATAACAAGAAGGAAATATATTAGTACTTGATTGACCTCACATTCCAGCTAACATTTAAATTTCAAACAGAACATTGTGTTTTTTTTTTTAAAAAAAGGCAGCAAAATATCGTTTAATTTGTATATGTGATTTTCTTAATGCTGTATACAGATTATTATTGTGCAAAGCGCAAAGAGTATGCCAATAAACAATGGATGTTACATACCTACAGTTGTATCTGAAAGATTGATCAAACAAAAACTTTATTTTCACTTCTACTTCTCATTTGTATGGTTTACATCTAACAGCACTAGCAGATCATCAAACTTCATTACAGCCTTGCAAGTTTTTCGATTTTCTTACCTAAAGATAACAATAGAATAAGTTCACTTATTTTTTATCAAGACCAATAAATCAAGTTTTATGTAACCTTGACATAAGTTTGAACAGTAAATAGGAATATAACCTTGACACTCACCGCTTTGTTTTATCAAGCACTTCAATATATCTCTTTGGGACACCATACTGTTCTACAAGGTATCTTGCAAGATCATCAATAACTCCTCCTTGAACCAAAACTTCTTCCCCTTTCTTACCTACAATTAAGAAGATACATACAGATGATATATCTCCCCTTAAAAGTGAACGTACTGACAACCAAGTTCATACGCAAATATTTGTATAACAAATCAGAAAAACATACAGATACCAAAAGCACACAAATATTTCATGTCATTAAGTGAACGAATAGTTATGCATCCAATCACAAATCAGTTTGAATCAACTATTATCTTACATGTATTTCTAGCACTACACAATGGAAAATTTCAGTGGATGATAGAAATTGCTTCGGCATGTCTGTCACTTTACCCATGCATAGTATTGAACTCCACTTCAGAAAAAATATAGAGTATAAATTATTGAATTATCAAGCTCTATTTTTTAACGAATTGACACTCAAGTGCTAAACTCCTTCAGAACAATCTATTCCCATGAGTTCACCATGGAAATAGTCCTGGTAATTAAGCAAAGACTACAACACTTGGTTTATACACACTAACACATTGAAGCAAAAAACTACACACACATATTGATGCAAAAAGACAAGTGTTATCCCTTTTTAACAGGAATGATTCCTATCTCTGCTAAAAGATATCCTCTTCCTATGGTCTCAAATGAGACAGTACCATCTCCTTTAACTATGACAACATACATGTAAGCGAGAAATTGAAAGACAGCACTTGAGCGAATATATCAGCATAGAATATTGTAATGGCTCATAGTCATCAAAAGAGTGTCACAATGCATCTTTTAATAGTTTTCAATAAGTCTCTAAGCAAGTGCAGATTCCTGTAGGTTCAAGGCTAAATCTGAATAGCTGAGCAGAAAATAAGCAATGCAAGCCACACCATGAGATTCATAGAAAACTAATGAAGATAGTTGTCACTGGTGCTATGAAGTATAAACCAACGGAGGTCAAACAAGACATCATAAAGCACATTTGAGAGCCACCATACAACAACTACTGAATAATCTAAAAAGAGGGTCACATACAGCTGTTAGAGTATCAAAACAAACCTGGAAGTTCTGCCACAGTAGTGCTACTCGCACACTTCTTCTGCAGCTCTGAAGCCAAAGTCTCTGCATCCAGCAGAAATGACTCCATTCCAGAAAGTTTAGTCACTTTCTTGTTTCCTTGCCTCCGCTCTGTCATTATCTGGATTGGCTTCAAGGCTCCTTTGCGAACAACTGTATCGTTTCCTCTAGTGACACAATGATGTGCTTGCATCCTACCAATAAATGTTTGCCCCAAATCCTTCTTATGAATTTCAGTTGGATAAGTTGATCCCTTTTTTATGGCTCCCTTAAATAAAGCATCACATAGAGTTGCATCTAACGTCACAGTGGACTTATTCGACGGCTTGACAAGATTTTCTTTCTCAACGTACTGGAACACTATTTCAGAGGCTTCAGATGCAGTGTAAAGTCTACTAGTTTCAGCACCAACAGAAGCAAAAATAGGATTTACATGCACACTTGGTTTATAAATTTCAGAAACTTCCAGTGACTTCTGTACCCGTTCTTCAGAAGAAACATTATTTGTTGAAGGCCCGGTCTGGTCCACTTTTTTCTTTTCTGGCTTGTAGGACATGTAGTCTGGATGATTTCGATTAACAGAGAACAGAATCACCTCTTTTTTATGTTTATCTTCTTTCACTGAGATCTGTACATGCCAATGGTAAGTTTGGAAAAACAATTAGATAATATGAAACACCATGCGAAGGTAAAATCAGAAACAATATGGATGCAAGAAGCATCAGAGGAAGAAATGGGGACACATTTTGCCATCAAGTCATGAAACAAATTTCTCGCACACTTATCAACACAGAGAACTTAAGCTTGAGAACTAGCTTCGGGATGAAAATAATGAATATATAAGACCCTGACATGGCTTACATGCAAGCAAACCTTCACAAGACAGATGTCATATCAAAAAGCAAAATGCAGAAATAGCAGCAACAAGAAAGGTATGAAGGCAAATGCAAATACACTATTCCATATTCTGGCAACGGCGGTGACATTTTTTGCCATAGAAAATTTTCAACAATCTCTTGCCTACTTTTTGTTGCTGCAGGACTATCTTCAATATTTTGCACCTGCCACCATCAAAGAGAAGCTGAAAGTTCTTACTAACATCTTTCTCCACACTCTCCCAACTTCAGTGGGAAAAAAAGAGGATGGAAGTTTCTACAGATACTTGTTCGTTTCAGCAAAAGAATAGTCTCTACCTACTAATAAGTCGCTGCATTTGACGAGAAGTTAAGCAGAAGTGCAGCTAACCATGAAGAGTGCTACTACACCAGTCATCAATGTCATGGAAAGTGGCAATATCAGTGTCATCCTTTTACTAAGCATGAAGAGCACAATATATACAACTATGTGCACACAAATATATGGCAACACCACAAAAACAACTTGCTGCATCTCTTATGATGTGTAGATGTAACTGTCTAAATGAATTCAACCAAATCATCCATGTAATGCAATAGCAACTTTTCAACTTTATGCAACAGTTTTAAAAATAATCAAAATTCCATCTTTCGTATTAACTGTAGAAAGCTACCAATCCACCAGAGGCTTTAGCCTGTAGCCACTTGGACAATTTCTTGTGAGATGACTTCTTTATGTCGAGTGTTATGCCTGGAGGCCTGCAAGGTAGCACTTGACTTGACCTACACCAGCAAAATGAAGCCATTGGCAAGTATACAAGTAAGGAACACAACAAGTCACAGATAGTTGCACGGAACATAATGAGAACCTCAAGAAAGAAAGTCAAGAAGAGGAGGTATTAATTTATTAGGCCACCTTCTGGTTTCTTCACGACAACAGCCATGAAGAGTGAACATTGCCTAGTGGATGTACTGGTAGCTTTTCTCTGACTAGTGTTCTCTCAAGATCAAGATCAAGATCTTTATACAGAGATATGTCTAGAGTTTTATTATGCAGATGCCTTGCAAATCCTAGTGGTGTTCTCTATGCTTTTTCAGCATTAGTACTTCCTTTGTTTCATTTTATCTGGCACTGTTCAACTGGGCATGGAGTTCAAGAAAGAAAGGAGACTTTTGAAACTTGTGGTCTTAAACATGACATGACATTTCGAGGCTATAAAATCATGTCATTAAGGCTAAAATTGTAAGTTTAAAGTTACTGTTTCCAAGTATAGAAAGGTGCAATTTTTTTGGAATATACTAAAAAGAAAGAAGTGTCACATAAAATGGAACTAAGGGAGCAGTCAATGGAAGCCTTATGTAAAATACCATTCACAAATTCTGATAGTGTTATCTCCATTTTTTCTGCACAAGCTCACTTCAATATAACATCAGGCATACTGTCCAATGGTTTAGTTAAATACGCCTAAAAAAATAATTGTTTATTGTATTGATAGAAAAAAAGAATCTGCATCAAACATGTAGCTTTAAGCTTTTCCATTGACAAGAATACTGGAAATATTAGAAAGACACTTTTGAAATTTAGCATGCTGAAAAATCCGCAAAGCAAATACATTTAGTACCAACTGGTGAAGAATGAAGTGCATCACTCTGAGTTCACTGCCTGAAAAAATAAATTCTCTTTTTTCTTTAATTTTATTACATGAAACCAAATTATTTTAGTATCAGATAGGTAGATTTCAATAAAAGTTTGGTAGCTATCGTACCAAAATGTACTTCCAGGGATGGGCAGGTCTTTCTCTTTAATTGTCGTATGTAATGCTTGTAGAAGGCACTTGTCCAAGAGTGCATCTACCTCTTCAACACACAAGGAACGTTGCCCCTCAATATTTGATTCATCTACATAAGTTTCTGCAACCTTCAACTCACTTAGATCATTAGTAAGCTGCACAGTAATTTCATCTGCTCCATCATTCTGTGTAGTAGAAGGCTGACCAACACCTGATGAAGCTGTATCAGTATTAATCACTTCTCCCATGTCTTCATTGCTAGTCATATTTCCTGGGTCAACTGAAGGATCAACTTCACTTGAATCAGATGCCCTACCACTCAAGAAAAGAGCAGGATCTTCAAACACGACGTCTTCTAGAAAACCAGCATTTGGTACATGACAATTTTCAGCAGATTCCCTGACCAAAAATCCAAAAAAAGATGACATCTACAAGTTGTACAGATTAAACTAACGTTATTAACTTTCTTAGTAGGCCTTTGGACATGGCATTAGTTGAAATTTGAAAAAAAATAGTTTATGAAGTTGATGTTGAAAAATAGTATTTGGAAGTTGATGTTGTATTTGGACACACATTTCACTTGAAAAGAAGTTACACAAGTTTTGAAAAGCTCATTTTCAAAAACTCATTACATTCCATAACCAAACAATGTTCTGAAATAAAAAATTTATGTGCAAAAGGCTCCTTAGTTCCTACCAAAGGGTGTCTCGATAGTAATGACATATTTTTAAGGCCTTTCCACGTAGACCAGCTTTTAAAGCTTCTGTACTACTCATGGTAGTTGTCCCCACCTGAGGAAAAAAAATCAGCATAGTTCAAACTGATTAGTCATCTAAATTAAGGGATAAAACCTTGAGGTCCCATAAGCTTACAGCTATTGCGGCAGGATTTCCAGGAACCTTCACTGCCCATGGCTCCCCAGAAGAAAATGACGGTAACCCTTCAGTAGGTATCCTGATACCAGGGAACATTAAATCTGCCCCTCCGAGCATAAAACGAGAAACGTCACCCCCTTTCAGCACAAAAGCAGGCAAAAGTTCTGGGACTCTCCACAGAGCATACACTGTACTCACCACACAGAAGGGAGAAGAACAAAAATGAAAAGCACGTCTAATTAAGGAAGATGGTAATTTACAAAATTCTGTCTTGTCAAAGAAGCAATTAATCACATAGTTACTGCATAGCAAACATGCCTAACAGGCCCTTCCTACTTAAAACTTTTGAAAATGTCAAATCACCAGCTAGTTATAAGCACCCAATATACTGCAAAAGGGAGAGTACCAAATCACTGCTTCATAAAACTAAAACTCAAAATTGAAAAAAATCAAAGGCACTCTCCCTCGGCAAAAAAAGCAAACACAATTGAGTAGTTTTTAAGGATCAATTAATTAATCAATAAACTACAACTCAAACCAAACTGGTTAGGATCTGCTATACTGTTAGGGGTCGATTGGTTGGGAACAAGTTATCCTGGATAACTTATCCCACCATGTATATGGGATAACTAATCCCATCACTATGGTATAAATGGTGGGATAAGTTATCCCATGGCAACCAAATAAGACACCAAATTTTTATCCCAGGACTATTTATTCTTATTCCTCACACCAAACAATCCCTTAGTCCACTATATTCCAGCTAATTTGATCCCAACAATAAAATAAGATGTCTTCTAAGAGATAATAGGGTGTCTCAAAGTAAAGGATCTCAAAATCTAACACTTACCCATAGACTAACATACAAATGTTTCTAATACACCAAAATGACTCTCGCCAAACACCAGAATGAGTTTAAGTGCAACAACAATTGATCACAACTAGTCGGCAAATCACTTATATGAATCATTTGCATCCATCATATTGTGTTACTCCATCGGGCACGGAGTTTACAAAAGAAATGCTTTTGAAACTAGTAGTCTAAAACCAACATTAGATTTTGTGTGATTATAGATCATCTCATTAAGGGGTCGTTTGGTAGAGTGCATAAGAATAATACTTAATAGAATGTATTAGTAATGTTGGAATTAGTTTTGCTATGATAATTTCTTATCCACTATTTGATTTGGTGTATTAATGACAATTTTGCCTTTAGCCATGCTTATCCATGTAATGATAGCCCTTAAATTGTTGTATTGGTAATATCATAATTTGCTATGTATTAGTTATACACAACAGACTTATACAATTTGTTGAATTAGAAAGGGAAAGTAAAACTTAGAAAAAATGGTGGAGTACAACACCATCATGTATATGGTGGTCGTGGTCTATAAGGAAGGAGAGAAACAATAGGGGCTTCAAAAACAAGGCTAATCCTATTGAGAAGGTCAAATTGTTGTGTATGGCAACCTTTTATTGTTGGTGTGAAGAAGATGAAATAGAATCAAATGCACAAATTATAGACTTTATGGGAAACATGTAATCTAGTAGATGGTCTTTTTTTTGATAACCGAGAGAAATCCGCCTGTGACCCACCGCCCTTTGGACCAATCACAACCTTTTAAACTCGGTAGATAATGGGCCCGCCCCTCTACCCTTCTCCACTTAAATACCGGGCTTCGCTTTGCATGGTGTGGAGCTTGAACTTGCGACCTAAGGCACAAATCCTCCACCTTTTGCCAATCAAGCTAGGCCTTGGGGGCAATCTAGTAGATGTTTATTGTTGTTTGAAATGATGTAACTCAATTTTTGGAGGTCTCCAGCATATCCTTAATGCTGATGAATACAACTATACCCTTACTAAAAAAAAAGTTATACACCATATAATACTGAGTAGGTGTATAACTTCAACTAATAACGTAGGCTGAAAATCCTACCAAACAAAGGAGTAAACAATACCATGAGTATGGTTGAATCCCGTTGAAAAACTGAGTGCAGCAACATGACGAATCCGCTAGAGAATTTAGGCAATAACCATAACGTGTTTTGTGTGGGATCGTCTTTTTCTTTGTGTGTGTGGCTTTATTTGTTTATTTATTTACGTATTCCATGTTTAATCTCTTTCCTATTTCCCTTTATTTTGTTTCCTTAGATTTTTAGATTTGTAGCTCCATGATTATATCCTCTACTTTTAACTGCCTTATATGCTTGAGTTTTCTTTTGCCATGTTTATCATATGTTACATTTTTCCCTTTATTTCATTGCATTAAATTAATTGCCTACATGCCAAATTCTTTCCCCTATCCTTTATATGTTTAGTATCAATAATTGTCTACTCCTGGCCGACTTATTCCGTCACTCGAGATCCAAGTCAGTACCGGCAAAGATCTCTTCATTCCTCGCGGTCAGGCCCGTCTTGGAAGCAAGCTACCTCCTATATCATTATATAGAAAAACAACATTTTCTATATTTATATATATGTTTCATTTTTTATCGCATTTATTTACTTTTATTACTAATAGTTTTCCATAAACTATCCTACATGTTACCATTTTTCATTACATGCCAATTATTACTGTTTTTCATAATTGACATTTGTTCATACTTCCCTCAATTAGAAATCTCTCACTCACTCACTATACAGTGATGTACCTTTGCACTTCTCACGAAATTTTCTTCAAAACCCTAATTTAGAGAGTTGGCATAAACGTTGTGGAGCGGATAGTCTTACTAATGTGGGACCACGTACCTTCCCACATAAGAATATCCTTAGTCCGTATCTACCTAAATCTTATAAAATTTAAGTCATATATGCATTAAACTTAAGTAGTTTGACCCTTGGAGTCGATCCAAAAAATTAGTAATCATCCCCTCGTCTAGAGGGTTCCAACACCCACAAAAAAACTGCATATTATTTGTCAAAGTGATCACAATAAATTAATCCAGGCCAAGTTATGATAAAATGAAGTTTAGGAATTTATTTGTTGTCTTTCTTTTTTTTGCAGGTTCATTATGTCGGGATTCTTCAAATAAACGCCATAGAAGAGCTTGAAGTTTAGGATTATCCCCATTTGATATCTCGATGCCCTTAGTTTCGTCTATGTTTTTATCATATTAAAGTTGTAACAGTTATATTTATCAATAAAATAGTTTGTTTTTCTAACTCTAAACTCTAAATAACATCAATAGAGCTTGGATTAACTATCGCAAATCACTTACTTATCAAGAGAAAAGAAATGAAAATACAAGAAACAACATCCACTAATAAAAACAACAGGTAGTAGCTCTTAAGTTTTACTCTCATGCCTCAACAAGTAGGCCATCTAAAGGTTGAGAATTGGTTGTAACCGAGTGATAAAGTTATCGAACAGACCAAAAATAGTTGGGAATAAGTAAAGGTATATGGTGTACCTGTAGGGAAAATATCACGACCTCGCCCATCTACGTCAAAGAACATAGGACATTCGCCCTCCAAGCCATAAACGAGCACCCGATTTGGGTATTTCGAAACAGATAACTCCGCCTGTATGATCCCATCAATACACAAGGATAAAGTTAAGTACCACAGAATACACTTTGTTAAGTGCAATTCAATCAAAACAAAAAGTTTAAAATGAGGAATAATGTAGCGAAACAATTGAAGAAAAAAAGGGGTACTTTGGGAGGAAGTATAAGGTCGAGAAGGGCATCAGAGGCATTGGAAAAACGGTCTCTGATAGTGCGACGGAGCTTTTTCCGGTCGGCGCCAGAAAGTCGCTGGTGAGACTTGGCGTCCACTGCCTTCTTGAACATTTTTCTCCTGCTATTATGGCGGCGGAAGAGAGAAGAGAAGTTATAGGGAGGCTGTAGAGTGGAGTAAGGCGGTGAGTTGCGGATTATGGAGCAGTCCTTTGCTCTTTCTCGAAGCCTGCTTAATTCACCACCTGCTCTTTGCCCTTTTGCCACATTCTCCTTAAAACGTTTTTTTTTCTTGAAGATGTTTATGGAATATAATAGACAAAAGGCCCAAAATAGTCATCATTTTTCAGTTAACTCTCAAAGTCATCCTTGAGTTTTCACATGAAGCATTAATAGTCTCTCATGTTTGTAATATTGGTGCACTTTTGGTCATCCTTTAAAATTTTGCATATTTTTTAACATTGATTTTATTCATAATTTATGTATGAAATGTTTAATCGTCATTTTATATATTTAATAGAAATAATAACTCCATGTGAGAGATTGTTAGAAGAAAAATACCTTGTTTTGATTAGTAGAAATCGTATCGCAGGTAAAGTCGAGAGGTTCATCACGATGATTTCATGCGTAATAGTACAAAATTTTCTTTTCTTGCAATGTCATGTGTTAAAATATTCTTAGTTTAGCAGCAATAATATTTATACTGAACAGAACAAGGTGTTCTTCTTCTCACCTTCTCTCACATATAGTTATTATTTCTACTAAATATATAAAAAGACATGGGACATTCCTTACATAAAATTATGAAAAAAATTAATGTTAAAAAATAGGCAAAAGTTTAGGGGAGGACCAAAAGTGCACCAATATTGCAAAGATGAGGAACTATTAGTGTTCTATGTGAAAATTCAAGGATGACTTTGAGTCTTAATCCAAAGATGAGGGACTATTTTGGGCCTTCTCTATGATATAATACAATAAAAGGTTATATTTGTTCTTGTATTTTTAGAAAGAGATTATATTTGTGTTTCATTATATTTTTTGGTTATATTTGCTACTATCATCTAATTTTGAGCTCACATTTACCCTTTGAACGGTTAAGTTTCACATCACCACTTTCATTATTCTAGTTCTCATGACTTTTTTATTTTATTTTTTTAATCAAGGATTACAATCATTTGTGCTGAAACATGTGTGATTAGTCTCCATCTTCATGTGCATCAACTATAGGATATTCGAACATCAGCTGATTTCAGTATGGTTAATAAGATCTGATCATAGGAAAATAATTCAAATGGTGAGGTTTTCTTAAAGGATATTGTTCTAAGAAAGTGGTCGATACCAAACTTAATTTAGTTTTTTATCTAGAATTTTCATCATTTGTGACCAAGCTTCTATTATTGTATCTGAAACATTTGTTTAAGGGAAGATGTTGGAAAGAAAAAGGGGAGATTAGGGAGGAGTTCAGATATTTAGTGGGAATTTGCATTGGTATTTTGTCTCGTTCCTTAGATAGGGAGTAAGAATTGTCGGAATTTATGCAAAGATCTTTTATTATTTCATTGGCTATATTTATATTTTCACGAAGCAGTTTAAACATTTTACGGAAAATTATGCAAAGTGGCCATTCTGCCTTTTGTTTTACCAAAAAATTAGTCCAATTTGTTAGCCCCATAGGGTTGAGTAATTTTAATAATGAAACACTTAACCGACTTGTGACTTATTACAGGCAAAGAGGGAAAGAGATGAGCCAAGCATACAAAACCTAAAGAAGGAAATAGACAATCTTTCCATAAATCAAGGGATACAAAATATATTCAAAGATAGGTAAAATCCTAACACCTGACTAGGATAACAATTTGTTCATCAATCAAGGCAAAGAAATCAAAAAGGAAAGAAGTAAAAACACACTACATCAAGAGGGAAAGCAACATGTTGTACAACACATAGAAGGAAAGCAAATAAATCTAAATCAAAATTCCAGCATTCAAGGAACATATCAATCAATAAATATCCAAGACCAAGAATTAATCCTAGCATCTACCTAGGATATAGCAAATCAATGTAAGATACGAAATCAAAGGAGAACTTATCTAATCAAGAATAAAGAAAATCAAGAACCAAAGATCGAGAAGATCTCAGAAGAAAGGATTGCGATTCAATCGTGCATATATCTAATATGGACATGACTCAGCAAATCGCCTCAAGATCACTGAAGGAAGGATTATGATTTGGTCATGCACATATCTAATATGGACATGACTAAGACAATCACCTCAATCAAGGAATCTCTCAAATCCTTGATTGAAAGAAAACACCATTTTCCTTAACAGAACACTCCTATTGACTATTTAAACCTCTTTCAGCCTTAGTTGTGCAATACGCACCTCACTTGAGCTTATATTGTAATCTTTTTTTATCTTTCATAAAACTATGTACACACTTGAGTGAACAATTGAAAAGAAAAGAGAAAGAAAGAATTGAGTGTAGGTTATACAAGTAAAGGTTGTGTCAAAAAAGAAGATCTGATTTGTTTATCAGACATGGCTCTTAATTATATCACTCTGTAACACCCAAGTTCTCGACAAGCTCTTAAGGAAACTCTTGTAACCCAAGGGGACTGGAAGTAGGCACCATATTGGTGTTCCAAACTAGTATAAAAACTCTCTGAGTCTTTTACTTACTGGATTTACTCTTAGTATATACTGTTATACTAATTTGCAGGTGAGTCGACTCTACAACACAGAAGTCGACTGAAGGAATTTTTTAATTCACCCCCCTTCTGACTTTCAATTGGTATCAGAGCAGGTCTCACAGATAAAAAGTGTTTAACCACACACGAGCAAAGATACATGGAAAAATATCAAATTCCTGACACTCTACTTCAAGACATACATTCTTCAAACCGCCTACCCTACTTCAACGTTCAACATTACTCTATTGAAAAGATAGGTTCAGAATCTTTGTAACTTTAAATGATCTACAGGCATGGATCATAATAAAGAAGGGTCCAAAGCCTATTTCTGGACTCACTGGAAAATTCATTACCGACAAACCTTTCGATGTTACAAAGGAACACCAAGAGGTAATTCAAACTAACACTAGAGCTATAAGTCTGATGTATTGTGCAGTTAGTAGAGCAGAATATGACAAAATCTCAATATGCGAAACTACAAAAGAAATGTGGGACAAACTTGAAGTAACGTATAAAGGAACCAACAAAGTTTAGGAAGCTCAGATCAGTTCATTAGTCAACGAATATGATTTATTCAAAATGGCAGAAAATGAGAATGTGAAAGACGTGTTCTCAAGGTTCAGCAAAATTATTTGTGAACTCAAATCTCTTGGAATGGTAAACTCTAACAGATTACAAGTCAGGAAACTCATCAGGATTCTTCCCAAGGTTTGGGAAACTAAAACAACTATTCTTGAAGATGAAGATCTGCAAAAAATGACCTATGATGAACTTCGTGGAAACTTGATGGCATACGAGTAGATTCATATTAACAGATACAATAAAGATGACAAAAAGAAAATGGTCGCCTTTACTGCCGAACAACTGAAGTCCAGGAGGAAGCTGATGAATATCAAAGTGAAGGAATGACTTTTATAAATAGAGAAGTTAGACAAATGCTCAGATAAAGAAGGCAGAGGCCCCAATCGGACTATAAGAACAACGAATATCAAAGAAATGATGATATATGCTACTATTGTGGAAAACCAGGACATATCAAACAGAACTGCCCTGAACGAAGAAGGAGAAAAAAATCAAAGAAATGAAGATCCAAAATGTCTCGGAGTTTGGAGCCAAGGAGAAATATCCGAAAATGATCATGATGAAACTGCCAACATGTGTTTCATGGCACTAGGTGAAACAAGTGAGGTAAGAACTTTCAATTGTTCAAAATGTAATGACTTACAAAACTCGCTGGATATGGGTACTGACGAATTGCAGAAAGTAATCGATGAATACAACAAAATCGCTCAAGAAAAGATGGACTGTCAAATACTTGTAGAAGCAAGTCAAATTGAAGTCGACTTACTAGAAGAGGAACTAGAGGAAGTAAAGATGCAACTGAATAGCATAAAAAAATTTCCTAGTCATTGCGCTGTTAGATCAGATCTAACCTTCTCAGAAATTCCCCTAACTATGACTCCATTGTATCTAACAGATCTTTCCCCCCAGTTCATCATGCCGAAACTTCTATTAACTTCTCCTGTTATACTTGTGGTGACATTGGTCACAAATTTTTTTAACTACAGGAAATTTTCTTTTGGAAAATGGATTTGGAGACCAAAAGTTGTTAATTCTAACCCTCAAGGACTCAAAAATATTTGGGTACCTAAAAGAAATTAATCTACTTGTTTTGCAGGAGTAAATCAAAAGAACTTATAAAAAGGGAATGTGGGTAATAAACAGTGGATGCTCCAGACATATGTGTGGAAAGGAAGAAAATTTTTAAACTCTGAACAACATCGATAGAGGATATGCACGGTTCGGTGACAATGCAAAATGAGAAGTAGTAGGAGTTGGATCAATCACTCTTAGCTCAACATGTGATATATGAAATGTATACCTGGTGAAGGGACTTAAATACAACCTGTTTAACATCATTCAACTATGTGATGTTAGATTTTAAAGTCTCAATCAATGCTACAACTTGCACAATCATACATGCGACTAAGGACATAACAATCGTTGGAGATCATGTGTATAATATCTATGTTCTAAACAATGTAGATTTACCAACACTTACATGTCTAACTTTAGTATCAAATGATTCTTGGCTATGGCAGAGAAAACTTGGTCACACAAGCATGCATGCCTTAGGAAAATTGTCCAGACTTGAACTAGTCATTGAACTTCCAAAATTAAAATTCGAAAAGGACCATATATGTGACGCTTGTCAACTTGGTAAGCAAACTCGTTCTTCATTCAAGATCAAGGATATTGTAAGTACCACTAAACCTTTGCAACTTCTTCATATGGATCTTTTTGGTCCCACTCAACTACTAGCATTGGTGGTATGAAATACGTTTTAGTCATTGTTGACGACTTTTCAAGATTCACTTGGGTAATATTCTTATATAATAAAAATGAAGCTTTCTCTAACTTTGAAGTGTTTTGTAGAAAAGTACAAAGAGAAGTTGGATACTTCATCTCCATAGTTCATAGCGATCATGGTGGAGAATTTGAAAATAAAACTGTTGAGGAATTCTGTAATAAAAACGGTTACACTCAAATTTTTTCATCTCCTAGATCACCTCTGCAAAATGGCTTGGTAGAAAGGAAAAATCGTTCATTACAAGGCACCACCAGAACCATTCTTCTTGATCGAAATCTTCCCGATCTCTTTTGGGCTGAAGTAGTAAGTACTACATGCCATATTCTGAACAGATGCCTTATCAGACCAATTGAAAGAAAACTCCATATGAGCTATGGAGAGGTGAGAAGTCAAATATTAGCTATTTTCATCCTTTCAGATGCAAATGCTTCATTCACAACAATGGTAAGACAAATCTGGGTAAGTTCAATCCAAGAACTGATGAAGGTATATTCTTAGGTTATGCACTAGCCAGTTTTGCATTTTCAGTTTTTAATAAACAAACCTTAAGTGTTGAAGAATTTGTTCATGTCGTTTTTGATGACACTAACCCAAGGATGCAGGAAATAGAATCTAGAGAGGATGAATCTACTCCTATATTGAGCACTGAGAAACACTCAAACTCTTCTGAGAAAATTACAATAGAGGAGTCAACTACTCCAGAACCAAAGTTGACTAGTCCAGCCGAAAAGACAGGCATTCCGAGAGAATAGAGACACAATGCCAGTTATCCAAGTTACTTCATCATTGGCAAGCCAACCGACTCAATATAGACCAGAACTTTGTTGAGAAAACAATCATACGTGGCACTCGTCTCTCAAATTAAACCTAAACTTATAAGTGAGGCGATGGAAGACGAATCATGGAAATAAGCAATGAAATAAGAACTTGATCAGATTGAAAGAAATCGGGTATGGACTTTCATTGAAAGGCCGAAAAATTGTTCCATCATTGGAACCAAGTGGGTCTTTTGAAATAAGCTAAATGAAGATGGAAAAGTCATTCGTAACAAAGCAAGATTGGTTGCTCAAGGATACTCCCAACAAGAAGGTATTTCTTACGATGAAACTTTTGCTCTGGTAGCAAGGTTAGAATCTATTCGAATTTGCTTTGTCATGCCCGATTTCTAGAGTCATGATGGCACCTACTATACACTACCAGTAGGTAAGCCAACCCATAACCCAGAACATCAAACAATGAGCGTAAGAGCAGAAACTAGCGAAAACAATAATCTAAACAAGGATAACAAGGTGGAAGCAAACCAAAATAAATATATACAAATAAAGATCTCTCCCAAAACCTGGAGGTCACTAGTACAGACGAGTACACGAAAAAACTATAGCTAAAGAGAATTGCATATGAGAACCCAAGACGAAAAACATCGACCCAGAATATCAACCCCAATAGTAGAATCTGACAGTATGGAGGCCGTAGAAGTACCCAAGTAGCCAATCACAAGTATCAAGTAACTGAGGCCGAACCTCTAACCGAATGCTTTGTATAAGAATCTAGGCGATAGAGGCCGGACCTCGAACCGAATGCTCTATATAAGTATTTGGGCGATAGAGGCTGAACCTCAAACCGGCTGCTCTATATAAGTATTTAGGTGATAGAGGCCGGACCTCAAACCGGATGC
The DNA here is from genome assembly GCA_037074985.1 of Solanum bulbocastanum. NCBI lineage: Eukaryota > Viridiplantae > Streptophyta > Magnoliopsida > Solanales > Solanaceae > Solanum > Solanum bulbocastanum. The sequence goes on from CM073607.1 coordinate 32,202,299, forward strand.
TCTATATAAGTATTTAGGCGATAGAGGCCGGACCTCAAATCGGATGCTTTTCGAAAAAATTAATGAGGTCGAGAGCGGAGCTAGAATTCGAATGCCCGACAAAGGTGCCAATGTAGCTGCTGAAAGAGTCCCAATCGATCCATGCTCAAAAATGTCCGTGGAACACCGTCCATGCTTAGCTAATCAATGTAAGTCGTTGGAACTGAATCGAAAGCCAACTTCAAATCGCGAAGCAGAACTAGTGTCGCCGACGTAACTCGTGAAGCTGTAACATCGAAAAAATAAGGATAACTATCATCGGAGTAAGCGTATCGCCTAGCTAAGGTCCAAAATATCAGACTCCAGTTTGCTACACCAGTCTACAGGGATCTAAGTCGGCCAAGCGACGTCGGGGCAAATCGGTTCCTAATAATGAATTTCTAAAGCAAGCACTAGTCAAACCTAAAGAAATAAAAAATGAAAGAAGTCAAAAAACACTACATCAAGAGGGAAAGCAACGTGTTGTACGACGCACAGAAAGAAAACAAATAAAAGATTCCAACATTCAAGGAACATATCAATCAAGAAATATCTAAGACCAAGCATTAATCCTAGCATCTACCTAGGATTTAGCCAATCAATGGAAGATACTAAATCAAAGGAGAACTTGTCCAATCACTACTAAAGAAAATCAAAAACTAAAGATCGAGAAGATCTTAGAGGAGAGGATTGTGATTCAATCATGCACATATCTAATATGGACATGACTAAGACAATTGCCTCAATCAAGGAATCTCTCAAATCCTTGATTAAAAAAAAAAAAACACCCTTGGGTTTTCCTTAATAGAACACTCTTGTTGACTATGTAAACCTCTCTCAGCCTTAGTTGTGCAGTACGCACTTCACTTGAGTTGATATTGTAATTTTCTTTTATCCTTCAAAAAATTTTGTACACACTTAGTCAGACAATCATGCTTCAGAGTTTGAATGTCATATCTTTCAGTATATCTATGATTCATTCTCAAATAATTATTAGTATTTTGAGATATCCAGTATTACAGGTGCATTGTTAGATTTATATTCAGTTGGGAATAAGCTTAACACCGAGCGAACTATGGGATGATGGATCACTCGTCAGTTTAGGCTGAGACATTTATTAGCAATCCCTTAGTCCCAGAACTACGACACCATCATAGGTTCTGAAGGGGTCACCCATCAGATTAGTCTTGTCACCCTTGTCCCTTATGAACACCAGTTGGTGGATCTATGTCAAACTTGGCAAGGTATGAACACCCTTCCATCCAGGGTTATAAGTTGGCCCCATAGTTAGCTCAGCTTGAGGTGTGTCGGTTAATAGTATCTCTCATAGTCAGATTCATGTTGCACTGACCATGTATTCAGTATTCAGTATTCAATTTAGCATGTTATATCTTCATGATTTGTACTTGGTTATTGAATTCAGTTTAGCTTTCAGTTATGCTTTAGTATATCTATTTCGATGTTCAGTTTCTATATTGTTCAGCTTAACACATACCCGCATGCTCAGTATATTTCAAGTACTAACGCATACTTTTATGGTACATCGTTGTATGATGTAGGTTCAGGTGCTCAACATCCAGACCGCACTTAGCTCGACTTCTAATCCGTACTTAGTAGCTTCAGTGGCGAGTCCTTATAGTTCAAGGATGATAGACAGGCCTTATTCTTCAGTATTTACTTTTCAATTTTAGACTTGGTAGAGTTAGCTAGGGGCATGTCCCAACAACTCAGATAAGTTAATGGTTTTTAGGTATAGATTAGATTCAACTTGAGTTGTTAGTGTTCTTTTTAGTCATCACTATACTCTTCATATATTTTTATATATTCAGATATTTTGTGGTTTTCCCTATTTCATATATTAAACTGTTTATAGCTTCCACACACTGCATGTTTTAATTGAACTTGTATAGATATGTCATGTCATAAGTTAGCATGGGGGTCACTTTTGACACTAAGCACCATGTTACGTCTAGGGGGTAGCCTCTGGGCGTAACACTTTAAGGCTACCACCATCCCTTATTGATTGAGTAATTTCACCTTCATTCATTATCGAAATTGTGACCTTAAGCCAGACCCTTCAATTCCAACATGGAACTAACAATACTAATGTTATTCAGAGGGTATAACAATTCTTGATGTGTATATTTATTTTAATTTGAATTCGAGGTACTAGCCATTTTTTCACTACTTTCTTTCCAAAATAGTATTCATAAAGATAATAGAGATGAAGAAAACCACACACGACATTCAAACAAGTATTTTATCGTACTACAATCTTAAGTAAACTTTAATCTTTGCGGCATTTTTTTGAAAATATTTTTTAATGAAATTATTATATAGGGAAGAAGAATCAATATTGTTGGACAGGTAAATACTCACGAAAACACAAATAAAAAGTGGTAAAATACCTTATATGCCTCTGTCGATTCCTCTTTAATTTTCAACAAGATAGGAGTCATTGATCATTAACCTCTTCATCTAGGTCTAGTCTTGACATCACCACCTATTACATTACATCATCTATCTCTGCATTAGTTCTTTCCCAAAAAGTTGTGAGGAAAGAAAATTTATTTTTTCGTGAGGTTGATGTGTCTCATCTTTTCTACATGTGTCGTATCTATCAAAATCACATTGCTCTTAGCTTAAATTTTAGCCTTAACTACTCACTACTCTTTTTCTTTTCCTTTTTTACTCTTTTTTAATAATTGTCATAATTGGGTCAAATAAATTTAGCTTTCTAAAGCATATAATATGTGTAATATGTGCATTCATCATATCGATGAGTTTACTAAGTTGATAATCTTTGTATTTCCTTGACAAATACCAACAAAAAAGACCAAGTAAATTCAAAGAAAAATAATATTCTAATTTCAATTCTTAGACATGGTGTTATGAATACAAATTCTAAAAGATTTAATCTACAAGTTCAAATGTAGACTAGGCAGAATTATTATCACGACCCTGACCCGCTGTGAGTGACACCCACACTAATTCGGATGGAAGGAGATGCTAACTACTCACACATACAGTCTAATAAGTAATCAAATGTAAAATGTTTTAAAGATTTTAAAACAATATTTCAATAAACGCCGAATGTCATATGAAACTCATGTACTTGCCTCCATTTGTCAGTTGAACCCTCATACTCATCATTTTATCAACTGAACCTTTAAACTTATTAAAACACAATATTTTAAACTCCTTTGGCCATTGGCCTGGCGGCAATAAAATGCTGAGTTGGACAAAGTGCGCAAGAATCACGCGTATTGAGAGAGTGGACTGATATATTTTTATTTAAAATTAACTAAAATCAATGAAAAAAAAAATTCAAAAAAGGAAAAGAGAGGAGAAGGTAAAAATTAAAAGCACCCCTCTTCATTCCATTTCCTAAAGTAACAAAGAAGGCATCCACGCTTCTACTTCCGCCATAGCTACAACCAATTTTGCTGGCAAATTCTTGTCAATTTTTTCTATTTATTCATCTCTTCTTAGTAAAATAAAACACAACCACTAAAAATTCATAACAACACTAAAAAAACCCGAATCCCACTTCATCACCTATTTTCTTTGTAAATTATATTTTTACAAATAAAATATACACCAAAAATTAGATTCCTTTTAAAAGGAACAAAGGAATACGAATTTTATTTAAGAATTACTCCAATTAAGAGATTATCACTATTAGTTCTTTAGTTGGATATTCTAAATTTTTATTTTAAATTATATTTGATTTTCTTTGAAAGAAACGGAGGGATAAAATTTAATTTTTGCTTGCTTGAGGAAGTGTAAGGGTGTGGAGAAGATGAGAGAGGTGGGGTGGGGGTGGGGGAGAGAGATGAAGAAGAGAGAGAAATGGGGGTGGGGAAGACACGAAGAAGAGAAGAAGCGAGTGGCTGAAAATTGAAAAGTTATATATATTTTTAGTGTTCGGATTAAATGAAAATGTTGTTGAAGGCTAAATATTTTAGTCTCAAAGTACTAACCTTGGTTGTTAATTCAAGTGTAAATTTAGAGCCCGTTTAGATGGAATTATAATTTTTGGCTTATTTTTATTGTTTGAACTAAAATACAAATGTTTAAAATACCTTTTTCATTTAGTTGGGACACTACATAATTGCTTATAAAATGCTTAGAAACACCTAAAAAATAGTCAATACAAAAAGGCTATTAATGATTCAAATTTTTAGGTATACTACGTATTTGATAACTTAAAACTTAGTTAATAGATTTGTATGTATGGGTTCTTAACAATATAGAAGATGTACCTTAGATATTAACATCTTAGCTTAGCTCAATGGCATACAAGTTTGCTTTATGACTACTAAATACTAAAATTTTCATATAAACGTGCCTTAAAATGAAAAGCATGATTGATAGTCTACATTATATTTGTTTTTATTCCAAATGTGATTTGATTTTAAGTTTGTAATAGGTACTAACAGTATATTAATATGTGGGGGACGATTGATACTAAGGACATGTAAATTTTGCAGGTTACACTCTAAAATTTATGCTTATGTTATTCGAATATAGTTATCACTAATTTATTTATGGTACAAATTTAAATGTCACGATTGGAGACTACCCCTTAGTCGTAACACGGTACTTAGAGTCACCCTTAGTACTGACATAAGTCATGATCAACTAAAAATAGTCATGAATGAGAGCTAAAATGATTTGGTGGAAGCATAACTATGAAATAAACTGAGACTAATTAGTAGATTGAATACAACTCTAACTGACCGTTTATGAAGCCTCTACTAATACTAATTATAGATAGTGTAGTTATGACCCCCTACTCTTCTTTATCAATAAATATGAATAGAAAAAAATACCGGAACTATAAACTAACTTGAGTCCTCGAATAAAGAGAATTACTCATCACCTTCTGGCTCACTGATCTGCCAGACAAGGATTTTGAACACTTGAATCTGCATCATAATATGATGCAATGTCGAATAATGTTAGTACATGGAATGTAACAATTCAGTAAAACTGAACATACTGAGCTAAATCAAGAATTCTTAAGATAGAATGAAACAAAGTCAATTGACTAGTAAAACATGCAATTGTCCTTTAAAAATAAAACTTTAAAACTGAATACATGCAATCATAGAATATACTGAATATAAGATAACTTTACTTTTCTTGGGGAGTTTCTTACAATCGATATACATCATATGAGCTCATGATGTCCAACAGCTAATCAATTGGGAAAACTACCCTGCACCTTATCAGGGTATATAACTTTTTTTTTTCTGAGGTGAATCCACTAACTGAGCCTCATAGGGCTAAGGAAGTTGACCAACAAAGTTGCACACTCAAATCTAATGGTGGCACGTAGTTATTGGAATATTCTAAACCCACATTCTCCCGGTGCTAAATAATCCTTCAACAATTATTTATATATACTCATAGTATATCATAAAAACTGTATCTAAAATCATATTGTGATCTGATCATTGATGACTCGAGAAGTCTTACTACATAAACATTGATGACATAGCTAGATAACATACTAATAATGAATCATATACTTAAGAGATTAGCTATAAAATATTGATTTACTTGATGACTATCAAACTGAAAATTTGGAGAGATACCACAAGCATTACCTTGTTGTCGGCGCAAATCTGCCAATGACTAACTCTAATGAGCTACGACGGCTTTAGGCATAACATTTGGTCTTCACCTCCATAGTGGACCTCTGTCTGAAGTAGCATTTTCTTTTTATCTTTGATTTCCTATTTCTTATTTGGTCTTTTCTTTTCTTTTTGTTTAGTTCCTTTTTTAGTTTCTTTGCTAAAGTGTTACGGCTTGTGGGCTTAAACCCATCAGTTTTGTTATTGTCTTTTTAATTTGCTTTAATAAACTCTTGGGGGTCCATTTTGGACCCTTCTATAAAAAAATATAAGATAAATTATATGTCTATCTTAATAAAGCGTGAGACTAAGCTCAAATCTGTGGGACAAAACTCAAATTTTTTCTTTCTAAATATGTTCAAATCTCTTTCTAAAACAATCTTTAAAATAGATATTCATAAAAATATATTGTAACACCTTAGAAATTTAAAGTTTGGATTCACAAGGAAAAGTTTAATTTTGGTAGTGAAGTTGTGGTCTACGAGTCCAATCTACGGACTGTATGAAGATCTACGATCCATAGAAAGGAACTCATAGACTTGACTTGAGGTTTTGGAAATACCAAGTCTCTACTTCCACTTTTGCTATTACTTCACTTGCCCCCGCTCCTATCTTCCATCCCCCCTTAACCAATGCCTTAATTATCAAATGGGTAATCTTGCCTGGTCTGCGGATCTGAGGGCTAACGGGGTTGAGGCGGAGATGCCTAGAGTGATTAATTAGGAAATTGTGTCTGCTTAGCTCCTTTGAGTGATAGGTTGGCTCAGTGCGAGACTACTATTGAGTCAAATGATGTGCGATTAGATGACCTCATTGATAGGTTAGAGAACTGAGAAGAAGGTTGAGGGTAGTTTAGACGTCTATCTTTTATGAGGGCTGATATAGCTGCTTTGAGGGTTGATGTAGACTAGCTGAGGTCTACAGATATATCTATGATTTGGGGCAATGTTTCTTTACATGATGCCCTCGAGTTAGTACCTCCGTCTATGCCTACTGGTGAGATTCCTCAGAGTGTGGTCGTGTAGCCAAGTGGAGATGACTTGACTGTGAGTAATTCTATAGTTGTTGATAATGGTGTTGATCGAGAGAAGGAGAGGGTCGATGATGATTTGGTTGAGAAGATTAAGATAGCAGAGAATGAACATCGGATTGCAGTGACACAGACAGCGCTGCAGGATATAAATGAGACGATAGTCCATGCTACGATGAAGAAATACCTTGAGGAGACTTCGTAGTTAGCACCAGTGGAGTCTCTTCAGACTCTACCATTCTTCTTGTTGATGTGTCGGCACTAATGCCCTAGTAATCACTTTGTCGGGCACTGATGCCCCAAATGATACTACTCCTCCTTAGACTCTTGATGAGAGCACTCCCCAAGCATAGCCTGTCAGAGGAACTTTTACCTCTCCTCTCATACCCAAATGTTTTATTTCCCATTGAGGACAATGTTATTTCTATTTTGGTGGGGGGTAAGGGAACTTGTGCCAATATTGCTCTTTTGATTGTATTTTGTTACTTTCAATTTTATTTTTGGATAATTATAGTATTTTGTTTGGTTTTACTATAGTAGTCTGGTTGGTTTGGCTCATTATCTCTTTCGATTTTCAGTTTTTCCATGAGTTTGGGAAATCGTGAAATGCTTGAGTTTTCATTGATAATAATTTGAGGATCGATTGTATTCAATATGAAGTTGTTGAATAGTAGTCATAGTCATGAAGATTATTGTGTTTAGTGTTTGTGTTGCAAGAAGAAATCGATGAAGTTGCACTTTTGAATGATCTTTTTGAATCTTGTGTTGACTAGCTGTATTTTGATGTGAGTCTTGCAATGACCATCGCACGTAAGATTTTGATCTTATCGGGTTGTGCTAAATAATTGCTTTTGAAATGTCATGTGGCAAGGTGTTACTTGTAAGTATGTTTGTATTTTTTTAATCTTCGTTTGCTAGAAAATCGACACATTAATTTACCTCTCTCCAAACGTGAGAGATAGTGTCAAATGTAAAAATTATTAAATTTCAGCTATGCCCAATTCTAAAAATTCAAGCAATGTGAAATTATACACCGATTTATACTAGTTAAAAGGTCAGAAACTACATTCTACAACATATCAACACAGTTTTTTAATTAGTTGAGCTAGTGAATAAATGGGTCAATGATCAGGTAAAACTTGGTTGGATTTGACGAATGATATTTTCATGAATGAGTTTTTATTGTTAGGGTGAATTTGTTTTTATAGAATTTACGTAGTATTTGTTAATCTAAACTCGACATTTGATACCAATTTTTGCCATTTAGAGACTATATATCAAAATCATTGATGATTGGAGGGTTTTGTCACCCTATATTTGATACCAATCTTCAGAATGAAAGTAAATTCATTCTAAACTCCAAATCTATAGTTGAGGATTGAGATAGTTACTTCCGGTCATGATCGTAGAAATTGATAAGCGTCATTTAAGTAGGTGTTTTTTCCCCTCATTTTTTATATTCAGTATCCAATTTAAAACTGAATACAAATTCATTGCTAAACTCGTGATATTTAGTTGATGGTGGATATAGATACTACCCATCATTAGAGTTCAAGTGTAAAATTATCATAGTGTTACACACCAACAATTAAAAGAATAAACTTACAATATTACAAAGAAAAAATATGGGGTAAAGTTATTATAAACAAAAAGTAGGATAAAGAGTAAAATAATATTATTGAATGATTAGAACAAAATAAGATAACGTCACAATCATACAAACTCACTGGTTACATAAAGAGACACTTTTTGTCATTGCATGATTACAAATTTGACAATACAATAACGTTTACATAACAAGAAATATTTTGATTAAAACATTAAATTTTAGTAAAATCTAGTGATGCCTAACTAGAAGGCCACTTACAGAAAAAATAATCCCAATAATCAGAAACCAAGACATGTTTGTATACTAGTTTTTCTCCATCTTTAAGCATTTGAAGAAATGAACCAATAACATTATGTAACGACCTGTTCCCGTCGTTATAGAAAAGCCATCAGGGAAAATTTTTAGGTCAAAAAACTTTTTGGTAGTAACTTAAAATTTCCTAGCCTAACCCAGATTTGGACGAAATCATAGTCAGGAGAGTCTAGAGAAATATGGTAATGAATTATAAGTGTAATAATGAAATTGATTGCATGAGTAGACAGCTAAGATGTTAAGCAAGCCGTACGACTTCACGGAATTGAATTCAGGTGAGTAGAACTCCTGAAACTAATCTTAGCGTGAACGAGTAGTTTTTGAATGTCAAGGGTTGAAGGTGTGTTGTGAAATGGGGGCTTGGAACTCAAATTCCAATATTCTGTCTTCGTGTAGGCCACTGTAGCGGGATAGTCGCGACTTAAATAAGGTAAAAACTCCAAAAACATTATTTTCTGTAAAAGTTCATTCTTGAGAGCTAAGAAACGACCCATGGATATTTCTTGAAGGTTTTTCACCTCTTCTATAGCTAAAGGTAAGGTTTTTACTTCCCTAATTGATTTTTCGATTCGTAGAACTTAGATTCTTAGGTAATTATTATTGGGGGAAGGTTTTGACCTGTAATTAATGGTGGAAAAAACCCTAGCTGCACCTTAGGATCATGGGTTTGGTCTAGGGTTATTGGGTTTGTTATAATCCGATTAATTAGACATTTGATTATTGATCCTTGCGTATATTAACTGTTTGTTGACCTAGAACAAGCGGAAAGAATTCGGAAAGGGAAATCAAGTGCCTTAGGGGAGTCAAGCTTGGATTTGAGGTAGGTAATGATTTGATTTCTTGTTTGCGTAATGTATGTTGGTAATTGCTTTATTGTAATGCATGTATGTATGTCAATGAAGCATTGTTGATCAAACGTAATGAGATGAGTGTAAATGAATAAATGTATGCCGTGATTTAACACTTGATTGTATGATTATGAGAATGTACATATGAGTGTGATTGTGATTGTGATTGTAGTTGTGTTGAATGGATCGAGTGTCACGTTTGGACACACTAACTTGGATCGGGTGCCACGTTTCAGCGCATTTATTGGATCGGGTGTCAGATTCTGACACATTAATTGGGATCGGATGTCATGTATCGACATACATATTGGAACGGGTGTCACATTCCGACACACTAATTAGGATCGGGTACCACGTTTCGGTACACTAACAGTTTGGGTATGGGTTCCATGAGAGGGCCATTGAATTGTCATAATTACTTGTTATTGAGAATGTGAATTTGTTCATTGCTCTTGAAATGATAATTGTGTTTATATTCGGTACATCTCATGTTTACCTTTTTGTGATTCTGATATATGTTATGCTTACTGGGATAGCCGCGTGATCCTACCGGTACACTGTGGTTGCGTACTGATGCTGTACTTGCTTGTTCTTTGTTGAGTACAAGGCATCTTCATGCGGCTACTGAGAAACCTCAGTTTGGTGACTTTGAGCATTACCGAATTCAAGGGTGAACCAATTCCTTCAGGCTGCCACGGATCTCTCTTGTTTAATTCCACTCTTTTCGGACTCAAACTATTTATTTAGGGTGTGTTGTTTAGTTTTCAGGGTTGCGCCCCCTTTTCTTGGACTTCTTAGTTAATAGATGTTTTGGTACAATGTCTTTCAGGTTCTAATGGTTAAATTTCCGCAATAGTTTTGTTAGTTATTTGTTAAAACCTTTGGAGTTGATGGGAACTCTATATAATTTTTGCATTTAAACCTGCTTTCGTTTCTTTAAATTTTTAGTTCTTCGTTAAGATGTTTGTCTAGGTTGTAGTAATGGTTCTCCCACCGGAGGGTTAGTGTGGGTGCCAATCATGACGATATGAGTCATGACACACTGTCAAGGCTAGCATTCATAAATAGCGGTACTGATAATCGAGCCCGACTCAAATCAACTGCTACACAATGCTCGATACTCTTGTATCAATTGTTTCTCATGATCTACAACGAGTCACCTATATATGTTAACCTATAAGGCACCTTTGATTTAATTTACGTGGATCAAGTTATCGCCTTTAGTCCCTCAGACATATAGGCTTCCCGTGTCATCCTGGAAGGGAAGAGTGATGCAGGACATGTTGCAGTGTTGGCGACAACCAATGGTGACACTTGGGATTTAGGCATGGTGGATTGTAGTTTATGTTGATAGGCATATTTCCCATCAAGAGAGGTTCTAAATATTCATCAATTTCATTGACAATGAGACCCTTCATGAAGGGAGGGTATGAGTAGTCATTATTTTTGAGGGAATGAGTATTTCTTTAATTACTTTGGGTTTGGGTATGAACATGTAATTATTTTGTGTTTTATGACCCATTTATGTAGTCTTCCCTATTTATTTTTGGAGTAAATAGGAAAAAGCTTTAAAAAGTCATAAAAACAGTACTACTTAAATCCGGTAGAAGAAAAAAAAAATTAATATGTGTGAGTTCATTTCCCCATACATTGCTAAATATTCATCATATTTGTGTTCTTCGTTTGTTAGAAAATCGACACATTAATTTGCCTCTCTCCAAACGTGTTAGATCGTGTCAAATGTGAAATTATTAAATTTCAACTATGCCAAATACTCAAAATTCAATAAATGTGAAATTAAACACTAATTTATAATGGTTAAATGGTTGAAACCTAGATTCTACAACATATCAACACAATTTTTTAATGAGTTGAGCTGCTAAATAATTGGGTCAATGATCAGACCAAACTTGGATGGATTTGATGAATCATATTTTTATGAATGAGTTTTTTTGTTAGGGTGATTTTGTTTTTTAGAATTTATTTAGTATTTTATAATAAACTCAAAATTTGATACAGTTTTTGTCATTGAGAGACTACCTATCACAATCATTGATGATTGGAGGGATTTCGTCACCCTATATTTGATACCGATCTTAGGAGTGAAAGTAAATTCATGCTAAACTCAAACGTTGATGATGGAAATAATTAATACTACTCATGATCTTAGATAATGATAACCATAATTTAAGTAGGTGATTTTCCCTTATTTTTGTAGAACCCCGAAAACCAGTAGACCTAGCTAGGGCGTGACGGTAGTATTAGAACCTTGAACGTACCTTCCTGTACCTTAAAAATTCATGTATTAGTGTTAAAACGTCAAAGTCTAAACCCCAAGGACCAACCCTAGGTCCTTGAGGAAAAGCCTTAAGGAGGTAGCGTGACAGTAACCCATGGAGGGCACCCACGCCCCGTAGATGGGAGTCGTGATTCAAGCCTGCCAAAATAGCCCAAAAATCCCGACCCACACTTCACCAGCATGGGCCGTGGGTCCATCCATGGTCAGTAGGTGATGGGGTCGTGGGTCACACCTGGAAGGCAGCTTTTGGGAATTAGTTGAGGCGTAGTTTAGGGTTTTCCATTTTAATTAACTATTAAATGATGCCATTTTGTAATATTTTAGACTAACTATTTTAGTGTTTTGAGCCCCTAAACTAAGTCATCAAAATCATAACTACCAACTTCCCAAATCAAAATAAATATCCCCAAAAAAATCTTCTCTCAAGAACTCCAAGGAAGAAGATCAAGCTAGGTTTTGAAGTAGAGGCTTTTTCCACTCGGTTTCGTGACAATCCTTCATCAAGGTATGGTAGTCTTGATCCATGGATAGTTATCATCCATGGAGTCCCTCAAACTCTTGATTTCAAAAGTAGAAATCCCCTAAAAGCTAGGTTTTTGACTGCAAGTCAAGGATTCTTCCTGAAAATGATTTTTATGATTTAAATACTTTAAATTGTGATTGAATTGATGATTATTTTAGTTTTTATGATTAAATCTCCCATGAATCCGTGATAATTCCCCATACCCCAATTTATGAACTTGTGATGTGGGTGAATTGTGGTGAGATGAATCTTATGAGATTATGTTGCAGTAATTTGGTGATTTGAATCATGCTATCTTCCATATTTAATGTAGTAACCCTAGATGTGGTTGGCTGAATGTGATCCTTTATCCATGAGGGGTAAAACAAGAGAATTATGCCAAATTGTGGGTTTCTTGTGTATACTTTATGAACTTGATTATAATCTAATTATTGTGTTAATTGAAAGGTTGTTCTCATAAACACATAATGAACATGATGTGAAAGGTTTTCTCACAATATGATGATTCTAAGGTTGAACGTCCATTCTCACCTATTGAATCTATGAGCTATTTTATGACATGTGTTGGATATAGAGTCAAAGCACTCTTCCATGCTTATGAACTTAATATAAGACTAAACATGTAATTATGGGAATTAATGCTTAGCACCGAGCATATATTGAATATCAGATAGAAGTTCTCTCTTTAAGTAAGGCCGGGTTCTAAAGGAAATGTCATTAGATGGAAGCTCCCCTATTAAGTAAAGTTGGGGTTTCTAGTAGCAATCTATGTATCCAATAACTATATGCGCTCATAGGTCTTTGGCTAGTGGATACACCTAAAAGATATTACATGTTAGTTCTACCTTAGGCAAGTAGGACACCTCTTTTTGGTGTGGGGCATGACACCGGATTCCATGTTAGCTCTCATGGTCTATATCGGTTAAGGCATATTCCCACTATGATGAAATAATAACAAGGACATGAATTATGTACTATGACTACTCAAAAGGCTTTACTTAGCATGGTTAGGATTATGGGATCTTACTCATGCATCACACAAGTAGACTTTGAGGGTGCTTATACTATGTTTCCATTATGCTATGAACATTCTAATGACTTATGCTCTTCCATTGTCTTTGAAATGAGGTTTTAACTTACAAATGGCATGCATTTAATTAAATTTTCCCTTTTAGCATGTTTGCAAGGATTTTATGCATGCCTATCATACTTAGTGCATTTTTGTACTAACCCATATTTTTCTACCCTTTTTGCACAAAGTGTAGGTTCCAGTGTTTGAGGTGATCTTCCTTCAATAAAAGCTTGGATCGACTATTCTCCTAGTTTGGGGTGAGTCCTCATGGATCTGAAGACGAGTGATGTCTTATAGTTCCATTTCTCTCATTGTACTGGACTTTCAGATTTATTGTAAGGGTTATGACCCTATTTGGGACTTCGATTATAATAGATGGCTAAATGAGACAAGGTCTAGACTTCCACTTTGCTTTTATGAAAAGTTCTTAAGACTTGAAATACAATTTACTCTTTATTGTTCTTTACTTATGTTATGATATGCTAAGTGGCTTACATGGTGCCTTTAGGGCCATTATGTGCCTTGTTACGTCTAAGGGGTACCCTTGGGTCATGACAAACTTGGTAATCAGAGCACAAGGTTTAGAATGATTCTAGGATGATGTCTTTTAAGCCACATCTAGTAGAGTCTTGTTCATAGTGTGAAACGTGCCACATTTGTGAATGAGAGGCTATAAGATGTCAGGAAATTTCACTTTCTTTATTACTCCTAAGTCGTGCCTTAGAGTTTAACTCTACAAAAGTCACTCTCCTAATCCTTCTCTTGTGTCTTCAAGAAATGAATACACGAAGGGCTAGCGTAAGAAGAGTATAGGGTGACAATGTGAATGAGGAAGCTCTTCATGGTAATCAAGCTCCTCAAGTCAATTGATTAATCCTCCGGCTATGACGGATGTGGAAATTAGGTTGGCTTTTCTAACATTGGCTCAAGCCATGACGGCCCAAGCCAATAGAGATGTTTGGACTTATGTGAACCCTAATATGATTTTCTCAACTTCTAGATTGAGGAATTTTGCTAGGATGTACCCTCCAGAGTTTCTTGGTTCCAAAATGGAAGAGGATCCCCGAAGGTTTATCGATGAGGTTGGCAAGGTGCTTGATGCGATGGGGGTATCTTCAGAGGAGAAGGCGGAGCTTGCCGCCTACCAACTAAAAGATGTGGCTCAAGTTTGGTATGATCAATGGAAAGGTGAGAGACTCGTAGGAGCGCTTTCGATAGGATGAGTTTCATTTAAATCAGAGTTTCTTGATAGATTCTTTCCCCTAGAGTTGAGGGAACAAAAAATGCAAGATTTGATAAACCTTGAACAAGGGGGTATGAGTGTGAAAGAATATGTTCTAAAGTTCACCTAACTATCCAAGTATGCTCCAACCATAGTGGCGGACTTGAGGGCTAGAATGAATAAATTTGTGATGGGAGTGTCCGACTTGGTATTCGATGAATGTCGTTCGGCAATGCTTATCCCAAGTATGATTATTTCAAGTCTTATGGTCCATACCGAACAAATTGGGGAGGAAAAACTCAAGCGAATGAATAAGGAGGTGAAAAGAGCTAGAACCAGTGATGGGAATTCCTCTAATGCTAGTTCCGTTGAACAAGGTCAACCAAGGTTCAAAAAGAGGTCCTCTAACCAAGATTCCCAAATGAACAACAATAATAGGGTGTCTAACCCTAAATCTCAAGGAGGAAATGGAGGTGGTTCTACCTTTGAGAGATCTACATGTGCCAAATGTGGGAAACAACATATGGATAAGTGCCTAGCCGACACGAATAGTTGCTTTGGGTGTGGAATGAAAGGTCATAAGATGAGAGATTTCCCGATACTCATGGAAAATGGGAGAGAGGCCAAGCAAGATATTCCTAATGATCCGGTTCCCATTCCTCCAAATTATGGTCACTTCTATGCACTTCGGTCTAGAGAGGACAAATAGGTCTCTCCGTATGAAAGCATTGGTATGTTGTTAGTTTTCTATTGATGTAAATGTCTTATCAAGATCCCTATGCTATTTGTTAGACTTTGATGTTAGCCTTCATAGGGGTTTCCTCCTAAGGGGGAGATGGTATGCTTAGATAGCAAGAGTGTTGAGAGTTCCGATAGCCTCATCTCTTTCTTCTATTTCTATTCTAGCTTGAGATGAAAAATTCCTTGTGACTTGTTTTATGATTTGGAGTCATGTGTGTTTTATGTGTTAACATGATCTCCTTATGTTATGCATGTTCTTGATGAAATCATGTTTAGAAAGAAAATGAGTTTTCATGATTTATGGTCCTCATGTTGTGGTGCATTTAGTATTGAGTTGCCTATATGCTTTATGAGATGAATTGTCAAACATGCTTTAGTATGCTTTTGAGAGTAATTGCATAATTTGCTTCATGAGTTGAGCATGCTTTGAGTTGGAGAAGGTAATGCCTCCTATAAATATTGAAACGTTGAGCTTTCATACATAATGGGTTGTTAGATGTAGTTCCTACTCCCTTGTGTTGCATTAATGATGTTTTGGGTTGGATTTGATGTTTCCTCCTTTGAATTGTTCATTATTTTTATGTTTCATGCATAATGAGCTGCTAATCTTGAGTCTTTACTTCCGTAAGGTGTCTAGATCGTCATTCGAGGACGTATGTTCCCAAGGACGATATATTGTAGCACTCTGAAAACTAGTAGACCTCTCTAGGGCTTGACGTTAGGGTTAAAGCCTTAAACTTACCTTCCCGTACCTTAAAAATTCATGTATTAGTGTTAACACGTCAAATTCTAAAGCCTAAGGACCAACCCTAGGTCCTTGAGGAAAAGCCTCGATGAAGCTGCCTAGTAGTGACCCACGGAGGGCACCCACACCTTGTGGGTCAACCCACACCCCGTAGATGGGAGTTGTGAGTCAAGCCTACCAAACCAGCTCCCAGAACCAGCCCCAGAACTCTGACCCATGCTTCTCCAGTACGGGTCGTGGGTCCATCCACGTTCGTAGGTAAGGGGGTCGTAGGTCACACCTGGAAGGCAGCTTTTGGGAATTAGTTGAAGGGTAGTTTAGGGTTTTCCATTTTAATTAACTATTAAGTGAAATCATTTTGTATTATTTTAGACTAACTATATAAGTGTTTTAAGCCCCTAAAATAACTCATCAAAATCATAACTACCAAATTCCCAAATCAAAATCAATTTCCCAAAAAAATCTTCTCTCAAGAACTCCAAGGAAGAAGATCAAGCTAGGGTTTGATGTAGGGGAGTTCTCCACTCAATTTTGTGAGGATCCTTCATCAAGGTATGGTAGTTTTGATCCATGGATAGTTATCATCCATGCAGCTCCTCAAAATCTTGATTTCAAAAGTAGAAATCCCCTAAAAGGTAGGGTTTTGACTCCAAGTCATGGATTCTTCCTAAAAACGTTTTTTTTTTTTTTTATGATTTATTTACTTTAAATTGTGATTGAATTTCTGATTATTGTAGTTTTTATGACGAATTCTCCCATGAATCCATGATAATTCCCCATACCCCCAATTTATGAACTTATGATGTAGGTGAATTGTGGTGAGATGAATATTATGAGATTCTGTTGTAGTAATTTGGTGTTTTGAATCATGTTATCTTCCATATTTAATGTAGTAACCCTAGATGTGGTTGGCTGAATGTGATCCTTGATCCAAGAGGGGTAAAACATTAGAATTATGCCAAATTGTGGGCTTCTTGTGTATACTTTATGAACATGATTATACTCTAATTGTTGTGTTAATTGAAAGGTTATTCTCATAAACACATAATGAACATGATGTGAAAGGTTTTCTCACAATATGATGATTCTAAGGTTGAAAGTCCATTCTCACCTATTGAATCTATGAGCTATTTTATGACATGTGTTGGATATAGAGTCAAAGCACTCTTCCATGCTTATGAACTTAATGTAAGACTAAACATGTAATTGTGGGAAGTAATGCTTAGCACCGAGCGGATATTGGATATGAGATAGATGCTCTCCCGTTAAATAAGGTTGGGTTCTAAAGGAAATCCCATGAGATGGAATCTCCCCCGTTAAGTAAGGTTGGGGTTTCTAATAGCAATCTCCGTATCCCATAACTATGTGCGCTCATAGGTCTTTAGCTAGTGGATCCACCTAAAAGATAATACATGTTAGTTCTACCTTAGGCAAGTAGGACACCTCTTTTTGGTGTGGGGCATGACACCGGATTTCATGTTTGCTCTCATGGTCTATGTCGGTTAAGGCATATTCCCACTATGATGAAATATTAACAAGGACATGAATTATGAACTATGACTACTCAAGAAGCTTTACTTAGCATGGGTAGAATTATGGGATCTTACTCATGCATCGTACAAGTAGACTTTGAGGGTGCTTATGGTATGTTTTCATTATTCTATAACGATTTAAATGTTGAATATGCTTATGACTTATGCTCTTCCATTGTCTTCTAAATGAGGTTTTAACTTACAAATTGGATGCTTTTAACTAAATTGTCCATTTTAGCATGTTTGCAAGGATTTTATGGATGACTATCATACTTGGTGCATTTTTGTACTAACCCATACTTTTCTACCTTTTTTCCACAAAGTGTTGGTTCAGGTGTTTGAGGTGATCTTCCTTCGATACAAGTTTGGATTGACTATTCTCCTAACTTGTGGTGAGTCCTCATGGATCCGAGGACGAGTGATGTCTTGTAGTTCCATTTCTTTCATTGTACTAGACTTTTAGATTTATTGTAAGGGTTGTGACCCTATTTGAGACTTTGATTGTAATGGATGGCTAAATGAGACAAGGTCTAGACTTCTGCTTTTCTTTTATGAAAACTTCTTAAGACTTGAAATACATTTTACTCTTTATTGTTTTTTACTTATATTAGGATGTGTTAAGTGGCTTACATGGTGCCTTTAAGGGCATTATGTGCCTTGTTACGTTTAGGGGTTACCCTTGTGTCATGACAATTTTGTATTCAGTATCCGATTTACAAAATTATTAAAGCTAAATACTATGTATTTTATTTTTTTAAAATTTTGGAAAATTTATTCGGAAAGAAAAAGTAATATTAATATTAAGTAGTTTAATTTAAAATTTTCAGTGCATCTATTTATTGAAAAAAATTGGTTATGTTATACTTGGACACTCTTCGTAAAATTTCTAGCTCTGCCACTGTGGGTTGTCACCCTATATTTGATATCAATCTTAGGAGTGAAAGTAAATTCATTCTAAATTTGAAATCTATAGTTGATGATGGAAATAGTTACTACCGGTAACGATCTTAGAAAATGATAAGCGTCATTTGAGTAGGTGTTTTTTTCCCTTAATTTTTAAATTCAGTATTCGATTTAAAACTGACTACAGATTCGTTTCAAAATTTGAGATCTTTAATTGATGGCGGAGATTGTTATGATCCATCAAAAGTACATATTTTTTCTTACTCTATATTCAATATCCACTTTAAAGAAAGCTCATTATTCAAATTATAGAGTTTAAGTTTAAAATTATCACAGTGTTACACACCAATGATAAGAAGAATAAACTTAAAATATTATAAAGAAAAAAATGGAGTAAACTTATTATAAATAAAAAGTAGGATAAAGGGTAAAATAAGATTGTTGAATGATTAGAACAAAACAAGATAACAACACAATCATACCAACTCACTGGTTGCATAAAGAGACACTTTTTGTCATTACATAATAGGAAATTTGACAATACTATTACATTTACATAACAAGAAATTTATAGATTAAAACATCAAATTTTAGAAAAATCTAGTGTTGCTTTACCAAAAGGCCTCTTACGGAAGAAATAATCCCAATAATAAAAAAACCGAACTTGTTTATACACTAGTTTGTCTTCATCTTTAAGCATATGTGGAAATGGACCAATGACACTATCAAGGCTAGCATTCACAAATTGCGGTACATATATTCGAGTCCTGCTTGAATCAACTGCTACACAATGCTCGATACTCTTTTATCGATCATTGCTCATGATCTGCAACGAGTAACCTATATATGTTAACCGCTAAGGCGTCTTTGATTGGATTTTTGTGGATCCAGTTATTGCGTTTAGTCTCTGGACATATTGGCCTCCTGTGTCATCTTGGAGGGGCAGAGTGATGTAGAACATGTTGTAGTGTCAGTGACAACTAATGGTGATACTTGGATTTGGGCATGGTGGATAGTAGTTTATATTGATAATCATATTTCCATCAAGAGAGGTTCGAATAATTCAACAATTTCACTGGCATTGAGACCCTTCATCAAGGGAGGGTATGAGTTGTAATTATTTTTGAGAGAAAGGGTATTTCTTGAATCACTTTGGGTTTTGGTATAAACATGTAATTAGTTTGGGTTTTATGACCCTCTTATGTAGTTTTCCCTATTTTTTTTTAGAGTAAATAGGAAAAAACATTAAAAAGTCATAAAAATAGTACTGTTTAAATATGTTAGAAGAAAAAACATAATATGCTTGAATGCATTTCCCCATACATTACTAAATCTTCATCATATTTGTGTTCTTCGTTTGTTAGAAAATTGACACAATAATTTGCCTCTCTCCAAACGTGTTAGATAGTGTCAAATGTGAAATTATTGAATTTTGACTATGTCAAAGGCTCAAAATTTAAGAAATGTTAAATTATACACTAATCTTTATTGGTTAAAAGTTCGGAAATTATATTCTACAACATATCAACACAATTTCTTTAATGAGTTGAGCTAGTAAATAAATGGGTCAATGATCAGGCCAAACTTGGATGGATTTGACGAATCATATTTTCATTGAAGTTTTTTTTGTTAGGGTGAACCTTTTGTAGAATTTACGTAGTATTTGATAATAGAAATTCGACATTTGATACCAGTTTTTTTCATTGAGAGACTGCCTATCACAATTATTAGTGATTGGGGGGAGGTTTCGTTACCCTATACTTGATACCTGTCTTAGGAGTGAAAGTAAATTCATTCTAAACTCAAAACTATAGTTGATGATGGAGATAGTTAATACTGGTCAGGGTCATAGAAAATGATAAGCGTCATTTATGTATGTGTTTTCCCCCTCATTTTGTATTAAGTATCTAACTTAAAATTAAATGCAAATTCATTTCGAAACTCGAGATCTTTAATTGATTGTGGAGATAATTACAACCCATCATGAGCACATGTTTTTACTTATTCTATATTCGGTATCCACTTTAAATAAAGTACATTTTTTAAATTATAGAGTTCAAATTTAAAATTATCACATTGTTACACAACAACGATTAGAAGAATAAACTTACAATATTACAAAAAAAAAATATGGGGTAAAGTTATTATAAACAAAAAGTAGGATAAAGGGTAAAATAAGATTATTAAATGATTAGATCAAAACAAGATAACAAAATAATCATACCAACTCACTGGGTATGTAAAGAGAGACCTTTTGTCATTATATGATAACAAAATTTGACAATACAATAACATTCACATAACAAGAAATTTGTAGATTAAAATATTAAATTTTAGCAAAATCTAGTGATGCTTTACCAGAAGGCCTCTTACGGAAGAAATAATCCCAATAATTAGAAAACAAGACATGTTTGTACACTATTTTTTCTCCACCTTTCAGCATTTGTGGAAATGGACCAATGACACTGTTAAGGCTAGGATTCACAAATAGCGGTACAGATATTCGTGCCCTTCTTGAATCAACTGCTACACAATGCTCGATACTTTTGTATCGATCATTGCTCATGATCTGCAATGATTTACCAATGTTAACCGCTATGGCACCTTTGAATGGATTTACCCGGATCCAATTATCGCCTTTAGTACCTTGGACATATAAGCCTCCTGTGTTGTCCTGGAAGAGCAGAGTGATGCAGGATACGTCGTAGTGTCGACGAGCCCCAATGGTGATACTTGGATTTGGGCATGGTGGATAGTATTTTATGTTGATAGCCATAGTTCCCATCATGAGAGGTTCTAAAGATTCATCAATTTCATTGATATTGAGACCCTTCAATAGCACCTCTAACAACTTTTTTGCAAGTGGTTTAGCCCACTTTTGATACTCCAAGACTTGGTTCCTATAACCAATGACAAAGTTTAGGAATTTCGAAGAGTGTAGGAAATTTAAAGGCAAGTTAATTTAATTCCAAAGTCAAGAACTTCACTAAGAGTTTTCCGATAGTCCATTAGAAACAACATTTTTACTCTACAATGGTAGCAATAATATCCGTGTACATCTTATCCTCTCCATACTCTACTTGCGGAATTATACTAGATATATTATTGTAAAAAGTATAAAAAAAATTCCTACATATGGAATATAATTCTGATTTAAGTTATAGACACATTTATAAAATTTAGAGATAATGGTCAAAAACACGCCTAAAGTAACACATTTTTGCAAGTCTCCTATCTGAACTATCATCAACTAATTATCAAACCACATATCAAAATTAATGAGTCAGTTGCCATTTGTTCGAAATTTTATGCCTAATTAACTTGTGACACAACCTTTTGTGAATGTATTGATACATTTGATCTAGCAAGTTTCAAGGTTTGTTTTGATCAATAGTTCAGATAGAAAACATAAACACCTTACAGTTAAAAATATGAAACTTATTAAAAAAGTAATACTACAGGTATGTTTTTTTACTTACTCAAAAACACATGACCTATAAATTACACATAATAGAAAACCCAAAAAGTTACCTTGTTTGAGGAGACCAAAGATTGCTATCATTTTGTTGATTACAACTGTGTTTTATACTATCCCTCCACTCCAAAACCTTCTCAATTTTCTCACCAATAGCACTCCAAAACATCAACACAGATTCACCAGCAATATTGCTCTCTTTGAAATACTTAACTTTTTCTTCAGCTGGCAATTCAAAGAACTTGCATGTTACATCTTTCAAATCTTCAAGAACTTCAATTGGGATCCTATGATTGATGATTTGGAAGAAACTCCACTTGCTCGATGCTTCTTGATTGATTTTTCAACATTTAAATCATCAAAATTTGATAAATCAATCGTTGGGATTGATTCTTGATTGTCAATTTGGGATTTGTCTAGTTTGTGTTCTTTTGGTTGAATACGTTGATTTGGGATAATTTCAAGGCTTCGATCTACTAGGACTTTTATTCCATTTGTTTTCTTCATTACAAAATCAAGTATATCATTGTTTGGTCCAAATTTTGTTGAAGTCATTTGTGTGTTGAATCTCGATAAGTATGTACTAATAGAAAAAGAAAATTTGGGGTTTTTTTTATGGTGGGTTTGAGATGGTGTGTGGTGGGAGAAAGGGGGGGTTAGATATGAAATGATGGACGAAGGAGATTTGGGGTTTTTATGGTGGGTTTGAGGGGTCAGGGGTGTTAGGATTTTTTCCTAATTTAATATCTTATTTAAAGTTTATTTTCTCTTGAAGGAAAGTCAAAGTATTATGATAAATGTTTCAACTTTTTCAGAACGGAAAATATAAATTTCTTCCATATTTGGTTTATTCTTTTCTTTAGAGAAAAATTCTGAAATCCTATAAATTGAATACGCATCTTCTCTTAGCAAGAACACAAGAACATTCACAATGTAGACGTGTAGGAGTTTAGATTAGGGAAAATTTTCTCCCAATATGTTAATGCTTTTTCAATATTAGTTTTATAATATGTAGGTCGTTTGGACAAATCATATTAACAAAATAGTTTTAGTATGCTTTTATTTTTCATTTGATTTATTGACCATATGACTTTTAATTGTAAGCTTCAGCATAATACCCCAATCATTTTTCGAACTAAATAAGGGAAAGGGGGAGAAGCGAGGTTAGTTTTGAATGGTGGAGAAGTTTGTACTTTTTCAATTTTAACCTGACATTCTAGATTCAAGTTTTTATAAATATAGAGTCACATTTGTTAGGGAGTGATTTACTCTCAATGTAATATTTTCTGGAACGAATTCAAATTTATTTAGATTCAATATGAATATCGAACATCAAATGAGGAAAAAATTATTTCTTCATTCTATTATTTCAAGGGAATGGGGTGGGATTATATGGATGATATATTAATGACCTAAACAAAATTCTTGAATTATTTTTTTATTTAGTGTTTCAATTTTTTTTTCTTTTAAGTTTAATCAAACATTATCATCATCCAATATATCTTCTAGAAATAGCTATTTAGAAATTAGTGAGGTGGCTTCTTGGGTTCATGTACATGAATTGTGGTTTATTTGAATAACATTTTTTTGAAATTTGTGTTCTCTATTATATCCATAAAAGATTAATAGCAAAAATAGTTCTACTATAATTTAATACTTTATTTTACTTTTAATATTATATTTTTATAGCTATAAAATTTTTTGACAATTGAGAAGATATGATGGGGACATATACCAAATGTGTATTTTTTTTTTAGTAAATAGGAACAAGACTTAAAAAGTCATAGAAGCAGTACTACTTAAATCTATTAGAAGAAAAAAATTCATATGCTTGAGTGCATTTCCCTATACATTACTTTATCTTCATCATATTTGTGTTCTTCGTTTGCTAGAAAATTGACATATTAATTTACCTCTCTCCAAACATCTTAGGTAGTGTCAATTGTCAAATGTGATATTATTAAATTTCAACTTTGCCAAATGCTCAAAATTCGAGAAATGTAAAATTATACACTAATTTATACCAGTTAAAAGGTTGAAAACTACATTCTACAACATATCAACACAGTTCTTAATGAGTTGAGCTAGTAAATAAATGAGTCAATGATCAGGCCAAACTTGGATGGATTTGACGAATCATAATTTCATGAATGAGTTTTTATTGTTAGGGTGAAGTTTTTGTAGAATTTACGTAGTATTTGATAATTCAAAACTTGACATTTGATATCAGTTTTTTTTATTGAAAGACTACCTATCACAATCTTTGATGATTTGGGGGGGCGGGGGGGTTTCACCATATATTTGATATCTGTCTTAGGAGTGAAAGTAAATTCACTCTAAATTCTAAATCTATAGTTGATGATAGAGATAGTTACCACCGGTGACAATCTTAGAAAATGATAAGCTTCATTTAAGTAGGTGTTTTTCCCCCTCATTTTTTGTATTGAGTATTCGATATAAAACTGATTGCAAATTCATTTCTAAACTCGAGATCCTTAATTGATGGTGAAAATTGTTACTACCCATCA
This sequence comes from Solanum bulbocastanum, assembly GCA_037074985.1. Taxonomy (NCBI): domain Eukaryota; kingdom Viridiplantae; phylum Streptophyta; class Magnoliopsida; order Solanales; family Solanaceae; genus Solanum; species Solanum bulbocastanum. The sequence continues at coordinate 32,226,798 of CM073607.1, forward strand.
TGAGTACGTGTTTTTTCTTATTTTATATTTGGTATCCGCTTTAAAGAAAGCACATTTTTTTAAAATTATAGAGTTTAAGTTTAAAATTATCACAGTGTTACATACCAATGATTAGAAGAATAAACTTATAATATTACAAAGAAAAAAATATGGGGTAAAGTTATTATAAACAAAAAGAAGGATAAAGGGTAAAATGAGATTATTGAATGATTAGAACAAAACAAGAAAATGACACAATCATACCAACTCACTAGTTACGTAAAGAGACACTCTTTGTCATTACATAATAACAAATTTGACAGTATGACAACATTTACATAACAAGAAATTTGTAGATTAAAACATCAAATTTTAGCAAAATCTTGTGATGCTTTACCATAAGGCCTCTTACGGAAGCAATAATCCCAATAATTAGAAAACAGGACATGTTTATACACTATTTATTTTCCTTCTTTAAGCATTTGTGGTAATGGAGTAATGACACTATCAAGGCTAGAATTCACAAATAGCGGTACAAATATTCGAGCCCTGCTCGAATCAACTGCTACATAATGCTCGATACTCTTGTGTCGGTTGTTGCTCATGATTTGCAATGAGTCACATATATATGTTAACCGCTAAAGCGCCTTTGATTGGATTTACGTAGATCCAGTTATCGCTTTTAGCCCTTCGGACATATAGGCCTTCTGTGTCGTCCTGGAGGACTAGAGTGATACTGGACATGTTGTAGTGTCGGCGACAACCAATGGTGATACTTGGATTTGGGCATGTTGGATAGTTGTTTATTTTGATATTCATATTTCCCATCAAGAGAGGTTCTAAAGATTCATCAATTTCATTGACATTGAGACCCTTTGTGAAGGGATGACATGAGTTGTAATTATTTTTTGAGAGAATGGATATTTCTTGAATTACTTTTTGTTTGGGTATGAACATGTAATTATTTTAGGTTTTATGACCCATATATGTAGTTTTCCCTATATTTTTTGTTGGAGTAAATAGGAAAAAGCTTTAAAAAGTCATAAAAACAGTACTACTTAAATTTGTTAGAATAAAAAATTTAATATGCTTGAGTGCATTTCCCCATACATTACTAAATATTCATCATATTTCTGTTCTTCATTTGTTAGAAAATCGACACATTAACTTGCCTCTCTCCAAACGTGTGAGATAGTGTCAAATGTGAATTTACTAAATTTCAACTATGCCAAATGCTTAAAATTCAAAAAATGTGAAATTATACACTAATTTATAATGGTTAAAAGGTTAGAAACTACATTCAACAACATATTAATACATTTTTTAATGAGTTGAACTGGTAGATTAAGGAGTGAATGATCAGGTCAGACTTGGATGGATTTGACGAATCATATTTTCATGAATGAGTTTCTGTTGTTAGGGTGATTGTTTTTTTGTAGAATTTACGTAGTATATTATTATAAGAACTTGACATTAGATACCGGTTTTCATCATTGAGAGACTGTCTGTCACAATAATTGATGATTGGGGGGGAGGGGGGGGGGGGTTTAGTCACCCTATATTTGATACCAGTTGTTTCTCTCCTAATCTATTGTTGATGATGGAGATAGTTAATACTGGTCATGATCTTAGAAAATGATAAGTGTCATTTAACTAGGTGTTTCTCTCCTAATTTTGTATTCTGTATCTGATTTAAAACTGAATGAAAATTTATTTCTAAACTCGAGATCTTTAATTGATGGCGGAGATTATTACTACCCATCATGAGTACATATATTTTCTTATTCTATATTCAGTATCCACTTTAAAGAAAGCAAAAATTTCAAATTATAGAGTTCAAGTTTAAAATTATCACAGTGTTACACACCAACGATTAGAAGAATAAACTTACAATATTACAAAGAAAAAATATTAAGTTAAGTTATTATGAACAAAAAGTAGGATGAAGGGTAAAATAAAATTATTAAATGATTAAAACAAAACAAGATTACGACACAATCATATCAATTCACTTGTTATGTAATTAGAGACCTTTTGTCATAACATGATAAAAAATTTGACAATACAATAAGATTCACATAAAAAAAATTTATGGATTAAAATATCTATTTTTAACAAGATCTAGTGATGCTTTGTTAGAATGCCTCTTATGGAAGAAATAATCCCAATAACCAAAAAACAAGATATGGGTGTACACTGTTTTTTCAATCTTTCAGCATTTGTTGAAATGGATCGATGACACGTTCAAGGGTAGGATTCAGAAATAATGGTACGGATATTCGAGCCCTGCTCGAATCAACTGCTATACAATGCTTGATACTCTTGTACCAATCATTGCTGATAATCTGTAACAAGTCACCTATGTTAACTGCCAAGGCGCTTTGATTGGATTTACATAGATCCAATTGCCTTTAGTCCCTCAGACATATACGCTTATGTGTCGTTTTGGCATAGCAGCGTGATGCAGGACACGTCGCAATGTCGACGAGCCCCAATGGTGATGTCATGATCCGAGCCTACACCCTAGATGTGGCCGACACTCAAGAACCATTGGTGATCCCCAAGCAAACCCTCATCCTGATTGACTAAAAGCGAAAGAATAATTCGAGTAAAATGGGAACTCCAAATGCATAACTAAACTTCAAAATTCAATTTGAACTCAACTCCAATAAGTGTCTGAAAATAATTAACAAGTTATAGTTAACTGTCTCATGACCTCAATACATCTCAACAACAAAATGAAATAATAAGAGACTCCTCGACTTTTAAACTATCTATGAGGCCTCTAATATTAAGATAAGTGTCAGGATAGAGCCCCCAACAACTTAACCAAACAAGAAGTAAATGCAAAGCCCTCCGAAAGAATGGAGGCTCACCAAGGCTGACTGGAATGTCAAATGATCTCAACAAAGTGCCTTTCAATAATTCTGAACACCTATATCTGCACCATAAAATGATGCAGGTCGAATGACATCAGTACATTGAATGTACAAGTATGTAAGGCGAAAACTGAAAGCAATAACTAACTGAACTGACAAGGCTGGAAGAAATACTTATCTCAACTCAACTCAATACAAAACAACAATAATGATGCAATATAAAACAATTGATAAAACTTAATGTTGTATAAATATACAATAAAATACTTTTTATTCTTATTTGGGAGATTCTCTAACCGACAACCATCACTATGAGCTACGTGATGATATATCGTCTCGCCTACGCTGCCAGAATTGTCCTATACCTTGTCGGGGTATATGACACCTCAACTAAGTGGATCTACTAAGCTCTGTCTGGAGGCACTTAGGATTCATCTAAAAAGTATGATCATGTACTCATGTTGGCATACATGGTTTATGAGGAATGTGAGTTGTCTGAACTCATCCCTATATCGGTGCTCTATACTACTCCCAATAATATATACTCATGCTCAATATTTAAAAACATACTCTTTCTATTGTTTGAGATAATTGCTCAAACTATCCACCTAAATGAGGTAATTGCTCTTAAGTATCTCTGTACTCATTAACTCATTTAGAAATCAAAGTTTCTCTTTTATCAATGTATAAACCGATACCTTTGGGAATACTTAGTTCCCTTATACTCTTAATTCATATTTGAAAATTCTTTCTCAAAAATATATCAAAATCATATTGTGATATGATCATTTATGACTCGGGAAGTCATACTACATAAACATTGATGGCATATTTAAATACCATACTGCTTAAACATTGATGACATACTCGGCTGCCATACTAATCATTTTTAAAAACTCTTTCTCAAAACTCTTCTTTACTTCCTCAAGAACTTAGTTTAAAACTCAAATGTTGGCTTTAATAAAAAGCTTCTCAAGATTTAAAACTAAATTTATAGAGTTCATGAGGAATTATGAACATGAACGACTTAACTCAAGGATCTCAATAACCATATGAAAACTTCGTACTCAGAACTCAAGAACTCAACAACACTACTCATCTCAAGAATACTCACCCATAGGGCATGCAAAATTATAGGCATGAACGACTCAACTTAACGATCTCAATAACAATGTAGACTCATAAATACAACTCTTTTCATTCTCATACTCATTTACTCAAGACTTAGTTCAAGTCTATAGTTAATTGCAAAAGACTTCTCAAGATTACTTAAAAATGACCTCTTGAACTTTCCTCTTAACTTTACTTTAATTCGAAGTGTAAATTAAGAGATATGAGTAGGATATGTAGGATCTCAAGTATTAATAAATAATTTAATAGTTAATATCAAGAAGATAAAGAAGACATAATTCAAAGGAACACTTATGGGAAGAAGAACGAAAAAGTAAAAGGGCAGACGTGTATCGGTGGCACGTCGTGCCATCCCCAAAAGTACTGGGAGTACTTTGAGGCGCATTGCTGGCACAGAGCACCATCCCTTCTGGCACTATGGGGGCACATTGCCCCAGCTTTCCTGGAGCTATGGGGGTGTATTGTCCCAGCTCGGACCCAGAAATTCGACGATTTTTCTTGTTAAATTTTGGGTCCTAGCTCATCTAGAATTGATTGGTTTCTTCCAAACTCTCTTTGATTAATAAATACAATACAAATTCATTGAAATCTCACTCAAATTCTATTAATAAACACCACTCATTCACAAGACCCTCACCTCAAGAACTCAAAACCTCCATTGATAAAGAATGGGGCTAAAACTCAAGAACTACTCAAGAATCTTTACATTAACAATTTCATGTATGAATTAATGGATGAATTACATGAGTGGAGTGAGTACGAAAAGTCCATCACTATGGAAAACCTCACATACCTTGAAAGAACAATTGGTCTTGGAAAATTTCCTCAACTCTTTAATGAACGCTTGAAAACCCCCTTTTTCCTCTTCTTGAAACTTTGCTCTTAAAAATCCAAGTGATTAGAACATGAATGGGTATTTTAGAATCTGATTAAACCCTTAATTGGGTCAGGAAAAACATACTAAGACAAGTGGGAAAAAAAGAAAAGACCAAAATACCCTTTCCTAAAATGAATGGAAAGCCTTAAATGGAGATGATTCACTCAAATGGGCATAACTTTTTACTCATAGTTCGTAATTAAGCAAACTTGGCGGCGTTGGAAAGAGAACTCAAAGACCTTCGATTGGATTGCTCATGAGCCACCTAATTCTTTATGTGATAAAGAATATGGTCGATTGAAGTTGACCCAAGAAAAATCTCATAGTGAAACTCAATTGGAAGGAGAATTTCAACTCAAATTTATGCTAGGGAGTTTTAATGACCTTAACATCTAAGAAAATTTAGAATCACTCTGTACAAATCTTATTCACCATAAATAATAACTCGAGTCTTAACTTAGAAATTTTTGGGATATTTCAGGTGATACATAGATTTGAGCATGGTGAATAGTAGATTATGTTGATAGCCATAGTTCCCATCATGAATTTTATAATACCTAACTTTTGATCCATTTGCTTTCTTGATTACAAAATCAAGTATCTCATCAATTGGTTCAAATTTTGATGAAGTCATTTGTGTGTTGAGTCTTGATGAGTATGTACTAATGGAAGAAGGAAATTTAGGGGTTTTTTATGGTGGGTTTGAGAGGGGTGTATGGGGGGAGGGTGGGGAGAAGGGGGTTGGCCATGAAATGATGGATGAAGGAGATTTGGAGTTTTTATGGTCGATTTGAGGAGGGAGGGGTGATAAGGTTTTGCCCTGATTTTCTTACCTTATCTCAACTTTTCTTGAAAGGAAAATATAATTTTCTTCCATATTTGGTTTATTTTTTCTTTAGAGGAAAAGTCTGGAATCCAATAAATTAAATACACATCTTCTCATACCAAGAACACAAGAACATTTATAATGTAGATGTTTAAGAGTTTAGCTTAGGGGAGATTTTCTCCCAATATGTTTATGATTTTTCAATATTATAGTTTATAATATGTAGGAAGTTTGGCTAAATCATATCAATAATATATTTTTAGTATTCTGTTATTTTTATATGATATATCAACCATATAATATTCAATTGTAAGCTTCCACATAATGCCGCAATCACTTTTGAACCGAACAAGGGGTAGGGGGAAAAGCGGGGTCGGTTTTGAATGGTGGAGTAGTCTGTACTTTTTCAATTTTAACTAGTCATTTTAGATTCGAGTTTTTATTATCACGACCCGAGCCTACACTTTGGACGTGACTGGCACTCGAGAACCATTTTTGATCCTCAAGCAAACCCCTGGCCTGGCTACCACGACTTACATCACTTTACATAATATGCGGAAGCTTAGATAGATGAACCTTTAGACATTCAAAGAAGAGTCTTAAATTACAGTCCTAAAATACTCAACATTAGTCATCACTTGTAAAAATAAAAAAATCGAATAGAACAATAACGTATCTAATCATGTATGTCTATGAAGCCTCTAACAATTCAAGATAGATGTCGGGACAAGACCTATGACACCTCAACTACTACTAAAACTTAATTGAAAATGGAGTCTCCCGAAAGTAAAGAGGCCTCACCAAATACTGACTACGAGTGAATAGTGATCTCAACGAAATGCATGTTGATGATCCTGAGCCTGTATCTACATCATAATAAGATGTAGCTCAAATGACGTCAGTACATTGAATGTACTCGTAAGTGATAGGGTTAGAGTAAACAATTAACTAACTTGAACGATTGAAAACAACATAGCTGGATCAATACATGAATATGAAGTGAAAATAATTTAAACTTTACGTGTCACGACCCAAGCCTACACCCTGGACGTGGCTGGGACTCGAGAACCATTACTTGTTCCTAAGCGAACCCTCATTCTGGATGACTACAAGCGGAAGACTAACTCAAGTATACAAAGTTTAAAAACTGAATAAAAATTCATGAAACTCAATTACAAAGCTTTAACTCAAATGAAAAACTCTGAATAAAAATAAACTATTCAACTCGCCATAAAATAGGCAACTTCTTTAACACATTTAACAAAATAAATAAAACAGACTTCTCAAACTCTACTCTCTATATCTGAAACCTCTAAATGACAAAGATAGAAGTCAGGACAAGACCCACGGCATCCTAACAAAACTGAAAAGTAAATGAAATCCTCCGGAAGCAAGGAGGCTCACCATAGCTAACTCGAACTCCATGTGTTATCAACGAAGCTCCTATTGATGATCCTGAATACCTGTAACTGCATCATGAAATGATACAGGTCAAATGGCTCAGTACGTGGAAAGTACGCGCATGTAGGGGGAATTCTAAAGCATAAACGTAAGCTTGAACTTGATAAAAAGGAAACATACTTACCTCTTTTCAAACTTACTCAACTCAAGGAATACTCAATGATACTCAAAACTAATCAAACTTACTCAACTCAAAAGTACTCAAGGATAAAATACTCAAATCAGTAATAAGGTTCTTAACTCAGTGACTCAACAATAAGGTACTCGACACAATGAAAGACAGATCAACTCAAGATACTCAACTCGAAGGTACTCAACTCAAGAATACTCAACTCAAAATACTCAACTCATGATACTCAAGAATAAAGCAATAGTAAAAGATGCAATATATATGGAAAGCTGTAAAATTGTAGATAGCAACTCAATGCATTAAAAGATACAATAATAGTCAGTGTGTATATAAAAATACAAAATAACTCTGTGGGAGTTTCTCTAACCAACAACCATCACTATAAGTTATGTGATGATACAATGTCTCGACTACGCTTCCAGAACTGTCCTATACTTTGCCAAGGTATAAGACCTCTCAACTAAGTGGATCCACTAGTCTGTGCTAAAAATCACTAAGGAATCATCTAAAAAGTATGACACTTTCCACCCACCTCGGCTACATGGTTTATGGAGACTTGAGTTATCTGAACTCGTCCCCATATCGGTGCTCAATACTACTCCCAAAATGTACTCAGTTCATATTTTTTAAAAACATAACTCTTTTTATGGATTGAGATTATTACTCAAAATCTCTTTAAAAAGAGATGTTACTTAACTGCTCAAAACTCTTTTGGAAATCTCAGTTTCTTTCTCTTTTAAATGTGAAAACATTTACTCTTGGGAATACTTAGTTTCCATATATCATTTTAAGGAAAATGAACTCGACTCTACTCTTTCTCAACTCAAGTGCTCAAGTCTTAAAATAAGTTTAGAAAAAGTTGTAAAAGACTTCTCAAAATAGGGTTCATGCCAAATGATGGACGTGAACGACTCAATTCAAGGTTTTCAATAACCATACAAAGAACTCGATACTCAGAACTCAAAGAACTTCAATGGTACTACTCATTTCAAGAATGCTCAACTCATAAGGTTCATGCGAAATTATGGGGGCATGAACAACTCAACTCAAGGACTCAATGATAATCCTCATCTCAAGATTTCTCAACTCATATGGTTCATGCAGAATTATAGGCATGAAATACTCAACTTTAAGGAATTAATGGGAAATATGCAATAGTTCCATGATTAGGAATATAATCTCAGAAGGGTTAGGAACTTAATACTCAAGTGTTAGAACTTGAATATACTACTCCTCTCAAAGATAATCAATTTATGAATTTCATGCGGAATTTATGGGAATGAACGACTCGAATCGAGGGTCTACATGACAATATGGAACTCGTGTATACTACTCTTCTCATTCTTATACTTACTTCCTTAAAACTTAGCTCAAATCGACAGTTGATCTTAAAGGATTCACAATTGAACTCAAAGACTTTCTTGAACTCTACTCTTAACTCTTTCTTGAATTTGAATTATGAATTCAAGAGTTATGATTCATGATATGAAGGATCTCAATAATAATATAGAAATTCAATAATTAGGAATAGAACTTTTAAAATAAACATGAACTCATGAACTCAAAATCAACTTATCTCAACAATACTCAAATTTAGGGGTAGAATCCTAGATTTCTCTTTTACTTATTTGAAAGTAGTTGTAGGGCGTGAGGATGAACTAGTCCAACACTATGATAGCTTTACATACATAGAAGAACAAGGTTCTTGAAAAATCTTGAAAGGATCTTGAAGAAGAACTTAGATTAAAAGCCTTGAAACCCTAGCTTGAAGGTAAACGATCAAGAAACCTTTCTTGAGATTCTTGAAATCTCTATGGCCAAGAATTATGATTTTCATTAGTGATTCATAATTGTATAAAGGATTTTGGGTTGAAAAAAAATGGAATTCTTGGAGAAAGACTTCCCTTGAAGAAGAATCTTCAAAGAGATTGAAATAATCTTGAATGGAGTCTTCTACTTTGATTTTTCTTTATGGTTTTGCCCTAGGGTTTGGGAGAGAAGAGAATGATGGATTAAAAGATGAAAATATGATTGTTTTGAATCTTTTATTAGTCAAGAAATTTGTTTAGGGTTTTCTTGGAGGTAAAAAAACAAAAAATAACCATTTTTAAGGTTTTCCCATCGGCTAAATTCGTAACCACACTATATAGGTTACTAAAATAGTCATAACTTTTAATTAGAAATTGGATTGACATGAAATTGATGGAGTTGGAAAGTAGATTCAAATATTTTTATTTTAATAGGTTATGGCTCACATAACTCTTTATATTTTAAAAGATATGGTCGTTTGAAGTTGACCCAAATAGAATCTTACATCAAAACTTAATTGATAAGGAAACTTCAAGAACTCATCAAGATATTAAATTGATCGTTATTTATGGATAGATTTGAAAGAGAAAATCATGATTGACGTGTGGGTAAACGAACCCAACACTATGGAAGCTTACATCCCTCAAAGAACTAGGTTCTTGGCGAAATCTTGAATTTCTTGAACGAACGCTTGAAACTTGAAACTTTTTCTCCTCTTGAATATTCTCTCTAAAACCCTAAATGCTTATGGGGATGAATGAAACTAATTTTAATCAGTTTTTACTCCTAAAACCTTACTAAAAACGCTTAAATCCGATTGGGTAAGAAAAAGACCAAAATACCCCTCATATTTTCGTATAACTTTCCTTAATTGGACAAGCCGACTTCAAACAGGCATATCTCGCTCATACGAGCTCAAAATTTAGCAAACTCAGTGGCGTTGGAAAGATAATTTGAAGACCTTTCATCGGATATCTTTTGGGCCAGCGAAATCATCCTGTACTGAAGGTTATGGTCATTTGAAGTTGACCCAAAATTTAGAAGAACCTAGGAATGACTTGAATGAATTCTCTTTAATTCTTTTTTTGGAACTCAAGGTGCTATATCTAGTGACCTTAACACTTAAGAAATTTTAAATTCCTCGTTAAAATCCTACTCACAACAAAGGATGGTTCGAGTCTTAGTTCAAAATTTTTTTTGAGGTGTTACAATATGATAAGATATACAATGAAAGAAACATGAAAATAATATACTTTACTTTGTGAGGAGTTTCTCTAACCGACAACCATTATCATGAGCCTAGCAATATACAACATTTCGCCCATGTTACAAAGGCCATCCTATACCTTGCTAGGGTATAAGATGATATAGTGACTGTGGATCCATCTAATAGGCCTTCTCAGAGGAGCAGTGAGAAGTTGCATGAAGAATCAATGCTATCCTATCCTACACTAGCTACATAGTTTTATGGGACTTCCAAGTTATAAAAGACTCTAACTCAATTCGGTGCTCGATACTACTCCCAAAATAATAGAGATAATTTTATGCTCAATTCACCCATTACAAAGAAGGGACTTTTTACTTTATTGAAATATGTTTCAAAAACATTAGACGAGCTTGCATTCTTAAAACATACACTTGTGAACTTATCTTTCAAGCCCACAAATCAACATAGGTACATATATAAGTTATATAAATAACATTTTAAGTTCTTAAGTTTTTATGAGATAGGGCCTTTTCTTAAGTTAATTTGGAATGTAAATGAAGACATGTGGGTGGGACATTTAAAATCTCCCAAGGATTACAAAAGACCTTAAGAGTTTATATTAAGAAGAGAACATAGGTACGATTTGAAGGAACACGTTCAGAATGAAGCACGTGAAGAAAAGAAACCCAGACGACCTTGGCGCACCGGTCGCGTGTCGCCCCAGGTCCTAAACTATTGAAGTAAGTCCTTGGCACACTGTTGGCACGTCACCCCAGGGCCTAAACTACAGAGGCAAAAGTCTTAGTGCTATGGGTGGCGCGCTGCCCCAAGCCCCTACCCAAAAAATATGACAAATTTTTCTTCTCAATTTTAGGTCCTAACTCATTTAGAATCAATTGGTTCCTTCTAAATTCTCTTTGATTCTGAAACCCAATACAAATTCAATGATATTCAACACAAAATATACCAAGAAACAACACTCATTCGCAAAGCCCACGCCTCAAGAACTCAGAAACCACCATTGTTAAAAAATGGCGCTAAAACTCAAGAACTCTTCAATAATACTTACATAAATGATTTCATGGACGAATTAATGAAAGAATTACATGCTTGGTATGAGAATGAACAAATCCATCACTATGGGGAACCTCACATACCTGGAAAGAACAATTGTTCTTGGAAAAATTCCTCAACACTTGAACGAGCACATGAAAACACTCTTTTCCTTTTCTTGAAACTTAGCACTAAAGTTCTAAGTGTTTAGAAATATGAAAAATAACTTAACATTTGATTAGACCCCTAAATTGGGTGAGTAAAACGTGGTTAGGCCTATAGGGGTAAGAAAAAGACCAAAATACCCTTTCCTTAAATGGATGAAAGCCTTAACTAAAGAGGCTTCACTCATGCAACTATAACTTTTTACTCGGAGCTCGAAATTTAGCAAACTTGGCAGCTATAAAAAGAGAACTCAAAAACCTTCGATTTGATACCTTATGGTCCACCTAACTCTTTATTTGCTAAAAGATATAGTCGTTTTAAGTTGACCCAAATCTAAAAACTGATCGAAGTTTGAGGTGTTACATTTATGAATATAAAGTCACCTTTGTTAGGGACTGATTTACTCTCAATGTAAGATATTTTGGCATCAATTCAAATTTAGTTAGATTCAATATGAATATCGAACATCAAGGGAGTGGAGGTGGGGGTATATGGATGGTATATTAATGACCTAAACAAAATTCTTGAATTGCTTTTTTATGTAGTGTTTCAATTTTTTTGGTATATTAATGACCTAAACAAAATTCTTGAATTGTTTTTTTATGTAGTGTTTCAATTTTTTTTTTAAGTTTAATCAAACACCATCATCATAAAATATATCTTCTAGAAATAGCTATTTGGAAATTGGTGAGGTGGCCTCTTGGTGTCATATACATGAATTGTGGTTTGTTTGAATAATATTTTTTTGAAATTTGTGTACTCTATTATATCCATAAAAATTATCACTAAAAATAGTACTACTATAATTTAATACTTTATTTTACTTTTAATATTATAATTTTATAGCTATAAATTATTATGACAATTGAGAAGATTTGATGGGGACATATACCAAATGTGTATTATTATTATTTTGAGTAAATAGGAAAAAGCTTTTAAAAAAATCATAAAAGCAGTACTACTTAAATCTGTTAGAAGAAAAAATTCCATATGCTTGAGTGCATTTCCCTATACATTAATAAATCTTCATCATATTTGTGTTCTTCGTTTGCAAGAAAATTGACACATTAATTTACCTCTCGTAGTGTCAACTGAGAAATTATTAAATTTCAATTATGCCAAATTCTTAAAATTCAAGAAATGTGAAATTGCACACTAATCTATAAAGGTAAATGTCACGCCTTGAGCATACACCCTAGACGTTGCCGACACTCGATAACCATTACTGACCCCATGCGAACCCCTGGCCTGCATCAACTATCAGTGGAAAACTCACTCAATAGAGAATAAACTCAAAAGATAAACTTTACTCAACTGTCTCAAAAGTAAACTCAGATTATTTTAGAAATAAAACATTCACTAGCCAAAATGGCAACACAAGTCTCAAACATCAATAACTGAAATGAAAAAAACTCGTGAACTATTGTCTATTTATCCATGAAGCATCTAATACTATGAGGGATGTTGGGACAAGACCCCCAATCATCCTAACAAACTGAAAAGACAAAACATAATAAAAGGGATCCTCCGGAAGCAAGAAGGCTGACTAAATGACACTAGAGATGGACAGGAACGACGAAGCGTTGCATGCTGATCTTGGTTGCCTGTATCTGCATCATAAAAAATACAAGACAAATGGCGTCACTACATGGAATGTATGAGCGTGTGAGGGGAAATCTAAACATGGCATAAGCTTGAACTGGAACTAAAGAAACAACTTACCTCGTCTCAACTCAACTGAACCTTAATCCATTTCTGTATAAAAGCAGCAATAGTAATGCAAGTATAATGAAAAGCTTTTAAAATAGTAGATAGACACTCAATGTATTGAAAAGTATAACTCTGTTTGTATATAAAAATACAAAATAACTCTGTGGGAGATTCTCTAACCGATAATCATCACTATGAGTTATATGATGATACAACGTCTAGCCTATGCTGCTAGAACTGTCCAATACTTTGCCAGGGTATAGGACCTATTAACTAAGTGGATCCACTAGTCTATGCTAAAAAGTATGACCTTTCTACCCACGTTGGCTACATGGTTTATGAGGGTTGTGAGTTGTATGAACTCTCTCCCATATCGGTGCTCAATACTACTCCCAAAAATATAATAGCTCATATGTTTTTAAAAACATAACTCTTTCTGTGGTTTGAGATTATTACTCAAAAAATCTTTCTCTTAAAAGAGATGGTACTCACAACTGCTCATGAAAACTCTTTTGGATATCAGTGTTTCCTCTCTACTTAAATGTAAAAACATTTACTCTTGGGAATACTTAGTTCCCATTTATCATTTAAAGAAAATGAACTTAGTTCTACTCTTCCTCAAACTCATATACTCAAGTCTTAAAACAAGTTAAAAAAAGTTTGCAAAAGACTTCTCAAAAGACTCGAAAGAACTCTCAGGACTTGACTCTTAGCTCTACCTTGAATTTGAATTATGAATTCAAGGTTATGATTCAGGTTATGAATGATTTAAATATGTTTAGAAGTAGTTTAGAGTGTTTATAATACATAGGTATTGAAAGAACACTTTAAAGGAACTCTGACGGTTTAAACAATAGAAGACATGACGGGGCAGGCGACCCTAGCGCACTGGTTGGCGCTGGGTGCCAACCCCTGAACTACTGAAGTGTAGTTGGGGTGCACTAGTTAACGTAGGCTGTCAGGCCCCAAACTATAGAGACCTCTTCCTGGCGCAGGGCGCAGCCTCGGCCTAGATTTTTCTGACGAATTTTCTAACTCGTTTTCTGACCCTAATTCTCCTAGATTCAAATGGTTTCTTCCCCAATCACTTAGATTCGAACACCCAACAAAAATACACATGAATCTACTCAAAAACATCTCTTAAACTCCACATGATTATCTCAAGAACTTATCGAAATCCCAACAATCAAGATTACGAATGGAAACTTCAAGAAAACTCATCAAGAACTCAAATCCTTGAACTTCAAGAATGAAATTGCATTGAAAATAACATGATCGGCGTGTGGGTAAATGAGCCCAACACTGTGAGAACTCACATACCACTTAAGGATTAAACCCTTGGCTAAACAACCTTCGATTCACAAGAAAATTTGATGAACTCCTTGACTTTTGTCTTTCTCCTCTTCTTGAACTCTTCTCAAAACCCTAAGCATAAATTGGTTTGGGAAAAATGAACCAAATGAGTTTAGACCCCTAATTATTTACTAAAAATACTTGAATTCGAAAGAAGGAAATGACCAAAATACCCCTTATATTTTTGGGTAACTTTTCTTAACTGGACCAGCTAACTTCATATGGACATATCTCTCTCATACGAGCTCGAAACTTAGCAAACTCGGTGGCGTTGGAATGAGGATGTAACACCCTAGAAATTTTTTATGAGCTAAGACTCAAGCCATCCTTCGTTGTGAGTAGGATTTTACCAAGGAATTTAAAATTTCTTAAGTGTTAAGGTCACTAGATGTAGCAGCTTGAGTTCAAAAAAGAACTAAAGAGAATTCATTCAAGTTATTCGTAAGTTCTTTAAGTTTTAGGTCAACTTCATATGGCCATAACTTTCAGTACATAATGAGTTAGGTGGCCCATAAGATATCAAATGAAAGGTTTTTGAATTATCTTTCCAAATCCCCCAAGTTTGTGAATTTTTGAGCTCGTATGAGGGAGATATTCCCGTTTGAAGTTGGGTTGTCCAATTAAGGAAAGTTACCTGAAAATATGAAAGGTATTTTGGTCTTTCCCTTACCCAATCAGCTTAAAACGAATTTTAGTAATATTTTGGGGACAAATTTGATTTGGGTCAGTTTTCATAAATCCAAATATGCTTAGGGTTTTAGAAGAGAGTTCAAGAAAGAGAAAAGAGGAGAAAAGAGGAAGGGTTCAAAGCGTTTGTCGTGATTCTTGAGTTTCGCTATGGATTATCACCATGGATTTGATCCCTAAGAGGTATGTAAGTTGTCATAGTGTTAGGTTCGTTCACCCACATTCCCATCATGAGTTTCTTTTACAAATTTTATCCATAATTTTTTATATATTGAGTTCTTAATGAGTTCTTGATAAGTGTTCTTGAAGTTTCATTCTAAATCTTGTTTTATTGGGGTTTTTATGATTAGTTTGTACTTATGTTGAGTAATCAAATCCAAGTTATTGGGGAAGAAACCGTTCGATTCTAGGCGAGTTAGGGTCTGAAAATGAGAAAGAAAAGTCGTTGGGGTTTTCCGGGTTGGGGTTGGGGCTGGCGCAGTGCACCCCAACCATACCTATGTAGGTAGAGGGCTGGCGCCCTGCGCCACTCAGTGCACCAGGGTAGCCTACCCCCACCCCTTCTCCGTTGTTTTCCCTTCTGAGTCCTTTAAAAAGGTACCTTCAAGCCCTATCAATTCTAAACTACTTCTAATCATCTAGAAATCATTCATAACATGAATCATAACCTTGAATTCATAATTCATATTCAAGATAGAGCTAAGAGTTAAGTCTTGAGAGTTCTTTCGAACATTTTAAGGAAGTCCCTCTGTGTCTTTTTGAGGAGTCTTGTACAACTTCTAATAACATGTTTCAACACTCGAGCAAGTTAGTATGAGAATGAGAAGAATGTATTCATGAGTCTACATTATCATCAAGACACCCTTTATATCATGAATCATAACTCTTGAATTCATAATTCAAATTCAAGAAAGAGTTAAGAGTAGAGTTAGAGAAAGTCTTTTAGTTCAATTGTGAATCCTTTGAGATCAACTATCAATTTGAACTAAGTTTTGAGGAAGTAAGTATGATAATGAGAAGAGTTATATAAATGAGTTCCATATTGTCATGTAGACCCTCGAGTCGAGTCGTTCCTGCCCATAATTCCGCATGAACTTTATAAATTGAACATCTTTGAGAAGAGTAGTATCTTCAAGTTCTAAGTCTTGAGTATTGATTTCCTGACCCTTTTGAGATTATATTCCTAATCATGGAACTATTACATGTTACCTATGAGGTCCTTGAGTTGAGTAGTTATGTCCATAATACCGCATGAACCCTATGAGTCGAGCAGTCTTGAGATGAGAAATATCATTGTGCCCTTAAGTTGAATAGGTCATGCCTATAATTCCACATGAACCCTCCGAGTCGAGCATTCTTGAGATGAGTAGTATCATTGACTCCCTGATTTATAGAGTTGTTGAGTTCCAAGTATTGATTTTTATAAATGGTTATTGAAAACCTTGAATTGAGTCGTTCACGTCCATAATTCGGCATGAACCCGATTTTAAGAATTCTTTTTACAAATTGTTTTAAAACATGTTTTAAAAACTTAAGCACTGAGTTGAGGAAGAGTAAAGCTGAGTTCATTTCCTTTAGAATGATATATGGGAACTAAGTATTCCCAAGAGTAAGTGTTTTTACATTTAAGATGAGAGGAAACCAAGATTTCCAAAAGAGTTTTGAGCAGTTTGAGTACCATCTATTTTAAGAGAAAGATTTTTGAGTAATAATCTCAAACCACAGAAAAAGTTATGTTTTTAAACATATAAGCTAGTTACATTTTGGGAATAGTATTGAGCACCGATATGGAGGAGAGTTCAGATAACTCACAGCCTCCATAAACTATGTAACCAACGTAGGTAGAAACGGTCATACTTTTTAAATGATTCCTTAATGATTTTAGAATAGACTAGTGGATCCACTTAGTAGTAGGTTCTATACCCCAAAAAAGTATAGGACGGCCCTGACAGCGTAAGGTAAGATGTTGTATCATCACATAGCTCATAGTGATGGTTGTCGGTCAGAGAAACTTCCACAAAGATATTTTTTATTCTTATATACACAAAGTTTATTTTGTATTTTTATATACAAATGGTTTTTATTTTGTATTCCTGCATACAAACATAGTTACATTGTATTTTCTAATACATTGAGTTGCTATCTACTGTCTTAAAAGCTTTCCATACATAGTATCTTTTATTGTTGCTTTATATTGAACTAAGTATCCAGAGTCGAATATCTTATTATTGAGTTGAGCCTTATTTCACTGAGTTGAATATCTTATCATTGAGTTGAGCCCTATTTTCTTTGAGTTGAGTTGAACTATGTTTCCTTGAGTTGAGTTGAGTGAGTTGAGAAGAGGTAAGTATGTTTTTAATCCACCAGTTCAAGTTTATGTTTATGCTTAGAATTTCCCTTACATGCTTGTACATTCCATATACTGAGCCATTTGGCCTGCATCATTTCATGATGCAAATACAGGTATTCAGGATCATCAACATGCATTTCGTTGAGGTTATGGGATGTTACAGTCAGCTTTGGTGAGCCTTCTTATATTTCGGAGGACTTCAACTTTAACTTACAGTTAGTAGTTTTGAGATGTCATGGGTCTTGTCCCGATATCCTTCTGTAATAGTAGAGGTTTCATAGATAGCCAAAGTTGAGTAGTTTTTGGTATGTATCTTTTTTGAGTTGTTTTTACAAACTCTGAGTTTTCTATTAAGTATTGTTTAGATCATTTCAAAGTTGAGTATTTGAATTTAATTCAGTTTTTAAGCTTTTGTATGCTTGAGTTAGTCTTCCGCTTGTAGTCATCCAGGATGAGGGTTCGCATGGGGACCATCAATAGTTCTCGAGTGCTGGCCACATCCAGGGTGTAGACTCGGGTCGTGACAAACTTGGTATCAGAACACAAAGTTACAAGTGTCCTAGGACCTCTTTATCTTCTTAGTCCATTATTTGGACTCAGACATTCTAGATCTATATTTTCATTTGTTTTTGGGTTGCATCCCCTATCCAAGATTGTTAGATGTTTTGGTACTATGACTTTCAAGTTCTAGAGAGTTTTATTCTGCATTTGTTTTTTTTATTTTTTTTTGTTAAATTTGAATTCATGGGAACTCAATCTTTTCATTGTTTTAAGACTATATACTTAACATTTTATATCACCACTTAGTTTTTAATTGGTTATTTGGTTAAACTTGGGTTGTTAGTTGGTTCTCCAACTAGAGCGTTAGTTTGGGTGTCACTTATGACGGTCCATGGTCGTGATGAAAATGGAAACAAAGTCATAGGTTTATTGATCTTGTTGTACCAAAATAACTCTAGTAGAGCCTTACGAAACAGTACGAAGACGTATGTGCTTTTCTTCGGGAGGCTATCGTACATTAGGAAAAATTGTCTCATTTCTTTCCCTTTATTTTATAACTTAATTCCAATTGGTATTTGGCTATCCAAATTTGTATCTAATCTTATTCATTATTTTGTCTGCAGGTGGTAGATACTAGGTACAGCAGAGCCAAAGTACTACTTTCGGCGGCAGAACCAGTGGTCCAAGGTAGAGGCAAAGGGATACCTCATGGTCCCGTTAAGGAACGCACCTGCCAAAGGGAGGAACACACCCGCCAGAGGTAGAGCTCAGGAAGCTGCTGAACTAAAGCTAGCAACCCATCACCTACCTCATGGTCCCGTTAAGGAAGAGATTGAAATGAAATTGAAGAGGATGTTAAACCGAAAGTGGAGGCACAAGTTAGGGGTGCAGGTTTTCCCCCTATGACTTCTAAAGTGATCCAACAAAATACTGGATTTTCCGAGTGGTTTGGCAGGCATTGGATCCACTTCTACTACACATGGTTCCAACTACCCAACATGTTGATGTTATGACACCCATAATAGATAAAGCTTCATGTGTAGAGGCATTCTTCTATCTAATGTTGTGTCCCATTATGAATGGTTTTGAGCATGAGGTTTTGACCAAATTTTTAAAGCTAAAGCCTCTAGTGTTGCATGGTACAGAGAGAAAGGATGCTTATGAGTTTATTTAAGGTAGACATGAGAGGGTGGACAAGTTGGATATTGTTCATCAGCATGGGGTAGAGTTTACCTCCTTCCAATTGCAAAGTAATGTCAAGCAATGCTAGAAAGCGTATGTGGCAGGAGTGTCAATTGTCAGTCCTACCTCTATTGACTTGGACTCTGTTTCATGTATTATTCTTAGTGAAGTATAATCCACGTACTTAAAGAGACAGGAAGAAAGATGAATTTCTGGTCCTTGAACAAGGTTATATGTCTTTTGCAGCCTATGAGGCCAAATTTCACACCTTATCTCATTATGCTACTCAATTGGTAAGCAATTAGAAGGAGAGGATCTACCTCTATGTGAAGGGGCTGAATATAGATTTGGAGCTTTTATTAGTGCACATGACTTTAGCAGGGAAAAGATTCAATAAGGTAATAAATTATGTTTAGAAAATTGAGAGGTTTCGACAAGTTGGGCAAGACAAGGAATAATCTAAGAGGCCCAAGAATTTGGGAATCTAAGTGGTTCTTACTCTAGAGGGTCTGGCCAGTCGGTGCTTTCAGCCCGTTTGATTCATTCAACACTACCCACCTCTATGGTGGCCATTAGGGTCACATAACAGTCTCCAGATCAAGGGTGGCATGAAACCTTTTATTCATCGGCAAGAAAGGCAACGCTCGATCGAGCATGCTTCACTTGTGGTGAGGTGGGCCACTTTGGGAGGAAATATCCTTAACCCCTAATAGGTAGACCAGTACAGTTGCATACTAGAGCTGTAGTTCCCGCACGAGGTGTTGGTAATGGCAGAGGACACTCATATAGTGGGTGAGGTAGTAATCAAGAAGGTTGTAGGGGCAGAGTAAATTGTAATACTGGGAGAGGAGTGTGTTGGTAATGGTAGAGGACACTCATATAATGGGTGAGGTAGTAATCAAGAAGGTTGTAGGGGCAGAGTAAATGGTAATACTGGGAGAGGAGTGGCACAACCAGGTAGAGTGGTGGCCCAAAATTATGATAGGGCTTAGTGTTATGCCTTCGCAGGTAAGCCAGAGGCTGAGGCGTTGATATGAGGCCAAAAGTATACATATTTAATCATCATTTGCCTCATATTTAATCTTGTCATTGTCCTTTTTGAGCATAAGTTATATGAATTATTCTTATGTTGTGTATTTTATTTGTAGGATTAAAATGGTATGAAGATGAAGAAATTTAGAGCACAGATGGATTAAAAAACAAGAAATCAAGCAGGTAGCTTGATGAATTAAATTTAATATAACAATATATTTATACATATGTGGTTAGCAATAGCAGCTTAAATTGCTATTTCAAATTTCGTTATTGCTACCATGTGTCATGATGCAAAGACCTTCCAAATTTATAAGGAACTGGGCAAAAAAATTAAACATGGCTCCAGCAAACACGCAAAAGGAATAATTTTGGATTTGGGTTTCCTAATTTGTTTTGGACTCAATTATTTTATTTAAGGCTTCTATATCAATAATAGTCGATAAGAATAACTCTTCAGCTAACCAAAGAAATAATGCACAATATATAACTTAGAGTTTATAGCTTGAGAACATTTGAAGAGCCACCATAAAGGCCAGAGAAGTTTGGATTATTCTTTCTTCTTTATTATGTATTTGTAATCATGATTATTGAAAGATGTTTTAGCTATTGTTCTTAACTTTTCATGATTAACACAAATACATTTATTTTAATAAATTTTGATTGTGTTTTTGAGATAATGTGTAGCAAAATTTCATAACTAGGGTTATGGGAACCAAGATGAATTATTAAAGTAAGTTGATGTAAAAAGTGATTCTTGAATGATTTTTATGCATGTATTGTTGATTTTTTTGCTTTGATTGCCTTTTAATGGTACGTTGCATTAAAACCCACCTTATTCCTACTTGCCTAACCAAGAAAGTAACGAATGGGAAAAGAGATTAAGCAACGAAGATTTAGCGTGATAATCCGCCATCTAATAGCCTGAACCCAGATTGTGAAGGCTAATCTGGGGTCAATGATGAGGGTTAGTAAAGCACACATCTATAGACCGACCAAGTTGCATGGTGAAATTCCCTACTTGGATGACCAATCACTTAGGAGATAGATCACTAGTACAATATTTTTGCTATGTTATGAAATCATAAGGAACACATTCCTAGTTATTTCTAATAACCGAAGTACAAATAAATACTTAGTTCCAAGCTATTGTTATTCTTTTTATTTTTGTTTCAATTTAAATCCCCCATTTTTAAATAATGTCTACCGAGTTAAATATTGGCTATTAACAATATTCTTCCATATTCTCTATGGGATCGACCCCGACTCATAGTTGAATAAATATATAATAAACGACTATTTATATTTCTTTTCAAAAAGTATATTTGGATGTTATCAGGCATTAGACGCCTTGATAATAGGTATTATTCTTATCTGTGACTAGATGGCTTCTATTTTGTTTGATTCGAGTTCCAGTTATTCAGATGTATCTGTTAGTTTTTCTTTGGGATGTGACTTGACTTGTGATATTTTTATGCCCTTGTTTATGTTGCTACCCCGGTTGGAGAGTCTGTGATAGTAACCCAGGTGTATCATTTTTGTTCTATGATGTTTATGGATCTACATACTTGGGTTAATTATCTTATTTTGTATATGGTAGATTTTAATGTATTTTGGGTATGACTTGGTCGTCTCGTTATCATGTTGTTTTGAATTGCAATTCTAAGATAATAACTCTAAAGATTCTGGGTAGGGATAAGCTAGAGTGGGAAGGTGTGTACATGCCTAAGCCAAAAAATATCATATCCTACATTCGCGTGGGAAGGATGGTGAGACGGGTTGTCTAGCCTACTTAGCTTGTCCCTAGGATGTTAGTGTAGAGTCAACTTTAATCGTGTCCATTCCAATATTTTCATATTTTCCTGAGGTGTTTCCTACAGATTTGCCAGACATACCTCTGAATAGGGATATAGATGTCTACATAGATCATCCCAGCTCTATACCTTTATATCGCATGGCCCCAACTAAGTTGAGAGAACTCAAGGCTTAACTTCAAGAGCTTTTAGATAAGGGATTTGTTCACCTTAGGGCAATGCCTTGGGGTGGTCCGATGTTGTTTCTAAAAAAATGGATAGTAGTATGAGAATGTGCGTAGACTACAAGCATTTGAACAAGGTCACTATTCGTAATAAGTTCCTTCACCTCGCATATATGATTTGTTCAACAAATTTTAGGGCGCTTCGATGTTCTCTAAAATTGATTTGTGATCTTGATATCACCGGCTAAATATTAGAGTAAAAGACATACCTATGACAGTCTTCATGACTCAATATGGGCATTATGAGTTCTTGGTACTATCCTTCGCGTTAAATAATGCACCAACAACCATTATGAGTTTGATGAATAGGGTCTTCAAGCTTTACTTAGATTTTTTTGTGATTGTATTTATTTACTATATTCAAATGTATTCCAAAAGTAAGTAAGACCATGCAAAACACCTTCATAGTGTTCTGGGCATCCTCGGAAAAAAGAAACTAAATGCTAAGTTCTCCAAGTGTGTATTTTGGTTGACTTCAGTAGCCTTTTGGGGCATGTGGTTTCAAAAGAAGAGGTGATGGTGGACCCCCCAAGAGATTGAGGAAGTTAAGAATTGGGTTCGGTCTAACTCTGTGATATAGGAAGAGCTTTTTGGGTCTTGCTAGCTACTATAGTAGGTTTGTTAAGAATTTTGCTTTTATTGATATGCATCTGACCCGAATGACTAAAAAAGGAGGTGTCATTTAAGTGGTATGGCAAATGTGAAGATAGTTTTCAAAAGCTCAAGACACTCTTAACTACGACCCCTATCTTGACATTACCGGTGGAAGGTTAGGATTTCATTATTTATTGTGATGCTTCACATTTGGTCTTGGGTGTTGTGTTGATATATGACATAGATATTATAGTTTATGCTTCTAGATAGTTGAAGTTCTATGAGAGGAACTACCCTACCCATGATTTAGAGTTGGCAACTGTAGTGTTTGCTCTTAAGATCTGGTAGCATTATATGTATGAGGTCAAGCGTAAGGTGTTCATTATCACAGTCTCTAGCATGTATTTACTTAGAAGGATTTGAATTTGAGACATAAAAGATTGATGGATTTGTTAAAAGACTTCGATGTGACCATTAGTACCATTCAGGTAAGGCCAATATGGTGGTGCACACTTTAAGTTGGAAGACGGTTAGCATGGGCAATTTGGCTTAATTAGGGGTGTCCAAGCAACCCTTAGCTAGAGAGATTTAGGGTTTGAAATCTTAGTTCATGCAATAAGGTATCTCTAAGAAAGGTGGGTGTTAGCCAGTATTGAGGTTAAGCTCACCTATAGAAAAGAAATAGAAGCTGGGCATTTTGAGGATGAGAACTTGAATAGGCTTAGGGATAAAATGGTGTCTGGAAAGATTCTAGATGCTACCCTAGATGCAAGCAGTGTACTCAGTTTTAGAGGAAGAATTTGTGCTCCTTAGGTTGGTGACTTGATATAGAATGTGTTGGTAGAGTCTCATGGTTTGCGATATTCCATTTATTTGGGTAAAACAAAGATGTATTGGGATTTGAGTCAGCTATATTAGTGGCATGGAATAAAGAGAAAGATATATCCGAGTATGTGTCCAAGTGTTAGAATTCTCAGCAAGTAAAGTATGAGCATAAAAGGCTTGCCGGTCTACTCTAGAGAATGCCCATTCCTAAGTGGAAGTGGAAAAGATTAGCCATGGACTTTGTAGTGGGACTTCTTAAGATTTTGGGGAAGTACGATTCTATTTGGGTTATCATTGGCAATTTGACTAAATCAACTCATTTTATTCAAGTAAGGGTGGATCAACTCTCTACAACTAGCTAAGATATATGTTAAGTAGATAGTAAGGCTGGACGAGGTGCCCCTTTTTATCATCTTAGACAAAGGCATTTTACATCTAAGTTATAGGGTAAGTTCCATGAAGCATTAGGCACTCTTGCCCACTTTTAGTATGTCTTTTCACCTACAGAAGGATGGCTAGTCAGACAGAACTATCCTGGTGTTAGAGGATATGTTAAGATCATGTGTGATCAACTTTGAAGGTCATTGGAGATAGTTCTTGCCTCTATGTGAGTTTTCTTATAATACCCCCCCCCCCAGTTCCTTTTTATATTTGATCCCTTTCTATAAATTGTTGGACCAAAATACTTGTCATTTCATAAAATAATTGCTTCAATTACCATATTTTTATTATACCCTTGATAGATTAGTTAATTAGTCTTGAAAATATATACTTTGACCAACCTAGGAAAACTAATAAGTAATTAATATTCATTGGAGTACTTGATACATTGATTAATTACTCTCTCTCCATTCACTATTCTATAAAAATCTGATTATGAAAAGAAACTCAAAATTTAAATAGTCATCCAAATGCATTTTAATATTTGAAATCTAGCATATTCATCATTTATTGAAAATTTGATGTAAGAAAATATTAAATAAGGGTAGCAGGATAAAATTAATTAATTTCTTAACGCAAGTACAATCTAAAAAGGTGACATATAAAAAGAAATAGAGGGAGTAACAATTATCATTTCAGCATAGATATAGCACTACTCGAAGCACTCTATGGAAGGAGATGTAGATCTCCTATAGGGTGGTTTGAGGCCAGTGATTTGATGCCCTTGGGTATTGATCGAGTGTAGGTAGCTCAAGAGGAGGTAAGAAGCATTAAACCAGAGTTGTTGGTAGCTTAGAGTAGGCAGAAAAGTTATGCAGACTATAAAGTAAGGGGCATGACTTTCAAGTTGTTGAGCAAGTGTTGTTAATGAAAGACAGCACATGGGATAATTCTGCGAGCAATTTGCTTTACATATTCCCAAACCTGCTTCAAAGAACAGAAAGGAGAAGCAAAAAGAAAAGCATTCTTCAAGAAATAAATCTTCCAAAAAAGATTATAAGGAATAGAAAATGAAGCAAATTGAAACAAAAGAAAGGAAGAGTAAAGAAGAGAAAAGCAACAAAAGATTTTATAAATCTAAACGCAAATTTGATAAATCAGATACTTGCCACAAATGTGGAAAATTTGGTCATTACGCAAAGGATAGCAGAGTCAAGAAGAAGATTAAAAGCCTTGACATAGAAGATAATATAAAAGATTCTTTGTATAAGATCATGCTGAATTTCAATTCAGAGGAATCAGATTTAGGATATAGTAGCTGAGAAGAATCATCTACGGGTGAAGACCTTAAAGCTCTTCACCATGAAGATTATATATCTTTAGAAGAGAATTGTTTACCTTGTCAACAAGGATTGAAATGTGATAAGGAAGGAAAGGAAGATGATCTTTATAAGATTTATTCTCAGTTCAAGGAGTTGAGTATCAATGTCATTGACAGTGATAAGATTATAGAACTCTTACAAACGGTAAAAGATCCGGAAATAAGAGCTCAAATCATTGATAAAATCAGTAATACAGCATCTACTTCTAAAAATTTGGTTCCAGAGGAAACTCCAACCAAAGATGGTTCATATACCATGGCGGAAGTTAAGAATCTTCTTGTTGAAAGAAGAAAGCTGATAAGTTCTCCTACTACAATCAATGATTTAAAACAAGAGATTAATAATCTCAAAGAAGACATTCAACAGCTCGAAGAAAAGAATGTCATTATAGAAGCTCGACTTGATAGTTTTGAATCAAGGAAAAATTTGACTAATAACTCTGCATCTTCTTCTTCATATGAAGGGGAAAGTAATAATATACCAATATGGGGGCTGTGATGTATTTAAAATACATGGTATGTGGAATTATTAACTTATGTTGTATAAAGGGCATTTCTTTTCAAAATCCCTTTAGCATTTTTGTATTCAAAATATTCTTGTATCTTAATTATTTTTATCTCATGGATTTCTACTATCAATTGTATTGATTTCATGCTTACAGACATGAAGGTTTTTTCTAAATCCTGTATGGATTATCTGAGTTATGTAGAGTTTGGCGATGTTTCCATGCTCTTCTTTTTACTAAATGTAAGTGGTATTGAATATATTTCATATTTTAAACATAGGTTGATTTAATTTTTATTAACTTTTATCATAAATATTTAGATTCCCTATAGGTACTAAGTATTTCTTTTTAACTTTAAAGATAAGATAAAAATATAAATATAATTTGTATTTAGAGATAATATTTATGAAATATAGAGTTTTAACGTATATACCTTTCTCTCTTTCGTTTATTAAACAACTCCTATCACCACCTCAGCAGTTCTCCTTTCAGGCTATGAACTGTTTTTCGCCTCCACGACCGCAGTCTAATGGCTACTTTCCTATGGTTCCTCCTTCAGGCAGAAGATCTCAACCTTCACTTAAAGTTATTCTGAAAATTTGGAGAAGAGAGGTATACAAACCAAACTTTTTATTTCATAATGTTATCTTCACATACAAACCATATACATTTTTACAGATCTATAACACAAAAGAAAATACTTTTCCCTGGTGGGAGAAGTCTTTTACTCACTTCTAGAGGTACCTCAGTTTTCTCTATTGCAAGATTCTAGGGAGAATGTAGTCTACCTCTCTAGGGTGTTTTTCTTATCCTTTTATAGATGTAAGGAGAGACTAATTATTACAATTTTTGTTTTGAAGGGACTTTCCTCAAAAATTTGGTGATTTTGTTTTAGTCCTTCAATCATCGTTGTAAAGATGCTGATGGCCGACAAAAGTGGATTTCTCTTTTGACTTAAAGAGATAGATTTGAGAAGAGATAAGATTTTTTTTCTTAGTCTCTTTCTTCATGACGTAAGCGCTTACGTTTTCTTCTTTGTCTTTTTCTAACTCTCTACATTGTTGTCTTTACATCTTCGTATCTTCCTCTTGGGATTTTATTCAGATTCATCTTCAGGTATTGAATGTTTATGGTCTAGAAACTTGCAAGCAAGCTTCCATGTCTCCTCTGTTGCTTCAAGTCTATGAAGCTCTATGTCAAGGATTTTTTCCTTTATTACTGGGGATTTGGTTTTTCCCTTAGTCATTAAAACCCAATAATAATCATGGTCTATGACTTTATAATCTTCATTGTAAAACCGTTTAAGAATAAAATATAATGCTTTTATTCCTAAAACTCATTTTGACTGTATCCATTTTTTATTAGGGTGTGGAAGTTTTTTATCAACTCCGGTTGCCTTGATATTAAAATCTTTTAATTTTTCAACCGTTATATAATTAATCGTTAAAATATATAACTGCAAGTCCTTGCTTTCCATGGCAATGCTAAAGAATCTGCAATAGACTCTTTCACCCTGCGCATAGTTTTTTACTGAATTTCTCAGTTGTTCTAGTAATTTGGACAATTCTTGTAGATCTGGTTTTGCATAAACCCTGTCAAGGTATCCAAATTCAAATAGTTGAGTTGTAAAACCCGATGATCCATTAGGAAATATAGAGATCCTTGCAAACAAGCTAGTTGTCCCTAAGACTCCGAATGTTTCTCCACTTTCTTCAGGGAGACCATAGATATATCTTGTGAATGCAAGATATTCTTTTTCCTTAGGATTTTGCTTTCCTACTTGAAATGATGAAAAAACCTTTGTTCTAGATGGAACTTTGGTAGAGCTGCTTTTTGGTTTTCCAGAGATAATTTTTTCAACCTTCTTTGAGGTGCTCTTTTCTTCTTTCGAAGAATTAGCATCTTTTTGTATTGCGTGGCTTTTAACCTTGTCCTTGGACTCAGGTTTCTGCATATTCATGCTTACCGATGAGTTGTTTCTGGCACTAGGTGCTAGTGGGACATCTCCTGCCACTTTATTGAGAGTAATATTCCCGGCGGATTTTGAATTCCCTTTTGGACAGGCGTCCAAGTGTTCACATAACAATAAAAATTCATTCATATTTTCAGCTCGGTCTTCACTGTGCTGATTGATTTCGTATTACATTTTTCTTGCTTGTTCGGACAAGCTTGCTAATTCATCTCTGATGTTGAATAGTTTGTAGCTTTTGTCATCTATGGACTTTTCCACAATTATAATTTTTTCATAAACCCTGTTAATCAGGATTTGTGTGCGATTGTCCATATTGGACATTTCTGGAGAGAAAATCTATGCAATCTCCTATATTGCGGTTCTGATAGAAGTTTGTTCAAAATTAGACTTGACACCTGTGTATTATTATTTCTAATAATGAATTGTTTCAATAAAAGAAAAGCTGAAAATTTCCTAACTCCTCTAACAATGGCAAATAATTCCTTTTCATTTGTGAAATATCTTGTTTCTGCTTCATTGAAAGTACCACTGGTGTACCTGCAAATTTTATTTAAATTGGTTTGCAATAATGCTCTCCAATGATAATCAGACGTATCTGTTTGTAATACCAAATTATCACTTTCTTCTGGTAATCTTAGTTTAGGTAGTTTGGAGCATTCTTCTTTTAATTGTTTGATGCACTAAGTGTGCTCTTCAGTCCATCCAAGTCTATTGGATTTTCTTACTAATTGTTGCAAAATATTCCTTTTCTTTGCTAGATCAGGAATAAATTCACCTGCATAATTTAGACATCCGAGAAATCTCTGTATTTGCTGTTTAGTTGTTAGTTTATCAGGAAATTCTATAATCTTTCTTGAGATGTGGGATTGTAATTCTAGTCCATTTTTTGAAATAATCATTCCTAAGAATTCTATTTCATTTTGATTTATTTCTGCTTTTTTCTAGCTTAAAATAATTCCATTTTCTAAACATATGTCTAAAAATTCTTTTAGATGTTTTAAATGTTCCTGGTATGTTTTAGAACATATTAATATGTCATTTATATAGACTATTAGATATTTCTTTTCGAAAAATATTTTGTCCATTTTTCTTTGAAAAATTTGTGAAACATTTTTCAATCCGAAGGGCATAACTAACCATTCGTAATGTCCATTAGGCGTACTAAAAAGCCTTTAATGGAATAGATTCTTCTGTTAATTTTTATTTGTCAAAATCCACTTTTACAGTCGAATTTTGAAAAATAAGTTTTTCCTTTTGCAAGGTTTATTAAATTATTTTTATTTGGAATAAAATAATCGTCAAATATACAATTTTTGTTTAGCTCTTTATAGTTTATTACCATTCGAGTTTTTCCTCTTTTTATCTCAACATGGTTTCTTACCATAAATACTGGACTACTGTGAGGGCTTCTACTCATCCTAATAAGTTTTAGGTTTATTAATTCTTTGAGTTGAATTTTAAACTCATTTTTATCATCTTCGTTATAGAGCATAGGTTTTACTCTAATGATGATACTTAGATCTTTAAGTATTAAAATGGCTTTTTCTTGGTTCCTTTCCCATTTTTCGAAAGGATTTTCGCCATAGGATTTTTTAAGATTTTCTTTAATCTATTCTAGATTAAGGCATTTGCAAGAGATTTTCTTTAAATTTTCTAAGTACTTTCTCTTATAGTGTCCATTTTCTTTCTCAACAATATATGGATTTTGTTTTCTTTGGACTTTGATAAAATGTCCACAAGGAGTTTTAAGACTTATCATTTATATTGTCTAATGATAGTCTTAGATTTGTTGGAGAAAATCATTACCTAATAATAAATCCGTTTCTAATTTATCATAGACAAATATTTTATTTATAGAAACAATTTTTGATCCTAAAATTATTTCTACCTTTTGTTTTGATTGTGATAGTTTTTCCTTTACACCTGTAATTCCTATCATAGAGATATTATATTTATTAGTGTCCCAATCTTTTATTAAAAAAGATTTGGCTAGACTCGCTTCAGATCCATTGTCGATTTGACAATAGGTTGTTAATTTTGTATCATAGAAAGTTAATTCTACAAAAACTGATACCTGAAAGATATTTCTTTGGGCATTTTAATTTTTTGGTATGAAACAAGTTTCATTTTTATAACTCATTTCTATTCCATTTTCCCTATGCTATAGTCATTGAGACTATTAAGGAACATATTTTCCAAAATTAGGTTATGATCACTTTCATGATTTGTAATATAACAGGGAACTATTATCCTTATATTATCTAACTGTATGGGTAAATCTACCATATTTATGCAGCTAAAGTTATTTCCTTCAAAGGTTTTATAAATGTAAGGAATACCTTCGTATATTGGTAGTTCATCCAATAAAATATCTTTGATATGATTGCCTGTGGCACCTGTTTGTATCAAGATTTCTTGATTTTTCCATTCAACTCTGTTAAAAATTCTTCCTGAAAATCTAGAAATGTTAGTAATTTCAAAAATATTTTTAACATATCTGTTGAAATACTTTTCTTTATGAAATTTCTTCCATATTCTAATGAAAGTCTAGGATTATTGCTTGAGCTTTCTATTTATTTTGTTTTTCCAAAATGGATTTCATATTCTTCTGGAATAATTGCTTGTTGAATTTCTGCTTCAACTATTCTTGCAATTCATGTGCATTCTTCGTCTATTTCAATCATTTCTTTGTTTTTGTATACACTACCATAACTAGAATTTGTGACTGTATACAAGGCTTGGTAATATACACTCATGATATGATTACCTGATTTGAATAGGTCATTTCTTTTAAACTGAAAATGTAAGCTTAGTGCATCATTGAAGTCTGCATCCTTTAGAGAAATACAGTACTTTGGATAATAGGAGTTGGTGTAGCCTAGGTTTCCTTCACCTATACCAAGATTTCCTTCTCTGGCGTTGATGAATCTTTCATCTGAAAGATTGATGACAATAGGGCAATTGATCCCTTCTTTGAATGTTGATTTAACTAAAATTTGTATTCCTCCTAAATGAACATAATTCATTTTCTTCCATTTCATTTTAGGAATTTTTCTTAAGATCTGTTCGATCATTGGTTTTATTAAAAGATTTGACTTATGTTTTCCCGTAGTCTGAGTAATTTTTATTACATTTTCTACTTCTTGATATTCATGACAAAAAATTTTATTTCTTGCAAACATTCTTTGCATTTTACTGAATATATTATCTTCATTTTGTAATCTAAGTTGTAATACTTGGATTTTCCTTAATAATTCTCCATCAAATGTTGCTTTTAAAGCATATCCTTTTTTATTTTCTTCAGTCTCACTAAATTGTACTGAAATATCTGTTTCTTCTTGTATTTCTTTATTCATTTAATCTAAATCTTCTAAACTAGTTGAATATTCTTTATATAATTCTTCATAGAATTCATCGCTTTTTATTGATGTTACTGATTCTAGGTCTGAATCAATTTCTTGTCTATCGAATTTTGATATTTTACATGTTTTTTACTACACTCATAGCTTTTATGTCCTTCTTTGCCACAATTGTAACATTTACATTTTTCTTTTGTTTGTTTAAAATTATTTTTCTTTTTATAATACCATTTTTTAGGTATATAATTTTTCTTTGAAATATTTCTTCTTTTTATTAAGCTTTTCTTAAGCTTTCTTCTTCTTTTATATGCTCTTTCATTGCATCCCCATTGAGTTGTTGCATTTGTATCTAGGTAGTAAATTTGGGTATTAATTCTTTTTGCTTTTCTTTGAACATTATGTGTCATACATAATTGTCCAAGTCTGTTATTTAAGAAAGATATTCTTTGTCCAAAAGTATCTCCTTCTTTATTTTCCTTTTCATATTCTTGTCTGAAATATTTTGCCCAAAAGTTTGGTAATTTTTTATAGTATTTTTCAAGATATGGTAGCATTTTTTTTACTGCTATCAAATATTTTATAATCATATTCTTCGAATTCACAAGTGTATTCTTGAATATAGCTCATTTTGAATATTTGCAATTTTTCTAGTTGCTCTTTAGCAATTATTCTTAATTTTTCTCTATTTAGAGAAGAATTTCCTTCTCCACCTAGGAATTCGTTTCCTATGAATTGTACAAGGTTTCTTGTTCCTTCTTGAAGAGAATTTTTAAAACCTTCTATTGTACTATTTTTTATTATTCCTTTCACATCATTTGATAATCATGTATACCAATTATTGACCTTACCAGTGAAAGTAATTATTATAATGACATATTTTTCTTCTTCTGTATAATTTATTCCTTTTCCTAATAGGAAGAAAAGAAATATGTTTTGTGCCCATAAATCTAGATCTAAATCTAGTTTTCTTTTACAATCTAGATTTAGAAATTGGGTTGTTCCTACATCTCCTGTTGGGAGTCTGTTAGGCATATACTTGGATTTATTATTATTATGATATTGACTCATAAAATCCTTATTTCTTTTTGCTTTGGAAGCAAAGTTTTGTTCAGAATTATATCGTGGTTCTTGTTCTTCTTTTAAGGTGTTAGATCCATCCCCTTTAACAAAGTTTCCGTGGGGTCCACCTGTCTCACCTTTATTCATAAGAACTTTTAATTTTTGATATGAAAGATCTAGATCATCTAATGCATAAACTAGTTCATCTAGTTAAATCATTATTTTGTTCTACATTTTCATCCTCTTTACAGTTTTCTTCTAGCTTCTTTTTACTAGATTATTCTAATTCTTGAATTTTTTGTTCTTTCAAAAACTCTTCTATTATCTTTTCATCTAAGCTACCTTTTTTATATGAACTTTTACTAGCGAATTTTCCTGCCAAGAGTTCATTTATATATTTTTGACTTACCTTTTTGTCAATTTTATCTGCTTTTTCTATTAAATTTGTAATTCTTCCAGGAAGGTTTTCTTTAATAGTTTTGATATCTATTTCTATTAATTTAAACCTTAGGGTTATTTGCTTATGACTTTATAATAAGTCATTTAGTATATTAATAGCTTCTTTTAAGCTCATTTTTTAATTCTGACCAATAATAATCAGATATATTCATATCATCTATTATTATTCCCTCATAACCATATATTATATGTTCTATTGGAAATTCATCTCCAAATTCTTTATAAACTATATTTTGTATAATTTTTTCTTTTAGATCTTTATTGATAGCATCATAAACTCTATCTAATAAACCTTTTATATTAGAATTTATCACTAAACCTATTACAAGAATGATAAATGAATTAACCTCAAAAATGATTTTAAAAAATAATCAAATGAGCTTCTTAAAAGGTGAAAATAATAGCATTGAGATTGATAATATTTTTGCAAAATCCCAAGTTACAGGATAAAATTGCTATCTTGCAAAATAAGTTTTCTCTTGATATTTGTGGAGATCATCCAAATGTTTTTTGGAATAGGAAAAAGCATGTTGTTAGTCTTCTTTATGAGGAAGATTTTATTGAGGATAATATTCCTACAAAAGTCAGGCCTTGCCAAATAAATTCGAAATATTTGGAGTTATGTAAAAAAAAGATAGAATCTTTACTTCAGAAAGGCCTTATAAGGCATTCAAAGTCTCCATGGTCTTGTACAGCCTTTTACGTTAATAAACATGCAGAACAAGAAAGAGGGGCCCCCAAGTTGGTAATCATGAATTATAAACCTCTCAATAAGGCTTTAAGAAGGATTAGGTACCACATTCCTAATAAAAAAAGGTTTATTAGATAGAGTTTATGATGCTATCATATTTTCCAAATTTGATTTAAAATTAGGTTAATGGCAGATCCATATAAATGAATCAGACAAGTTTAAAATCGCTTTTAATGTTCCCATGGGTGAATTTGAATAGAATGTCATGCCTTTTGGTTTGAAGAACGCTCCATCTAAATTTCAAAAAATTATGAATGATATTTTCATACCTTATAGTAATTTTATAATAGTTTACATATATGATATTCTAGTATTTCCAAAAAAATATAGAAACTCATTTTAAACATCTTGAGTTATTTAAAAAAATTATTATACAAAATGGTTTGGTTATTTCTGCACCAAAGATGGCCTTATTTCAAACTAGAATTAGATTTTTGGGTCATAATATTGAAAAAGGAAACATTAGTCCCATTCATAGAAGTATTGAATTTGCTTCTAAATTTCCTGATGAAATTACTAACAAGACTCAGTTGCAGAGATTCCTTAAAAGTCTTAACTACATAGCACCTTTTATAAAGGATTTAGCCGTTGATATAGCTATATTATATGACAGGCTTAAAAACAATCCAAAAGCTTGGTCGACAGATCATACTGAAGATATTAAGTGGATTAAGACAAAGGTTAAAACCCGAACATGTCTCACATTGGCAAACCCAAATTGGGAAAAAAAAGTCGAACAAATGCTTCAAATTTAGGATTTGGTGGTGTTCTTACACAATATTGTCCTGATAATAAACAACATTATATTGTTCAATTTTATTCAGGGAAATGGAACCCATCTCAGAAAAATTATGCCACAGTAGCTAAAGAAATCATAGCTATTGTGAAAAGTGTGCTGAAATTTCAAGGCAATCTTTATAATCAAAAGTTCGTGATAAAAATTGATTGTCAAGCAGCGAAGTTTATGTTTAATAAAGATTGTAAACATGATGTTTCTAAACAAATGTTTGCTAGATGGAAAGCTTAATTGGCGCCTTTTGATTTTGAGATCCATTATAAGATAGGAGAAGATAATAATCTACCTAATTTTCTTACTAGAGAATACCTAGACTAATAAGAGTTTTTCTTAATTTCAGGAATGAGGTCATAATGGCCCTCTTCACGAAAGTGAAGAGGAAGGAGCAACAACACAAGAGGAAAAGGAGGTCATATCCTCGCTCAAATAGAAAATAAACAGCTAGTAGCAGCAAATAAGGCTTCTACAAGTGAAGGGATGAGTACAGATCATCTTATGTATAAAAAATTTATGCATTTTATGAATTCTAAACAAAGTCAAGATCATACTCCTGCGACCTATTCCACGATATTAGTGGATGAATAAAATACAGAGGTATTTGATCTGAATGAGAAAAAAGAAGTCATACTGCTTTTAGAAAACAATGATTTAAGATGAAAACAGGATCCTTGGCAATTAATGACCAGGTATTTAGATTCAGTTTGTTATACTACAATTGCATATAAATATAGAATGCATTATGAGATGATACTCTCAGCCACAGGGTCAGAAGAATTTCAGCATTTCTACCCTGCTAATACTAAAAAAAATTATAACTTTTCAAAAATTATCATAAAAAGAATTCTTAGTCCAGAAGAATAGGGAATGAGCCCTCTAAAGGAAAGGGATTATATCCATCCGGAGCAAAAAATAGAACTCAAATACAAATATTGGGCTTATGTTAATGGTTTTAATAAGCCTTTGTTATATGAGAATGCTAATTGGAAGCATTCATGGTTTATAAAGATTTGTCCAAATGTCTTCACTCAGACAATTCCCAACTGGTTTTGTAAATGGTGGATGTTATACGGTCCTTCAATAAAGATTTTACCATAACAATATAAGCAATTATATTTGGAATGGTTAAACATATCCCCAAAGTTTATAAGCTTGGAGCAAGATAATATCTTTTTTGAAGGAAGGTCAATAATGTATTTTTTTTATAGAATTTTCGATTCCATGGATTATGAAATGGAATGTCGAAGTGAGTAATACTTTTGAAGGATTTTCGTGTTTACAACGAACTTTTTATACAAAGTTCTGGAGTAAACTGATAAATAAAGACCTTGAAGGCACGATTCATGGCCAAGAAATCTTAGATTTAACAAATGAGACAATTAATAAATATCATGTTTAGGAAATATCATAGCGACAAGAAGATCTTCTTGGTCGATTTAAATAAATTATCAAAAGACTTCGTATTAAAAAAGGAATCATATACAAGTCTGAGGCTATAGCATTATACATGGAAAAAGTCAAGAAAGATTTAATAAGAAATCTTGACATAGAGATTGAAAATGATATTTCCATGGTGTCAGCAAATCATACTAATCAAGATGATGAAACATGCATAGCGGGAGAAGCCCAGAGTGATAGCACAGAAAAAAGTGTTATTGATGCTCTCTTCAAGAAATTTCAAGATCAAGTGGAGGAATCCTCAGACAAGACCACCTGCAAAGGCAAAGAAAAAGCATGAGGATAGACCCCACCACAGTAAATGATAAAGGGGTATATGACCAAAGACTTTTATAAAGTTGAAAGCATCTTAGAAAAATATAATAAAGGGCCGAAAGTTATGCCGGCCACATGAAGTAGTAGAGAAGGCCACATTTGTTTGCCGGCATTATCTCTTTGTAATTGGCCATTGTAAAATTTGTGGGCCATATTTTTATTCGTTATGTTTTATTTTCCCTCTATATAAAAGGATGTAAGTTCCAGTAGGAAGGCAGGTTTTGGAACCCCTTATCTTTCTCTCTTTAAATTATTCTAGCCCGTTTGTAATATTTTGAAGGTTTGAATAAAAGTTGTGAATTTGGTTGGAACTAAGTGGATTTTAGAGTTAGTTTACAAGTACAAGTACTATTTTCTTTTATTTATTTCTTTTTGATAAAGCCTAGATGATAGGCTAATTTATTTGTGTTGAGCCTTATCATATTAGGTTGTTATAATTAAATGGCATTGTGTCTATATAAAGACGATTTAAATAGTGAGAATTAAGGTCTAATCTAAGTAATTCAGACATGTTTATGAAAGACTGTCAAGAGATCCGTTGGATTACCATAGTAAATGATAAAGGGGTATATGACAAAAGACTTTTATAAAGCTGAAAGAATCTTTGAAAAAGAAAATAAAGGGCCGAAAGTTATACCGGCCACATGAAGTAGTAGAGAAGACCACATTTGTTTGCCGGCCTGATCTCTTTGTAATTGGCCATTGTAAAATTTGTGGGCCATATTTTTATTCGTTATGTTTTATTTTCCCTCGATATAAGAGGTTGTAAGTTTTAGTAGGAAGGCAGGTTTTAGAACCCCTTCTCTTTCTCTCTTTAAATTATTCTACCCCGTTTGTAATATTTTCAAGGTTTGAATAAAAGTTGTGAATTTGGTTAGAACTAAGTGAATTTTGGAACTAGTTTATAGGTACTATTTTCTTTTATTTATTTCTTTTTTATAAAGCCTAGATAATAGGCTAATTTGTTTGTATTAATCTATATCATACTAGGTTATTATAATTAAATGAAATTGTGTCTATATAAAGACGATTTAAACAGTGAGAACTAAGGTCTAATCTAAGTAATTCAGACATGTTTATCAAAGGCTGTCAGGAAATCTGTTCGATTACCTTAGTTTGAGGGCGGACCCGAAAAAATCCGTTGGATTACCCTAAAGGGCGGACCCGGATAGATGAAGTTTTCAAGAGCATTGTTGGAATTGTTTGTATTTGTAAAAGAACCTTGTATTCTACTGCACGATCTGATTTGTATGGTATCAAAGCTATGGAATTATAGTAATTATAGGTGATAAAGTTCAATACATTATTTTGATGAATATCATAAGAAAGAAATCTACTGTTAAAAATAGTAGAAAAGATGAATATGATATACCACAACAGCTTTATTTACTTAATAAATGGACTATTCCTAAAATATCCCCTAGAATTATATATCAAATGGAAACTTTTGAGAAATTAGGTCTCAAACAAATAGTAAAAACTACTAAATAAACTATTACTATTGATAGTAACCATCAGACTTTTAGACTTATGTCTGAAAATGATCTTGCCCCTTATAAGGATGTTTGTAGATTTATGCATATTGACTTAGTTCAGGTGGAATTTAAGCCTCTTACTTTACGTGGTCTACTTGAATGTTTTATAGCAACTTTAAGAGATGGTAGCAACCAGAATTGGAAGAAATCCCTTATAGGGACTATTCAAACTAGTCTAAGTTATGGACCAGTTTATTTTAATGCATATCCTAATTTACATAATTCTTTACAAGATGAGAATTCACTAAGTTCTCTTATGTTAAATGTTAAACTTCATGGTTATGACTATATGCTTGATACTGAAGTTGTTTGTATTTGTTATAGAATTTATTATAAGCTATTGCATACTTTGAATCCTATGTGCAAAGTTATTGATTTCAAAAATGAATTCATTTTAATAGAAACTAATTTTGGTAAATCTAAAGTGGTCACTCGAAGACCTATTAAGTGGGAAGAAATTGATTTTCCACAAGAATGGATCATTGAGGGAGCAACTCTTCCTAAAAATAATATTAATGAGGAGATCTCAAAAATTGAATAGTTGAATGATGGAACTGTTAAAATAAAATTTATGGATTCTATGTCTAATAATAGAATTGATAATGGTAGCTTATCTTCAAGAATTACAAGATCTAATTCTTCTTATATATCTCCCCTGGATTATATTGTTCAAATTCCTTCTAGACCCTCTACTTCTCAAATTAGAGAATGTTACTGATGTGATAATATAAGGATTGATAAAGATAATATTGCTAGACCTAGCTCGGATTTAGATATAACTGAATTTGAAATGAACTTTCTAGATGGTTGTCTACATAAAATGGTTTTTGATGACTGACAAACTCATTGATTATA
This sequence comes from Solanum bulbocastanum, assembly GCA_037074985.1. NCBI lineage: Eukaryota > Viridiplantae > Streptophyta > Magnoliopsida > Solanales > Solanaceae > Solanum > Solanum bulbocastanum. The sequence continues at coordinate 32,265,411 of CM073607.1, forward strand.
GTCCAGGATCACTGGCAAGAGAAAAAATTGCTAAAGAATTTCAAAAATTCAGATGGAAACCTTTTAGAAAATGGTTCTTTAAAAGTTTTACTAAAAAAGATCAAATTGATTTTCAAGAAGAATTTTATAAAGACCTTATTGAATCAAGGAAAAATATTTTAATTGTCTTTGTCCCTTGTTTTATGATTAAACAAGTTTATAATTATATCTCTATGTTAGAAAAAGATTTTACTCTAAGTAATAGTTACTAAATCAGTTTTTCCTCCACTACAGTCTTTTCAAATTAATAAAGATCATAAGACTGTGCATTTTAATACTTTCTCAAAATTATTTGAAGACAATACTGCTTTAGTTACTACTCAGCATATTAATATCATGATAAAGCAACATAATTATGCAAACATTTATATGAGCATGTTAGGTGATCATATTGTTTCTCTTCACGATAAAGTTGATAAACTTCTTTCTCAATTCAGTAATGATAAAAAAGAAAAAGGTAAAGTTGCTCAACCTAGCATTCAACCTCCACCAGATATTGATGACATTAAGTTAAAAGACTTTTTCGATTTACAAAATTTCTTTGAGAAAACTTTCAAAGGTAATAACCTTAAACCTATAAAGATTAATAATCTTTTGGGAGATGAAAGTAATAAAGGGTTTCTGATGAGATTAATACGATATCAGAAAAATATGCAAGAAAACCAGTTCAAATGATGTATTACTATCCTAGACCTACTCATCAAAATGTGCTTTTCGAAGAACATGAACATATTATAACTAATAGTTATAATGGAAAAGAAATCTATGAATGAAACATAGATGGGTATACAGATCTATACAACAGTACATCGAATGCTTATGTATAGTACTATCTATAAGACAAATAAAAATAGTGATAAAACTATGACTGATATGATAACAACAGGTTTCACAGGCCAATTAAAAGGTTTATGGGATAAATATTTCAATCAAGATCAAAGAGATAAAATTCTCTTAGCAGTCAAGAAAGAGGATCAAGGAATGACTCAAAATGCAGTTTACACTTTGGTTCTAAATATTAAAGAACATTTTTCAGGGAGATGGTCAGACAACAGTGAAACCATCAGCACATTACTTCAGAATTTGAGGTGTAAAACTCCGACATCTTTTAGATTCTATAAAGATGTTTTCCTCAGTAGACTTATCAAATTGCCAGAATGTAATAGCACTCATTGGAAATCCAAATTTATTGATTGTCAGTTCTTTTTGTTGAGAGAGTTAGGAAAATTCTCAGAGAAGATGGTCATAGTATTAATTAGGAGGATTATACATATGGAAAATTAATAAGTGTTTGTGTACAGGAAGTATTATCCTTATGTAATAAAATTAAGTTGAATCAACAAATCAAAAGGCATCGTCTTAATGAAAGACAGCAGTTGGGAGAATTCTGCGAGCAATTTACTTTAGATATTTCCAAACCTGCTTCTAAGAACAGGAAGGAGAAGTCGAAAGAAAAGAATTCTTCTAGAAATAGATCTTCCAAAAAAGATTATTAATAATGGTAAAGGAAGAAAATTGAAAGAAAATAAAGGATGAGTAAAGAAGAGAAAAGCAACAAAAGATTTTACAACTCTAAACGCAGATTTGATAAATCAGATACTTGCCACAAATGTGGAAGATTTGGACATTATGCAAAGGATTGCAAAGTCAAGGAGAAGATTAAAAGCCTTGACATAGAAGATAATTTTAAAGATTCTTAAATTACAGGATAAAATTGTTATTTTATAAAATCAGTTCTCTCTTGATATTTGCGGATATCATCCAAATGTTTTTTGGAATAGTAAAAATCATGTTGTTAGTCTTCCATATGAAGATGATTTAATTGAGAATAATATTCCTACAAAAGCAAGGCCCTGCCAGATAAATTCTGAATATTTAGAGTTATGCAAAAAAGAGACTGAGTCTACTTCAGAAAGGCCTTATAGGCATTCAACATCTCCATAGAAGTATTGAATTTGCTTCTAAATTTCCTGATGAAATTACTAACAAGACTCAGTTGCAGAGATTCCTTGGAAGTCTTAACTATGTGGCACCTTTCATAAAGGATTTAGCTCTTGACACGGCTATAATATATGACAGGCTTAAGAAAAAGCCAAAAGTTTGGTCAATTGACCATACTGAAGTAGTTAAGAGAATTAAGACAAAGGTTAAAAACCTTTCATGTCTTACTTTGGCAAACTCAAATTGGGAAAAGATGGTCGAAACGGATGCTTCAGATCTAGGATATGGTGGTTTCCTCACTCAATAATTTCCTAATAATAAACGGCAATATATAGTCCAATTTTATACAGGGAAGTGGAATGCAGCTCAGAAAAATTATGCCACGCTAGCTAAAGAAATCTTAGCTATTGTGAAAAGTATTCTAAAATTTCAAGACGATCTTTATAATCAAAAGTTTGTAGTAAAGACTGATTATCAAGCAGCTAAGTTTATATTCAATAAAGATTGTAAACATGATATTGCTAAACAAATGTTTGCAAGATGGAAAGCACTATTAGCACATTTTGATTTCGAAATTTATTATAAAAAGGGAGAAGATATTAGTCTTCCTGATTTTCTCACTAGAGAATATTTAGATTAATAATCTCTCTATTAATTGCAGGAATGAGGCCGTCATGGCCCCCTTCGCGAAGGGGAAGTGGACGAGGCACTGGAGGTAGAGGAGGTCATATCCTCGCTCAAATAGGAAATAAACAGCTAGTAGTGGCGCATAGTGCTTCTACAAGTGGAGAAGGGATGAGTACAAATCATCCTATGTAGAAAGAATTTATGGATTTTATGAAATCTAAACAAAGCCAGGATCATACTCCTCCCACTTATTCCACAATATTAGTGGATGAAGAGACTATAGAAGTATTTGATATGAATGAGAAAAAAAAAGTTATACTTCTGTTAGAGAACAATGATCTAAAATGGAAATATGATCCTTGGCAATTAATGACCAAGTATTTAGATTCAGTTTCTTGTACTACAACTACATATAAATACAGAATGCATTATGAGATGATACTCTCAACAACAGGGTCAGGAGAATTTCAACATTTCTACCCTGTCAATACGAAGAACGTTTATAACTTTTCCAAAACTATCATAAAAAGAATTCTTAGTCTAAAAGAATGGGGAATGAGCCCTCTAAAGGAAAGGAATTATATCCATCCTAAGCAAAAAATAGAGGTAAAATATAATTATTGGGATTACGTTGATGGTTTTAATAAAACATTGCTATATGAGAATGCTAATCGAAATCATTCATGGTTTATAAAGATTTGTCCAAATATTTTTTCTCAGTCAATTCCAAATTGATTTTGCAAATGGTGGACGTTATACGGTCCTTCAATAAAAATTCTACCAAAGTAGTATAAGCAATTATATTTGAAATTGATAGACATATCCCCGAAGTAGTAGAGAAGGCCACATTTGTTTGCCGGCCTCATCTCTTTGTAATTGGCCATTGTAAAATTTGTGGGCCATCTTTTTATTCATTATGTTTTATATTTCCTCTATAAAAGAGGATGTAAGTTTTAGTAGGAAGACAGGTTTTAGAACCCCTTCTCTTTCTCTCTTTAAATTATTTAATCCCGTTTGTAATATTTTCAAGGTTTGAATAAAAGTTGTGAATTTGGTTGGAACTAAGCGAATTTTGGAGTTAGTTTACAGGTACAGGTACTACTTTATTTTATTTATTTCTTTTTGATAAAGCTTAGATGATAGGCTAATTAGTTTGTGTTGAGCTATATCATACTAGATTATTATAATTAAATGACATTGTGTCTATATGAAGACGATTTAAACAGTGAGAACTAAGGTCTAATTTAAGTAATTTCAACATGTTTATGAAAGTCTGCCAAGAGATCCATTGGATTACCCTAAGTTGATGGCGGACCCGAAAAAATCTGTTGGATTACCCTAAAGGGCGGATTCGGATAGATGAAGCTTTCAAGAACGTTGTTAGAATTGCTTGTATTTGTAAAAGAACATTGCATGCTACTGCACGATCCGATTTGTATGGTATCAGAGCCATGAAATTATAGTAACTATACGTGATAAAGTTCAACACATTATTTTGATGAATATCATAAGAAAGAAATCTACTGTTAAAAACAGTAGAAAAGAAGAATATGATATACCACAACAGCTTTATTTACTTAATAAATGGACTAATCCTAAAATATCCCCTAGAATTATATATCAAATGGAAACTTTTGAGAAATTAGGTCTCAAACAAGTGGTAAAAACTACTGAAGAAACTATTATTATTGATACTAACCATAAGACTTTTAGACTTATATATGAAAATGATCTTACCCCTTATAGGGATGTTTATAGATTTATGCATATTGACTTAGTTCAGGTGGAATTTAAGCCTCTTACTTTACGTGGTCTACCTGAAAGTTTTATAGAAGCTTTAAGAGATGGTAGAAACTAGAATTGGAAGAAATCCCTTATAGGGACTATTCAAACTAGTCTAAGTTATGGACCAGTTTATTTTAATGCATATCCTAATTTACATATTTCTTTACAAGATGAGAATTAACTAAGTTCTCTTATGTTAAATGTTAAACTTCATGGTTATGATTATATGCCTAGTACCGAAGTTGTTTGTATTTGTTATAAAATTTATTATAAGCTATTGCACACTTTGAATCCTATGTGCAAAGTTATTGATTTCAAAAATGAATTCATTTTAATAGAAACTAATTTTGGTAAATCTAAAGTGGTCACTTGAAGACCTATTAAGTGGGAAGAAAATGATTTTCCACAAGAATGGATCATTGAGGGAGCAACTCTTCCTAAAAATAATATTAATGAGGAGATCTCAGAAATTAAACAGTTGAATGATGGAACTGTTAAGATAAAATTTATGGATTCTATGTCTAATAAAAGAATTGATAATGGTAGCTTATCTTCAAGAATTACAAGATCTAATTCTTCTTATATATATTCCCTAGATTATATTGTTCAGATTTCTTCTAGATACTCTACTTCTCAAAATAGAGAAAGTTACCGATGTGATAATATAAAGATTGATAAAGATAATATTGTTAGACCTAGCTTATATTTAGATACAACTGAATCTGAAATGAACTTCCCAGATTGGGAAGAGAAAAAATTGCTAAAGAATTTCAAAATATCCAGATGGAAATCGTTTAGAAAATGGTTCTTTAAAAGTATTACTAAAAAAGGTCAAATTGATTTTCAAGATGAGTTTTATAAAGATCTTATTGAATCAAGGAAAAATATTTTAATTGCTTTTGTCCCTTGGTTTATGAGTAAGCATGTTTATAATTACATTTCTATGATAGAAAAAAAATTTACTTTAAGGAATGGTGAAATTACTAAATCAGTATTTCCTCCATTACAATCTTTTCAAATTAATAAAGATGATAAGACTGTACATTTTAATGCTTTCTCAAAATTATTTGAAGACAATACTGCTTTAGTTACCACTCAGCATATTAATATCATGATAAAACAGCATAACTATACAAATATTTATATGAGCATGTTAAGTGATCATATTGTTTCTCTTCATGATAAAGTTGATAAACTTCTTTCTTAATTTAGTACTGATAAGAAAGGAAAAGGTAAAGTTGCTCAACTTAGCATTCAACATCCACCAAATATTGAAGATTTTAAATTAAAAGACTTTTCCGATATAGAAAATTTCTTAGATAAAACTTTCAGAGGTAATAACCTTAAACCTATTAAGATTAATAATATTTCAGGAGATGAAAATAGTAAAGGGTTTTTTGATGAGATTAATAAGATCTCAGAGAAGTATGCAAGGAAACCTGTTCAAAGAATGTACTACTATCCCAGACCTACTCCCCAAGATGTACTCTTGGAAGAACATGAACATATTATAACTAATAGTTATAATGAAAAGAAATATATGTATAGAACATAGATGGGTATACGGATAGACAAATTTATACAATTGTACATAGAATGCTTATGTACAGTACTATCTGTAAGACGAATAAAAATAGTGATAAGACTATTGCTGATATGATAACAGCATGTTCACAGGCCAATTAAGTGGTTGGTGGAATAACTATCTCAATCAAGATCAAGGAGATAAATTCTCGTAGCAGTCAAGCAAGAGGATCAAGGAATGACTCAAAATGTTGTTTATACTTTGGTTCTACATATTATAGAACATTTTTCAGAAAGATGGTTAGATAATAGTGAAACCATCAGGACCTTACTCCAGAATTTGAGGTGTAAAACCCCGACATCTTTTAGATTCTATAAAGATGTTTTCCTCAGTGGAGTCATGGAATTGCCAGAATATAATAGCACTCATTGGAAATCCAAATATATTGATGGATTGCTAGCTCTTTTTGCTGAGAGAGTTAGGAAAATTCTCAGAGGAGATAGTCATAGTATTAATTACGAGGATTATACATATGGAAAATTAATAAGTTCTTGTGTACAAGAAAGATTATCCTCATGTATTGAAATTAAGTTGAATCAACAAATCAAAAGGCATCGTCTTAATGAAAGACAACAGTTGGGAGAATTCTACGAGCAATTTGCTTTAGATATTCCCAAACCTACTTCTAAGAACATGAAGCAGAAATAGAAAGAAAAGCATTCTTCTAGAAATAGATCTTCCAAAAAAGATTATAAGGAATGGTAAAGGAAGAAAATTGAAAGAAAAGAAAGGAGGACTAAAGAAGAGAAACGCAACAAAAGATTTTATAAATCTAAACGCAAATTTGATAAATCAAATACATGCCACAGATGTGGAAGATTTGGCCATTACACAAAGGATTGCAGAGTCAAGGAGAAGATTAAAAGCCTTGATATAGAAGATAATATTAAAGATTCTTTGTATAAGATCATGCTTAATTCCGATTCAAAGGTATTAGATTCAGGATATAGTAGTCGAGAAGAATCATCCACAAGTGAAGACATTAAAGCTCTTCACCATGAAGATTATATGTCTTCAGAAGAGGATTGTTTACCTTATCAACAAGGATTGGAATGTGATAAGGAAGAAGAGGAAGATGATCTTTATAAGATTTACTCTCAATTCAAAGAGCTGAGTATCAATGTCATTAATAATGATAAGATTATAGAACTCTTATAGACGGTAAAGAATTCGGAAATAAGAGCTCAAATCATTGATAAAATCAGTAATACAGCATCTACCTCTTAAAATTCGGTTCCAGAGGAAATTCCAACCAAAGATGGTTCATATACCATGGCGGAAGTTAAGAATCTTCTTGTCGAAAGAAGAAAGCTGATAAGTTATCCTACTACAATCAATGATTTAAAACAAGAGATTAATAATCTCAAAAAAGACATTCAACAACTCAAACAAAAGAATGTCATTATAGAAGCTCGACTTGATAGTTTTGAAACAAGGAAAATTTTGACTAATAACTCTGCATCTTCTTCTCCATATGAAGGGGAAAGTAATAATCTAGATTTTCTCAAAAATCTAAATTTTGGTAATACCAAAGGAGATTTTTTGTGAAGCCTAAAAACTTTTACTTCTCAAAAATTTTATACGAAAATCACTCTTCTTATAGATTATAATTATAAAAAAGAATTTATTTCTCTTATTGATAGCGCAACTGATTTAAATTGCATACAAAAAGGACTTATCCCTTCAAGATATTTTCAAAAAACTACTCATAGTTTGAGATCAGCAAATGGTAGTAAAATGAATATTGAATTTAAACTACCTAAACCTGTTATTTGCAAGGGGAAAAATTGTGTTCCTTAAAGCTTTCTTTTGGTTAAAGACATCATTGACCAAATTATTTTGGGAGTACCCTTTATCAATGATATTTTTCCACTTAATCATAGGCACCTAGAATAATAAACTTTTTATATTAGAATTTATTACTAAACCTTTTACAAGGATGATAAACGAACTAACCTCAAAAATGATTTTGAAAAATAATCAAATGAGTTTTCTTAAAGGGGAAGTTAATAGTATTGAAATTGATAATATTTTGCAGAATCCTAAATTACAGGATAAAATTGTGATTTTACAAAACCATATTTCCCTTGATATTTACGGAGATCATCCAAATGCTTTTTGGAATAGGAAAAAGCATGTTGTTAGTCTTCCATATGAGGATGATTTTATTGAGGATAATATTCCTACAAAAGCAAGGCCCTGCTAGATGAATTCTGAATATTTAGAGTTATGCAAAAAAGAGATTGAGTCTCTACTTCAGAAAGGCCTTATAAGGCATTCAAAGTCTACACGGTCTTGTATAGCTCTTTATGTTAATAAACATACTGAACAAGAAAGAGGTGCCCCCAGGTTAGTTATAAATTATAAACCACTTAATAAAGCATCAGGTACCCCATTCCTAATAAAAGAGACTTATTAGATAGAGTTTCTGATGCTATCATATTTTCTAAATTTGATTTGAAATCAGGATACTGGCAGATTCAAATCAATGAATCAGATAGATTTAAAACGACTTTTAATGTCCCTATGGGTCAATTTGAATGGAACGTCATGCCTTTTGGTTTGAAGAACACTCCATCTGAATTTCAAAAAATTGTGAATGATGTTTTCATGCCTTATAGTAATTTTATAGTAGTTAACATAGATGATATTCTAGTATTTTCAAAAAATATAGAAACTCATTTTAAACATCTTGATCTATTTAAAAAAATTATTACCCAAAATGGATTGATTTTATCTGCTCCAAAAATGGCTTTATTTCTGACTAAAATTAGATTTTTGGTCCATAATATTGAAAAAGGAAGTAAAAGTCCTATTAATAGAAGTATTGAATTTGCTTCTAAATTTCCTGATGAAATTACTAACAAGACTCAGTTGTATAGATTCCCTGGAAGTCTTAACTATGTGGCACCTTTCAAAAAGGATTTAGCCCTTGACACGATTATATAATATGACAAGCTTAAGAAAAACCCAAAAGTTTAGTCAATTGACCATACTAAAGCAGTTAAGAGAATTAAGACGAAGGTTAAAAACCTTCCATGTCTTACTTTGGCAAATCCAAATTGGAAAAAGATGGTCGAAACAGATGTTTCAGATCTATGATATGGTGGTATTCTCACTCAATATTGTTCTGATAATAAACGACATTATATAGTCCAATTTTAGTCTGGAAAGTGGTATGCCGCTTAGAAAAATTATGTCATGGTAGCTAAAGAAATCTTAGCTATTGTGAAAAGTGTTCTAAAATTTCAAGGCGGTCTTTATAATCAAAAGTTTGTAGTAAAGACTGATTGTCAAGCAGCTAAATTTATGTTCAATAAAGATTGTAATCATGATGTTTCTAAACAAATGTTTGCAAGATGGCAAGCACTATTAACACCTTTTAATTTTGAAATTTATTATAAAAAGGGAGAAGATAATAGTCTTCCTGATTTACTCACTAGAGAATATTTAGATTAATAATCTCTCTATTGATTGCAGGAATGAGGTAGCTATTGCCCCCTTCGCGAAGGGGAAGAGGACTAGGCACAGGAGGCAGTGGAGGTCATATCCTCGCTCAAATAGGAAATAAACAGCTAGTAGCGACGCATAGTGCTTCTGCAAATGGAGAAGGGATAAGTACAAATCATCCTATGTATAAAGAATTTATGGCGTTTATGAATCCAAACAAAGCCAGGATCATACTCCTCTCACTTATTCCACAATATTAGTGGATGAAGAGACTACATAATTATTTGATATGAATGAGAAAAAAGAAGTTATACTTCTGTTAGAGAACAATGATCTAAAATGGAAACATGATCCTTGGCAATTAATGACCATGTATTTAGATTCAGTTTGTTATACTACAACTGCATACAAATACAAAATGCATTATGAGATGATACTCTCAGCAATAGGGTTAGGAGAATTTCAGCATTTCTACCTTATCAATACGAAGAAAGTTTATAACTTTTCCAAAACTATCATAAAAAGAACTCTTAGTCCAGAAGAATGGGAAATGAGCCCTCTAAAGGATAGGAATTATATCCACCGTGAGCAAAAAATAGCGTTAAAATATAATTATTGGGATTACGTTGATGACTTTATTAAAGCTTTGTTATATGAGAGTGCTAATCGAAAGCATTCATGGTTTATAAAGATTTGTCCAAATATTTTTACTCAATCAATTCCAAATTGGTGTTGCAAATGGTGGATGTTATACGGGCCTTCAATAACAATTCTACTAGAACAGTATAAGCAATTATATTTGGAATTGATAGACATATCCCCAAAGCTTATAAGCATGAAACAAGATAATATCTTCTTCGAATGAATGCTGGTAATGTATTTCTTTATAGAATTTTCAATTCCATGGATTATGAAATGGAATGTAGAAGTTAATACTACTTCTAAAGGATTTCCATGTTTACAAAGAACATTTTATACAAAGTTTTGGAGTCAGTTGATAACTAAAGACCTTGAAGGCAAGGTTCATGACCAAGAAATTTTATATTTAATAAATGAGAAAAGTAATAAATATCAGGACCATGAAACTTCTAAACCGCAATAAAATATTCTTAGTCCGTTCAAACAAATTGCTAGGAAACTTCAAATGAAGAAAGGAATTATATCCAGGATGGAGACTATAGCCTTATACATGGAAGAATTTAAGAAGGATTTATAAGGAATCTTGATATAGATATCGAAGATGATATTTCCATAGTATCAGCAAGCCATACTAACCAGGATGATGAAGTGTGTATGGCAGGAGAAGCCCAAAATTATCATAGTACAGAAGAAATTGATATTGATGCTCTTTTCAAAAAATTCCAAAGAGTAAGTGGAGGAATCCTCCGACAAAGTCACCTGCAAAGGTAAAGAAAAGATGTGAAGATAGACCCTACCAAATGGTAATACGACAAAAGACTTTAATAAAGAAGAAAGAATCTTTGATAAAGATTAGTGGGCACCGAAAGTTATGTCGGCCATATGAAGTAGTGAAGAAGGCCATATGTGTCTGTCCGCCTTATGTCTTTGTTATTAGCCATTGTAAAGATTGTGGGTCATCTTTTTATTCGTTATGTTTTATTTTTCCTCTATATAAGAGGATGCAAGTTTGAGTACAGAAGCAGGCTTTAGAACCCCTTCGTTTTCTTTCTTTAAATTATTCTACCCCGTTTGTAATATTTTCAAGATTTGAATAAAAGTTGTGAATTTGGTTGGAACTAAGCGAATTTTGGAGCTAGTTTACAGGTACTATTTTATTTTATTTATTTCTTTTTTATAAAGCCTAAATGATAGGCTAATTTATTTGTGTTGAGCTATATCATACTAGATTATTATAAGTAAATGTCATTGTGTCTATATGAAGACGATTTAAGCAGTGAGAATTAAGGTCTAATCAAAGTAATTTCAACATGTTAATGAAAAACTGTCAAGATATCCATTGGATTACCCTAAGTTGAGGGTGGACCCGAAAAAATCCGTTGGATTACCCTAAAGGGTGGACCCGAATAGATGAAGCTTTCAAGAACATTGTTAGAATTTCTTGTATTTGTAAAAGAACCTTGTATTCTACTGCACGATCCGACTTGTATGATATTGTTAAATGCATCATTAGTAATGTATGCATGATACATGATCACAAAAGTTAAAAAGGAATAATGTGAAATGTAAGATGTTAAGAATCACATAAAATGAATGTGTTACATGAATGTATTATGATTCATTATGATTTGTGATTGTGTTGTGTGTGTTGATGATTGGGATTGGGTACCACACTAGTACATTAACTTAGTATCGAGTACCACACGTTACACTAATTTGGGATTGGGTACCACGTCGGTACACTAACTTGGGATCAGGTGCAACGCCGACACATTAATAGTGTGTATGAGTGGGTTCTATGAGAAAACCAGACTGACTTGATGTGTTGTGATAATTCATGTTGCTATGCATACAAATTACAGACCATGTTTTATTATGTTGTGATGGTGTATTATGTGCTTACTAAATTATGGTTGCCTATCTATATTTCGTATATAGAAACTAGCCGATGATCCTATCAGTACACCATTGTTCTGTGTTGATACTACACTTTCTCTCTCCTTATTGAGTACAAGACATCTTGAGGAAGATGTTTCGCGCCTCAATTATGAAACCACTGAAATCTGACTCCAAGGGTGAGTCACTTCCTCCGGAATGTTATGGATTCCTCTTTATGTTCTCGGTACATTATTCAGACTCCAGCATTCTAGACCTATATTTTTATTCTTGTTTTGGGTTGTATCCCCTATCGTAGACGGTTAGATCAATGTTTTGATACTATGACTTTCAAGTTCTAGGAAACTCAACCTTTTCATTGTTTTAAGACTAATATTCCTTAGTATTCTATATCATGGCTTAGTTCTTAATTGGTTGTTGGGTTGAGAATACTCAAAAAATTATTATTGGGCCATGTAATTTGTGATAAATGGGCTTCACTTTCACAATAATTGAATGAGGCCATAGGGCCCCCATTCCGACCACATCTTACATTGAATCCGGTGACCATTATTTATGTAACGCGCTTTAATTAAGTAAACCGCAAACCAAACACGACCTGCCCACTCGTCCAAAAGCAGACTTCAATCAAACAAATATAATAAATAAAAAGAAAAGGCCAAAAGAAGAAGAAAATGAAAGCAAAAAAAGAAGAAAACACCATCACTACATCACACTTTTCTCACACAACCCCCTTTTCCTTTTCCTTTTTCTTCTTCTTTGATGAGCCTCTACCATTTTGACTTGCTTCATTCTTCACAGATCAGGTTTACTTTCTAGTTTTTACTCTTAATCTATCAATTTTATACCTCAAGTTTACTTTTTTTTTTAAACTAGGGTTTTTCTTTTATATTTATGTATGAATCTAGAGAAGGATTTGATGATTTAACTATTGATATTTAAGGATATGTTAAAGTGATCTTGAAGTGGATATTAGTTATGGGTAGTTCTATGTTTCTTCAATTTTGAGTTAAGGTTTAAGTTATGATTCGATCTACCTGAAAGTTCAGCTGTTTGATCTGAATCTAACTCATATCTGTCATGTTATAGATCCAGTTCAACCGATTTAGCTAGCTTCGTTCCCCCCACCCCCACCCCCCCCCCCTTTTTTTTTTGTTGAAAAAATGTTTGAAATGATTGATTTTGTTTTTTGGTAAAAAAACTATTTCTGGATGCTTAACAAAAAATGAACTTTTTGCTATACCTTGCTTCATTTTCCTACTCTGTTTAGGGATTTGAGGGTCAAAGCATACAATCTTTGGTAAAAATTTGAACAACAATTCTTTAATTTTGATGGAGTAGGTAAAATTATTTAATAAATGTTTGAAATTATCGTAGTCTAAGAAAGAACTACTATGATAGCTCAAATAAGAAGTGTCATATAAACATGGATCCCTACGAGGAGTATTTTGCTTAAACTTCAGAAGGGGTTATGTTTTTTTTTGCAGTTGCAGTCATAACTAAATTTTTAGCCTTGTTTGTTAAAACTGAGGAAGAAGAGAGCAAACAGTATATATGGTTTTCGCAGCTGAAGAGAGCTAGGTTGATAAAGCAGAAATTGTGTTTATCTTTCTTGCTTAGTTTTCATTTGTGTTGATATTTGTTCTTACTGTGTTCTCCTTTTCATGTATTTGAGCTCTATTTTTGTTGGAAAATTAAAAATGGGGAGATGATTGAGGAGAGAGGATTTATAAAGAAAAGTATTATGCTGGTAATTGTGTTCCCTTATTTTGGCATGTACTGGCTTACTCTTGAACTTGAGAAGTATAATGACTCAAATTTCATTTGGTACTTTTTGTGGTTTGAAACCTCAAAAATATGTTTCTCAAGAACAAGTTTCTTCTGCTTATGTGAATGTCGAGTTTATATGAAAATGTTTTTTAGTTTGAATTGGTATGGTGTACTGTATCCAGCAGATTCCTCTCTTCTTGATAACTTCAGTGTGCTTAAAGCCTGCTTTAATCAATTAAATTTATTTTCCACGATTGTCCAGTTTATTTATACCAGCATGTTAAGGTTGATGACAAGAAAGAAATGTGGAGCAAACTTACTGGCTGAAAGTTAAAAATTATGTTGAATTTAGGAGCACATTCATCTCTTCTTTAGTTTCTGCTTACTTTGTGTATTGTGTTGTACACTTACTCTTGATATGAGACCAATTTTTTTGTGCTTATATAAGGACTTTGCTGGAAGACCTATTCTGTGCTTTGCTTTTCAGATTTTGACCTTAGTTGTTTAACTTGCAATGTTCTATGATTGCATTATGCAGGATAGTCTGTTGTGCCGCATTAGCTATTGTGATCTTTTTGTAATTTTAGCTTTGAAGTCCACCATGTGATGCAGATTATACCCAGGGCTTTTTGATCTGTAAGTTCTATGCCTTAGAATTTGATTTTTCCTTTTCTATACCTTGACTAGGCTTTTTGCAAATAATGTTGTAAATAAATAGGAAAATAGGATTCATTACTCCGACTCCTTTCAATAATTTGCAGTCGCAAACTGAAGCTAGACTATATGTTAGAGGAACTACAGTAATGGTATGGATTTGGTTGATGATCAGAGATTACAAAAGTATATCGACCGTCTGTGATAATCAATGTTACCATTAATTACCATAGATGTCTAACCACTCTTTTCTTGCATTTTAGTGATTTACGACTTGCCTTTGATAAACAACGAGCCTACTTTTCCTCATAATTTTTTTAAGAAGCAACTGCTCCTTGAATGTCAAGGTTTCTATTTAAAATAGTTCTGCTAAAAACCATTTACAAGTAATCAGCACTTGCGTATAAGTTCTTAAGCAAGGCAGTGGTGAGTCAAGGGGCATAAAAGTTGATACTTGCTGGATTACATTACCTTTATTTACGAAAAAACAGAGTGCCGCCACTAGAAATATTTTGAGAATGTAGAAGCGGGTAGGTCTTGTCATAATAAATATGATATAACAACCACAAATTTGGTGGAATTTCTGCTTTCACACAAAAACCCATATGCAGTAGATATAGCTTAAGTAATAAGTAAAACTTGGTTAAGTTAGTGTTTGTATTTACAAATCTTCCCTGCTCTGTTACCAAGCTCAGAGGTTTGTAAGACGGATCGAGTTTTACCAAAATAACAAAATGTCCTTACGTATTCTTTGTTCATGAATGCACTGGGATCCCAACCTAGAAAACATAATGCGTGTCACTAGAAATGCTTCATACACACAAAAAGGGCTCTTTAGAATTCTTAGTCTTATTATATTTCTTTTTTCCTGAAAATTGCAGATCTACTTATTTTAAACTTCACCAGATTCAGCTTTTTTTTGCAAAGAATATGTCTGTATTACCAAAAACTGATTCTATCCAAATTAGAGAAGTATGGAGTGATAATCTTGAGGAGGAATTTACTTTGATTCGTCAAATTGTGGATGACTATCCTTACATTGCCATGGACACTGAGTTTCCAGGGGTGGTGCTTCGTCCTGTTGGCAATTTCAAGCATATCAATGAGTATAACTATCAGACCTTGAAGGACAATGTTGATATGTTGAATTTAATTCAGTTGGGTCTCACATTTTCCGACGAAAATGGCAATCTACCTACTTGTGGGAGTGAGTACTACTACATTTGGCAATTCAACTTTCGTGAGTTCGACACAAATGCAGATATTTTTGCAAATGATTCAATCGAATTGCTGATTCAGTCTGGGATTGATTTCAAGAAGAACAATGAAATGGGTATTGATGCAAAACAGTTTGGTGAGCTCTTAATGTCTTCTGGAATCGTTTTGAATGACATGGTTCATTGGGTGACATTTCACAGTGGGTATGATTTTGGGTACTTGCTCAAATTATTAACTTGTAGGACCTTACCGGAAACACAAGCAGGGTTCTTTGATTTGCTAAACATGTACTTTCCGCTGGTTTATGATATCAAGCACCTGATGAAGTTCTGTAATAGCCTTCATGGTGGCTTGAACAAGTTGGCGGAACTTTTGGAACTTGAGAGGGTCGGTATTTGTCATCAAGCAGGTTCAGATAGCTTACTTACCTCGTGTGCCTTCAAGAAGTTAAAAGATAACTTCTTTAATGGGTCTACTGAGAAGTATGCAGGTGTCCTGTATGGTCTTGGCGTTGAGTATGGATCTGATAATAAATAGATTGACTTTGTGTACTTACTAGAAAATAAAAATAGAAGGAAAGGGTTCAGTGTATGTCAAGTGGGGTAGGTAATGTATCATGTGTCTGTAAGAAATTAATTGTGATAAAAGTATTTGTAAGACAGTTTGGACTTTCACTGAGGGTACTCAGTTTCTAATCCATTGTTTAATCAGCTTTGAGCTTTTTACAGCAAGACAAAAGTTTGTGTTTCTACCTTTACTCATTTCTAATCTACAAACAGATGTTGCTGCCTACCGCCAACAATAGGGCTCTTAACCAACTTGATGTCTAGAGTACTTTCTTACATGGTGACCTCCAAGAAAGTGTTTTTATGGTCCAATTATCTGGATACACACATCTTCTTTACTATGTGTGCAAGCTGAACAAGTACCTATATAGCTAAAACAGGCTATATGTGCTTCATTTCTTGCTGGCTATGGATTTCAAATGTTCCAAAACTGATGCATCTGTATTTATTTATAGTTTTGATCCTCTTGGCTTATATCAATGCTTGTTATGACAGGGAACAACTCCTTTTTTCTAGAGTCAATTCTATCTAGACTTGATGCGGTTTAGTCATTTTTCTTGGGTATTCACGTAACACGCCACTCAAATGACCCTTCCTTATCATAACTCCAGTATGGTTCTAGCATTCTTGCCAAGGGCAGAAATGCAGACTTGCAAATCATTGTTGTCAGTGGCAAACGAGCGAGTTGAGTCGAATATGAGTCGATTGAAAATGAATTGAATAAAAATGGATAAAGCACTCGACTCACATTTTAAATGGGTAAAAACGAGTTACACAATGAATAATATGGTAAATAAGGGTACCCATATTATAGTAGAGATTTTGTTAAAAGCTTTAAAAAACAGAATCTTTTTAAATTTTTTATCACTCCACCCTCCCTATCAGCTCTCCTACTCCTATCCTAAAAAAAATGTAAAAAAAATAGGTTTTTTTTTTATAATTTTTTTTTAAAAAAGTTCTTTTTTTCACCTGATCCCCTACCCCCCCCCCCCCCTCGGACCCTATCCCAATCCCAAAAAAAATATTTTTTTTATAAAAAAAATATTTTAAAAAAATTTACCTCACTACTCCCTACCAACCCCCCCCCCCCCCCGCCCCCTCCCCTATCCCAAAAAAAAAGTGAAAAAATAAATTTTAAAAAGCTTTTTTTACCACTCACCCTTATAACTTTTCTTTCCTCTAGTCAAGTTTCAGTTTCGAATGAGCATGTCCTAGAATGAAAAGGGGGGAATTATATGCCTAAGGGTCAATTTGTCTCTTGTCTAAAAGCTAGAAAGATGGTTGCTAAGGGTTGTATATACCATCTAGTTACGGTGAGGGATGTGGATTTCGAAACCCCTACTCTTGAGTCGGTCCCTGTTGTTAACAAGTTTCCAGAAGTGTTCCGAGATGATCTACCCGGTATTCCTTCCGAAAGGGAAGTAGACTTATAGTATTGACCTTCTCCCACACACGTAACCTATCTCTATCCATCCTTACTGAATGACTCCGATAGAAGTTAAAGAATTCAAGGAACAATTGAAGTATTTGTTGGATAAAGGTTTCATCCGATCGAGTATCTCTCTATGGGGTGCTCCTATTTTTTTTTTTTTAAGAAAGAAAGGTGGTTCTCTCTGTATGTGTATAGACTATCGACAGTTGAACAAGGTTACCATTAAGAATAAGTATCCACTTCCAGGGATAGATGACTTGTTTGACCAACTTCAAAGGGCTAGTTACTTTTCTAAGATTGACCTTCAGTCGAGTTATCACCAGTTGAGGGTGAAAGAAGATGACATTATGAAGACAACTTTTTGGAATCAGTATGGTCATTATGAGTTTTTGGTGATTTCATTTGGGTTGACTAATGCTCCGACGACATTTATGGATTTGATGAATAGGGTGTTTAGACAATACCTTGACATGTTTGTGATTGTGTTCATTGATGATATATTGATCTATTCAAGAAGTGAGGATGAGCATATTGATCATTTGAGGATCGTGTTGCAAATTCTCAAAGACCAACAACTTTTTGTCAAGTTTAGCAAATGTGAATTTAGTTTGAGGTCTCTGGCTTTCCTTGGTCACATTATTTCAAGTAAGGGTATTGAGGTATATCCTAAGAAGATAGATACGGATAAGAGTTGGCCTAGACCTCTATCCCCTTTGGATATTAGAAGTTTCTTGGGTTTCACTGTTACTATAGAAGATTTGTTAAGGGGTTTTCATCGATTGCCTCTCTATTGACAACATTGACTCAAAAGAAGGCTAGTTCATATGGTCTGAAGCATGTGAAAAGAGTTTTCAAGAATTGACGGATGGACTTACCACCGCTCCGGTGTTAACCTTACCGAAAGGGACTGATGATTTTGTGGTATATTATGATGCCTCAAGAATTGGGTTAGGATGTGTTCTTATGCAAAATGGAAAACTCATTGCCCATGCTTCAAGGAAACTTAAAATTCATGAGACGAATTATCCTACCCACGACCTCGAACTAACGGTGGTTGTTTTTGCCTTAAAAATTTGGAGGCACTATTTGTATGGTGTTCATGTAGATGTTTTTACCGACCATAAGAGTTTACAATACATGTTTAATCAAAGGGATCTAAATCTTTGCCAAAGACGGTAGCTTGAGTTATTGAAAGATTATGATATCAGTGTTCTCTATAACCTCGGTAAAGAGTGGATGCTTTTAGTCCCATCTATGGGTAGTGTTTCACATGTTGAGGATGATAAAACGATATTGGTTTGAGATGTTCATAGATTGGCCCAGTTGGGTGTTCGGTCGGTGGTGTTATGGTTCACAACAGCTCAAAATCGTCTTTTGAAAGAGGTGTTACTTAAAATGTGTGAAGGCCAAGCAAGGTCTTGATCCGACTTTTGTTGAATTGAAAAATGTGGTACTTAAAATGTTCGTATAGGCTTTCTCCCAAAAGGGAGATGGAGTACTTAGATATCAAGGTTGTCTGTGTGCTCCTAATATAGATGGCTTGAGGGAGAAAATCTAAGCCTATAGTTCTCGGTCTTCCATTCACCCGGGAGCCACCAAGATGTATCGTGATTTGTGAGAGATCTATTGGTGGAAATAGATGAAGAATGATATTGCGAGATTTGTGGATAAGTATCCTAATTGTCAACAAATGAAAGTTGAGCATCTCCCAAAACGTTAGCATTCCTACTCGAAAGTGGAAAGATGTGAATATGAACTTCATCATTAGTTTGTCTCGCACTAAGCGACAACATGACTGGATTTGGGTTATAGAAAATCGAATGACGAAATCAGCCCATTTCATTATCGTCAAGGTTTCTTATTCGGTGGAGGATTATGCTAAGTTTCACTTAAGAGAAATGGTAAAGTTGCATGGAGTGCCTTTGTCCATTATTTCCGATCATGGTACCTAATTCACTTCTCAGTTTTGGAGATCTTTTCAATAGGGTCTTAGTACTAGTGTTAAGCTTAGCATGACCTTTCTTCCACAAACTTTGGAGGATATGTTGAGAGCTTGTGTGATATATTTTAAGGGTAATTAGGATGACCATTTTCCATTGATCGAGTTTGCCTATAACAATAGTTATCACTCAAGTATTGGTATGGATCCACTTGAGGCTCTATATGGTAGAAGGTGTAGATCTCCTATAGGATGGTTTGAGATGGGTGAATTTGCCCTAATAGGTCCTGAGTCAGTACATGAGGCTATGGAAAAAGTGCGACTTATTAGAGGAAGGTTGAAAATGGCTCAAAGTCGGCAAAAGTCATATGTCGATGTGAGAAAGAGAGATCTTGAGTTTGATGTTCATGATTGGGTTTACTTGAAAATCTCACCTATGAAGGGCGTAATGAGGTTTGGTAAGAAGGGGAAGCTTAATCCCTGTTATGTGGGCCCATATTAGATTTTGCGGCGTGTTGGTAAAGTTGCTTATGAACTTGAATTGGCAGCGGTGCATCCGATTTTCCATGTCTCTATATTGAAGAAATGTGTTGGTGATCTGACATCCATAGTTTTCTTAGAATGTTTGGGAGTTAAGGAGAATCTTTCCTATGAAGAAGTTCCGATTGAGATTTTAGACCGACAAGTCAAGAAGTTGATTTCGTGAAAGTGTTGAGGAGGAATCAATTAGTTGTGGGTGCTATTTGGGAGGACGAGGTTGATATGATGTCCAGATATCCTCTTCTCTTTCCTTCTACCCCTACTCTAACTTGAGGTAATGGATTCCTCATGGTTTACTCTTTTGGTGTCATGTGTCTTAGATATTCCTATGATTTCCTTATTTATGCATGTTCATGAAAAGCTTAAGTTTTGAGAAAATGAGTCAACTTGATTGATTCTACATGTTTATGTGCATTTGAGTATGAGTTGCGCATAGACTACATGATATGATGTTTAGAACATGATTTAGCTTGGAGTTGATGCTTCCTCCTCAAATATGCACATTTATGAAATCGTTTGCATGTTGGGTTGTTAGATTTAGTTTCTACCTTCCTCATGATGTTTTGAATCTCAATTGAGGACTAATGATTCCAATGTGAGATAATGTAACACCTCGAATTCGAGAAAGGGTAAAAATTTTTGCTTTTTAGAAATTTGGTGCCAATTCTTACGAAGCCATCCACGGCCCACGGAACGACCCACAAACCTTAGGGGATGTCCATGGTTGGCAGTTGGGTTTTTCCAAAATATAGAGGTCTAGATCCACGACCACGATCGACGGACAGTCGTTGGATTCACGGTCCGTGGATGAGGTCCGTCGACCAAGGCCTCAAATTATGGTTTCTGACACCAAACAAAGGTCGAACAGGACTAACTATCAGTTGAACCACAGTCTGTAGGCTGTCCCATTCGTCTGGGTCGGTTGTTAAATTGTTAGGGGTTTTTGGGTCTTTTCCTAATTAGTCTAGCCTTATACTATGTCGTTTTGCCTGTACCTAGAAGCCCTATATAAGTGATTTTAAACCCAAAATTTACCAAGTCAAGTCATTCTCTTAAATTTACCAAAGAAGATAAAGTTCTTCCTCTCCAAAATATTTCTTTCTCAAGAAAACTAGAAGAAAAAGGGTTCAACCTAGGGTTTCAAGGCAAGTCTCCAATTCCACCAATAAAGGCAAAACTTTTGGCATTAAGGTATGATAGTTTTCATCCATGGATTTCCTTCCATTCACGGAGTTCCCTAATTCTCTTATATTCAATGTTAGAACTCCCCAATTGAGTTAGGGTTTTCTTCTATGTTATGAATTATTGATCTAATTGATTGATTTATGATCTATGATGCATGAATTGAGTTAATCTCATGATTTTATGATGATTTCCCTTGAACCCATGTAATCCCCATGTTTCTAAGTTATGATCATATAATATGGGTTTTGGATTATGAAAGAAGATTATATGAAATAAAGCATGAATTGATGGAATTACATGAATTTATGATTAATTTCCATGAACCCATGTCTAACTCATGTTTTCTAGATATTGATGCGCAAATGTGGGTTTTTAGCTATGAAAGGTGAGTTGTGAAATTATGCATGTTCTGATGAAATTGATGTAAGTGTTTTAAAGATGCTTTGAGAGTGAAGTATCAATAATGTTGTTGTAGTTGTGTTGTTGAAAGGATTTCTCATATACATATGTAAGCATGAATTGTGAAAGGTTTTCTCACATGATAAAGGTTCTTAGGGTTGAAAGGTCTTCTCACCTAAAATGAACCAATGCTAAGCTATTCTAATTATGAGGCAAGAGACGATTACCCATGCTCTCTTATTGAAAGACAAGAGGCGATTACCTATGTCATACGATATAAGGACAAGAGACGATTACCCATGTCACATGATGTAAGGACAAGTGACAATTACCCATTTTCCTTTAAGAGCTAAGATGAATATGACTAAGTACTATTTCGTGGAAGTAAAGCTTAAAACCGAGTGGACAAGTGGCGATTACCCATGTCCCATAACTATGTGCCAACATAAGATTGTCTAGATAGACATGAGCTAGTGGATCCACAATAGCTAGAAGTTCATGGTCCTTACCATGGCAAGTAGGATAACTCTTTTCGGTGTGGGAGACACTGGATTTCATGTTGTTAGGTCACGTGGTCTTATATGTAGGTTAAGGCTACTTCCCACAAACAGGCAAGTTATGATGAACCAAGGTTACTTCAAGAAGTATCGTAAGTATGTTTTAAGATGACATTCACTTGCATTGACCATGCATTATGACTTACGCATCCTAACTCTCAAGTTTAATGTTTTAGCTTGATCATTGCATGCCTATGAAAATGTCCTATTTTAGCACAATTTAAATGTTTATATGCATGACTATCATACTTGGTACATGTTTGTACTAACGCATACTCTTGCCTACATTTCCCCAAATGTAGGGTTTGACAGTCATGGTTCTTTGTTTTGTGGCTAGAGGTTGATTTCAGAGATTTCAAGCTTTTGTGAGTCCTCATGCTTCGAGGACGAATTTTCATAGTTTCCAGTTTTCTTTCTTACTTTCAGTTTTGGACATGATGTAGGGGCTAGGCTCAATTTCATTTTTATATAGTAAATGACAAATGATACAAGTGTTTAAACTTCTGCTTTACTTTTTTAAATTAATTTGGACTTGAAATGGTCTCTTTAATTCTTTTGTTTTATTTCTTATGTTATGAATGCTAAGTGGCTTGTATGGGGCCTCTTTGGGTCATATACATCATGTTACCCCTAAGGGGTACCTTGGGTCGTGATAGGTATGGTATTAATGAATTAGGTTGTGAATTCTATTCCAATGATTCTAAATAATGGCTAGTGATTTCATCGTAAGCTTCAAGGGGAGTGAATGGATATCAGTGAAAAACTTATAGGTAAAGAAAATTTCCATGAGTATACTTGTGTGAAGGCAATTAAGGATTTTACTAAGAAGGTGCATATAAAATTGAGTGAGTACTTTGGATTTAGTTGGTATAGCTGGGTTTGAGGTGCTATGTTGATGACAAGATTGACTTCGTGGTGATGACAAGGGATAACTGAGCATGATGGTAATAAGAGTTTTGTTATGGACCATGATTGAGATGCAACTATGTGATAATGATTGTTGGTTAAAATAATTTTTTGTATTGTAATGAAGACCTGTGAGTATCTAAGTTTGTGGTTTGGTACTATTTGGTGAGTAGCGTGGTTGCATGGAAAGTTGTAGGAGGTGCTGAGACACCGCTCGAATAGAATTGAAATGATCTAGAGTCATAAATGAAAAGAATTAGTAGGATGTAGTTTAGCATTCAGAAAGAGGTGAGAACAAGGATATTTACTCAGATTGCAAAGACCAAAGATATATTTTGAGAGAGTGTGTAAAATTAGGTTCAAAGACACATGGTTCAATCTATTTTTCTCTAATTGTGGTAATAGTATCACATATTCCTTAGATTAGTTAAAAATTGTTGGGTAAGATTTGAGAAAGAAGTCTACATACGTTTGAATAGAGGGTGCTGATAAGTTCTCTTATGGTTTTGAGTTGGTTATCTGGTATGGTTAAATTCTAACGATAAATACAATAAGATCGATGGAGAGGAAATCAAGGATAAGCTAAGGTATGCAATTTCTTAAAATCTTCAATGTATGAGTTAATGTTGATAGATAATGGATTGTGTTACACGATTGAGATCAAAATTTAAGTTTTTCATTATGAGTCTACGTTAGAGGTAGTATGTTTTGTCAAGGTATGGATTGGTAAGGTAAAAAATGATTGATCGCATTAAGTATTGAGCATTTGGAACGACTTTTGCATAATTTGAGTCGTAAATTTGATTACTTTTGATTGTTAAAGGATACTGAAAGTTTTGGTTTAAAGGATGATGTAAATTACATTGGTTGTTTGTCAATGGATAAGAATTGTAAGCGAGTTAGCAAACGAAATAAGAGTCTAGTGTATTGAAGAGTTCAACGTATTTAGAATTTTTGACATGATAAGAATTTAAGAAAGGTGAAAGAATAAATCCTCTCGTATAGACCCTTGGTTTGGATTGAAGGTTGTATTGATTTTGCCTATGATTATAGATATGATTGTGAGATGTGAATTAGTTCGGTACAAACTTATTAAGGGTGTATCATAGACTTTTATAAAGATTAATTTTTGATTTGGGTGACAAGCAATGCTATATGGAAGATTCTATGTGGTTATGTTGAGCTAGATTATGCAAAAATGATAGCTAACTTATGGATGTTCAACACGGTGTGTACCTACAATTCTACATGGTTAATGAGGATTTCAAGGGGATTGATACTACTTTGTTGATGGGACGATATAGACTGTTATGATGTGTTACATAGGCATTTGATGGTGAGTAGAGGCCATTAGATTATAGTATACAAAATTATTGGAGTGACCAAGGATTTCTTTGAGTTTTGGCATGAGGTACATGATGGTATGAATGTTGGTTGAAACTTAGTATGTGAAAGATTGTGTGAAGTTGATTTTGGGTGATTTAATAGCTTTACCTCGATGATATAGTACTATCAAATTTAAATTAGTGTTATCATCCTTGGGTGTAATCGTATCTGTTATGCGATGCTTACATGGAAAGAGAGAGAGAGCCATAGTTCATAAATTTTGAAGGCGATAATGTGTTTGCTAAAAAGACTTAGATATTAGTGATATTTTGAGAGTAAGGTAAATGATCCGAGTGGTTATGATATTTTGTTAATATTGAGAGTTTGAGCTTTAGTGGAAGGATATAAAGAATGTGTGGAGTTTAATAAATTGAGTATGGGTACGATTGTAATAAGGATCAGATTGGTTGATTGTGGATAGCTAAAAGTCAAGGAGATGAAGTCAGATTAATGGAAATGCTTGATATGAACACTATGAAAGGAGTATTTTGTGTTATTTGACCTTGGTCTCGTGCATATTTTCACTTCTGTGGTGGATTCCTAGTGGTGGATCTGGTGTATTGATCTTATGATTGTTATCTTAGTAGGGTGACATTCTTGGGCAAACTTGGTCAATACAGCTATGTCAGATTTGGTGTTGTCTTAGGTAGTTAAAGTATTCAAGTAGATCTATATGTGCCGCCTTGCTTTTGAGAATTTACAGAAGTGCTACCATAGATATTTATAGTTGTACAATGTCTTAATATTCATCTAGTCATCGAGGTCACGTCTTAGATCTTAGTTGTGTGTGATCGAATATTGGGGGCCATTGGGTCTAATTCTGTCATTCTTAAGAGTTGTCTACAATTCCAGTTATTGATCTAACTTTCTGGCAGTGTTGTTAGAGGTTCTGTATGCTTGGGTGTATCATTCACTAGGTATATCATTTCCTTCTTTGGGTTAGATAAGTTTGATTATCCCTTGATGAGTAACTGATGTCTAAAAATCATATTTTTATAACTTAAGCTCGTGGAAGATTATGTTGTAAGAAGAGAATCTTGATAATACTAGTGATGATTTTTGCATTATGAGTGTTTGGTGGTTGGTGTAGACTCATTCCTGATTTTAGTCAGTATTGGTTCAGAATTTTTCTCGTAGTTATGTGAGAAAAGATTTATCCTGGTGGGTATGTTGTTGTTAAGAGAATTCGGTTCAGTTTGGGTTGATGGGTTAGTCCACGACTTTGTAATCACTCATGATTTGTAGATATGTCAAATTTTGATTTGAAAGTTCAATTCTTGATAAGTTGATCTTGATGGAATGGTCCTGCCTATAAATTCACTTTGAGAGATTAACATGACTCTGGAAATCATCCCTCAAGCTCTTAGTATCCTTGAGTATTCTACTTTCTTTTACTTTATGTTTGAGGAGAACATGGTTTTTAGTGGTAGATAATGTAATGACCCAAAAATCTATTTTTAGATATTTTTGTAAAATTACAATTTTACCACTCCGGATAGTTCCGTCGAGTCATTTCTGATCAGTCGATGAAGTTGGTTTGGGGAATTTGAAACTATTCGTTTAACTTTAGTTAATTAATTGACGAATAATTTTTAAATAATTAATTGAATTTGTGATTAATGGGCTAAGTCCATAATTTATTTAATACCCTATACCATTTATCATATTTGTATTAAAAATAAGAGAGGATTAATATTTTGAGTGATAACTCAAAATCAGTCGCCAGATCTTACGGAAAGGACAAACTGCAAGAGGAAGACGACAATTCTTTAGGTAAAGGCTAGTTGAAGCTCCAACCCTTTACACTTTGCTTGAATTTTATGATAACATAAATATATTTGTATATTATACTTTTAATGGAAAGAGACTAAATCAATTATGTGATGGTTGTTTGTAATATATTTGTCCAGAAATAGGGAGACCACCAATTGTATTGAATAATAGGGTAATTTGGGAATCTTTGAGTAAAGTAATGATGCCAATGATTGGGATAATGAGCTATGGATGGAAAAGGATAATTTGCTAATTGGCATTCTGCATATAATTTAGTTTTGTTGTTTCTTATTTTTATGGTTGAAACTTCTAATTTCTCTTTTAACTAGATTTCGTGTTAGAATTGTTCATATGATATCACATTATGATTTATGTTTTAGTATATTAAGGTAGATAATTAAATGTTAGGTTATTTTATTACATAGATACCATTAGAATTATGATATTCAATAAGTTGGAACTTAACTGTAAGCTTGAAATTTGAAAAATAAAATAAAATATGAGATTTGACGTATCGGTTGGCGTTAAGTTCAGAAACTTGATTATAGATTTGAGTGAGTTTTTGGGTCAAGGCTACACGTATAGTAATATGGGTGTGGTTAGTTTCAAAATCTTAATGTGATTATTTATTTGAATAAATTGTTTTGATTTGGAAGCACAACAAAAGGGGAAAGCTCAAGTCCCAAAGTGATTGTTCGATTAATTGAGACAAGTGAATTTCTAAACCCGTGTTAAGTGTAGTATTTCCTTGTGGTATGTGTTGGGAAGTAATGAGATTTGGTGATGGGTTGACTTGTCCATATTGAATTATTTTAATGATGAAAAATGGGTAATAAAAGGCAATGTGATTTATCATTAGTGCATGATGTGTTGAGAATGGTTTGAAAGACTTATTGATTCATTGTTGATGTTGTATCACGATTGTGTTGTTGTGAATTGTGCATTATTATGAAAATGGTTATGTCATCATTATTTGTGTGAACATGTCATTTGTATTGGTTCTGAGACATGATTAAACAAGTGTTGTGTGAATTGAGGGAAAAAAAATTAAAGAATATGTACCATTTCGAGGGACGTGTCACGCGCCGTGACAAATTCTATTATCGATGGATGTGTCACACGCTGCAACGAATTCTATTATCGAGGGACGTATCACATGTTGCGACGAATTCTATTATTGAGGGACATGTCACACACCACGGCAAATTTTATTATCGAGGGTCGTGTCGCATGCTATGATGAATGCATGGACAGATATGTCCCCCATGGGTCCCGGACTAAAAGACAACAGGTGTGTATCATTAGGCCAGACATGCATTACTATACTTGACATTGCACTTCATTGTCTTGCACGTCTTTATCATTGGTGAACTTGAGTACCCATATTCTATTCCCTTATCTTGTGTTTAGAAGTTTACTTGCTGAGTACCGTATGGTTTGATACTCACCCCTTGCTTCTACATTTTTTGTAGGTTACGAGCCCATATCCTTTGATACTTTCTATTCTTTTCTTTTCTTTTCCGAGGCAGCTTGCGGAGGTTTGTGAGGTAATAATTTGTGATCTCAGTGGACCTTCTTACTCCTATTTATGATCTTGTTCTACTTTAGTGACAACATCATTTGAGACTTGTGTTCTTTCAAATCCGTTGTAGTACATTAGAGGCTTGTACACGTGACAACCAAGTTATGGGGGTTTTATTAAGTTGACTTAGTTATCCGCACTTATGATATTTTGAGATTTCAATCTGTCTTACTTCCACCTTTTTGTGATATTTAAATTTTAGGCTGATTTGTCTTGTTGGGATAAGACGAGTGTCATCACATCCTTTTTTGTGTCATGATAGAAATTAGAATTATGCAATATAATCAATGATAGATAGGCAAGATAAAAAAAATGAAGGGGATAATTCGTTTATTAATCGAGTGTTAGTTCATCATTCTCTACAATTGATCATTGAGATTTTTATTTTTTTTTCTTAAAGTATAGAGACAATTTTATTGAAAAAGTTATGAATATATACCATTCCGTCAACTAATTTATCAAAAAATATATATATATATATACACACACTTACATTACACAATATATACATTGATTTTATATATGTATATTTAACATAAAGTATCACACTTTTGTAAAGATTTTGTAAGCTAGTTTATCGGAGTGTATAATTGTACCATTTCCTAATATTAACATTTTTATACTCCTATCATTTGTACCATAGCATAAAGTCGTAATTCTTTTTTGAAATAATATTTTCCTAATCCGTAATTGCAAATTGAGTTTTTATTATTATGCAAAGAAATACGAAGATTAGAACCTAAACTATTAGAAAGGTAAGATGAAGTTCATAAAAATATTGTATACATTAAAGGTGCATAAAAAATTAGTGTATGTATTCAAATGCAATAAATATTTCAAACTAGAGGAAAATCAAAAAAAATTATATGTAACTCATTACAATAAAGAATGTGGACTGTCGTCAAATCTAAAAACTCTATGAATTTAAATACAATAAATACATTTGGCTAGAGGATTATATAGAGTTGACTAGAGGCGCATATAAAACTTCATTGTATTAAATCCATCATATAAATAATTGATTGGCATGAAAGAGAACCCAAATGCTCATATTTTTAAAATCGATTTATCAATCTTTCAAATGCTAACATATATGGTCGCCAAAAGTATATAATATTTACATATTTCTATCACATTTTTTTGTTCTTTTTGGACTTTACATAAACAATTTCTTTACTATATTAATTTCATGTATAAAGAACATTTTACTTAAAGAGTTATTAAAATATATCGTTCAGTCAATTGGCTTATTTATATTGTTGAAATATACATAATATATACATTAATAATGTATATATTGTGTATCGTGTGTGTGTGTATATATATATATATATATATATATATATATATAAAATCACGATTCAGACCGTTGTAATTGGCATCCACACTAACCCTCCGGTGGGAGAACCATTACTACAATCCAACTAACCAAATTAACGAAAACTGAAGTATTTAAAGATACGGAAGCAGGTTTAAATGTCTAAAGAAAAAAAATAGGGAGTTCCCATAAACTCCTAAAGTCTAACAAACAATTGCGGAAATAATGCCTAGAACTTGAAAGTCAATGTACCAAAACACCTACTAACGACAAGTCTAAGAAAATGGGTGAAAGCCCAAACTAGACATAAGAATATGTAAAGTACTAGTCTAAGTCCGAATAGAAATGGACTAAACATCACGAGAACTCATGGCAGTCTGTAAGAACTAGCTCACCCTTGAATTCGATCTTGATCACTGATCTCCTAAACGAGGTCTGTCAGTAGCCGCTTGAAGATGCCATGTACTCAATAAAGAAAGAACAAGTTCAGTACACAACTACATTGTACTGATAAGATCACGCGGCTATTTCAATAAGTGAAACATATACAAGTAATCACAACATAATAAAACAAGCATATACCAAACATATACAATATCAGTCATCATTTCAGGATCAATGTACATAATACATCTATATGACAAGTCAATGGTCCTCTCATGGAACCATACACAAACTGTTAGTGTGCCGGATCGTGACACCCATTCCAAGTTAGTGTGTCGGATCGTGATACCCATTCCAATATGTATGTTGGTACGTGACATCCGATCCCAGTTAGTGTGTCGAAACGTGACACCCGTTCCATTCAACATGCCACAATCACAATCACAATCACAAGGTACACTCTCCAAATCACACAATCAAGTGTTGATTCATGGCATACAATCATTCATTCATACTCATTTACGATTAGTATGATCAATAGTGCAACATTCGCATACATACATAGATTATAATGAAGTAATTACTAGCATACATCACACAAACATGAAATCATAACCATCACCTACCTCGAACAAACCTTGAACCCTCCTAAGAAACTTGATTCTTCCTTTTCCGGATTCTTTCGGCTTGTTTTAGGTCTACAAACAAACAATTCAATACGAGGATCAATAATTAAGGTCTAATTTACCCGAATTATGACAAACCCAATAACCCAAGACCCAAATTATGATCCTAAGGTGCAGCTTCCCACCACCCAAATCAGTTTAAAACCCTCCCCCAACAATATTTAACTAAGAATCTATGCCTTACGGATCGAAAAACGGATTAGGGGAGTAAAATCCTTACCTTTAGCACCAAATTTAGTGGAAAACTGTCAAGGAATCGCCTGGGGTCTTTTCCTAGCTCTCAAGAATGAAATTTGCAAAATAATGACGTTTTTGGGGTTTATTTCCGACTTAATTCCCGACTCTCCCGCCCCCATCCCGCCACAGCGACCCATCCTGGCGCGCCCTAGCGGCTTGCACGGAAACAAAGAGCTAAATTCAGAGTTCCAAGCCCTTATTTCACAACACACTTTCAACCCATGACACTCAAAAACTACTTGTTCACGCAAAGATCAGTTTCAGGAGTTCTACTCGCCCGAA
This sequence comes from Solanum bulbocastanum, assembly GCA_037074985.1. NCBI lineage: Eukaryota > Viridiplantae > Streptophyta > Magnoliopsida > Solanales > Solanaceae > Solanum > Solanum bulbocastanum. Next base: position 32,296,187 of record CM073607.1, read on the forward strand.
TTTGATTCCGTAAAGTAGTACGGGTTCCTTAACGTCTTAGCTATCAACTCATGGGATCAAATTCATAGTTAGATTCTCATTTGCTACCATATTTCCCTATACTCGCCTGACTCCGATTTCGTCCAAATCTAGACTACGCTAGGAATTTTCGAGTTACTTCCAAAAATTTTTCTTACCTAAAATATTTCCCCGATGGTTTTTTCATAACGACGGGAATAGGTCGTTACAATATTATATATATATATATATATATATATATATATATATATATATATATATATATATATATATAGACACACACTGTATCGTAAGTTAGAGACGTGATGCATATATTATAAACTAGTTGATCGACATATTTAGGACCACAATTATTGTGTTTCCAAACATGAACTGTTTGGTTTTCATTCCTATTCTATTTTTCTAATTCACTTTTATGATTACTATGAATATTTAGTGGGAGAAGCTACATATTTAGATATACCTCACTATTGTATATACTATTATTATTTATATTTTCAAAATATTATGTATCTTATCATTAATTAAGAGTTTTCTACCATATTGAGAAAGATATACTTGATGCATGTATTTTTGCTATCAGATAAACTAAAATAGGGAGAAAGACAAGCAAGATTGGAGGGAGGTGAGTGACATTTGTTATGTATCTTAGATACATGTGAATCACACTATATACATGTATTTAAATTTATTTGGTGCAATTCCCAGATACATAGGAGAGTGATGAGTGAAATGAGAGAGAGAGGCGAGGGAGGCGAGGGAGATTTGTTATGTATCCCAAATACATGTGAATCCACTTGGATATAATGTATTTAGAACAAATTTGACCTCATAGATCCTGAGATACATGCATCTGGACGTATCTAAACATATCTGGACGCACCAAAAATCTGGTAAGATATGTAATATTGTAAACTAGAGTGTATCTAAGTAATAAGCTTTTAAACTAGTAGAATTTATGTAAGTTCCCCTATTAAGTTTCACACCGCCATTAAGTTATTAAAATTTAGTTTTATGAATATGAAAAAAAAAAAAAAAAAAAAAAGGTAACTGACTCTATTTATTCTCTTTTCAAATCATTAAGTAAATCTCGAGAAATTAATCCACATGGAAAGTAAATTAAATTTTGAGCACTATAAATAAGATCGGTATGACTGCTTCTTGTAATACTCAATTGTGAGTTCTTGTAATTGTTCGTCTGTGAAGATTTCGCCCTTTGATCTCCTCTTCTTCTTTTTTTGATTCAACAATGTAAGTTTTTGTTTTTTTTTTTATGCATTTTTAAAATTTATTTTATAGAATTATAATGCAACTTTAAATTCCCAACCTAGACAACTTTATCATCAATCGCCACCACCTCCGTTATCCACCACAAATATTACAAAATTATTGTACCTCTTCTACAAATCATTTCCACTATTAATAACCACTAATTCATTATTATCAGTCATTGTGACAAATTTTTTAAAAAAAAGATTATCGAACAATCAATATTTGAAGAGTCAGCAAAAATAAATTTTATATATTTTATTTATATAATATTTAATTATTCTATTTAGTAATTATTTGATATATATATATATATATATATATATATATATATATATATATATATATATATATATATATATATATATATTCCAGCCCCAGAGAGAGAGCGCATGCCAAAGCCCTATGAATAGACAGAGGATGGACAATCCTTGCAGTCATACCCCCAAGAAGAAGATCAAGGAAATCTCTACCATCAGACTTCGAATCTAAGGTTGAGGTCTAGCCTCTCTTTTCAGTGGAAGGTGAGCTCGTCCGATCTGCTGCCCGTGACGTGAGTGATCCTTAACCCTGCCCCTTCTTATTGCTATTTGTGACGTCAAGTATATATATATATATATATATATATATATATATATATTCAGATATAAAGAATTTCAAATTTTGATATATATTGGGTGATTACAAGTGAGGCATATATTCACCAAAATTTAAAAAAATAATTTTTTTTGTCTAATTATTTAGGTCTCAAACCAATGATAATTCAGAAGGTCCCAAAACTTAGTGATCATGTCGAACAGGTATTAATTATTTATTTTTTACATAAGTAAAATTGATTACATGAACAAATATTTGTTCAATTGAAATAATTTTTCTTGAAAAATTGAGTTTTTATTATATAAATATTTTAAATTTATCAGACTTTATTTACGTTTACATATAACAGAAAAAGTTGTGAAAATACATTTTTGGTTATATAAAAAAAATTGTTTATTTTCTTAATATATATGTCGGAATGAGTTTTTAAAATTTACCCTATCTAAAAGTGTAAGAGGTATTAAATACAATTTTTTTAATTTTAGATTTATTAAACATACTTTTAAAGTCTAAAACGTGAATGTTATCACGTGTTATGTTCATACACTTTTAATTTAATTTTATGGCCTATTCATATTCTTTTTCTATTTAGTCTTTTTTTGAAAAATTTAGCCAGCAAACAATTGTGTGAACATCATCGCTACATTCCGATTTTATTTTACTAATAAAATATTATTGGATTCTATCAATTTATAATTTACGCAATGTAATATATATATATGTATATATATATATATATATATATATATATATATATATGTATGTTAACCTTGCATTTTGTTCCTCCAATATTGGAAAATTCACAATTCAATGATTTCATGGTATTTTTTTGATATTTTTATTGTTATAATTATATTATTTTATTTGAGATGTCAATGAATTATTAATCTTTCTTTTAGTATGAAATATTACTTATAGCCTATTTTCTTATGTAAATAAATGCAGGCTAGGTATGCGTGTGGTGATATGTCAATGACGTATCATGAATCTAATCTTTTAAGATTATATTTCATTCCTAATATAATTTTGATAATTTAATTGGTCGAATTCTTTTTTTAAGAAAAAATAATTTTCAGTATAAACAATAATTTAGATCAATTAAATAATATGTAATTTTTAATTTTAATGAAATTACTATAGAAAAAAGTCGTTGAGCAAGAAATTGAAAGGAGGAAGAAAGAAACTCCACGGACGACCAAGTAACCTTCTTTTTTTTTTTTTTTTGGTAAAACCAGAATATTTCAAAGAATTTAAAGTTGGTTTATTTTTTTTAAAACAAAAAAAAAAATTCTAAATATATCTAAATCTTACATAAATATAAATTATTTACTACTTATGTGACGGCTTGTTAATCTATATTGAATCACAAAAAAATTAAAATCATGAGTTTATTTTGTACGATATGAAAATACAATAAATTAATTGTGAAAAATATAAATAATAATTGTTGATTTTAATGTAGCTCTCTTGGAAATCAGTTGTATGATCTAAGCTTTGTTGACAAAGGTCTGCCGTTGTATCCTCACCTGCGTATGCTCAAGCAAAATTCAAGCTTTTGTAAGTCATTTTTTATTTTTAACACTTTTTAATTTTTAAAATGATAAGCCAAATAAACATGAAATAGTTTGTACGTATTTTAATTTGAATTGATTTTTTAATTTTACCTGTTGAAAGTAAGCCTCAGGCTGGCTAACCATATCATGTTTTTCCCTTTTAGTCATTTCAATTTCATAGGTAATATTATTCAAGTTTAGTTTCTGCTGCTTTAATTTGTTGTCAATTTCAAGTAATCAATAAGTCATATTTTCTTGGTAAAACTCTTCAAGTTTAAATAAAAATATCATGTTTAAATTTATCGATTTTCACCTATTAATCTTTTCCACTGCCTTCCTATTCTCTTATCATTTTATATTTAAATCATCAAGCTGTTATTCTATAAGTAAGCAAGAGTTTTGATGACAACTTTATTTTTATATTTACTTTAAATGTAAATAATAAAATATCTCAGGTGAAACTAATGATTTTCGTTCGAAAAAGTTATGTATCAAAATATCAATTGCAGAAAATTTAAAATTTAAATCTTAATTATATTATTATTTGAAAATTTTCAACTAATTACAACAGTCTATCAGAGATTTTCATTAAGGCACATAACTTTAAAGATATTATAATACATTAATTGCATAAATATTTAATAGAAGTATTGATTCCTCCACATTAATATGTTGCGTGGAATATTAAATATGGTTTTTTTTGTGTTTTTGTTTGTTTGATTGATTAATTTTTTCTAATAATCTTGACCATAAAATAACTTTTCAATTAGCATATTAGAAGGATAGCTTTCATTTGATTGGTTTAAGATATGTTTGTTATAAATTAAATTATAAGTTACAAGATCTGAACATTTTTATAAATTTGATAATTAAATTGCAAGATATTAGTAAGTCTTTTTATCTATTTTTGTGACCTTTAATTCTCAAAATGTCATTAAGCGAAGATACATTTTTAGAGAGCTCAACAAATGGGGAAAACAGTGATGACTTGATTTTTGAGGAAACTATGTCAGCTAATCCTCAATGCCAACATCTAGTTTGCTCTAGACCCTTATCAATTGTCAATGGTCAAACTGTTGTGGCAAGTATTTTCATTCTTTAACTTATCATTAATGAATACAAATCTATTAATAAATGAAAATAGTTACCACAACAATTTGACTATTGACAGTTGGTAAGGATCTAGAGAAAACTGGATGTTGGCATTGAGGATTAGCTGACATAGTTTCCTCAAAAGTCAAAGTCATCACTGTTTTCCCCATTTGTTGAGCTTGTTGAAAATGCATCTTCACTTAATGATATTTTTTCCCAATATTTTTTTGTATAACAAAACTGAGGATCACAAAAATAGATTAAAAGACTTATTAATATCTTGCAATTTAATTATCATTTTATCAAAATGTACAAATTTTGTGCATAATTTAATTTATAACAAACATATTTTAAATCAATCAGCTGAAAACTATTTTTCTAATATGCCAATTGAAAAGATATTTTAGGGTCAAGATTATTAGAAAAAATTAATCAACAACCAAGCAAAAACACAAAAAATATTGTTTTTTATATTCCACACAACACATTAATATGGAGAAATCGATACTTCTGATAAATATTAAAGCAATTAATATGATAGATTACTGTAATTAGTTGAAAATTTTCAAATAAAAATATAATTAAGAGTCAAATTTTAAATTTTCTGCAATTAATATTTTGATACATAACTCTTCCAAACGAAAATCATTAGTTTCACTTGAGATATTTTATTATTTACATTTAAAGTAAATTTGAAAATAAAGTTGTCATCAAAACTCTTGCTTACTTATAGAATAACTTCTTGATGATTTCAATATAAAAATATAAAAGAATAGGAAGGTAGAGGAAAATATTAATAGGTGAATCGATAAATTTAAATCTTTTAAGGTTTAAGAAAATAATTAATGATTAGCTTTTTATCTTTTTCGCGACAATCCATCATGATTTAAGGTTACAAGTAGAGCTATCACAACATTAATGATATCAAAAACAAATGTATATATAAGGATTTATTAAAAATAAAGTATAACTGAATAAGACCGATCTAAGATTTTTAACACATTTAGTATGATTAAGGGATTTTATAATCTAAAATAAATAAGTAAAAATGTATTAAAACATAAAGAGAATCACCCTAATTTTATAAGATTTTCTCTTCGGAAGTGATTGATTTTAAGAAAATATTAAAGCCCCTAAATTTTTGAAACTCAATAATATCTCAAATCTTAATAGATGTATGACACAAAATATAAATTAAAATAAAAAAATCAAGATCTATAGATTTACACATGTATGAAATTAAGTCATAATGTTATTTTTCTTCTCAAATATTTAATGTGTTGCAATATAAAATTTAAATTATGCAATTTATTGAATATGAAGAAAAAGTCCGCTCACATAGAGTTTTAGCACTCGCATTATAACCTGCATAACAAAAAATCAAGAGATAAAAATTTTAAAAAGAAAAGAGAAAGTAATGTTCTAATCATAAAATTTTAACAAATAATTAAAAAAGAAATAGAAAGTATCTCCACATATATAAAAGAGTAATAATTTCAGCTAAAATATTTTAGTCTATTGGTAATTGTGTATTTGTAAATCTTTTGAGGTGTTTAAATCTGTTTCTCAAAAGATTATTTGAACTTTTATCCTATTATGAGTTTAAATCAGGTTCTCAAATTCCTTTAAAATGATTTCCAAAATTAGATGACGATTCGATTTTAAAAAACGAAGAAGATAAAAATAGGCCAAAGTTATAAAATTATTTTACTTAGTTTGAAACTTATCGTAATAAGTAACAATGTGTTCTTTGATAAAACTACATAATGAGAATTTGAGGACACAAATCGATAATCAAGAATTAGTCACACTAGTTTATATTTTTCAACTACTTTCAACAACATTATTGTCGTTAATGCTAATTGCAACCTTCTTTACTAATGGCATGTTTGTTAATTATTAATTTTCAAGAACATACCTAGTTTGAAGTGAAGAAATAATATTATTAATTGTAAGAATGATACGAGAACTTATTATTTCCTCTAGTGTACATAAGTCTATATTGTTGACGTCGTCTTTTTTATTAATTATTAAAACTATGTCATATATTATAATCCACGGGAATATTAACATGTTGCCTTCAAAATTTAATTTTGATATATTTCATTTGTTCTACTTATTTTAAAATATTACGTTGAGTTGTCTTCTATAACTTCTTTACTTAGTTTGAGATGTATCTATAAAGTTCCCTAGATTTAATATTTGAAGTATAATTCTCTTATTGGACTTATTTTTTTATATATATATTTGTGAGTTTTCTAAAATTATTTAAGAAGTTGACAAAAATTAATAAGTAGACTTCAATATTTTAAGTTCAAATTATTTGATCTTCTTTTTGCCTGCCATAATATAATTAGTAATGAATTAATTATAAAGATGTTATAGTGGATTACTTGTCATATTTGTAGCTTCTCATCTTTTCATCATATCTCAAGACTAAATCTGTTTAGATCAGAATTTTGGTAGCGCGATTAGCATTAAAATGTTGAGTTTTGTCTAGATTAACCTTTTATGGGAACCTGAAGCTTCTTGGCTCATTTTGAACCCTCGTATAGGATTTGGCTTAACATGGAACTTGGGTGTGGGACCCAGTTTTAATCAAGATGACCTCATATGGAAATTATAATAATTCTGGTGAGTCTAGAATGTCAAATTTAGTGGGGTAGCATATCTAGTATATTTTTATCGGGTCCCGAATAAATCACGAGGGTCCGTAAGGAGACTTTGAAAAATAGCAAAATTTGGTATTGCTTGTGCAGCTATTTAGTGTGACACCTCGGATTCAAGAACAACTAGGAAGGGTCAAGTGGGCAACTCACAAGCCCAAAGGTGGACCATGAAACTCCTCATGGAGCCCCAGATGGGTCGTGAAGAGGACCACGGTCCGATGAAGGGATCGTGAAGGTGCCCAGGACTTGCTTCATTGGTCTCCCTTCCACGAAGGGAGTGGACAGCCCGTGGTGAGCTTCACGCCCCTTAGTGGCATCCGTGAAAAAATTCCAGAAGATGTCCAGGAGGGCTGCCCTCCCACGACCCCTTTGACTACCCGTGGTGAGCCTCACAAGGCGTGAAGGTGATCGTGGAGGATGGCCAGCCTTCAGGGCCACTGCCCAAGGACCACGGTGGCCACAATGGGTCGTGGTTCCTTACACGATCCGTGTAAGCTGTCGTAGGGTGGTCGTGTCAGCTGTAAGTCAGGCTTTTCCTAACTATTCTATCTTAATACTATGTCATTTTGCCCTCTTTTAGAACCCCTGTATAAGTGCTTTTAACCCCAAAATTCCCCAATTGAAATCATTCTCTCAAATTTACAAAGAAGAACAAGTCTTCCTCTCCAAAATATTCTCTCTCTAGAAAGCTTGAAGAAGAAGGGTTCAACCTAGGGTTTCAAGTCAAGTCTCCAATTCCCCCATTGAAGGCAAGCTTTTGGCATTGAGGTATTACAGTTTTCATCCATGGAGTTCCCAACTTCTCCAATTTTCAAAGTTAGAAATCCCCAATTGAGTTATGGGTTTTCTCCTATGTTATGAGTTCTCTTAATTATTGATTTAATTGATTGATCTATGATCTTTTATGCATGAGATGAGTTAATGTCATGTTTTTATGATGGACATGATGATACCTCATGAACCTATGTAATTCCCATGTTTTCCAAGTTATGATCATATGAAGTGGGTTTTGAATTATGAAAGAAGAGTTTATGGAATTAAGCATGTTTTCATGAAATTTATGTAATTGTTTTAAGGATTCTTTGAGAGTGAAGTATCAATGTTGTCATTTGTTTTATTGTGAAAGGATTTTTCATATACACATGAAACCATGATTTTTGAAAGCACACTCTCACATAAAGGATTCTTAGGGTTGAAAGATTTTCTCAACTACACTTGGAATCAAAGATTTAAGGAGTTATTCTTATGAAACCTAGCTTGGATTGGTTATTGAACGATACATTTCCATGGATACTATATGACTTAGCTTGGATTGGCAATATGACGTGCACTTCCATGGATAATAAAGACAAGTATGCATAATTGACTATTCCGTGGAAATTACTCTTAGCACCGAGCGGATATTGATATGGAAGCTCTCCCGTTAGTAGAGGACGAGTTTCTAAAAGCAATATCTTTGTCCCTTAACTATGTTCAACCATAGGATGTTGTCTTATCTAGACATTAGCTAGTAGATCCACCTAAGCTAGAAGTTCATGGTCTTACCTTGGAAAAGTAGGACAACCCTTTTCGGTGTGGGAGACACCGAATTTCATGTAGGAGAGACCTTGAATTTGATGTGCCTGATTGGGTTTACTAGAAAATCTCACCCATGAAGGGTGTAATGAAGTTTGGTAAGAAAGGGAAACTTAGTCCCCGTTTTGTAGGCCCATATAAAATTTTGAGACGTGTTGGTAAAGTTGCAAATGAGCTTGATTTGGCAAATGAGTTAGCATCGGTGCATCTGGTTTTCCATGTCTCTATGTTGACAAAGTATGTTAGAGATCCGACATCCATAATTCCCCTAGAAGGGTTAGAAGTGAAAGAGAACCTTTCTTATGAAGAAGTTCCGGTTGAGATCTTAGATCGGCAAGTTAAGAGGTTGAAGAATAAAGAGGTTGTTTCCGTTAAGATGTTATGGAGAAACCATTTAGTTGAGGGTGCTACTTGGAAGACCGAATAATATCCTGATATCCTCATCTCTTTCCTCCTATTCTAGCTTGAGGTAATGATTTCCTCTTGTTTTGCTTATGGTTGAAGTCATGAGTGTTTTATGTCTTATCATGATTTCCTTAAATTTGCATGTTCATGAAAAAGCTTAAGTTTTTGAGCCAATTTGCTTTTATTATATATTTTCCCCTTTTTGTTGAGTATTGAGTATAAGTTGCTTATAGACTTCATGAGATGCGTTGTAGAACATACCTTTACTTGGAGTGGAGATCCCCTCCTTGAATCAGTGCTTATTGAGATTTAATTGCATTTAAACTCCATGAGATTGTGTTGAGCATTGCTTTTGAGTTTGGAGAAGGTAGTTCCTCCTTAAGTGTAAGAAATTTGAAATTTCATGCATATTGGGTTGTTAGATGTACTTCTTACTTCCTTATGGTGCATTGAGTATATTTAGCTTGGAGATTAAGTTCCTCTTTAGTTGTGTGCATTTAGATGAGTTGAGGACGAATGATCCCAAGGGGGAGATAATGTAACACCTCGGATTCGAAGTAAGGCAAATAGCAGCTTTTGGGGATAATTATAGCTACCATCCACGAGGACCAACCACGGTCTGTAGGTTGACCTACGAACTGTAGTTGGGGATGTGGATAGCAACCTCAGAAAATGGTCCAAGCATAGACCACAAAGGGACCTACTGACTAGAGATGGGTCCATGCCCCGTGGTCCAGCCAACAGTCAATGGCCAGAATTCTTTGATAACAAACGACGACTGACCAGGACGGACCGTAGGTCCATCCACGGTTCGTCGATCATGGTCTCATGGGTCAGGACTGGCAGTTATTTTTAGGGGGTTATGGGTCTTTTCAGGCTTTAATTAAATCAATGTGGTGTCGTTCTGCCTAAACCTACACCACCTATATGAGGATTTTAGACCCTTTAACTCACTCAATTAAGTCATTCTCTCAATTCGCAAAAGAAAACCCTAAACTCTTCTTAAATATTCTCTCTCTAGAAGGTAGAAAAAGAATAAGAAGAAGAAAGAGATTAAAGCAAGGTCAAGATCAAGTCTCCCAATCTTCAAGCTTTGGTAGGCATTGAGACTAAGGTATGATGGATTTTCATCCATGGGATCCTTCCTCCCATAGAGTCCCTTAGAATTCCACAATTTGAAGAATAATTTTCCCAATTCTAGTTAGGGTTTCTTCCATTGTTATGGGTTATGATGAATGTTGATCCAATTGAGTGGATTATGATTGTTTATGATTGAATTGATAGAATTGCATGTCTTTAAGATAAAACTATATGTACCCATGCATATACTATGATTTTAGGGTTGAATTGATATAGTTGGGTTTGATGTCATGTGAGGGAAACTCTATGGGTTAGATGCATCCTTATAGGATTGATGAATTATGACTATAATTGCGTGAGATTGAAGCATATATGGACAATATGATGTTAATTGCTTGAAAGTGAACCATAGATGATGATCATGAGATGTAGTGCTTTGAGAGTAAAGCCTAGACTATGAATTGTTAATTGTTAATGTTGTAATTTGGAAGGGATACTTTCTATAATGATTGACAAGCATGATTGTATGAATGTGAAAGATTTACTCACATGAATGATTCTAGATTGAAAGGATTGATCACCTAAAATGAATCTAGACTAAAATGCTTAATGAATGATGAGGCTAGAGGCGATTACCCTTGATCTCCATGTGCAAGGATATGAGGTGATTCACATACTCCTTAGAATTGAACAAGAAATGAGTCCCCACGTTCCTACTATGATGAATGGACATGGAAGCGAGTACCCATGTTCCTTATGAAATGATGTGGATGCGAGTACCAGTAATCTAAAAGTAAGGCAAGAGGCGAATACCCATTAGCCTTTATAAGCTAGGCATTGAGGCGAATCCCCATGTCTTTAAAAGTAAGTTTGATTAATGTGATTATGTTATGAAGTGACTTATTTGGATTGTTGCTAGATATTCCTTCTATGATGTAATCTTGACTAGAAGCGGACGACCTAAGTCTTGACTAAGCTTAAGTGAGGTTACTTAAGGGAGTATTCCTCTTTCATTATGATGCTTATTATGTATTGATTATGCTCATGCCTTATGTCTTATGTTGACTAATGCTTTTGATTATGTTGTTTATGCAAGCCATCATATTTAGTACTTGATTGTACTAATGCATACTCTTGCCTACATTCTTATCAAATGTAGGGTCCGGCATTCTTGATTCACACACTTGTGGCTAGGTTCTTAGTTGATCAAGAAGTGAAACTTTGGTAAGTCCTCATTGTATTTGAGGATTAGATCACCCTATCTCTTTTATGTCTTTCGTTTCATGTTGGACTATAGTATAGGTTGCGTCCCAAAATTTATCTTCTTATGTTAGATGGTTTGAGACAATGTTATTAGAATTCTGCTAGTTTTATAAAAGACTTTAATTGTATTGAAAGGTTTTAAATTCACCCTCATTTCTATTATATTATGTTATGATATGCTAAGTAGCTTATATGAGACCGCATGGGGTCTTATAGGCCTTGTTACATATAGGGGGTACCCCTGGGTCGTTTCAATTGTGATGCATCCAAGGTCGGCTTAGGTTGTGCGTTGATGCAGCAAGGTAAGGTCATATATTATGCTTTCTAGATAGCTTAAGGTCCATGAGAAGAATTACCCAAATCATGACCTCGAATTTGCAGCTGTAGTGTTTTCCCTAAAGATTTTGAGACTTTACTTGTATAGTGTTCATGTTGATGTTTTCACATATTATAAGAGCATTAAGTATGTGTTCACCCAAAAAGAGTTGGTAGAGTGTAGATTTTTCGTCGTTCGAGTTCTTAGGATACGGCTTCACTATTTGTACAAGATGCATTGTGAGGTCTTCACTAATCATCAGAGTCTCCATTATATCTTCAGAGAGATCTGAACTTGAGGTAGCGTAGATGGCTCAAGCTGATGAAGTAATATGGCATGACTATTCTATATCATCCAGAAAAGGTCAATGTGGCTATTGATGCTTTGATTAGGAAGAATTTTCGCATAGGAAGTCCTGTTGCGATTAGTGTTGAGGAGAGACTTTTGGCAAGAGATGTTCATAGATTAGCCAATAGTTCTAGTTGATTGCTATTTCATAAGACTATGGTGTTATTTCCTTTTTTAAAGATAGGTCTTCTTTGGTTGAGTAGATTAGAGAGCGACAGTTTGTGATGAGAAGTTATGCATAATTCGATACAAGGTGTTAAGGGGTGAAGTTAGGAAAGTAATTCTGATGGAGTGTTGTTCTTGGAGGAGGCTCACTGTTCTAGATACTCAATTCATCTGGGAGCGGCCAAGAAATACCATAATTTGAGTTAGCATAATTGGTGGTGCAGTACGAAAAATGACATTTTTGAGTTTGTGTCTATGTATTTGACTTGCAAGCAGGTCAAGTGTGAGCATCAGTGGGCGGAAGATGTGTCTCACGGGATGCCAATTCTTACTTGAAAGTGGGAACGTATCACCATGGACTTCGTAGTGGGTTTGCCTACCACTGTAGGTGGCTATGATTATATTTGGGGTTGTTGATAGGTCGACCAAGTCCACCTATTTCAACAGAGTTCACGTGATATACACGTCATAGATGTTATCTCACTTCACATCAGTAAGATAGTTCGGCTACATAGAGCGCATTTTTCTACTATCTCTTACAGATATTCACTGTTCACTTCTCACTTCTAGATGGCCTTACAGCATTGTTTGGGTATTCGACTAGACATGGGCACAACTTTTCACTCTCGGACAAAGGGATAGTCTGACCGAATGATTCTACTATTGGTGGACATGCTTAGAGTGTGTCTGATTAATTTTGGTGCTCGTCGGGATCAAAATGTGCCCTTCGTAGAGTTTGCCTACAACAGTAGCTACCATTCCAGTATTCAGATGGACCCATTTGAGGCATTGTATAGTAGGAGGTGTAGATCTCCGATCGGTTGGTTTGATGAAGTTGAGATGGAATCATTAGATAAAGACTTGCTTATAGATATCATGAAGCAGGGCCGTTTGATTTAAAGTAGGTTGGTGATGGCTCAGAGTCGACATAAGAGTTATGTATATAGGACAGTTTGAGATCTAGACTTTATGAAGGGCGATTCATTGGCCAAGAAGGGAAAGCTTAACCTTAGATTCATTGGCCTTTTGATATTTTGGGATGAATTGGAGAGGTATTCTATAAGTTGGCCTTTCCGCCTAGCTTGTCAGTTATGCATCCTGTTTTCCATGTCTACAATAATTTAAAAGCATGTGTGGGATGAGTCTCATGTGATTTCACTTGATTTAGTAGTGTTGGGTCCATACTTGTCTTTTGAGAAGAAGCATATTGCCATATTAGATAGGCAAGTGTGAAAGCTTAGCAATAAGGAGGCTTCTTCAGTGAAAGTATAGTGAAAACATTGTTCAGTTGGAAAGGCAACTTGGCAGATGTAACACCCCGTAGTCTAGTAGGCCAACTAGGGCTAAGGGCAAGACTAGAAGGCAAGAGCCAAGGCAAAAGGGTAACGGCCAAGGCTATCCCAAGTTTCCAAAACACTGCCCCACTTCACGGCCACCACCACAGCCGGTGGTGTAGACCACGGCTCATGGTGTGGTCCGTGGTGGTTAAGGCAGTAGCTACTTTGAGGCTACCCAAAGATGGCTCATCTTCACCAGCCACTTCACGGCCAGTGGTAAGGACCACGACCCGTGGGAAGGCCCGTAAAGATGCATTCAATTTGTCGAGGCAAAGGCATGGTGGCCTAGCCACTGGTACAAGGACAACGAGCAAGACCACGGCCAGTGGTGAGGACCATGGCTTGTGGTGACTGGTACTAGGCTGCCTAATGAGGGTTATTTTAGGAAACTCCTAATTAAGTGGGTATTCAGTGAGGTCGTTTTGTATAGTCGTAGTACACCTATAGAAGTTATTTTAACCCTTTAACCACCCTAATTAAGTCATTATTTCCAAAGTCCCAAAAGAATCCCAAATTTTATCCTCTCAAATATTCTTTTTCTAGAAAGTGAAGAAAAAGAAGACGAAGAAGAGGGTCAAGCTAGGTCAAGTCTCCATTTTTTAAAGATTGGTAGGCTTTGTAATCAAGGTATGATGGATTATTCATTCATGGATTCCTTTCATCCATGAACCCCCATGTTTTCCCCAATTTGTGAAGATGAATCCCCAATTCTAGTTAGTGTTTCTTCCCATATTATGGGTATTGTTGTTTGTTGATTCAATTGAGTGGATAATGATCAATTATGATTGAACTAGTAGTCTATCATGTTTTTAAGATGAAATTACATGTTTACATGCCTAACCCATATCTAGAGAGATGAAATTAAAGTAAGTGGGTTTTATGCCATAAAAGGGGAAATTGAGGATTTATATGTAATCTTCAAGAATTGATGAAGTATATTGTAGATCTCTTGATATTTAAGCATATAGACATGAATTGAATGTGATTAATGTATGTATGATGAACCATGGTTAGAAGAGATAGAGATTGGGGTAAAATGATGAAGTGTGACTAGATTGTTTAAGATTGAAGTACATAGATGTGAATTGAATGGAATCAAGTATATGTACATGAATTATGACTTGTAATCTATGATGATTAGAATTGTCTTGAGACTAAGGCATGCATGATGAATGACTATTGTTAGGGCTTTTAGAATAAAGCTTATATGTTTAATCACAACTAGTAGGGCTTGAGAGTAAAGCTAATATGATGAGTTAAGACTAGTAAGGCTTTAAGAGGGAAGCTATATGATGAATGTTGATTGTATATGGTGTTGTTGTGGAAGGCTTACCCACATGACTTATATTGTGAATGTACGAGATTATGCATGTTCTTATAGAACCTATGTAAATGCCTTATGAACACTTTGAAGGTAAAGTGTCTATGATTATGATATTGAATATGAGATGGAAGCTTATACGCTAGTTGATTTTGGCTTCCCAATGGAATCCTTATACGCTAGTTGAGTCTGGGTTCCCAAATATTTCTCATGGGATGGTGATAGTTTCTCATGCATGATCTAATGGGCCTTCTTAATGAACTAAGACATACTTAAAGAAAGTATCTCATTAGTGTTCAAAGGCTTCATGTATGAACTAAGGTAGCTTGAAGTAGTGATAAAATATCCCTTCATGAATATCTTGACTTGGTAAGACAAGACCAAGCTTGGTAGCTTGAGTTAGGAGTCCTCATGGATAGCTTTGGATTGACCAATAGTACCTTTCCAATAGTCAGCTTGAACTAAGACAATAGAGTGATTTGCATGGTAGCTTGACTTGGTGAGGCCACACCATATCATTGGTAGCTTGGATTGAGCAATATTACCCTTTCTTGAGTAGCTTGGACTTGCATGATAGAGTGTTTTCCATGACAGCTTGGTCTAGCATAAGTAAGGTGTTTTTCCTTGATAGCCTTGAATTGGTAATTCATAACCATTCATAAGTGATGATGTGTGGTGAACTAGTAAAGAGGTAATATAAGGGACAAGTCCCTAATCAAAGTAGCATGTATATGATGAAACAATATTACTTCAAGGAAGTATTGTAAGTATGTTTTGATATGAGGTTTACTTGTAAGATGTATGCCTAGTTTGGATTGTAGCTTGAAAGGCCCTTCCAATACATATTTGACTAAAGGTGAATATTCCCTTGTCTATGAGAAATAAGCTAAGGATGAGATCAAAAGATGATAAATACGAATGAGGGCCTAAAGTGACTTGCTTAGCATGGGTGGGATTATGGGGTCTTATCCATGCATTGCACAAGCTTCCCTTGAGGTGACTTATGAAGCATTTCTCTTATGTCATGCTAAACTAGATGCATTGATTATGCCTATGACTATGTTATTACCTCTTTTGCTTATAGCCTATGTCTTATAATACTGTCTCTTATGCTTATGACTTATGTTGTTGTCTCTTATGATTTTGGTATATGTCGTATGTTGACTAATGCCTCTATTATGCTTATGTTGATAATTATGCTAGCCATCATATTTAGTACATATTTGTACTAACGCATACTTTTGCCTAAATTCTTATCAAATGTAGGGTCCGGCGATATTGACTTCCATCCTCATGGTTGGGTTCCTAGTAAAGCAAGAAGAGAGGTTTTGGTGAGTCCTTATAGAATCGAGGACTTGATCACCATTTCCTTTTTATGCATTTCTTTTTTGTTAGAACTATTGTATAGGCTGTGTCCCAAAGACTATTCATGTTTTAGTTGGTTTGAGACAAAGTGTATAAGACTTTCGCTTTGTTTTATGAGATTTTGATGTTATGAAAATGTATTAAATTTTTGCTCATTTCTATTATCTTATGTTGTAAGATGCTAAGGGGCTTGTATGAGGCCTCTCAGAGTCTTGTACGCCTTGTTACATCTAGGGGGTACCTCTAGGTCATGATAGGAGACGAAGTTTTACATGCGTTCTAGATATCCTCATCTTTTTTAAGCTTTATGTACTTTCTTTTACTTTATGTTTAAAGTTGAACATGGTTTCTAGTGGGAAATAATGTAATGAACTGGAAGGTCATTTTTGAAAATTTTCGGTGAAGTTTTGTGCCCTGTGTGAATTATTGTTGCTGGTGTCTGTTATATTCCTTTCTTCGTGGAATTTGTCCCCAAGTCGTGTGGTTTGACCACTGCTTTCGCAAAGTATAGACCTCAATTAACAAGGGCGGAGTGTATGGACTTCACGTTCGCGGTGTTCTTTCTGCATTCATGATAGGTAATAAGCATTCACCTCCGCGTTTGTCGGACTCAGGCAGGGAACACGAAAAATTAAAAGACTAGCAATATGTTTACTTCCAAAATATGATTTTTCCTATTTTCACCATTGTTGGACTTGAAAAACCCTTGTTAGGTGATTTCAAAGAGGAATTTCGTGTTTATTATTCTAAATCTTCATTTCCCCTTTACTCTTCATAATTTAAAACATCAAATTAGGGATTTTGCACTTTCAAGTTTGGGAGTTTTCAAGAAATAAAGGTTTTAATAAAAATGATGATTATGGTTTGATTTTAGCTCCAGTTTTAAAATGATTTTCACTGGTAAGTTTCAAATTCTTTGAGTAACACATTTTTGTACAAATTTCATATGTAACCCTCATTTTTGGAAATGGGTATTTAGGACAATTTGTCCCTGTTTTCCAAAATTCTTAATATCGGTGTTGCTAGTGCCAAATTCATATTGATGTCTTGAGGCAGGTGAATTTCTTGACCTTGGTTAAATCTACATAATCTTGTATTTATTTATTGTGTGTTGGGGAGTAACGGAATTTGGTGAAGGGTTTGATATTTATGGTTATATGTTCATATAGAATGATTCTAATGATAAAAATGGAGTGATAAAGAGGCAACTTGATAGTAAATTGGTGTGTTACACTTTGTGGATGGATTCACAGGTTATATTGACTCATTATTGGTGTTGTATCACATTTGTGTTGATATGGATTGTGTGTTGATATGAAATTGTCATTTTCTCATTAATTGTGTGAACATGCCTATTTGCATTTGTTTTGGAACATTGTGATGAGACCTATTGCAATGAGGATGTCAATTGGAAATGGTTCCGACGATATATATATATCAAGAACAAAGGCCTATCAAATTTGAAACTTATTTGCGTAGTTGGGAAAAGAGATAACATACATTAAACAGTACAAAGAGATTACTTGGTCAGTGCATACTTGTTAAACTATCATTCACAAAGAATTGATTCAGATATCACTTGAATTTTGATAGTTTGAAAGGCACCACATACTTACTGAATAGTCACTGATAGACGACGATTCCCTCAGGTGAGATGCATTATAAGGTTTGAGGATGATGTCATGGGGGAGGTACACAACTGTGATTAAAGATCTCGTCCAGAGGAGAAGTGTCTTGCTTGTAATTTTTTATGCTTCGAAAGAAGCTACTAAGGCGTACGATGCGGCTATGAGGATATAAGAGTCATAACTAAATTTCCTCAAGATAACCTCGAAGATTTTCTCAAGAAGTCTATTCGTAAGAACGAAAGTGATGATAATAATGATAACTCCATTCATTTGCTCTCAATATGTTTTTAGGTCGCCTTCCTACGAGACTGTGGTGCAGTGAGCTTTCAAAAATGAAGAGCCAAAAAGAGACCATGAACTTTTTGGGGTGATGCTAACGAAAACTACAGCACTATGCCTCTAAATCATGAGATCACCCCTGCACCGTTAGGGAGCATGTGAAACCATCATCGATTATTGAATGCATGACATTTTGCAAGTCCCTTTTGCTTTTAATTTCCTTTTAAATTCAAAAAATAAAAAAGGAAAAAATGAATACGAGAGAGTCGGCCTCGTTTATTTCAAGAAACCTATATATTGATTTTTATTTTTTCTTTTTTGGGTTGATTCTTGTTCGATCTTGATTCTTTTCTAATCAAGATGCATAGATCCTTGATTCCTATCAGATCAAGATGTATAGATCCTCAATTCTTTTCTGATCGAGATGTATAGATCCTTGATTTTTTTTCTGATTGAGATGTAAAGATCAAAAAGTTCTTTTTCAATCAAGATGTGTAGATTCTTGATTCTTTTTCGAAAAGAAATATATATTTTACTCATAGATCAACAAAAAAGTGCAGCGATGTTTCGTAGCACGATGAATCATCATTTTGTTGCTTTGAATATCCATAAAAACGTTTGAACTCTTTTTTGATTTGTTTATCTGTTGTTTTTTTGCAAATAATATTCTCAAGAAAATCTCTATTGTTTCATAGGTTATCTCGAGAAAAAAAATTTATCTCATGTGGCCACGAAATCTCCTCGCCGCTGATCGTAAACCTTAGCATCTTCTTCCAATGTATCAAAAGTTCCAAGCTAACCAGTTCTACTCTGGTTGGGATCTCTAATCTCAGAGGTGTACCTCCTCATATAGCACCCCTTAAAATGCATCTTACCTGATGGAACCATCGCCTTGTAGGTTTTCCTCCTACGTTATTTAAAAATATAGATGCTTTTTTATATGATGAGAAAAATGAGTAAGCTAAAAAAGAAGAGGAAGAGTGGTTTATATAGGCGCCTCTCAAGGGGGATTTTCTCGATGGAATCGCCGCCTGTTGTTTTTCTTCTACATTATCTGAAAAACAGTAGGAACTTTTTATATGAATAGAAGAATGAATGAGTAAAGAAACAAAGAGGGAGAGTGGTTTATATAGACACCTTTAAGGAGTATTTGTGAATGTTACATAATATTTGAGTTGTCTAGAGAAACATCTACTAGATTCTTTTAAAATTAGAAAAATAACTTCGATAAGGAAATATAAGGGGGGTAGTTGCGGCAGAGAGGATTGCAGAAGTGGAGAGTTGAGGATGCCTTTCCTCTTCTCCTAACTTACATATATATACAAAGTTTACAGGTTACTATTTATGAACAGTAGGTGACTTCTACTATTCATAAATAGTGACTGACCCTTACTATTTACACAGTGACTTGACCTTTACTATTTACACAGTAACCGACTCTTACTATTCACATAATTGACATTTTACTATTTATGAATAGTATTTTTTGTCTTTTACTATTCATCAACAGTATCCTGTCAGTGACTCCGAATAAAAACAAACTACTTTACTTTACTTTACAAAACAAAACAAAAACTTTACAAAAAGTAAGATAAGATTTCTATCCTACTTTTGACTTTTTACATATATGTCTCCATCTTATCTTTTGTTCTGTCAGCTGTCTTCATCAGGCTGCCGCTATTTTGTATCTTCTTTGTGATAGTTTATTCCAGCTGTACGGTTGGAACATTGTTATCTTCTCCGTGAAATTTGGAACATATGTGTTCTTGAATATTTGCTGCTAATTGTTGTACAATATCTGGTCAATAATGCTGGTGAAATGAAATTTTTCTTTATAGCTCTTGTAGTTGGTATATTTTCTGGTTTTAGGAGGCTTAGTATCCATTGACGTATTTCCTCCATATCTCCTTCTCTTGTTTCTCGACAATTTGAATATATCATAGTGTTATCTCGGCTGTAGTATCTCCATATTGTATTATTATTTAGATAATTGTTGGCTAATTCTGTCAATATTATAGCTATTCCGATAACTCTTTTGTTAGCATAAAAGTCAGGAATATCTACAATAGGTATCTCATCTTGTTTTTATATCTTTTCAGGTATCAACATATCTCTGGTTAAACCTATCTTTATTACCTGTATGACTGGTTTTATCTCGTCATATAGTATTTCTGCTGTGGCTGAATAGAACTTTATAAAAAATAGAGTTCCTTTAGTTATTCGTTTATAGGTTAAAAAAGCTTTGTATAGTTCAGGTATCTTCGATATTTCGTCTCCTGTAGTTGTGTACACTGTACTAAGTAGTCCGTAGTTGTAACAAGTTGTAACCAAATTTATATTTGTACCTGGTAGGGCAATTAATTTGTTATATCCTTGTAAATGTTGGGTAATGTAATCGGTATTTGGTTCTTTTGGATTTATAGCTCTGGGATTTTTATTTAGGTAAGTTTGGACTTTATAAATATTTTCTGTATATGTACGGGTGATATGGTTATATGTATTTTTCTGTTGGGCTAGGCTGTTTTTATAAGTAGTTGTTTGTGGAGTAGGCACAGATTTTTGTATCTTTGGAGTTGTATATGGTTTATCAAAGAGTTTATTCATATTTGTATTTGTATAACTTTTTTCTTCTGTAGTTTTCCTTGTAGCTCCAGATGTACCTGCATCTGCATTTAAACAAACATTATGGGTTTTTTGGAGTTTCCCAACGTCTCCTTCTAGCTCTGGAATTTTAACGTCTTCCGATCGACGTAGCTCCGCATTTTTAAAGTCATGCTGCTGACTACTAGCTTGCTCCTTTAGCTTTTGTATCTCACCGTCCATACTATCCACTTTTTTACAAAGTGTAGTTAGGAGGTTGAGTATCTGATCCATTGTATTTGTCTGTTCAATATTTTTCTCTTGAGAGGTGATCTGCAATCACATTTTTGTCAGTTTTTATAACTTCAATTGTAAATGAAAAATTCAGTATATTGACTACTAGTCTTCTTATTTCCTTTGTCGTAACTGAATCTTGTACCTTTTTAGTTATCCACCATTTTACCTGTGTGTTATCTGTTCTGACAATAAATTTGTTATACACAATATATGGTTCAAAAGCTAATAAACATTTATATAAGGCAAATAGTTCTTTTCTATTTATTTCCCATTTTATTTGGGGTTCTGTATATGATCCGGAATAATATCTACAATGATGTTCTATTTTTTCATTTATATATTGATATTTTAATACTCCTCCATAACTATGATTACTAGAGTCTGTTTCTACTATATAAGTAAATTGTTTATTTTCATCTGGAAAATATAATTTTGGTAAATCTTTACACATTAGTTTTATTTTCCTGATATATTTTTTATCTTGTTCATCAAAGTAATATTCTATATCTTTCTTTAATTTTTTCTGTAATGGTTTTAGATTTTCTGCTAATTTTGGTATATATTCTCTTACTTGATTTACTAGTCCTAAAAAGGATTGTAATTTTTTCTTAGTATCTAATAATTCTTCAGAATTAAATATTTTTTGTACAATATGTGTTTGCATTTTTACTCCATTTTTATCTATTTGTATTCTTAAAAATTCTATTTGATTTTTCATAATTTCAGCTTTCTTTTTAGATAAACTAATTACTGATGTTTCTATGATGTGTATAAATTTTTCTAATAGTTTTATATGTTCTTCCTTTGTTTTTGAATAGAGTAATATATCGTCTATATATACTATACAATTTTCTAGCTGGTTAAAGTATGTATCCATAAAATGTTGATATCTACCTGGTGCATTTTTATATCCAAATGGTAAAACATTCCATTCGTAGAATCCTTGTGGTACAGTAAATGCTGTCAAATGTTTAGATTCTTCTTCTAGTTTTAGGTGGTAAAATCCTGATTTACAATCAAATTTACTAAAGTAATTATATCCTTGTATCTGTCGTACTTTTAATATTTTATTAGGTATGGGGTAATTATATGTTTTAGTTTTTGCGTTTAGGTTTCTATAATCAATAACCATTCTACTTTTTCCACTTTTTTGTTCACTATGTTTGTTTACTATAAATGCTGGACTGTTATGTTTGCTATTACTTTCTTGTATATACTTGTTTTCTAATAATTCATTTATATGCATTTTAAATTCTGATTGGTCTTCAAAATTATATCTTAATGGTTTTTGTGTTATTATACTATTTTCATTTATTAGTTCAATTTTTACCTTAGTTTTATGTTTATCCCATCCTTGTAATAGGTTTTCGTTATATAATGAGTTTAATTTATCATTTATTGCTTGTACTTTATCTATTGTAAATATTATAATTTCTATTTTATGCTCATTAGCTGTTATATTTTCTAACTTTTGGGTAATTTTTTCACTTCCTTTTATCCATGGTGTATTTTTTCTGATTTTATTATTAACTCTTTTTGCTCCTATCTTATGATTACATATGGTAGTGAACCACCAATGTGTTTTAGTTATAGTATGTGGATATAGTTTTTCTAAAAAGGGCATTCCTAATAATATATATTTATTTGTAAATTCATAACTATAGATTTCTTCTATTATTAATATTTTATCCCATATTTGTGTTTTTATATTTTTAGCTTTATGTGTTATCATGCTTCCTTCAGTATTAAATCTTGTTACTATTAATGGTGTTTTTAATTTTTCCCATTTACTATCTATTAGACAATTATGTTTACACATATTTGCTTCTGCTCCTGTATCTATCATAGGTGTGTAATATCTATTATAGTATCCTTCTATAATTATTTTTGCTAAAATATATATTTTCGTCATTATATTAAGATGTTAAAATGTTATTTTATCATATAATTGTTCTTTTAATGATTACTTTCTTATTTTCATAATTTATTGTTAATTGTTTATCATCTATATTATATGGTTTAACTGTTTCTAGCCATTTTATTCCTAAAGTAATATTATTATTTCCTTGATGTATTTTAAATTTAATTTTTATTGGTATTCCTCCAATAATTAGTTCTTGTTCAGTAGTTTCTTCTATGTTTACCAAAGCTCTAGGTAATTCTGTGTTTATATTTTCTCCTGTAATTATTTCATGTTCTTTTACTAGTTCTCTTATAATTTGGTTTTTTATTTGTCCTGTATTTATGGTTATTAAATATTTCCTTTGGTCTAATATACCTGTGATATAATATTGATATGGTTGTATTTCATTTTGTTCTAATAATTTAGGTATTAGGTCGCAATCTAGTCTTCTAGATGTACTATTTCTTGATGATGATGGTGTGTTATAGCTTAATCTTTTAGATGTACTTAGTCTTTCTTTTACTATCTCTAAATCTTCTTCAATATCTATTTCTTTATAACTGTAATCATTATTATCTATTACTGTAATTATTTTATCAAATGGATTTTCTATTTTGATTTTTTGAATCTTATTTTTTGCTATTATTTTATGCTTTGTAGTTAGTATGTATAGATTTTTACATCTTGCTGTAAATATTTTACTTCCTGGTGCTAGTTCTATGCCTGTCATTTTCCAATATAATACTAGTGATTTATCTATGTTTTTGTCTTCGATAGCTACTGAATAATTTGCACTTATAATAAATTTAAATTTTTGGTATATTAAATTTCCTCTAACTGCACTTATAATACTTTTTTCTATAGGTTGAATTATTCTATCATCTGCTAAGTATAATTCTATTGGTGTATCTATTCCTTCTCTAAAACATGCTTTTATTAATATTTCTGTTGCTCCTAAATGTACATATTTTATTGGATTTTTTGATTTTAAATCATGTATTTCTTTATTAATTATTTTCTTATTTATGATGGGTATTTTAGCTTTTCCTTTAATATATTTGCAATCTATTACGTGTTCTTTTTGGCTTACTACATAATATTCATCATGTTGTAATTTGAATAGATTTTTTAATCTTGGTACTTCTAATATCTTATCTATGTTTAAGTCTAATTCTTTTCCTTTTATTTGTTCAAACATATTATTATCAAATATTATTTTTTGTTCTGTATATTCATTATTTTGATATTCTTCTTTACTTATTATTTGTATATCGCTTTCAGTCATAATCAGAATATGATTCTATTTCTTCTTCTAATTCAATATCTGTGATTTCATATATGCTATCTTCATTTTCTAATTCATAATCTAAATAATCTATCTGTTTATATGTATCGTTTTCTATTATTACTTCTGTTATTTGTTTTTTCTTTGGATTTCTTGGTAATTTGCAGTCTCTAGCTAAGTGTCCTAGATTTCCACAATTATAGCATTTACATTCTGTTATATTTTTCTTAACTCTATGTGGTCTTTTTTGTTTATAATTTTTTATATAATATCTTTTTCTTGGAATTTTATCCTTATATTTTGTTTTGAAGTGTTTATATTTCTTTTTTCTTTTCTTATATTTATATGGATTTTTACATCCAAATTGCGGTGCTAACTTGCTTGTACAATATGCTAAGTTTTTTACTAATATTTTTTCTAATTTTAGATCTTCTTTATGTTTTTCACATAGTTTCATAAACCATTGTTGTAAGAATTTTATTCTAGCTCCTAGTGTATCTACTGTATTAGATTCTTCCCAATCTTTTATTATTTTGGAACTAAATGGTTCTGGTAATTTTGTATAATATAATTTTCTTATTTCTCTACTTTCATCATTTGTATATATTCCTTTGTAGTAATATTCTCTAAATGCACATGTATATTCATCTATGTAACTCATTTTACATATTGCTAATTTATTCATTAAATTTCTGTTTATTATTTTATCTTTCTGTTGTTCTTCTATTTCTGTTGTCATACTTCCAAATTCATTTCTAATTGATATTTCATATTTGTTTAATATATCTATTGCTGATGTTGCTATTTCATTATTAGGTCTATTATGATTTCTTAGTGTTGCTAAGCTTGTTGGTGTTAAATTTTGTAACCATATTTTTACTGTTCCTATAAATGTTCTTTCTATATACCCTGGGGCATCTGTTATTGCTATTTTGTTATCTATTAATTGTATTGATATATAGCCTATCCATAATTGAATTGTTTTATTTGTATCTGCTACACAGTCTAGGTCTAAGAAATTATTTTGATCTGTAGTTTGTCTAGGTATCCAATTTTTATTTAATCTTTTATCCCATAAGACTTTATCTCTATTTTCTTTTTCATAAGTATAGTATGTTGGTGTTGTATCTATTCGTGTTTTAGTATTTGATGTGCTTGGTTTTTCATCTAAATTTCCTACATTTATTTCTATATTTTTATCTTTTTCTATAAGATCAGTATATGTTTCAGAATATGTTTCAGAATTATTATCTGAAATATTATTATTTTCATTTTCTTCATTTATTTCATCTATTTTTAATTCGTCTATTTGTAGTTCAGGTAATTCTTCTGTTTCTTCTAACATTGTTTTCATTTTTTCTATTTCCTGATTTAACTTTAATTCTTTAGTTCTTTTCTTATTTTCTTCTTTTATTCTTAATTTTTCTTCATATAATTGTTTAAGTCTTTCTAATTCTTTTTGTAATTCTTGAATTCTAGTATCTTTTACTTCTTCTATTTGTTTAATTTCTTTTTTAGCTTGTTCTCTAATTTTTTCAATTTCTTTTCTCCTATCTATTTCTTCATTTTCTTTATTTAATCGTACCATTGTTGTTAGACTATCTTCTAATTTTGCTGATTCTTTATCTGGCATTAGGTATAATTGGGTTCCTATTTTTTTATATCTTCTTTCTAAGTTTGAATGTATTATTTTTATTTCTAATCCATCTTGACTTTTATATATTTTTTCTGCTACAGCATATTCTTCTTTATTCATTATAAATCGTGTTGATATTTATATTCTAAGTGTTGTAATTGTAGATCTAATAAGAATATCGTTTTTCTTTGTGCTTTTATAGATTTTTGGCATACTCCTGCCCATGTATTATCTTCTAGTCTATTTTGTCTAAATTCTATTTCTTGTTTTAGTTCATTAATTTTTTCTAATAATTGTTCTCTATAGGTTTCATCCATTTTAATTATCTGGTGAAAATATCTTTTCATAATATTCTTGCTTTTTTACTATAAGATTTTGTATTTCTTTTGTAGTTTCTAGAATATATTCTAAGTATTCTATATCTTGGGTTCTTCGATATGTTATAATATTACTTATTAGCAGTTTATTTAGTAGATCTAAATCTTCCATGGTTTGTAACCAATATGTTAAATATTCGTAGTTTATCATTAATCTGAATATGAGTCATATAATTCATATATACTTTGAATAGTTAGTTCATGCCAATTTTGTGTTATTAATTCAAATATCTGGTTTATTTCTGACATTTCTTCAGTATTTAAAAGGTCATAAATTTTTCTTTTTATGTCAATATTAAGTGTTCTAAGGATATATAAAATAAGTATTTTATAGTTATAATCTTCATCTAATAGATATGTATTCATCATTTTCATGATTACTAAACAGTTTATTCCTTCTGACCTCTTTATTTATTATTATCAATTATCAAGTTATATTAAAGTTATTTCTGAACAAATTCTTTTGGTCATTACTATGATTTTCAGCTTCAATCAGTTACCCTAACAGCGCCTTCAACAAGTTCATACTTCCCCTACAACGGCTTTCCTCACGCCTAACTGGGTTTCCGATTTCGGATGGCATAGTCTGGCTTACCTATTCTCAGCCTACCTTCGTTCATAGCAAACTACTTTGAATTCATTCAGTATAACAATACTATAACATGATAATAATCAAATAATAATCAAGAGATTATCAGGAATATAAAAGTTTAGCTATTCATATTGAAATATGAACATACCTTTGTTTGTAGATTTTCTGAAGTTGATTCCTTCATAGCTTCCTGGTTGTTGTTAGATTTCTCCATTTATATTTTTTCTTATCTAGCTCTGATACCAATATAAGGGGGGTAGTTGCGGAAGAGAGGATTGCAGAAGTGGAGAGTTGAGGATGCCTTTCCTCTTCTCCTAACTTACATATATATACAAAGTTTACAAGTTACTATTTATGAACAGTAGGTGACTTCTACTATTCATGAATAGTGACTGACCCTTACTATTTACACAGTGACTTGACCTTTACTATTTACACAGTAACCGACTCTTACTATTCACATAATTGACATTTTACAAGTTCTTGTTTTAGTTCATTAATTTTTTCTAATAATTGTTCTCTATAGGTTTCATCCATTTTAATTATCTGGTGAAAATATAAAATCCTGATTTACAATCAAATTTACTAAAGTAATTATATCCTTGTATCTGTCGTACTTTTAATATTTTATTAGGTATGGGTAATTATATGTTTTAGTTTTTGCGTTTAGGTTTCTATAATCAATAACCATTCTACTTTTTCCTCTTTTCTAACCTCTTTATTTATTATTATCAATTATCAAGTTATATTAAAGTTATTTCCGAACAAATTCTTTTGGTCATTACTATGATTTTCAGCTTCAATCAGTTACCCTAACAGCGCCTTCAACAAGTTCGTACTTCCCCTACAACGGCTTTCCTCACGCCTAACTGGGTTTCAGTTTCATTAATAAATTCCAAATTAAATATTTGTTGGATTATATTTCTAAGCTATTTGAAGAGTGAGTGAGGATCAAGAATCAACACGGTTGTTTTTAGAAATTTAAACTCATTAAGGGAATTTTGGAATCTCAACATCATTACGTAAAAGACATGTCGTTTAGCCTCAAACTGAACATACACCGCACTATCTTGTTGTTTAGCCTCAAACTGAACAACCAATGCAACATCTTGTTGTTTCACCTCAAACTAAACAACAATCATACTTTTTTTTCGTTTAGCCTCAAACTAAACAGTCGGTGCATCATCTTGTTGTTTAGCCTCAAATTGAACAACTAGCACACCACCTTGCCTTTCTTTTCCACATTTCCCGATAATGTTTTGGTTTCTTTTCTCTCTTCATCATGTATTCAAGTTCTACTGCCTACTCCAACAGTTGTAGCACCGCACCGTTCACATAATATCCATTATTAAAAGAATTTAATGAGAAAGTTTGTATCTATCAAAATACAAAGTGGTGTTGAAACAATTCATATACAATTTCTTATTAGCCATCACAAAGTTGAAAATCACTAAGATAGAGCAACTTAAACCATAAAAGTTCTTATTTAAAGGGTTGAGTTGAGTGACCATCTAGAAAATAAAACCGTAAAATTCTAGTGTTATATAATTTCCTAATAAAAACAACAATAATATGGGTACAATTGTAGACGGACAAAAATTTGTAGCATTCCACGAGAACAAAACATGTCATATGAGAGGAAAGGTGTTTTGAACAATCAAAACAAAAGTTTATTTAAGGTTCAGTTTAATCAAATTGAACTTTAACCAACTACACAAGATATCTTACTTGCACAACCTTATCAACTGAAATTAAGGGTAACAAATATTATAGTGATTTATAGTATATGTAGTTTCTCAATATGCAAATTTTGTTTTTTAAAAATTGAAAATTTTATATCTAAACTCCTAAAGAATATAAATTAGTTTGGTCCTCATATTTAAAACCAAGCAAAAGAATTGAAACAACGGGAGTATCTTTTTTCATGTTCACTAAGGAATGATATCACCATTTACATAACAAATAACTAAAAATCCAAGAGAGTAATGCAAGCTTGATGTGAGCAATATACCTTTGATGTTAAGCACACATCAAAATAGTTTGGATTATGGGTGTCAAATAGTTGCGTTGTGTTGAGTTTGTTCAAATCAAATGAATTGAGTTAATAATTAAAAGGTTGCTTAGACATAGTGGTTGGTCATCGTCGTAAGTTGGCATTAGTTGTGCACAGTTGTAGCTGGAGTGTTATGTTTGGATTAAAGCGTAGATCCATGATGTATTCCTCCCCCTATTTGATTATGGAACTCTTTTTTATTTCTTCGTTTGTGAGTAGCGGTGATCTTTTATGCTTTTATTATTCTTCTTGATATATTGTTGGGCCCGAGGTTGTGGTCAAGGACAAGTTGGACTCCAAGTTAGTTCTTTTTGGCTTAGTAGTATGGTTGTGTTGGTAGTGTATTTCTGATTGTGCTCTTGTTTGGATGTTGGCGGTGGCATGCATTGCTTTAGTTGCTCATTATCACGTGTTTTGTTGTGCGATACGGGTTCATGTATTGAAAAATCATTATTATTTTGAGAAAGATTATTTTCACACAGCTACTTTTTAAAACTGATTTTAATGGGAGTCTTACAACTTGGATCACTTTGATAAACTGATTTTCGAGATTTATAAGGTGTCTAGGATGTGCTCTTTTACTACTTGTAAGATTAGAGGTATCTGGGATGTACTTCGTTTTCTACTTGACTAGTTGGCGCGTCGTCTCCCTTTCCTACGTTGGTTTGGCTACTTGTACCTTCGAAACAATGGTAGACCTGACCTGAAACCACGGTGGAGAAAATTCGATCTCGTGATGGATATTGATATGTTGTAAATCCTAGTTTTAACCCAGGTAGTGTATACGAGCTTCCCGCATCCTATATGGGTCCCTCTGGTCGTGTGAATCGCTATACAGGAAAAGAGAATTGGATCGATCCTACCTCGATGCCGGTAGGGGGTAGGTGTATATACTTAGTTAATGATAGATCAGTTGATTCTACTGCATAACCTCCGTTCATATGCATTTGCCTAGTATAATTGGTAGTTGTTTGAACCCTTAGGTTTTATGGGGGCTTGTTGGGATATGGTTCTTGTTTGTACCTTCAAGCCTTATAGGGTCCAGTTAGGTTATTGCTTGACTATATTTGTGTATTCTTGTGATTGTGTTGATTGTTGTTAGGTTTGTTTGGTTAGTTCACTTCCATAGCATAAATCTATCATGAGTAGGTTGTTGGGCTTGCGCCTCCAAGTATGTTCTTTGCATCGGTTTCCTTACTCTATGAATCCTACTTCTTCATTCTTATTGCATGTTCTATCATATTATATCTCATGCTTAGATATTTGTAATGTACTTTCCTTACTTACCTGTTGTTTATACTTGCTTTGTGTTTGGATCTCACTCGGTCAATGCCTATTGAGTACCGCTTGTTAGTACTCATACTACACTTCTACACCTTGCAGATCATAGTACGAGTTCTAAGTGTTGATTTAGATCTCGTGTAGAGTAGCTTTTGGGATTCAAAGGCTGCGGTGAGTCCTGACATTTGGAGTTGCTAGTTTCCACCTATTTTTGCTAGGACTAGTCTTCATGCTGCATTTAGAGACAGACTGTACTTATATTCTATTTTTAAAAGTCTTGTAATCTTATTTTGATTAGATGTTTGATTACTAACTGATGTCAGGTTTTGGGGATGGTTTCATCTGTTTATTTCTTTTGATTTCTTTTTCTTCTTTATGATATAAGCAGCATGTTTCTTATTGTTATCTTCCACGTGATATCATGTTGCTTATGCATCCAGTCTATGGGTTGGCCTTACCTTTTGCGGGATGTAGTAGGTTTCATTATGATCTGAGAAATCGAGTCGTGACAAACAATTGGAATTTAGGGAAATAGATGCAGAATTTTAGGGGGAGTTTTGATATGGGACTGAATTTTAAACATAAAGTTGTGGCGGGTAGGGTTGGGGGCTATATAATTTTTGAGATTCACGAAGACAATCTTTGAAGCGTAGAAGGTCCTATGAGCTATTAAAAGGCTTCGTAAATCAACTATTGAGGTTTTATTTATGGGAAACATACATGATATCTACAAACGCAATATACATGATGTGATATTGTTTACATCTAGTAAAGAGCATTCATAAATCTAAACCTGCAGGTAGTCGATTCTCCTTATTTCTACGGGTACCACCTACGGTCCATAGAAGGGACTACGACTCATAAGTGTGGCTCATAGAAAAAGTCATGTAGGATCTATTTTTTTAAAGTTCTACGAGTGAAATCTATGAGTGTAAAGTGAATAAAGATCCCTAAACCCTGCTCGTAGATACTCACCTACCATAAAATTTCCCAGATCATACTGCTAACATCTTCCAAAATCAATCCCTACATCCTAAGAAAAAACAATTTGCCCAAAACAAAATTTAAAGACTAAAATGAAATCTTGGGTTGCCTCCCAAGCAGTACTTATTTTAACGTCACGGCACGATATAAGTTCTTTGGATACCCAGAATACACCAAAGTACCACATGGGTTGCCTTCAATGCAATGCCTGATTTTAATGTTGCAGCACATCATA
This sequence comes from Solanum bulbocastanum, assembly GCA_037074985.1. Classification (NCBI taxonomy): domain Eukaryota; kingdom Viridiplantae; phylum Streptophyta; class Magnoliopsida; order Solanales; family Solanaceae; genus Solanum; species Solanum bulbocastanum. Next base: position 32,327,690 of record CM073607.1, read on the forward strand.
GGCTTCTTAGTTACTCAAATTTCACCACGCTGGCCATTTACCTTGAGCCTCTTTCCATCATGATTTTCAAGCTCAATCAAGCTATAGTCTAACAGTTGAACCACATCAAACGGTCCCAACCACTTTGATCTCATCTTGTCGGGAAGTAAGCGAAGTCTAGAGTTGAACAGAAGAACCATATCACTTGGTGCAAAGTCCCTATTGTATTTATGAGTTTTGATCATTTAACAAACTATACAAAAACAATCTTTGGTAAAAGGACCTGGTCCTTTGAATTTTCATCATTAGAACACAAGTCAATAGAGTACAGTTGTAAAGTTGCATGACCTATTGTGGTTGGTTGCCACAACAATAGAGGTGAAGCAAGGACAATAGTCCTCGATCAATGGCATGCTACTAGGTTATTTTGTCTCTCTTATACATTAGACGCATTGATAATAAACAACCTAGTTTTTGCAATCAAGTTCATTCGAAAAAGAAAAAGTCATTTTTAAAGAAGAACATTGCGCATATTCAAAAAGAGACATGATCAAGTGATGCAAAGCCTTTTATTTTGTTTTGGGTCTTGTGTATTGTGCTTTGATATTATAAAATCTATTCCTATGTTGTAATGGATCAAGATCCTTTCAGTTATTATGAGTTGAGTTTAAGTTAGTTGAGTGTGTGTTAGAAGTCTATGTTAGCTAGAGGTAGTAGATATAGTGGGCAATAGGGTTATTATTTTGTTTTTGTAATAGATGTGTTACAAGGTATACAGGATTAAGAGTTTAATATGTCTTGAGTATCGAGTCTATATTCACGAGTTGCTTGAAGTTATTTGAGTTTTGAGAAATCATGTGTGGCATCTCGTGGTTCTTTCCTCCTTGAGCAAGGAGATTTCCAGGTAAACATCCTTATTCATTAATTTAAGCATTTATTGTTCTTTATATAACTAATACATATATGGGACCTGATCTCCTAGTTTGTGGACTCGTATAAGCCATCAATTGGTGTCGGAGCCTAACTCTCTATACAATTAAAACCCAGAGAGGATCCTGCTCAAATGTCTGCTCTACCGAACTTGAAAGGACAGTTAACCACCAAACATCCTCGATTTAATGGACAATACTATGGTTGGTGGAAGACTAGAATGCATGACTTCGTCGTGGTGAAAGATAACGAACTGTGGGACATCATTTTGGATGGACCTCATGTTCCTATGAATGAAGTTAAGGAAGGAGAAATAACTGCTTACTCCCAAGACTCGAAGGTAGTACAAGGAGTTTGATCGATAGAAGATTGAGAAGAACTATAGAGCAAATAAGTTACTTGTATGTGGAATAGGACTTGATGAATACAACAAAATCTCTACATGTAAGTCTACTAAAGAGATCCGAAAGTGTTTGAAAATAGCTCACGAATGAACTAGTCAAGTGAAGTAGTCCAAAGTGGATATGCTCACAACTCAGTATGAGAACTTCAATATGATGGAGGGCGAAACCACTCAAAAAATGCATACCAGGTTCACCTCCATCACAAACGAGTTATATTGTCTTGGTGAACGATCCATCCAAGCAAGCATGTATGAAAGAATCTCATAATTCTTCCCAAGTCTCAGGAAACCAAAGTTTATGTCATCACTGAAGCTAGAGATCTTAAAATGCTTACTATGGATGAGTTAGTTGGAAACTTAAAGACTCGTGAATTAACAACAAACAACAGGATCAACCAAAAAAGGACCTGATGAAGGATAAAACCTTGGATCTCAAAGCTTCTCAAAGAGAGTTTAGTGAAGAAGATGAAGACATATATTACTAGACTCGAAGGTTTCACAAGGTCGTGAGAAGAAATGGTCAGTTGCTGAGAAAAGGAAGTACACCTACGTCACAAGTGTGGGAAATCATGACACTTTATCATAGACTTTCCAATGCACAAAATGGAGTATAAGGATTATGTTAAAATTGGAATTGTCAAAGAGAAACGAAGGGAGTAGGTCACAGAAAAATCTAAAATAAGAGATGCAATTGACTATGTTGTTAGAAAGTCTCTTGTTGCTTGGGGAGACGCATCAAGTGAATCCAATCTAGACCTTTTTGAAATAGTCTTTTGATTAACAATCTAGACCTTTTTCAAAATGAAAAAATTGTCTTAACTGCTTAGATTTCTGCATTTGGAAAAAAGCTTGTCTTAGGCAATGCTGAATACATAGATCTCAAGGAGAAATTGAATAAAATCCCTGAATATAGATCTAAAGGAAAAGGTGAAGCTAGGAAGCTGCAATTAGAACTTGAATTAGCCTGAAAAAATCTGAATTGAACTTGGCTCTATCCCTATAAAGAAATGTTCAACTAGAGAGGGATCTAATTCGCGTTAAGAAAGAGCTAAACAGATCTCTTAAATGGACCACTTCTTCTAAAATGCTAGAAAACTTGACTTGTCAAGAGTATAACAATGAAAAGGGTCTAGAATGTTGAAAATTGAATCCCTCATACAATTCTCATAATAAATGCTTATATATCTAATAAGTTAATAACATGCTATGCATTCTTTGTGGGAGAAATGGACATTTGAAGAAAGATTGTGAAGCATGAAAAAGGACTGAGAAGAATTTTTCAAATTATGTTGAACAAAAGGGGAGTATTAGAAGGGCACCTGGTACTGGTTCCAAAGTGAAGAAAGTCAAATTGTCAGGACTTAGAAAACACTGATAACTCAGACTTAAATGGGTTCTCCACACTAATAAGCAATTACTCTATGTAGGTGAGAGAGGAGAAAGTATCATTTCTGATTCATGGATAGTGGATGCTCTAAGAATATGATCGAAAAGACTAAAAACTTCCTCTCACTCAAGTCACTTCAAAGTGGAGGTGTGTCTTTTGGAAATGGAAAGAAGGGGTACATTTTTGGTGTCAGAAAGACTATGAGATCTCTTGAACATTAGATTGAAGATGTGTACTATGTGAGTGGATTAAAGTATAGTCTACTTAGTGTGTCCCAAATCTATGACAAAGGAAATAAGTCAAATTTCTTTCAGATCGAGGCATTGTCAAACCTGGTGTCTTAGAATGTGAGAAGTGTCATAGAATGTGATTCTCAGGGCAAGAATGTAAGAATATATATGCAGCTAACCTGGACTCTGCTCTTGGAGATGATCGTCTTGTAGAATTTGGGACAAGTTTTAAAATGTTAAAAATAGTCCTAGTGTTCATATTTTGAACCAAAAAGAAGTTTGAAGCTATTTTTGAGTTTAAAAGATTTGAGTTTCAAAATCGCCCAAAAATAAATATATTCTATAAGCAAACAAGATATTTGAAGAAAAAAAATTCCAAATTTTATGTCCAAATGGGAGCATAATACTCCCTCCAGATTTTGAGAATTGAACTATATAGTCTAGTTCCACATTCAACGAGGTAAAACAAGTAAATGCAGTCGTTGCTATATTACATAAATTACAAGGAAAGGATTATAATTGTAATGGTAGAACTCAAGAGTAGAAAATACCAGGAGTAACTCTCTGAACAAAATTTCCTGGAATTTTCTGACCTATAATTACTCAAAACTGTATCTACTAGTAGCTTGAAAAGAGCCAATAATCCAAAAAATGAACATACAAGAAAAATAACAATTCCTTTGTTCTCCATGTGTACCTGATTCCTTTGAACCTTTTCGACCTCCTTCCTGCATAATGATGCAAATTTTAGAACACAATGCAGAAAAATAAGATCCCAACAAATATCAAACAAAAGCAAAAATATTTTTTCTTTATTAGGAATCGTTACTATGGAAAATTGGGCAACTGTTCAATATATTCACTTCTAGCCATATAAATTTTGGTGTTATACAAGAAATGCCGGGAACTAATACAGTTTCATTCGATTAAAAAAAAAAAGAGGAGTAACACAAGCAAATTCACATTAGTAATGCTTTGTTGAGATAGTAATGTTGTATATGGATTAGTTCATTTAAATTCCTCTAGTTCATGCACACAAAGTAAGACTCCTGAGTTCAAATTCATCTAGTTCAATTGAATGTTAGTTTTGTAGTACAACATTTGAGCAGTTCTTCGGTGAGAAAAATATGTGGCATGAAAGTTTCTTTCAAAAATACAGTTAGTGGACGTAAAATAGTTTCTGCATTAATGTTCATTTGTGCCAACTGGTTCCTAAACAAAACTGAAATCCCACAAACTATTGCTTCCCAATTTAAGAGGCATAATTCCTGCATCATGTCAATTATTTTACCTACTATCCTACTCGTACAAACTAATACAATTCCAGAAAGATAACATAGGGCGTCGTCCTATCTTAAAATTGAGAAATAATAGAGTCAGGTCAAATAGACTTGATAACAGGATGTCTATTTCAGATAGTAAAACATATTGGTCACTAGCTGCGCAGAAGCCCCAGGGAAAACAAAAAGGATAAATTTTGTTGCATTTGAACCAGATATTTCATTCATATTTTGAACGGAACACCAGATTCTTCATGCCTAAGTGAGACTTGTTGATTCTATTATTAGGAGAAAAATATACCTGAGAATAGCATTTCCCCTGATAATTTCTTCCAGCTGTGTGGAAACAAGGGATTTCCATGATACTAGGTCGACAACTTCTTTACCCTGGGAAAAAGCATTGTGATAGAATATTTTAGTCAATATAAACTTTACAATATTCTTATGCCACATACAAGAATCTGAAAGAAAAAAAGGGGAGCCAAGATAAAGAGGAAGAAATCCACATACTAAGGCATCCTTGCTGTGAGATAAACCCCTTATGTCTGACCTAATAATTTGAAGAAGAACATCTTTTTCTCCCATTTCAGAATCGAAGTCTTTGAAAATCTTTCCATATCTAGAATTTAACTCTTCCAGGTATCGTTCCAAAACTGACAAATTGATATCCAGAGATCGCACTTTTTTCATCAGTATCTTCAGACTGTCCCCCGGCATCCTATTTACCTGTTGACGACGAATTTCTTCCACTGGGTCAGGCACATCAGTTGTCATTACTCCCTTTTTAACGTCAGCTGGAAGATCCTTTTCCATTTCATCATTGGCATTTTGAAAAGTTTCGCCATGATTAGAAACATGTTGAGTGGGCACAGATTTATCCTCATTACTAGTTTGTTCAGGTACAAACAACTTATCTTGATCAGAGATAAGATCCTCAAGCATAATTTCAACAGCATCAACTCCGTACACCTCCAAAATGCTCAGGGTGCAATAGAACTCTGAACCATAATGGCCCAGAAGATTCAGCTTAAGATATCTTACCCATTTTGGCTCTGGAAGAAGAAACCTCTGAGCATGCCTTACATTTACAGCGGTAAAATTTCCAAGTTTGATCCATGTGTCTGTAGGATAAATGGGACTACCAAGGAGCTCAAAATCTTTTAGGTTAGACGAGTGATGTTCAAAATTTGCAACCTCCACTGTATCCACAAGGGTTTCTTCTGACAGTTCGATGACAACAAACTTCTCTTCAGCTGAACAAGGATTACGAAGGTACTTGTCCTTATCTCTGCTCAAGATGTTGGAAGCACCTTTTGCTTCCTTGTTGTAAGCCAGGACTTTGGCTCCTTTTGAAGCAGAAGCATAATTATACTCTGATCCTCCAGGCTCTAACCTATGTATAATTCCTTCAGCATGGCCAATTTTGTTATGATTTTTGGCGTTAAATGCTTTGTTTTTGAATTCATCAAGACCTGGAGGCACAGCACGAGCAAATCTGTCAGATTTTGAAGCATCCTTTTCTGAAAATGGATTTCCTTCACTAGCTTGTTCTTGAATTGCAGGACCAGCGTTGCTGTTTTGCAAAACATCCGCTGATTCTCTATTTGTAACTTGAATTTTCCCTGCCTGCGTACATGAAATCTTGGCTGAATCTTCGAATTGGATTTCCTGTGATGAACTGTCGGTTTTGGGCAAAGCAGAACAAGTGTCTCTACTATATTGAGGTTTATTTTCTGTATATAATCCTACAGCAACAGGAAAATCTCCAGAGCCCTCTACATTAAACAAACATGACATGTTAAATGCAAGGATAAAAGCTATTACTTCTGAATAACAGTAATGATGTGATGGAAGACAAATTTCAACGTTTAAACTAACTAAACAAAAATGCTCAAGAAAAAGGAATTAGATCAAGGGCATATTGTACAATTTGTGTGAAGCTTAATCACCTCTAGCTTACCAAGTATATGACACTAGATAGGAAGATATGGAGACCAAGGATGCCAGGGTAGAAGGCTAGTAGGTAAACGTGTGTCGTTTAGTTCCCTTATTTGTAATTATTACTACTTTCCTATTATCTTATTCTTCGATTTTAGCATTACCTGTTGCTCTTTTTGTTTCGACCATCGCATTATTTAGCTTATTCTCTACTTTAATCCCGTTGGATACCCTCCCCATACCCCACTTGTGGGATTACACTAGGTATGTAGTTGTTGTGTGCAACTTAATCACCCTTTTCACCTAAGGTCAACGTGAGGACTTCATATCATACATAGAACATAAATATTCAGATTGATGGAACTAACCTTCATTAACATCACCATGACCAATCCACAAGTTCAAAAGGAAAACAAGTGTCCATAGAACAGCAACGGCAGAAAGAGAAACTTTATAAGCCCGTTCCCTCCCGTAAATTGCCTTCTCCAAAGCTCTTCTTTGCAGAAGAGCCCTACGTGATCTTTGCATTGCACATCAATATCTGATCTGCTGTGACTCAAAGAGTAACAATCCTAAGAAGATCTGGTCAAATAGCCTACACCAGGTAAAGAAAAAGACTTTTACGCTTCAATCATCCCTTAAACCAATTCAGCTATAACATATAATTATAATGGTTCTCAAGGATAAGGTGCCAAAATATTTGACTCAATTCTCAAAACCTGGACAAAGAACAAATCATGAATTGGTAATAACCCTAGCATATAGAGTGCATCACAAGTGAAAAATAAAGCAAACACATGACTGAACAGTAAATCCAATAAAGCATTTGATTGGCCTTTACTCCTGATCATCTACCTTCAGCTATACAACTAACAGCAAAGAATAGGAAATTTACGCCAATTGCGTAAGTATACATACAAGAATAACAAGAACAGGGAATTACCACTCACATCATATTCCATAAAACACCAAAAACGTACTAAAAAGATGCGATATTTGAAGAAGAAAATCAATCGTGATTAGATCATCAAAGAAAATTAAAGCAATCACCATAAAGGTCCGTGCAAAGAAAGCAAGATCACCTGATGTTCAAAATCGCTAAATTCCAATTATATAAAAAAGAAAAAAAAAGGCAAGCGATCTTTCTTCTGTTTTGTCTTTGCCGTTTCAACTCGTTGTTTTTATATTCAACCTCAAGACAATTCCAATCTAACGGCTTTTTCTTACACATCTACTATTCCTTTTTTTGAATAAGTCTCATTGATTCTTCAAAGACTTAGAATTTGTACAAAGAAGAGATGGCTTTCTCTATACTATATATAACCCACTTCACCATCAACAAAAAAAAAAAAAAAAAAATTCTGGATTTCTTATAACAAAACCCCAAAATTATTCTAGTGAAACTGAAAAATGAAAAGGGAGTTTTTTAGGGTCACATGGGTGGAGATGACAGACCAATAATTGAAACTTAAAACGGAGGATGACGTGTAAATGCCAGCTGGACCAGTTGTAAAAGGTTAGATCTGATGAGCTGGAATTTGCCAGGAAAAGCGTAATTGGCACAGAAATCGAGGTTGGTTGAGTACAATACGTGGACGGCGTTTGTGTTGTCGCCCGTCTCCCACAGCTCACTTTGCGTAAATTAACAGACTCATGGGTTAAAACCAAAAAAAGGAAAGAGTTCCAAAACTTGTAAATTCAAATACGGAAAAGGCATAGATTCTTTTCCGAACGGATAACTCCATCCATTTTTAATTGTTATAATTTATTTTTAAAATCAAACGATAATAATTTTGATTAATATTTTATGATATATTTTTTCATCAAATTGATATATAAAAAGTTTATAGTATTTTTTGTATAGTTTTTGAATATTTAAATTTTTTGTTTAAAATATCGAATTAATTTTGATTTAACTTTAAAAAGTAGTCAAATTATTTTTCGAAAAATGCAACATGACAATTAAAAGTGGACAAAGGGAATAGTTCGGTAAAGTTGAATACACATTTAGGGATCGTTTCGCAGAGTGTATAGAAATGCTATTCAATACACTGCATTAGTTATGTTTACATTGATTAAGTACAAATTATTTCTTATGCATTATTAGGTTTGATGTATTAAAAATAGTATGTATTGTACAAAAATAATTACTTACAAAACTATTATTCATAATTATGGTGAAAAAAATGCAAAAGTGTTTTGAGGGATAATTTGGTCTTTAACCAAGCTAGTGCATGTATTAAATCTGTTGCATTACTAATATCTAGAAATCTATGTTATTAGTAATGCACTCCTCAATACACAATAGAGTGTATAACTAATGCAAGCATTCGTTATACATAGCATGAAAAAGTATATCAAATAAGGTACAATTAATATAAAAATGTGCATTAGCACACACTATTTTTGCCAATGCACTCTACCAAACGACCCCTTAAATTATTATGACAATCTATTATATATTTATACTATTTAAAAGTAAATTTATTTTACCTCTAAAATTGAAATGACAAAAAATAAATTAAAAATAAAAAACAAGTGTGTCAAATAAAAATTAAAGTAAAAAATAATTAGAAATCCTTCCTCCTCCCTCGATGTAATAAGAAGTGGAGTGGGTAAAATTTAGTAATGAAGAAGGTATAATTATTAAAGAATTTTAATAATTAATTAAAAAAAATTATAATTTCTTATGTAGCGCAAGTGTAAAACATCATATACTATTAGAGTGGTATTATATGTCTTAAGGTGGAATTAAACTCACTTTTAAGTAGTAACAATGTAATAGATCATCATGATACTTCAAACATGTATTTGACTTTTCGGGACAAATTCAAAAGAATATTTATACATTTTCCCATTAAAAAAAGTCATACAAATTTTCTATGGCTATATATCAATTTATATTAAAGATAAAATTTAAAAACAAACTAAGTTGAATTGTTACTAAAACTACAAAAAATATTTTATTAGATTGTCTAAAAAGAAAATAAGGTCATAAAATTGAAATAAAAAGAATGTTATATTAATTACTTGTTCCACCTTATTTTATTCAAAGATCGCTATTTGACTAGACATCAAAATTAAGTAATAAAAAAGTTAACGCTAAATATATTTAGAATATCAAGATTACAAATTTAAATAAATAGTAATAAAATTCTATACATCTTTTATCACTATCAATCCAAATCTAACATCAAGACATCAATAAGCCATTACCCATAATACAAACCTTCTAAGCTAAAACATGTTCTTAATGTAGAATAAGAGAAGACAAAATGATATTAAAATCACATTATTAGATATAAACGTGTGCGTAATACAAAGTAGGTGAAAGACATATCACCCAACTCAGTAAGTGTCTAAATCATGAAACACTAGAATATGAATATAACTAAAAAATGAGTAATAATTCATCAAAAGAAATTAGACTAAAATAAAAAGATAGGAGCTAAAGTTGCTTCCACAATCTCACTTTAATTTCATAAGTTTGACAGTTGACTGGAGTCATAAGTCAATAGTTGGACCATTCCAATTGTACATATGTACATATAGAGGATTCATAATTCTAAGAGACCCAGCAAAAATATTGTCTCGTTCTTCTGAAAGCTTAGTGAATGATAAGACATACTAAATAATATAATACATATCTGAATCGGCTACAAATATTAAATTATGTGACAACAAGTGTTACGTAACAATCAACTCTATATACTTTAAAATAGCTAACCTAACTCATATTTGTACGCTTGCATAAATTAGATGACTTTAATACATACGAATAATGCATATGACATGTTTTTAAGCAAAGTCAATCATATTAAGACTTAATGACTTACTTGCACAAAAAATGACAAATTTTTACTTCACTTAAAATGCTCAGTTTGCTTCAAACGTTCTACAATCTCTCTCTCTCTTTATATATATATATATATATATATATATATATATATATATATATATATATATATATATATATATATAAGAAGAACATAGATAAGGTGATGTAACACCTCTCTATAGATCTTTACATTGAATTACTCAAATTTTCACCTTCTACTATAATATATTTTAACTGCTAAGAGCTCTCACGTCTTCAATTTATCCTCTTAATAATATTCATAATTTCCCTTCTTTTAATCTTCACAACCCACAAAATTTAAATTATAAGTTTATGGCATTTTATGATATTTTCAGTTTATTTATATATGTTCATATTTTCTATCAAGAAAAATCTCATTCAAGGACCAACTATGCTCTTATTACTAATGCATATAACATGTTTTTAAGCAAATTCAATTGTAATAAGATTTAATGACTTACTTACACAAAAATACAAATTTTTACTTCACTTAAAATGCTCAATTTGCTCCATACGTTCTACAATATCTCTATCTATCTATCTATCTATCTATCTCTCTCTCTCTCTCTCTATATATATATATATAAAAGGTGATGTGACACCTCTCTATAAGGTTTTTACATTGAATTACTCAAATTTTCACTTTCCACTATAATGTATCTTAACTACTAAGAGCTCTCACCTCTTCAATTTATCCTCTTAATAATATTCATAATTTCCTTTTTTTTTAAATCTTCATAACCCACAAAATTTATATTATAAATTTATGACACCTTATGATATTTCTAGTTTATTTATATATGGTCATATTTTGTATCAAGAAAATTCTCATTCAAGGATATTTTTTCACTTTCTTCATTACCATAGCATACATATGGGTGATGAAAAAAGATATTAATTACCACTTCATATAATTCCTTTCATGATTAAGAACCATGGTTGGCAAAGTCCTAAAAAATCTAAGCACAAGAATATGTTTATTTTAATTTTTTAAATTATATTCTTTTCATTTTAATTTTTGTGGTGCTATTCATTTTTTTAGAGTCAATTTGATTAATATTTAAAACTAAATTGAATAAAGTACCATAGTGCCTAACAATTTTGTATAAATATATTCTTCATTTGTGTTTAATTTGTAGGGATTGAGAAGAAAGTTGAGGAAGATAGAATAGTAGAGAAAATTATGACTTGAAGAAGAAGAAGGTGTAGAGTCTTATAATAAAATTATTATTATTGTAATTTTATATCTTCAATTTTTTCTTCCACTACTCTATTTTTCATTATTGTACTCTATTGAAAAACTTAAAATATATTTTAATTTTTTTTAATTATACCTCCTTACTTTCTCTTTTTTTTTTCTTAAAATTATATTTTAGTATTGACTTTGATTATATATGTCTATTTCCATCATAGAGCAATAATGCTACAATTGAAAGTGAGATTTAAGATACTATTGTTTTTATATATAAACTAATTTGAAGAGGTTTGAGAGAAAACAGCAACAGAAGAAGTTGAATATTTTGTTCCAATCACTTTAGAATGTTCTTTGAATTTTAAAGAGGTTGATAGCGATTAAATATCGAAATACAAATTGATTTGAGAGGGTAACGAGGTGTTGAGGAGTGTTTTAATTGTCCACAAACTGATTCAAAACGAAAAAGTAAACTTGTAAACATTATTGCTAGTTTTCAAAGTCAATGTCAAACTTTTGTTCTCTAACTTTTGTATTAAGCTCCAAATGAAATTATATTAGTCATCTCTGAATTCTTTCTAATTTAAAATATCAACCTCTTTAATTGCATCTTACTATAATAAGTTGACAAATATAAGTGTCATTAACTCATGTTAACAGACAACAAAAACGAATTAGACATTTTTGTATTGATTTAAACGAGTTGTTCACGATTAACATTTCTTTTTTATGGAAATTCACATTTAACAGTTGTCCAATCAAAAAAAAGATTACTAAAAATTAATTTCTTTAACATCAATATTTAACCTTTTATTACCGTGTGAAGCATTGAATATGAGTATACTAGTGGCCTTAATATATTTAAAATCACAATAATCAATCTAAATTTCTCTAAAAAAATATAATTTTGAAAGACCTTAGAGGCAAACTTTACTTTTTGTCAACTCAAATTAGCCCCTCACATTAACGGTTTGAAAATTAAAAGTATAAGAACACTTTACGTATTAGTTAGAAAATCTAATTTCATAGTCAAATTTGATTTGAATATCATTTGTAAAGTTGAATCATTGTTTTTGAATTCTAATTTAGATTTAAAATTTTCAATTCTAGTCTCTTAAATCACTTGTCTGGGGTGATCGAATTCAATGAATTTATCACATAATCAATAGATCCATTTAAGAAATAATTATCTTAAGTTTGAGGTTGGTTCTCCACATTTTTAAATTTTGGAGTCGAGAGCTCCTTATTCAGAAATTCACAAAATAGATATTGTAATTTGTCTTTGCTGTTAAAATGCTACAACTACTTCATTGTGATATCTCATTGTCACAAATTTAGGTGGTTCCTCAAATTTGGACTATAAGTATTTTTAAAATTTTAGTTTTTTGTACCTCAACTTACATTGCCTATGAAATGTATGAACTCTTGATTAGATACGAATATATCATATTGTATGGGTTCCTCCACAAATTCTGCAGAATAATTGAGCTTATTGGATTGAATGAACTTGAGCTTGCACCTGACCCATCAAAAAATTATTTAGCTCGCTAAAGTTGTTGTTCATAGTTGTGATATGTGCCTATATACTAGTTATCCTATTAATATCTAGAATTTTTATTACCTTTTTCATTGTACCTCTATTGAATCAACTTGTCTACTCATGAGTATTTATTGACAACCTATTGAAAAGTAGCACCAACTCATCATATGTTTTCTCTAGTGCTTGTCCATCGGCAACTTAACCAAAAAATAACTTAGAATGAATATCTAAACTTTCAATAAATATATATGCTAGAACTTTTTGGGTTGGTGATGATAGAACAATCTCGAGCCCCCGTCGAGACATCTTGCACATTCCAAGTATGGGTTGCTGCTCATCGTGTTCGCACACCTAGCATCATGTTTGCAGAGGCCAATGATTTTGGTCTACGCAATCGCGATTCTGGTGTTGTATTCGTAAATACACGGTGTATTGGTTACTGTGTTTGCAGGATAAGGTCTGTTTTTGCAGAGGCTTAGGTCCCTGGCCCTCCGCATTCATGAGATAAGCTCCGCAATCGTAGAAAAGGGTATGAGTTAACCTGAGTTAGTTGACTACCATGATCGTGGACATGGCCTTGTATTCGTTGAGATCATTTAACTTACCTGTTACATTGTGATTAGCTTGAATTTCAACTCACAATATTATTTTTCAAAACTCAATATGTTAAGCTTGGGAGCTTTGTTTGAGGTGATTTTAGTTGCGATGTAACACCTCAAAAAAGAAAAGATGCATTGTCAACGATTGGTCCAAGTCCACGAGTTATGTTTACATATTGTAGAAGGCTCTACGGTCCGTAGAAGGGAGCCATAGAAAAGGACCTTGAGGATCTTATGGTTTGGGGTTCTGAACTTTCCCTACGGACCATAAAGACGGTCTGGAGAAAGTTCTAAGGCGTATAGGAAAGGAATTGTAGAAGGTGTTTCAGACTTAGTTAAAATTATGAAAATTTTAGACCTACGGAAGGTTGTACGGGTTGTGGAAGTTTTCATGATTCATAGACCTATCTCGTGAAATTTGACTTCAAATTTGGAAGGATTTTGGTTCATAGGTTCCACGGTTGGGTCTACGGTCCATGGAACTTTAGGCGGACTATAAAATAGACTATGAAAACTATTCAAAATTTTAAGTCTAGTATCAAGTTTTATGGACAACCAGTGCAGTCTGTAGAAAGTTATACGGACCGTAGGTAAGTCCGTTGGACTCCATCGGTAGTTTTAAGTTCAGGGTATTTGTCTCTTTTTCTATGTATTTAATACCTATATTATGTCGTTTTACGCCTAAACCTAAGCCTATAACTACCCTTCACGCTTAGAAATTTTCCCTACTCTTTCACTCCCTCAAATTCCTGAATTCTCTCCAAGGTTCTCTCCAAAAATCTTCTCTATAGATCAAGGAAGAAGAAACTAGTTCTCAAGATCAAGTCTCTTTTACTCAACATTGCCTAGGGCTTCAATCGTAGGGAGATCATTAATGGGTTTCATTCATCCATTGAGTCCCCAAAATTTCTTCAATTTTCCAATTCAATTTCCCAAAGTTGATTAGGTTTTCATTCAATTCCTTATGGGTTCTATTTGTATGGATTCAATTGATAGATTATGATCTCATTTTGATGATTTGGACTCAATTACATTGTTTCAACTAATTCCATGTGAATTCATGCATGATCTATGATTTTGATTGTGAACACTAAATTACATGAATTTGAAGAAAAGCTATAAATCTATGAATTATGTTTTCATGAACTTATGCATGATTTATGATAAATGATTGATTATTATCTAGGTTGCTTAAGATAAACATTGATTAATTGTGAAAGGATTTTCTCACATACTTAAGAAATCATGAACTGTGAAAGGTTTTCTGACATCATTGTTTAAGGAGCTACTCTATGACATTTCTAACTTGGATTATATGATAACTTGATTGTAATTTTTCATGGATGATGATGATTTTATGTTTATGACTATTCCTTTGGGATTTTTACTTAGCACCTAGAGGACATTGAGATTGAGACTCTCCCATTAATAGAGGCCGAGTCTCTAGTAGCAACTCCTTGTCTCTAACTACGTGCCCTCTTAGGATATATTAGCTAGTGGATCCACATAAGCTAGAAGTTCAAGATCCTTACGTTGGCAAGTTGGACATCTCTTTTCGATGTGGGATCAATACACCGTATTTCATGTTATAGCTCACATGGTCCATGTCGGTTAAGAGTAGATATACCACAAAATGAACTAAGTTACATTTAAAATGTTTATAAAGCTTTCTTTATGATTTCAAGATGCATTGACCATGTTTATAATTATGATTCTATTTAAAGGCTTTTACTATGCTGCTTGGTCATGCATATCATGTTTTCAATTATGTACCCAGTGATCATGTCTCGTGTTTTATTGCATTTCTCTCATAATTAGTACATTCCATGTACTAATGTATACTTGTGCCTACTTTATTTCACTAGTTTAGGGCGTGACGATCCCTCTCCTACCATTCGTGGCTAGTTGATCATCATAAAGATTGAAGACTTGGTAAGTCCTCATAATTCAAGGACAATGTTACTATTATTGCTTTCCATATGTGTTAGTTTCAGATTTTGTATGTGGTGTAAATGTTACATCCTGACCACTCCTTTTGATGTAATAGATGACTTGTCAAGACTTTGATGTACTTTCGCTTATATGCCAATTTTTTTTTACTTCTTATGAGATTTCTTGCTTTCCTCAATTATGTTGTGTATATGTATGTCAAGTATCTTTTTTCAATATTGTATCGTTGACTAATGAGTAATTTTCAAACAAGAAATATTAATGCTACCAATATAATATATATATATATATATATATATATATATATATATATACTGATTTAGTATCAATTAAGCGAAATTATGAGCCTTAATGATACAATTACAATATATGATTACTTATTTAGTATAAGTTAAGTGAAATTAATTAGGGGTATATAGTGTAATTATTTAGTGAAGTATGAATGTAAAAGAGAAAATGGTCTAAAACCCCCCCAACCTATACTCGAAATCCCAACTACACACTCCAACTTTACGGGTGTCCTATTACCCACCTAAACTTTAAATTTCCCTATTTTATACACACCTAAGTGCTGACCTCAACACAAAACCAAATAATTAGGCATGCGTGATTCCACGCGCTGGGTCCCGCCTCTTCAACTCCCATTTCTTTTTTTTTTTCTCCCATTTCCTAAAACGTAAAAGAACAAAAAAAAAAATCCTCCTTTTTCATTTTCAATCCTTCTCCATTAGCATTCTCCAATCTTGGAAGGATAAAACTTGATCTTGGATCCACTTCTTCTTTTTCCCTCCATCGAAAAAATTTGCAATTTTTAGACTAAAAATGATCCAAAATAGTACATTAGCATCATTCAAAATAAAGTGTAGCAAGAATACAAGAAAAAACACATACACCATAGCATGGGCAAGACCAAAATCTTCTCCCCGATTTAATTTCGACCAAGAAGTTTGCAAATTCAGGAAAATTCCATGTTTGCATCTCACTAGAGCGTTGAGCATTGGGTCTAATTCATCCATACAAAGCTTATTCAAGTTTTCATTTGCCATTTTTGATGAATTTCGAGAAAATTCAAAATTCAAATTAGAGACCTAAATAAGAAATTAGAGCAAATTACAAACCCTAAATTCAAAATTTGAAGTAGAAATGAACATTAACAACTAAACCTTACTTAATATTGAGAGGAAATTGTGAATTTTTTATAAAAAAAAACAAGGGTTAATGGTGGGGAAGAAGAAATAATGATTTATTTAAAGGTGGGGAAGAAATAATGGTAATTTTTCGTCAAAATTACCTTCTAACGCGCCTAGAGGAGGTGAGAACACCTCCCATGACATGTCAACACTTAGATGTGTATAAAATAGGGAAATTTAAAGTTCAGGTGGGTAATAGGACACCCATAAAGTTGGAGTGTGTAGTTGGAATTTCGAGTATAGGTTGAGAGGGTTTTAGACCATTTTCTCAATGTAAAAGGGTATATGTTTGTAATTATTTTGCTTTTATGGGGTATTTGCTTAGTTTCCCCTAAATTTTTTTTGGGAACTTTCACATATATTCACTGAGAAATAACTTAATTACACTCCATAACTATAGTTTGCTAATTACAATTCATAGCTACATGTTATAGGGAGGAGAGTGGCGAGCGAGATTAGGAGAGGGAGGAGAGAGGGAAGAGAGTGGGAGAGAGGTGAATATTATATATATATATATATATATATATCAGTTAAATAATTGTATATTATACGAATGCATTATTATATCTGGAGAGCGAGATTGGGAGAGGGAGGAGAGAAGCGAGCGAGAGAGCGCAATAATTTGTATAATTCACATCTTGTTTGTATAATTTGCAGGTACGTTTGTATAATTCGCGTGTTTTTGTATAATTGAGTAATATAAAGTTTGGAACTATACAAATATGATGAAACTCGAAATAACGAATTGATACAAACTTAAACATATGAACTTTAAATAGTTATACAAATTACATTATATAAATTATATAATACAAAATCCAAAAACTACACGTTTATATAAACTTTAAAAAGTTATACACAAAAAGATTGAATGCATATGATGACAAAACTAGAAAAGCAAAGGAAATGATCATCATATACAAATGCAAAACCATCGTATACAAATACAAATCAAACAAATAATTGTTAGTTGCGAATTATACAAATGTGACGAATTATACAAATGTGACTAATTATACAAACTCGAAGTCAACCCACGTAATTAATGGTTAGTGTTAATCGTGAGTGGTAATTATAATAAATTATAACTATGATGACTAATTAAATAGTATAAATTTGCTTATCCGCGTAATTTTCCCAAATTTTTGTATGTTATATGCTTGGGTGATTTCCCCTCTTACAAACTTGGCCAATTTGAGGGAAGTGTTGTTGGGCTGTAGGGAGTTCCAATTCTAAGGCCCAAAATCCTTGTAGCCAGTGTCTTGGCATTCGAATGCCATCTCTTCTTTCTCCGGCGAAAATTTCTTTGTTCCGTTCTCCGTCTACTTCTCAAAATTAACGTCTTTTTTTCTTTTCTCATTTCATAGAAACCCTAATCAGTCAGTTGATTGGTATGCAGTGCGTGGGGAACTCACAATCATTCGTTTTGCTCTACGATGTTTGAAGGCCTCGTTAGACAACTGATATTGGGTTATCTAGGTCAATATATTAAGGATATTCAAAAGGAGAAGCTGAAGATCACCTTATGGAATGGTAACTCAACTGAACCCCAATCTGTCATCTTGTTTTATGCTAATATGAACTGTCTGTAATGGAGAAAGAAAATTCAAGATATTATACAGGTGATCATGGAATTCAGTGTACATACCAAATATAGCTGTAGTGCTAGTCAGGTGGTAATAGGATTGTCGACACAATTCTGGGTTTACTCTGAGGTTATTTAATGGGTTTAACACTGTGTCTATAGTATAGATGTTTGTATAAAAACGCTAACAACTTAAAGTTGTATCTGGAAGAGTTTGACAAAAACCAAAACATTATAGCAGTAGGTGAATCACTTACAGGGTGGAAATTGAGTGATTGATAGTCCTATCTTGCGATTATGTCCTGGGTATTTTAAGAGATACTCATAACTTTGATACAATATTGGTAATTTAAATGGCCCTTTGAGGGTTAAAATGGAAAAATATGACAACAGAAAGGAGGGTAATGACTTTGGTCAGAGTAAAGAGCGTGACAGATGAAATGAAGTGGTAGAATAGGACTGCCTTTTTGTCCGACGCTGGGCAGTCATTGAAGTTTGAGAGAGAAGGGATGTGCCACTGTTGGCCAAAAAGGGAGAGAAAAGGCTCTTTAATCAATGTCTTATTCATCCAATTAGAGACAAATATTATAATCCCTTTGGAAGTATATACGCTACATCATTTGGTTTTTGGAATAGATGAAAATGCTGTTTGTAGGCCTTTTCTTTTCATCTTTGTATCTTGTATAGAAGAAGATGATTTGTATGTTTTACACGTCTTCATAGTCAAAGGATGACCATTCGTCCAGTATATGCGTCTTATACCAATTTCTTTTTTCGCCTCTTTTATTCTTCAATTCTCATGTCTGTAGTAGATTTGAATATGTATCAAAA
The DNA here is from genome assembly GCA_037074985.1 of Solanum bulbocastanum. Lineage (NCBI taxonomy): Eukaryota > Viridiplantae > Streptophyta > Magnoliopsida > Solanales > Solanaceae > Solanum > Solanum bulbocastanum. The sequence continues at coordinate 32,346,583 of CM073607.1, forward strand.
AGTGATTCTGATCTCTGTAATGCAGAAGAAGTATTATTAGAAGATGTGGAGCTTATACTCGAGGCTTTTGATTATCTCCAATTGCCATTTGCTTTGAAGCAAGGTAAAAGTTTTGAACCTAGTAATCCTGCTACTGCAAAGGTCCAAGATGTTTTTCGTCTATCGGGGTTATGGAAATCATTGATAAAGAAGCGTTTTAATTCATTTATTTGTTGTTTTTTGTCCATGTTGTACACACATTCACTCAAGTATCATTTCCAATATAATCCCCCTGCATTTGCAAAAGTTGTGTCTGGCTGGAATGAGTGGATATTTAATTTCTCTCCTGGGGTCTTTGACATCGCTGCCCTTTGTCTATGCACAAAATTTTCTAATATTGTGATTCATGAGAGATTGTTCACTGCACTTGCATTATCAAATATGTGCCAGAATTTCCAGTTCATCTTTTGCTCTTTCGAATTTGAGTAATGATTCTGATTCACAGATGCTCACCTTATCAGATAAGTAAATTTGTATTTACAAATAAAATGAAGATTCCTTGCGAAACCCTGAAAGAAAAAAAATCCAATATAGGAACCACAACTAAGAAAGAATAAAAATAAGAAGAATTGCTTAAGTAAGGTAGTCACCATATATTTTTATTTAAAAAAAGGTAGTTGCCAAAGGGGCTTTTCTTTTTTTTGGGTATGCCACTTGAAGAGCCGTATGTCAAAGGCCCTGTTAATCTGAAAATAGAAACTGATGTCAAAGACCAGTGCAAAACTTAGAAATCCTTTACCGTACTACACTTTCTCAACTGTTGGGATGTATTTTGTACTAAAAGTTTTATGAAAATAACAAAGTTAACTGAAGTAGGAGAAGGAATATCTTGCGTTCAGAAATCCTACAATTTCTCTCCATCCAGATCTCAATCTATGTGTTGGTTTGCCACTTCCCCTTAACATTCAGCTGTACGGAATTGTTGGACATTGTTAGGCATTATATGATCCCCACCATTCAAAATTAGGTTTGTATTGCATTGAGTGACTGTCAACCTCTTGTCTCGTTACACTAAAGCTCCAGCTCTCTGAATCTTACATTCAACATGAGATTGCTAACCCTTTTAACCTACTTTGCATTGAAAAATGTGGGTACATCCTTCCATCTCTTTACACAAAGACAACAAATTAATGTTACTTTTGCTTTCACTTGTACACCTTATCCTGTCTTCATCCTATCACCTTTATTCTTTCGACTTTTTATCCATGCCAAGTGTTTAGACTTCACTATTGTAGCCTGCTCATTTACTATAATTGTCCATACTTAATGTAGCTCTCATTAAGGTTCTCAGTTGCTTGCCTCACCAATTTGGTATTACTGGGTTATATTTTAGTCTTGAGAAGTAATGTAGAAAACATTAGGAAATACTTAATTTGCTGATACTGGTAATGTGCTGACGTTATTTTAATTTAGTTTTTTCCGACAATGGAAAAGAAATTTGATTGAGTTAAATTTTGAAATCAGGAATTCTTGTCATCCGAATTCTATTCCACTAAATGCATGCATGTTAGTTTCTGTTGAATAAATGGGATGTCAGCAAAATTTTAAAATAGTTCGAAGTTGATTGTTTCTTTGCCTTTGGTCATATTTGTGCACTCCCATGGAGTTTGATGCTTCTTGATGAACTTCGTAACACTTGGACCATTTTTGTCTCTTATAAAAAATGTATAGGCTGTTTTCTCAGACATTGTATATCTAAGTTTTCTCTTCTTGATGAGATCATATGTGTTTGCTTTTTTAGGTCGTGTTGGCAAGTTGAGTATTAAAATTCCATGGAAAAAGCTTGGCTGGGATCCTGTCATAATCAGTTTAGAGGATGTATTAATGTGTGCATCTCAGCGAGATGACAAAGAGGTATTACACCATGATTTATTTTTAAGGTGGAGAACTGAACCAAGAATTCTCTTTCTTCATCATCAATAAAATCACTGTATGTGACCCAAGATTCTATTTTCTCATCAATTCAATCCCAGTTCACGGTTTTTCTTTTACTTATCAATGAATAGATCTCTTTACTTGTATGGCTTAGACATCTTTTATTTCTTGGAAAAGTTATTTGATTGATGGGATTTCAATTAAGGAATATACTTTAAAAAGTTAGTTTAATTGTTTAATCAACAATATCTTAATAATTTTCTTATAAATCTAAAACAAAAAAGGGATTTTTTTTTTTGAAACTGGTAACTTTGTCTATATATGTTAGAATCCAAATTTTACAAGAGTTGTAGCAGCCCCATATTTACAAAGTACTACCTACATCTATGATTCTATGATCCTATGTCTATAATGAGTCTAAACATCAATGATAGAGACAGGATCATTTAAAAGTAACTGATTACACCAAAAACACAGTAGCAAGATGCAATTAAGCTTAATCTGTTGCATACTGTTCTCTGTGCTAAAACACCTAGCATTCCTCTCCTTCCATATTGTCCACCAAATACTTGCTGGGACTATCCTCCACCTACCTCTATTCTTGGCCAACAACCCAGCTTGTTACCAGCTTGTTAAGGCCTCTGTAATTTTCCCAGGCATTCCCCATGCTATTCCTCTGAGGTTCAAAAACAATCTCCATAGTTGTCCTGTGATTCTACAATGTAGGAATAGATGATTCACAGTTTCTGCCTGCTCCCCACACAAGAAGCACCTGAGCTTAAAATTATCCCTCTTTTCATTAGGTTCTCTTGGGTAAGCACTGCCTCCTTTGCCAAAAGCCACACAAAGCATGCCACTTTATATGGTATTTTGGTTTTCCAAATGTTCTTCCATGGCCAACTGTTTGGCTGTTGGTTGTGGTTCATTTTCCTGTACGCTTTGCTCACTTTGTATGAGCCTTTCTCATCTCCCTTCCATCGTAGTTCATCTTTATCTGTTCCCAACCCATTGAATTGCTCAATCTTGTTGATGAAATCTGCCATTTGTGGTATTTCCCAATCATTGAATTGCCTTCTGAAGTTGAATCTCCATCCCTCTGTTGTCCATAATTTTGCCATGGTACTCTGTTGGTGTAGTACTAATGAGTAGATATCTGGAAATAACCTTTCTAAGTTACCTTTGTCATGCCATTCATCTTTCCAGAACCTAGTTTTAGCCCCATTGTTCACCTTGATTTGAAGAAGCACTTCAGTTCATTCCAGAGATCTCTGATGGATCTCCATAAGTTAACTCCATAAGGAGTTGTAATTTCCTTAGTTATCCATCTGTCATCCTCTTCATACTTAGCTTCTATGACTCTTCCCCATAGTGTCTCTTTATCATTGGCATACTTCCATTGCCATTTCATTCTGAGTGCCTTACTATGAGTATCCAGATTCTTTATCCCCAAACTTCCAAACTTCTTGTCAATTATCAGAGATTCCCATTTGACCAAGTGGTAGCTTTTCCTGTCTTTATTTCCTTGCCACAAAACTTCTTCCTGATTCTGTCTTGCCTGCTAATGATTACTGCTGGTATAGGGAACAAGGACATCATATAAGTTGGTAAGGAATCTAACACGGAGTTGATGAGGGTTAATCTACCCCCTAGTGATAAGTACTGTCTTTTCCACCTTGCCAATTTCTTCTCACATTTTCAACCACATTGTTCCAGATTTTGTTAGACTTTGAGTTTGCTCCTAAAGGCATACCCAAGTATATTGTTGGCAGACTACCGATCACTCCTCCCAGAATTGCATTTAGAGATTGCATGGTTGTGACCTCATTGATCGGATAAAGAAAGCTCTTTCCCCAATTGATGTGCAATCCTGACATCCCTTCAAAGAGAACCAATATCACCCTCAAAATTTTGATTTGTTCTTTATCTGCATCACAAAAATTGAGAGTATCATCTGCATACTGCAAATGAGTCACCTCCAGATTATCCCTTCCTTCTCTAGCTACATTGAAACCTCTCAACCACCCATTCGTATTTGCTGTTTTGACCATGCTGTTGAGACCTTCCATTGCTAACAAAAATAAGAATGGTGACAAAGGGTCACCTTGCCTTAGACCCTTTTGTGCCTTGAAGAACCTTGTTGGTGAGTCATTGATGATAATTGAAAAACTCACAGTGGATATGCAAAATTTTACCCAATTTATCCGCTTTTGTCCAAACCCCATCTTATTTGATGACAAATAAAAAGAAAAGAACCTCTTGCTACTCAGTCTTGAGCATTATGCAAGGATGTGCTGTAGGAGTAACCCATTACCTTCTAGGTGGAATTGCCACAACATAGGCATTCTTCTTAGCAAGAAATGTTGCAGTAGGGTAATGACTAGGAGGATTTGAAAAGCATTATGGCATTACGATTTCAAAGGTTTAGCCAAGACTCAGATCTCTTTGTTTATCTTATGTATATTCAACATAAATAATTAGGAATACAACAACATACGACATACTAGTGCAGTCCCACCAACTGGGGTATGGTAAAGGTGGAGTGTACGCAAACTTTATCACTACCTTGGAGGTAGAGAGGTTGTTTTCAATAGATCCTCAACTAACATAAATAATTAGGAGTGTTTAAGAAAAATCAAAAATTCAAACTGAACAAAATGGCCAAATCGAACTGACTTAAGTGACAGACATGTATTTGGTTTTAAATTTGTTTGGTATGAACTACAAAACGAACCAAAGCAACCTAATAATATATTTATTTTATATATATTAAAAACATTTTATGACTTTTTCTTTAAAAACTTGCCTAGAGCTTGGAACTTGGTTCCATTAGCTTTAATGTGGGTGGTGTGGAAAGAGAGAAGTAGGAGAGTTTATAAGGGAGTAGAGTCGAGCTTTTCTCAATTGACAAGGAGCCTTCAATCCCTTATTTTCTTTTGGTGCACTAATAGAGTTTCCAATTGTATTGAAGATTGGGTGGAGTTAGTGGAAAAAACATCTTTTGTTGTAGATTCTTTGCTTTTTGATATGTCCATTGTACACAACAGACCTTTGACTATTATAAATAAAAAGTAATCCTTACTCGGGATAACGAAAAAGATATGCACTGAACTTTCACTCTTCTAAGTGGCCATAGAGTACCAACTTTTGATGCCCCACACAATTGCGATAGTGGTGGGCTTGCCCATCAACCTACTTTGCCAAGAGGCAGAACGTAGAAGAAACGCAAGGACCTTAGCTAAGCCTACTTAAACAACTTATAATGGCTTGGTCCAGTTTGAAAGTAGAGTAATGATTAATGATTGTGATAAGAAGAGATTTTGAAAGATTGATTGTTAATCTAAAGTTGAAGTATTTTATTACGTCCTCCGTCCACTTTTAATTGTCACGTTGTGCTTTTTGAAAGTCAGTTTGACTAATTTTCGAAGTTAAATTAGATTTCATGAATTTAATATTTTAAACAAAAAATTTAGATATTCAAAAACTATACGAAAAGTACAATAAATTGCAATTTTTGCATATCAATATGGTGAAAAATATATCTTAGTCAAAGTTCTTATCGTTTGACTCTAAAAAAGGAAACCATGAGAATTAAAAGTGGACAAAGGGAATACTAATAAAAGCTCATAGTATAATTGCACTGGGCTATTTTCTCTCAATCATAAGTGGTGAAATCACCTAAAATCTAAAAACCCTATTGGCCATCGATGACCACAATGGTCGGTGGACAGCCTCCACCGGAGGTTGTTCCACCATTCCCACCTCTTCCACAACTAATCCAATCCACCACCAGAAAAACCAACAGGCCCGACCTACACAGGTTTTCTAAAACCAATTCGGACTACCGTACAACAACCGGTAACCATGATTCCAGTGACCTATATCAACGGCGAGCCCCTTGTTATTTGGAAGTCCTTAGAAGTTAAGCAATTGATAATTCAGCAGAAGCTCCAATATTCCGTATTAGGTAAATTTTCTTATGGCAAACCAGATATTCAAGAATTGTGAAAAGTTTTGCTGAGTCAATGTGAAATCAAAGGGGAGGATAGGCAAGGATACACATCTTGAATGTTCCTCAAGCCGTATTTCTTGGCATTATTCCTTGCATATTTCGTCAAACTTTTTTTTTTGAAACTGACAACATTGTATTCCTCAGCATTAAGGGCTATAGCCACCTCCAAAAGTGTTAGTTACATAGAAAATCCAACAAAAAAAAGGACTACTTACAAAGCTCCTATGAAATTCACTTCTTCTATGTTCATTTCTTCACACCAAAAACCTTATGTGGTAATTACTTTCCACTTAATCTTCTCTATAGTGCATTCTTTCCCTACAAAAATTCTCTGATTTCTCTCCTTCCAAATGATCCACCAGATACAAGCAGGTACTGTTCTCCACCACCTCCTCTGGCTCTTACTACCTCCCCTTCTAACCCAACAACATAGTAGGTCTGCTGTATGTTCTGGCATAATCCAATTCGTCAAACTTCTATCATAGTCTTCCTTTCTATTCCACCTAGATCCTTTATTAGATTCACCACAACCTCTTTCTCAGAAATATGTACGAGCAAATTTCTCTTTTATGTGCCTTTTAAACTCTTACATTTAGTAATGGAGCCTAATTTATGTCCTATCCTTTAGTTCATCATTCTATCCCACCACCAGTAAGCACGATCTATGAATAGCTTTGTGGCTAAACTACTCGTCGGTTAGGAACTTTGAAGATATCAAATGTCTCTTTAAGTTTTTGGACCCAATCAAAAGTATGCTTCCAGAAACCGGACCATCATTCCCATTGATTAAGAAAGATCCATTTCTTTGAGGTCCCTCTCCTTATCACATGTGTTTCATATTGCCACTCATACCATGTATCAAAACATCTTTCATTTGATGAACTCTTCTTTCACTTCCTTCCATGGATCACCACTTGGATTCTCATTACCATTCATGTCTACCTTCTAACTCCTTGTACCTACAAATTATATACTTGAAACAAAGAAGATTCGTTTGTTAAAAAGGATCCCTCACGAATCACTTCCTTAGTGTATCACTCAAAATTCATATCACTCAATACTCGTGTTCATACCCCAAGCTGAAGGCTTTATGACCATCCTCAAATGAGCTTCACCACTCTTTGCCTTTTATCTCTCATGAGATGTCCATAATTTCTTCAAGAACTAGTTAATCTCAGGTCAATTCAAGATTCAAGTATCGATTCAAAGTGAAGTTTATGCCAATAACAAAGGAGGACAAATAAAACTAACTGCTAGGAATATAAAATTACTCAATAAAATAAAAGAGAATATATGTTTATGAAAGGCTGATTAGCTTGATATTATTGGATTGGTCGAATCTGAGATGGTTCAGACACATAAAAAAGAGAGGCATGGAGGCCCTAGTGTAGAGATGCTATGGATGGCTTTAGGATAGGTAGAGGTAGGCCAAAAAAGTATTGGGAGTGGTGATTAGACATGACATGACGTAGTTGCACCTTACCGTGGACATGACCTTATAAGAGGTTGTGGAGGCCACAAATTAGGCGAAGGTTAGTAGGTAATAGAGCATTGTCTTGCTTATCCTTCTATAGTAGTAGTTGTAGTATTTTCTGTAGTTTCTTGTCCTTCGATTTCTGTTACCATCTATTGTCTCTTGTATTTTGATTATCACACTATTTTGTTGTGGTTACTGTTTTGCTTTCAAAATGCTTTGCCATACTTTTTATACTATATTGCCATGATTTTCACTTCTGATTATTTCTTTTTTGATTTGTTTTGATTTGCTTTTCCTTGAGTGCCGAGGGTCTATTGAAAACAACCTCTCTACCTACCATGGTAGGGGTATGGTTTGCGTATACTCCACCTTACCCAGACCCCATTTGTGGGATTACGTTGGGTATGTTGTTATTTGATTGGTCTAGTAAAGTAATAGTTATTCTATTTATTGTAATTGGCCAACACTAAAGTAATCAGTGGATGATTTCTTGCACGTGTTTTTCTTTAAACATCTTGCTGAAATGACCCGACATATATATATATATATATATACACACATATATATACACACACACACATATACATATACATATTTATATGTATATATATGTATATATATATGTGTGTGTGCGCGCGCGCGTGCGTGCATGTGTTTGTGTATATATACAATATGTAATGTATATTGTATGAGTACATCAGCTTTAATTCCCTCCCTTCCTTCTCTTTTTTGCTTTCTGAATGTGTTCGTGCAATTTTCTGCTCATGCTTGTGACAGTGGAGGATGGATGAAGTTGAGAGAAGAGAATTTGCTGGGAAAAAGGCCAAACTTGCTGCTGCAGAACTTGCAAAATTATCAAGACGTGTATGTGGTGAGTGCTTTAACATCTTATATTTGAAGGACAATGAAGCTCTGATTATATTTGTTGACAATTTTATTGAAGCAAAAAGATATAAGAGTCTTTTACACTCGATTATTCTTAGATATTGATTGTACCAAAAATATATAAACATAAAAGAGAAGAGGTTTCGACTAACATGTTGAAAGTTATTCACAAGGCTGAACTCCAATAGCTACAACACATTCAAGCATGGGTAGCTTGGACCCTCATTCAATAGGCTCAATAAATATGTATAAGCATACTAACCATACTGAGTTATGGCACCAAAAACTGATTTAGATAGAATCAAAGCTTAAATAAACAGTAAAATGAGAACTAATAGATAGAGGGATATGTGCGTTTTGAAGGTCCAATAGCTACAATACATATCCAAGAATGGGTTGCTTGAACCCCTCGTTCTAATAAACTGTCACGACCTAAAGTACACCCTAGGTGTGATATGACATATAAGACCCCGAGGGGCCCTACACAAGCCACTTGACATTCATACAACACAATATAATAAAAGTTATGAGAAATTAAGCAATCAGTCTCACATCATAAAAGAGTTTGACATAAAAGTGATAGTCTAAACACAGTCTTGACAAGCCACTCTAATACATCAAAAGAGTGGTTGGGACGTAACTCATACACCACGCGCCTGAAAACCAAAGACATAAGAAAGCATAGTAAAAATGCGGGGTCAGGAACTTCAGTAAAAGCTTCGAGGCACAGTTCCCAAAAACCCTCTCTCCTACTTCCTAGGAGGGAGAAACACTCTCTTTCCGGTAGTCTTGCCGGGAACTACCACCTTTCCTTCACATCATCTGAGTTACCACCTTCTGTGGTACCTCAAAATCCCTTTTCTTTCCCCTTATACCCCTACTATACCATGGGGGATAATAGAATATACTTCAATCAAGGATTCAAATCTTATGACATTACCAGATGGACTTCCAATCATGTCTTTTTGGTATGATTGGGTAGAAAGAAGCAGAAACAAGATGAGCAGGATCACACTTAGTGAGAAGGTGATGGAATGGATTTGCTTCATCCTCAGGGAAGCCTCGTCTGACTAGAAAAATTTAGTGAGAAGATGGAGATATAAGGACCAGGCAACTGAGCTTTTTGGTACTAGGAAATATAATGCTCATGGGAGATACATGAGCATTCTGTCACTAAAGGGAGAAGACAGATCAGTTATCATAGTACCTGAATTAGACATTAATGCTGGGTGGAGGAGTGTGGCATTTAAGATACGAAGCTTTATTAAATGCATACCATAGAAGGAGTTGAAGATCAAGTCCCAAAAATGTGACATAAATATCTCTTTTGCAAAGGCGGTTGAGGGCAGTAAATGGCAGAGCAGCAAATATGAGGCACCCACATCTAAGGACAAAAAGACTGAATCCGAGGTAATTGTCAAAAGCAGAGAACTACTTGTTCTGTTAGGAAGGTGCATTATTGGATTCTTTGACAAAAACAATGCAAAAAAGCCTACCTTATTTGATGATAGACAATGGTCTACAACAGTGTGGAAGAAGGCTTTTGGAGTCAATATATACGAGATACTGGGTGGACACTATCTCTTCGAGTTCCCCAACAGGTGTATGGCGGAACAAATCCTTCAGGGAGAATGGATATGGAAGAGAAACAAAATAAAATTAGAGTGGTGGAACCCATATGTAGGCTGTGAACCAACTACATACAAACCCAAATCCACTTGGATTAGGGTTATGGGTCTGCCTATGCATCTATGGACAGACGAGACCTTCAAGGAGATCGGCGAGCTCTGTGGTGGATAGTTGAAGACGGAGGAGGAGACAGAACTGAGAAACCATCTCAAATGGGCAAGGATTGAGATACGAGGTGATGGTCGGAGCATTCGAAGTGAAGTCTCTATTTCTGGAGATGGAATTAAATTCATAATTCATAGTTGGGTAGAGAAGAAAACCCTATTTGAATTCCTGCCGAAAAGCAATAGAACAACCATTGGAGAAGATCAACTGAAGATACAGCGGATAATAGATCTCCAATCATCTATATCCGAGAAAGCAGAAGTACAGGTTGTCGATGTTGATGTGACAAAAGGAAATGTGGAGGCAGCTGTCCAAATTTTTAAAAAAAACTAAAGTAGCACGTGCTCGGCATGTGCAGATCTTTAAAAATAAAGACTTGGACAATAGGTCAACTGGGCCGGATCAGGCGACAATTATTTTTAATAACTTCAGTCCACAACCCAATTCTGACCTTCAAGAGGTGGTGATTGATGAATCTCTTGAAAATTACTCCAGAACTGGAAGGAAAACACCAAATCTACAGAATCTTGAGGGGACCTTGCCAAGAGAAGAAGGATTTGAAGAAGGAAAAGAAGCGGAAATCTCCTGTTTACCCATTAAAGAAGTAAATGCATGCATCATATTGGGGGAAACCATTGCAAGCGAAAATGAATCACAACAAAAACATCTGGAGATGTTTAATTCTGGAGAAATTTGGGATGTACAGGAGATTGAACCACTACGTACCCAAGTTCTAATTGACTCAGAACGGAGGGCAACAACATGGGTACAACAAAATCTTCTTAAACTTCACAAGATGTTTGGAGTAGATTTTCAGGGGCTTGAAGAGGTAGCACTTGAGTTGCTTAAGCAGGTTGATGCAAGAAGACATGCTAGAAGAATGGAGCAAACAATAGAAGTTAAAAGAGCAAAGCATAAGGGAGCACAAGAGTTAAAAAATTTGTTAAACTTTTGATGTCAAATTCAAAAGCAATGGTGATAGAGGGAAGGGGAAGGGGAAATCACATAATACTCGATGAAGATAAAATTAATCTCATGGAATGTTAGGGGGATGAATGAACAGGGAAAGAGAAGGGTGGTACAAAACCTATTGCAGGATTGTAGGACTGGAAAGCAGACATTGTTTGTCTCTAGGAGACTAAATTAGAAGGCGATGTACGGGACTTAGTTAAACAAATTTGGGCAGGGAGATGGATTAAATATGCTTGTTTTGAGGCCAGTGGAACTAGAGGAGGAATCCCGATGTTATGGGATTCCAGAATATGGGAAGGGGAAATCATGCAAGTTGGAGCCTATACTTTCTCTTGTAAATTCAAAGCTTAGACAAGCAATTTTGAATGTCATATAACCGGAGTGTATGCTTCGAATAGTAAAGTGGAGAGGAGGTTTGTATGGGAAGAACTGGCTGATGTAAGAGGCTTGATGGATGGTCCATGGGCTGTTTGTGGTGACTTTAATGTCTGTAGATTTCCTTCTGAAAAAAATGAATTCAACAGGTTAAACTCAGCAATGAGAGAGTTCTCAGAATGCATTGAAGACATGGACCTCATTGATCTGCAATTAAGTGGTGGAAGGTATACCTGGTACAAGGGTGATAACCATATCACAACATCCGGGATATATAGGATTATGGTCTCCACAAAATGGAATAATCTTTTCACCAACATAAAGCAAACTACTATGCAAAGAGTGACTTCTGATCATGTTCCTATAGCCTTATTGTGTGGACATTGGGAACAATCTAAATCCTATTTTAAGTTCGAAAATTGGTGGCTGAACCAAGAAGGATTTGTTGAAAGAATCAAGGTCTGGTGGAATGATTTTGAGTTCTATGGGAAGCCAGATTACATCTTAGCATGCAATCTCGAAGCTCTCAAAGGGAAATTGAAAGTATGGAGCAGAAATGAACAAGGTAATCTGAAATTGCAAAAGAACAACCTTCTCAATCAGATGGCTGAGTTGGAGTCACATCAGAGCAACAGTGTTTTAACTGAGGAGGAGATAGGAAAAAAAAGCCACACTTTTCATGGAGTATGAGGGGTGTTTGAAGAACGAGGAAGTGGCCTGGAGACAGAGATCAAGGGCTTTGTGGCTCAAGGAAGGGGATATGAATACAAAGTTTTTCTATCAAACAGCTAATGCTCACAAGAGATACAACCATATTGATCAAATGCCCACAAGAGATACAACCATATTGATCAACTGGAAGTACAGGGAAAGACTATAACAGAGCCAAACAGAATTAAGGAGGAAATTATTTCTTTCTACAAAAAGATGTGTATAGAACCTGAAGGTCTTCTGTAAATATCAGCAACCATCCTACCATTAAAGAGGGTGAAAATGAAGCAGAGGGTGAAAATGAAGCATTGCAGGCAGATTTTGAGGAACAAGAAGTACTTTAGTGTTTAAAAATGTGTGCTATAGAAAAAGCCCTTGGTCCTGATGGATACACAATGGGGATCTTTCTAAAATGTTGGGAGATCTTTAAACATGACATTATGGGGGCATTCCACAATTTTCACTCAACAGGGATGTTCGAAAAGAGCTATAATGCAACCTACATAGCACTGATTCCTAAGAAGATAGGAGCAAAGGAACTCAAGGACTTCAGACCCATCAACTTAATTGGAAGCTTCTATAAGCTAATGTCCAAAGTTTTGACCGAAAGGTTGAAGAGAGCTGTGGATAAGTTGGTAGACAAACAACAGATGGCTTTTATCAGAGGCAGACAGATAATGGATGCAGTGCTTATAGCTAATGAAGAAATTGATTCTAGAGTGTCTTAGAATAAACCTGGTATACTATGCAAACTTGATATTGAGAAAGCATATGACCATGTGAATTGGGATTTCATTCTAAGTATGCTGAGACAAATGGGATTTGGTAGCAGATGGATCAGTTGGATCAATTGGATCAAGTTTTGTATTTCAACTGTTAAGTTCTCAGTACTCATCAATGGGTCTCCTGAAGGCTTTTTCAGTGCATACAGAGGAATCAGGCAAGGGGATCCCTTATCACCCTTTCTGTTCATCATAGCTATGGAGGGGCTTAACAATATGTTGAAGATAGTCAAGACAACATGAAGAATACGGGGATTTGAAGTCAGTAAGGTTGCTGGAAATAGTATGGAGATCACACACGTTCAGTAAGCTGATGATACACTAATTTTTTGTGGGGCTGAGGAGGAGCAATTGCTGATTTTGAGACTTATACTAGTCTACTTTGAAGCCATATCTGGACTACATATAAACTGGAACAAAAGCCATTTGTATCCAATTAATGTGGTTCTGGATATGGAACACCTTTCACAAACCTTGGGAGGAGTGATAGGTATTCTGCCATCAGTATACTTGGGCATGACTTTGGGGGCAAAGTCTGGAACCATAGACATTTGGAACCCAATATTGGAGAAATGTGAAAAGAAACTAGCCAGATGGAGATCACAGTACCTCTCCTTGGGAGGTAGATTAACTCTGATAAACTCTGTTCTAGATGCTCTCCCTACATATATGCTATCTATCTTCCATATTCCCCAGTCAGTAGTTCAGAGTTTGGACAAAATTAGAAGGAACTTCTTGTGGCAAGGAAATAAGGAAAGAAAAGGCTTTCACTTAGTCAAGTGGAAGAATATCATCAGAAGTAAGATGCAAGGTGGATTAGGTATCAAGAATCCCAAAAACCATAGCAAAGCTCTGAAGTTGAAATGGTTATGGAGGTACCATCAGGAGGACCAAGCACTATGGTATAGGGTGATCAACAACAAGTATGAGGAGCTAAATAAATGGGTAACCAAAGAGGTAAATACCCCCTATGGGATTAGCCTTTGGAAATCCATCAGAATATTTTGGCCTTTTCTTAGTAATCAGTCAACTTTCAAGGTACAAAATGGCAAAAAAAAAGTTTTTGGTTTGATAAATGGTTGGGTGGTATGAGCCTCAAAGATCGTTTTCCTGACATTTTTACATTGGCTCAACACCAACAGAAGACTGTCGCTGAAATGAGGACACAACAAGGCTGGGATCTGATCCTCAGAAGAAATCTGAATGACTGGGAAATTCCCAGAATACTTGAATTGTTTAAGGTTTTGGAGAATTTTCAAGGTATACAAACATGCGAGGATTATTTATGGTGGCAGGGGCACAATAAAGATAGTTACAAGGTGAAAGAAGGATACAAACAGATAAGTCCTGGTGGCATTCAAGACTACAAATGGCCTTGGAAGCAAATCTGGAGGATCAAAGTGCCACACAAAGTGGCATGCTTTACATGACTACTAGCCAATGAAGCAGTTTTGACATTGGACAATGTGGCCAAGAGAGGAATCTCTCTATGCAACAGATGTTCCTTATGTGGTAACGCTAATGAGACAGTGAGACATCTCTTCTTACATTGCAACTTTACTGAGCAGCTGTGGCAGATTTTCCTTAATCTCAGAGGCATATCTTGGTGTATGCCTAGCAAGATTAATGAGACTCTATTCAGTTGGGAGATGGCTGGAGTTGGGGCTACAAACAGAGAAAGATGGAGGATGATCCCTGCTAGTATTTGGTGGACTATATGGAGGGAGAGAAACGAGAGAAGTTTTGAGAATAGGAACAACAACTTGTAGGAAGTAAAGCTTAAGTGTATTTTGTTGTTCAGCTTCTGGTGTACAAATGTCTACTCCAATCAAGCTGAGTCAATCATAGATGTTTTAGGATCCATTTAGATTTGGTTCAGTTTTTTGGATAGATTATACTTCCTTTGTGCTTTTGTAAATATGGTTTTTCAGTACTACCTAAATACTAAATGAAATACAAATGTTAGTAGTTTCAAAAAAAAAAAAAAAGAAGAAAGCATAGTAAAGGTGACATGGTCCTCCATGAGGACTCACCAAGTCTTCAATAATCAATCAATCAACTAGCCATGAGCGGGAGGAGAAGAAGCGTCAGTCGTTGCATTATTAAACAATGTAGGCACAAGTATGCATTTAGTACATTCCATAATCACCAAGTATGAGGGACATGCATTAAAACGTGAAACAATAACATCTGAACATTGTATTCACTATTCAGTTTGCTGCAGCGAAATAATCACAAGCTTTGTAAGTCCACTCAGAACTAGGTCCATTTAGAAGTTTTTGTGGGTTACTATACTGTTAGATGATTGATGTCAAAACTTAAAGATACTCTCTGTTTCCTATTTTTATCGCACTACTGAATGTCTACTGTGTTTTAACTTAATGTAGCTATTTTTGGCTTACAGTTTCAGGTTAAGCTTGTGTCCTGAACACTGTAACTAGTCTGCTTTCTCTTACTAGAGATCAATACTTTGATGTTTGTATGCTTAATTTTCTATGTTCTTTTGTATACTTCTTAAAAAATCTTTTGGGTTTTGCAGATAGTCAGGCTGGAAACTCATTTACTTCATACATTACTGCAAAGGTTGTATATTTTATTTGTTGAAGGCACTGACTGAACCTGCTGGGATCTTTTTTCCTTACAAATTTCTTTGGCTTGGTTGTGCTGTTTAGTTGTATATATACACAGAGATTTTCATTCTTCCTCTAATACTTTGTTCCTGATTTCCTTCTTCAGATCCTTGACAGCATTCAGTTGTCCATCAGAAATGTTCATGTTCTTTACCGTGACATGCTGACATCTTCGGTATTGTTTTACCTAATTGTCTTTGAGAATCTTTATATTTCTTTGTGTAGTCGATTTGCTTTCCATTTGAATTCTTGAGCTTGTTGGGCTATTCTCTTGGTCCTTAGCTTTCAGATTTTTGGCAATCCTTCATTGCTAGGTTTTCTTTGGGCTTCTCTCTCATCTCATTGAGCTACCTGTCCCTTTTTGGTCACTTAATATCTTGGATGAAGTAGAGAATTTTGGCCTTTATCAGGTGCCTCATTCACTTGGCCCAAGGCGGGGGGCTCTTCTTCTAGATTGAGACTAGACAAATTCCTAGTGTCTACATCGTGGGAGGAATTGACACCCAATGTGATCCAGTTTTCTCTCCAGCGATTGTTATCCTACCATTCACCATCACGTTGGATGGAAGCAGAGGAAGACGGATGAGATCTCCTTTCAGATCTGAAAACATGTGTCTAAGTGTGTCAGATTTTGGGGATAGTGTGGCTGGTTGGTGGAGGAGTTATGCACTAGAGGGGAGGCCTTCTTATAGGTTTGCCAAAAAATTGAAATTGGTTAAAAAAGACACAAGTGTGTAGAATTAAGAGGTATATGGGAGGGTAAAAGTGAAAATGAGGGAGGTTATGAATGAAATAGGGGAGTTAGAGAGGATAGAAACAGGGAGTGCGTTAGAGGGGAGCGAGAAAGAGGGGTTGAAAAGGAAGCTAGCTGTGTTGGCTTTGGCTTAAGAGGTTAGCTAGAGGCAAATGTCGAGGGCATTGTGGTTGGAGGAAGGGAATTCAAATACTAAATTTTTTCATAGGGTAGCAGTCTAAATAAGAGAGAATTTCATAGAGTTGGTGGAGGTAAATGGGGTTGTGCATTTGGGAAAGAGGAAGCAGAAGGGGTAGTAGATTTTTACGAACATTTTGTTCAAAGACGAAGCGACTTGGAGGCCTAATTTGAGGGGTTTAGACTTCGATCACATCAGTGGGGAGGAGTGTGTGTGGTTTGAGAGGGAAATCAAGAAGGAAGTGAAAAAGGCGGTCGAGTGTTGCGTGGGTGACAAATCTTAGGGGGCTTGATGGTTTCTTGTTGGCTTTTTTCAACATTGTTGGATTACCGTCAAAATAAAGGTGATTTTGAAAAAAGTTTGAATGCTTTGTTTATTTTCATCATCCCTAAATGGGATGGAGCCTCAAACATGAAGGATTATAGACCTATTAGTCTAGTTGGAAACTTCTATAAGATCATCTCTAAGGTGCTTTCCATTAGACTTAAGAAGGTGATGAACGAGACTATATCTATTTCCCAGAATGCTTTTGTGGAGAGTGGACGAATTTCAGATGCAATCTTGGTGGCGAATGAAATGGCGGATTCAAGGAGAACGCAAGGAGTGCTAGGTTTATTTGCCAACTAGATCGTGAAAAGGCCTATGATCATGTGAACTAGAGTTTCCTAGATGTTGTTATGTTGCTAATGGGTTTTGGGATAAATGGAGAAAATGGATCAATTTTTGCATCTCTTCAATGAGATATTCTACTTCGGTGAGTGACAGACAATCCTTGCGGTTTTTTGGGAGCTTGAGGGGTTTAAGACAAGGGGATTCTCTAATGTTATTTGTCATAGTAATGGAAGCGAAGCAAGATGACGGATTGAGCCGTCACGAGATGGTTCATTAAGGGTTTCAATTTTGTTGTTGGGTGTTGGAACTCTTTCGATTTCTTACTTATTGTTTGCAGATGATACTCGGGTTTATTTTTTATGCAAATAGGATCAAATTAGATTATTTAGGTCAAGTCCTCACTTGGTTTCAAGTGGTGTTAGGCTTTATATTAATTAATTTAAGGAAGTGCGAGATTATTCCCATAGGTGAGGTGGGTGGCATTGACTCTCGCTCAGGTTTTGAATTGCAGGGTTGGGGCCCTCGTGACTACCTATATCGGTTTACCATTAGGTGTTTCAAACAAGAATCATACAGTGTGAAATTTGGTTCTTCAAAGGATTGAGAAGATATTAGCAGGTTGGTCGAAAAGCTATCTATCCAAAGATGAAAAAGAAGCGCTCATTAAGAGTACTCTTTTGAGCATTCCTACTAATTACATGTCTTTGTTTCATGCTTCAGCTTCGGTCTTAGGAAAGTTGGAAAAGATCCAAAGAAATTTTCTTTGGGATGTGATCGATGGGGAGGGCTTGACATTAAAGAGTTAAAGGTGTTTAACAAAGCTTTGTAAGGCAAATGGCTTTAGAGGCTTGGGGTGTACGTTAATTCTTTCTAGAGAGGGATGATAATTGATAACTACAGAGCTATGGAATGGGAATAGGGAACTAGAGATGTGACTATGCCTTCTGGGTGCTATTTGTGGAGGAATATCTTGAAGGGATGAGATGAATTAAGAATAAACATCTCATTCAAGGTTGGAGATGGAAGGAGCGTAAGATTTTGGGAACATAGGTTGTTTGGAGACAATTTATTGAAAGATGACTTCTGGAGCCTATACATAATTTCTTGCCAAAGGGACTTGACAATTCAACATATTAGGGGGACACAATATGGAAAGACTTTTTGGGACTTTAGATTTAGGAGGGATTTACATGACGGGGAGGTGATTGTGTTTCAAATATTGTTGGCTTTGCCCCATATACAAGTCACAAAGGTAGATAATCCCAATGCTTTGTGGTGGAATACTGGGAATAATGGTATGTTCTCGGTCAAGTCTTTTTTTATAAAAAACCCTATTGGTTAGGGAGGAGGATGTTTTTCCTTGTAACATAGTTTGGACACCAAAGGTACCTAGGAATTATCTCAAAAAAAAAAAAGGTACCTAGGAAGGTGTGTTTTTTTTTCACTTGGTTAGCTATTAGAGGGGTGATCTTGATGGCGGAAAATCTTAGAAAGCAAAAAGAAGTTTGTGTTAGCTGGTGTTATATATGCAAGGAAGCAGGCGATGATGTGGATCATCTTCTTCATTGTGATTTTACCATGAGGTTATGGTGGGATATATTTAGGTGGTTTGGTACTTTAAGGGCAATGCCAAGAACTACGAAAGAGTTGATATTTAATTGGCAGAGCGGGAGAAACAGGAGAAGACGCAGGGCATGAAACATGGTTTCACTCGCGTTGATGTGGGTGGTATGGAGAGAAATATGAGAGCTTTTGATGGCGTAGAGTCGAGTTTTTTTCAATTGAGTAGCCTCTGGTCCTTTATTTTCTTTTGGTGCACCTATAGAATTCCAAGTTGTATAGGAGATTGGGTGGAGTTTGCGAGAATCATTTATTATTGTAGATTCTTTACCTTTTGGTATACCCCTTGTATACGGCCAGCTTTTTGGCCATGTTTATGAATGGAAATACGCTTACCTGATCAAAAAACAAATTTGGCCATAAAAGGTGTTACTAGTAATAAAAGAAATGTAAGACACATTTATGGGTTTCTCAAGGAAGAAGCCATTTATGTGCTTTTCAATGTGGGTTCGACTTTAGTTGAGGAAGATGATGCTTATGTCAAAAGAACTTTTTAGATTTTATAGGCAGAGGTGCGATGTGAATTCTAACCTTGAATAGGGTAAATTCTTTTGCATGTTAATGTTTCTTGATCCCTTTTATGTGTTCTTAACATTGCTAAAATCCATGGCAGAAAGTTACATATCCTGTCTTTGCATGTCATTCTGCCTACTAGTTGTCTCATTTCTACGGCTCTTACCATGAACAAATGTACTCTTCCAAGGCTTTTAAACAAATCATAGAAGGAGCTGAATCTCAACCAATACTTGCTATCAATTTGTTTTTATGACAAATGGTGAGATTTCTGGCTACAATCGTTCTCTATTCCAAGGGGATACTATTTTAGATCTTTAAAGTAGCTCGAGAGCTCTAGGTGCAGAATATATCCGTATTTTGATCATTTACAGTTGAACTTTACCTTTTTTCTCACACAAAGAATCTACAAGACAGATGTGGTATTACTCATTCTTTTTGAATAAATTTTCTTCTGTATAAACAAAATATTACCAATGAACCTGCCTCCATCTTCTGTAACATCTTTTTTGTGATGAGTATTTCTTTAGCCATTTCTTTGCCGGAGTAGGGGGTTTAACTGTAACTTTTTTGGTTCAGATTACTTGTAAGAATTAAGTGAAGTGTTGTTTATTTCATTTAGTGTCTATATTATTCTAAAATGTTCTGTTATATTAGTCATCATTCCAAGCAATTGTTTCCTTCTCCGTCAGGCAGTAACTGTGTTTGGTCTGAAGCTGTCAAGCTTGACAATTATGAGGCAACTAATTAGGTATGACTCTGTCCCGTATTTTTTTTAATAGGTGTTGTATCTTTTTAACGTTCTTTGATGCAGTCACTTATGTTGATGAATTTACGATGCTTAAAAAATGTACTGTTCTTTCTGTAAGTCATATTTCTTATGCATGAGATAGTCTATTTGTTGCGGATAATCTTGTGTTCTTCCTTGGAATTGGGATCCTTTAATACTTAAAAGGTAGGTTGATTTGTCTGTCAATTTGCACATATCTCTGTGCTGTTTGGCCAAGCTTTTGGGTGCTAAAAATGCTTATTTTTAAAATAGTGAGGTGTTTGACCAAGCTTTTGGGAGAAAATAAGTGCTTCTGAAGTTGTTTTTCAGAAGCTAAAAAAGGTCAACTTTTCCCTAAAAGCACTTTTCAGCAAAATACACTTAGAAGCACTTTTAGAAAGCTTGGCCAAACACAAATTATTGCTTAAAAGTGATTTTTAAATTTATTGGCCAAACAAAAACTGTTTCTATTACTATTTTGGAAAGCACTTATCAAAATAAGTTGATTTTAGAAGCTTGGCCAAACATGCTACTAGAGTCAAGACTTCAATGTGCTAGAGTAGTTGCTTTGGTTTAAATTTTCTTCCAGATTGCGATGTTGGAGAGGTATTCAGTATGGTCCTGTATTTGACATATACAGAAAGGAGATTTATTTGTCATTGTCTATACTAGTCAATCTTATTAGAAACTTAAGGTTATTAATACTTTGAAATTGCGGGGTTAACTTTTTTCTTTTCCAAAAACAATTTTTTATCTGTCTAACAAATATGTACATGTGTTTCTCATTCAATAAAAAACAGAATATGTGCTTCATTTGGGCAAGGGTTATTTCGTCTGCTAATACTTCTGCAAAGCATTTTTTTTGGTTTATAAGAATCAAAACCTGCACCATTTTGTGTTTGTTTAAGTGTGTGACCATCTCATCTAAAAGCTTAAGTTGTTAGAGCGAGCACAGTTTTATTAACTTAGTTATTTTCTTCAAAACAACACCCCCTCAGGTGTGGACCTAATTCTTTTTCATGGTCCATTTTCGGCTGCAGTGAGACTTGAACCCAAGAACTGTGCCTGCTTTGAAGACCATATTGAAGTGTGTGACCATCTCATCTAAAAGCTTTAGATTAAGATGTTAGAGCGAACACATTTTTGTTTACTTAATTAGTGTCTTCAACAATGTCATTTATCCGAGTCTTTTGATATATTGGATGCTTTGACCCTTACTTGTCCTTTGTCCATCTTCTAGTGGGAAAGTTAGAGATGGGAGTGTCAACAAACTTGTTGAAGTTAAAGGATTGGAACTCTATTGTAATACCTTACCAAGTAGTCATGAGGTGATGAGACACAATGCAGTGGATTCTAACAGTCAGGCTAGAGAATCAGAAGCAAATAATGACAGATGTATGTTGGTCCCGCTAGATGTAACTTTGTCTCTTTCGGTATGTGAATCTGATACTTAATCTTTCTTCTTCTGTTATTCATTTATTTATTTATTTATTTATTTCTTTTGTGTTTTGAATTAAAAACAAAAAGAGAAGTCATACTTGAGTCTTTAATAATCTCCATTATCTAAAATGGCTTACTTTATTATTGCTTTCTATTATATAGGTTAAAATTAACTGGACCACTTGTGTGCTTCCCAATAATTGAAATATAAGACATCTCATAAGTGGTTCCATACCTTTATTTCCATGCAATACATCCTCCATAAATTACTTCCTGAAGAGCACTTTTTGTCCAACATTACTTAACCATCATTCAACTAAACCTCAATTCCAAGTTAGTTCGAACGAGCTATACGAGTCATCTGTATCTATTCTGCTCTATTAAAGGTGCATTTCATTACTTAACAACCTCCCTAAAATGGCAGTTTTGCATTTCGAAAAATGAAAATATGATGTAAGGATGCTTCTATTATGATGGACATCCAACTTCTCATCTTTCATTTGAATATAAAATTTGAGTGGTAGAATCCCATGAAGCTTTATTCTTAATGTTCTATCTCTAAATCGTTCAACAAAAGATGCACTGATGGAATAACCAAATTCTTATCTCGCATCTCATTTCCATCTGAATTCAAGCTTTACTATTTTTGATATGCAGATGAAATATGTTTAGCAGAGTTACCCAGTACATGTACTGGTGTGAGGTAGTAGGCAGTGGTGGAGTAATCAAGGTGCATGGAAGTTGGCCTGGACTCCACCTCTATCAAAATATGTCACTGAGGAATACTAGTTGTCATCAGGCTAGAAGAGATAAATTTTGTTCTGAAGATTTGTCGAGTGAAATAAGAGGCCTATAGCCTTACACCACATAAAGGACAAGTACCACTCAATCCCATGTACTGTGTTTTAAGAGAAAGTGATCTTGAAAAGCTCCAAGAATATACCACACTGCAGCCAACATTTTCCCTTTCTCTAGAAGCTTTCCATTGTGGTTACAAATATCACACCAACGCTTAATGCTTAAAACTCACCAACTAAACCTCTACTACAGGTTGTCCTTCATTTTTGTACTAATAAGTAAAAACTATGGTTCAACATGACTTTATGCTCTAAATAGCTATTTAAACATTTTCATATATAGTTTTAGTTTTCTTTTCTACGTGGGAAATTTACCTGACTTAAATCTGTATTAGATTTTGACGAGTTGACTAATTTTTAAATAGGCTCATGTGCACTTGTTTTGCATTACACGGTGAAATTAACATGTTTTTTGTTTGTAAACTTCCTGCCTTCTCATTTGTTTTCTAATGAGCTGTTATCCATTCTTGTATAGGTGAACCGTTTAGGAAGGCTTGAGAAAGATGTTCCTCAATACTTCATAAGTGTAGAGTTGAATAACGTGGTTAGTACAGGATATTTCCTACTGTGTCGAAGAATTTCATTCGCCGTTCATTAACATAGTTGCTGATCTCTTTTCTCATTGCATATTAGGTTGTTTCACTGGATGAGATTCAAATACAACAGATCTTGAGCATTTGTGATTATTTGCTGACATGTAAATTGAGAGAGAAGTAAGATGTTGTCACCTTTTGCCTTGAATTTTTTTAATCATATCCAATAGTTTTTCATTTGTATCAGCTTTCTTGCAGAAACCTTTTCTTTGAGGATCACAATAGTTTTACCTTGAACTATTTTGTGTTCACTTAGACATTGAGAGATTTTCTTGGACTTTTTTCCTGTTTCCCCTTCCCATCTTTTATAATGAAGGATATTTTATTGATGAAAGAAAGATTGAGAACTAGATGTCCTCAACCTAGAAACAGTTACTAAGTTCCATCGCATTGCTGTTTGTCTCTCAACATCTCCTATTAATATATGATCTAAAATTTGTACATATTCATTCCCTTGAGCTTCAGCTTTCTCAACCGAATTTTTGATTCCAACAACTTGAGAAGGAGTCTGAGTACTGTTTAAGCTGTGTTGGTCGATATATTTTCATGATTAGCTGAGCTGTTAAAATCTTATTTATGGTGTAACGACCCAAAAATGGACGTGATGACACTCGTCCTATCCCACCAAGACAAGTAAGCCTAAAACCCAAATATAACGATAAGTGCGAAAGTAAAATAAGAATGATATGTTTAACAACAAATAATAATGCGGATAACAAATCAACTTAACCCCCAAAACCTAGTTGTCACGTGTACAAGCCTCTAATGTATTATAATAGATTTGAAAGAAAATGCAAGTCTCAAATGATGTTATCTCTAAAGTAGAACAAGATCATAAATAGGAGTAAGAGGGTCTGCTGAGATGACAAACAACTACCTCACAAATCTTCATAGGAAGCCTCGGACAAGAAGAAAGAGTATCACGAAGACCTGGGCTCGTAACCTACACAATTGTAGAAGCAAGGGGTGAGTACCAAACCACACAGTACTCAACAAGCAAACTCCTAAACACAAAGCTAAGGGTATAGAATACGGGTACTCCTACCACCCCAACCGAACCTCCACAACTATAACCTGCATAAAACCAGCCCAACCTAACAATTCACAATTTCAATAGCACATGGTTTAACAACATCACTTCAACAATTATAGATCAGCCACACACAAGATCAAGTTCACCAATCACAAGTTCCACAGAAAAGTAATCGCAAGTTCACAAATGAAAAGATGCGCAGTGCAATGAAATGCAATGTCAAGTATAGTAATGCATGTATGACCTAACGATACACACTCGATGTCTCTCAATCCGAGACCCATGGGTGATATATATTTCCATGGCTCCGTTGCAGCATGCGACACGACCCTTGATAATAGAATCCTTCGCGGCGTGCGACACGTCCCTCGAATCATAATATGCGTCGCGGCGTGCGACATGTCCCTCGAATCATAAGATTCGTCGTGACATGCGACACTCCCCTCAAGTAATAATATTCGTCGCAGCGCGCGACACGTCTTTCGAAATGGTACATCCTCTTTAATTGTTTATTCTTCCTCAATTCATGTAACACTTGTCACAACCATGTCTCAGAACCAATGCAAATGACTTGTTCACACAATTAATGAGAAGATGACCATTTCCATTTCCATAACAATGCACAATTCACAACAACACAATTGCAATACAATATCAACAATGAATTGATAAGCCTTTCAAACCATTCTCAACACAGCACACATCAATATAAATTATAAAATTAAGTTGCCTTTTATTACCCCTTTTTCCTCGTTAGGATCATTCAATATGAACAAGTCAACCCATCACCAAATTCCATTACTCCCCAACACATACCACAAAGAAATACACGATTCTATACACTTAACAAGGGTTGAATCAACAATTCACTTTGGGACTTGAGCCTTCCCCTTTCGTTGGGCTTCCAAATCAATGCAATCTATTCAAATAAATAATCACAATAATATTTTGAAACTAACAACACCCATATTAATATTTATCTAGACTAGACCCAAAACTCACCCAAATCTATAATCAAGTTCCTAATCTTGATGCCAATTAACATGTCAACTCTCGTATTTCTCAAATTTCAAGCCCAGGGTTAAGTCTCAATTCCTCCAATTAACATAACTCTAATGGAATCCATATAATACAATACATCTAATATTTAATTACTTATCTCAATATATGAAAACTTAAATCATAATATGATGACCACAAAATAATTCTTAATTTAATACATAACCCGTGACTTCTAACAACGAACCAGTACTATTCAAGTTTACTAGGAAATATTCGGAACATTAACCAATTCCTTTAAAAATATCATTTTCTAATGATTACCTCATCATGTCTCTCATTTCCTATTCAATTTTGTCATCATTACGTAGTTATTGGTGAAATTTAATTTCCCACTACTTTTGGCCTAAAGATTTTCACAACAGTACTAATTCAATTGACTTTGTTCCTTTTCCTTAACAACTATTATATTAATATACTAATGTAGATGCAATACAATTTCTATACACATTGAAGGTGTAAGGGCGTTGGTATGCTTTTACCTGAAAAAAGATGTTGCCGTCTTGTGTTACACCGTCACCTATTTGAGCATAGCTCATTAAATGCTAAAATCCTATTTAATTATTCTAATACCTAAGTTAAGTGAAATAGGGTAGTAATTAAATTATGGACTTGGCCCATTTAACCACTAATTAAATTAATTATTTAACAACTACCCGTCAACTAATTAACTATAGTGAAACGAATAGTTCCAAAATTCTCAAACTAACTTCACTGACTGATCGGACATGACTCGGGGCAACTATTGGGAGGGATAAAATGGTAATTTTATATTAATGACATTTTGGGTCATTACATATGGTGAATGAAAGAATCTCTATGCAAATAGAATTGTGTGTTAAGTTGTTGTTTTACATTTTTAAACAGCTTATGGGGAAAGCCTGCATTATCTGTTGATATTCTCATCTCCACAACAACAAATGAATTTTGCAATAACAGAAAAGTGATAAATCCCCAATACATGCAACTTATTTATGTTAGAACTGAGCTATACTGCAATATTACTCTCCAGAAAGCTCAACAATGCTCGGATGGTATAAATTTTGTGCTCCACAAAAAAATTGAAAATGTTAAAAATGTTGTGATGTTTGGAACAGTATCCCTCTCTATTAGAATTGAACACTGCATCTGTATTTCATGGACTGAAAAAAGGGAGTGTGATGTGCTATCATTTGAAAGTTACGCCAAAATTTATTGGGTAAAGCATGCAGCTGCATACATGTAGCCTGCTTATTTCAGGTTTTAATGACATCTCCACATGTTTTTTACCTCTATATTTTCAGTTCGTACAGAGACAAGTATCTTGATTAAGCTTAACTTCCTTTGATTTATGTGCAAGATATAGAATGTGATGCTCATTAGAAGTACTACTTAGCTTAACACACTCCTAAATGTTCCTTATATTGCATGGCTTCTTATTGGGATATCAACACATGATTCTCCACTAATCACATCTAATCATCAATGAAATCCGAAACTATTTGTATACAGTAGTTTTCCTCCACTATATCAATGAATATGTTAATTTATCGATTAATGTTTTGAATATCTGCTCTGAACATTTCTGTGTTTTGTTCTATATTTAGTTTAAGACATGCTTTTCCTGTTTTTCATCCTATTCTTTTTTTTTTTTTTTTGTTGCTTAAACATCCTATTCTTTCTTACTTCTTGGGTAAACCTCCATCAGATGCATCAGAAAAGATTATCCTTTCTAAATTGTTGATGTTCTTGTAAGTGGTTCTGCTGTCTGTCCATTGTAGGTATGGGCGGTTTCGTCCTTGGTGGAGTCCTTTAGGTAAAAAGATTAAAGGCTGGCAAACAGCATGGTGGCAGTATGCACAAAAATCTGTTTTACTGGATGTTCAACGGAGGTTGAGGAGAACTTCTTGGAAATACCTTGGAGAGAGACTGTAAGTTGATCTTCTCAAGAAACTTTTCTCTGATCAACATAGCAAAACATTTGGAGGACTTCCTTTTTTGTTTTGTTTATTAGATTATTTAGATGTAAATCCAGAACAGTTAATTATTTGACATTTCATTTCAGCTTCATGTTCTTTTGCACTTTGTGAATGTTGAAACTCAAATCCTCCAGCTACTCATTATCAAAAAGGAAACTTATTCACTAGTCGACGGAAGTTTAATGATTTTTGATACCCTGGCCTGTCTTTTTTGTCTTGGCATTCATGTGCCACTTGTGTTGGATGGAATTAGGTATGTCATTACTGTGATGAAAAAGTCCAGTGATGCACTCTTTTTTTTTTTTTTTTTAAAATCAAGGGTTTCATTGATAATAACAAGGCCAACTTGGCCGTATACAAGAGTATACCAAAAAGAGAAAACTACAAAATATGGTTCTCTCCAAAAGTCACCCAATCCTCTATATTATAAGAAACTACATGGGTGTACCGAAAGAAAATAAGGGATTGGAGACTACTCCTCAATTGAGCAAAGCTCATCTCTAGCCCTTCAAAAGGTCTCCTATTTCTCTCTTTCCAAATGACCCACATACATTAGAGCTAGAGGGGTAGCATTTCACGCCTTGTGCCTTCTTCTCCTAGCTCTACTTCCAACTGAACATCAACTCCTTCACTGATCTTGTCATTACCCAAGTGACATCAAACCATGTAAACGTATCCTCCCATAACCTCGTGGCTAATTTGCAATGTAATAAATTATAATCCACATCTTCACGAGTCTCCTTACATAGGAAACACCAGCTTATGTGGACAACCTTTTCACTTACGGTTCTCAAAATCACCCTCTAGTAGCAAACCACATGACGAAGCACATCTTCCTCGGCAGTCAGCCACATTGCTTTTGGAGTAAATCTAGCAAATTCCCCACCCTCACCAAAAGCTTCCCATAGGACTTGATAGAAAACACTTTGTTATGCCCCAAAGCATTGGATCCAACTGGCTCACATTGCTTTTGGAGTAAATCTAGCAATCTCTAAAGCTGTCACCTGCGGGTCCTGAAAATTCCACCTGAACCTCAAATCCCAAAAAGTTCCACCCCTTTGTTGTCCCCCTAACTTGTGGAACAAATAATTCCCTTTGGCATGAAACCCTATATGGTACTGAGAATTCATCCATAAGCACCAAATTTCCACAACACTTTTGCCCCCCAAAACCTAACTCCGCTCCCCTCCCAACCCTAAAAGTAATTTATCATCGAAAGCATCCCACCCCTTCATTATATTCATCCACACACCACATTCAAAAGGCATAGTAATTCCTTTTGTTCTCCACCCCCCTTCCATTTCACCAAAGCTTCTCCCTCCATCCCAAATCTCCACAACCATTTACCTAGATGAGCTTTGTTGAAAGTCTTCAAGTCTTTAACACCAAGTCCTCCCCATTGTTTAGGAGATGTCACAAATTCCCACTGAACGAACTGAAACTTCTTTGCTCCGTCCGCCATATTCCAAGGAAAATCTCTTTGCAACTTCTCCATCATACCTATAACCTGGGAAGGTCTGTTGAAAAGGGACATGTAATATGTAGGGATACTCAATAGCGTGCTCTTAATAAGCATTTCTTTGCCTCCTGTCGATAAGTATCTTTTCTTCCACCCTGACAACCTCTTCTCTTACTCTCTAAATGACCGGATTCCAAATGGCAAGATCCTGGTTCGATGCGCCCAAAGGTAATCATATGTAGGTAGTAGGGAGAGCCCCTACCTGCACTTCAAGACTTGGGAAAGCATGTCAATGTTATCAACTGCCCTAACATGTATGATCTCACATTTGCTGAGGTTAATTTTAAGCCCTGAAACCACCTGGCAAATAAGAGATGGGTGACCGACATGGTGCCACTACCACTAACTGCGGCCCTTGATAAGATTGCCCAAAACATCTCTGTCCATCATCCTACTTAGAGCTTCCATCACCAAGATGAAAAGCATAGGTGATAAAGGGATCTCGCTGCTTCAAAATCCAAATGCTACCAAAAAAACCATATGGATTGCTATTCACCAAAACTGAGTATTTGATAGAAGAGATACAAAATCTGACCCACTTCCTCTATTTCACCCCAGAGCTCATCTTCAGAAATATAAAATCCAAGAACTTCCAATTTACATGGTCATAGCCTTCTCATGATCTAAGCTTGCACAAAATAGCCAGCACATCCGGTTTCTTTGTCGAATCTACTACTTCATTAGCCACCAAAGTTGTATCTAGGATTTGTCTTCCTTTCACAAAAGCATTTTGCGATGAAGAAATGGTCTCGTCCAAAACTCTCTTTAAGTCAATTAGAAAGCCCCTTAGAAATAGTCTACTAGATGCTTCCCACTATACTAATTGGTTTGTAGTCCCTGATGCTTGAGGCCCCTTCCTTCAGGAATGATGGCAATGAATGAGGCATTTAAGTTCCTTTTGTATTCACCCCTCCTGAAACTCATCAATAGTACTCAAAACATCAAGTTTGGCTGTGTTCCAACAATTTTGAATGAAGGCCCGAGTGAAACCATCTAGACTTGGGGCCTTGTAACTCTCTACCGCCACCCACACCTCTTCCTCCTCAATAGCCCTCCCTAACCACTCACTATTTTCTCCTCCAATCTGAATCATCATCAGAAGAATTAGGCCAAAAATTACGAAACATTATGGGTAAATACACCCACCCACCCCCAATTTAGGCCTCCAATTTGCTTCCTCTTTGAACAATAGGTTAGCTCCCTCTATCTCCTCTTCCCCCTCATAAGTCTCCCCCCAGCCTCCACAATCTCTATTAGATTCCTCCTGTTATTTGTTGCTGCTACCCTGTGAAAGAATTTGGTGTTAGAATCCCTTTCTTCCAGCCACAAAGCCCCCCAGCCTCCACAATCTCTATTAGACTCCTCCTGTTATTTGTTGCTGCTACCCTGGGAAAGAATTTGGTGTTATAATCCCCTTATTCCAGCCACAAAGCCCTTGATTTTTGTCTCCAACTAGTCTCTTGAGCCAAAGCTTAAGAAGCTAGCTCCCCTTTTGGAACTTCTTTCTTCTCCTTTTCCCTACCATCTAACTCCCTTTCCACCTCTATTTTTTTCTAATAATTCCCCTACCTTATTCATAATCTCCCTAATTTTCACCTCTACCCTTCTAAACACTTTCTTATTCGACACCCTTATATTATTTTTTGAGCATTTTTAATTTTTTAGCAAGTCTGAAAGAAGATCTTCGCTCCATGTCATAGTTGATCCACCACTCGGCTACTTTATCTCCAAAAGCTGTCGCTTGCAGCCACATATTCTTGAATCTGAAAGGAGATATCATCCTTATGCTTCTACCACTGTTCAATCACATGATTGATGAATAATCTGAGATCAACTGCGGGAGAGGATATTGGATCACATTCGGATCCTCTCAAGAAGTAGAAACAAGAAATCTATCCAGCCAAGATTTGGAAATTGATTCCTCCGACCTTGACCATGTGAAATTAGCAGCTGTCAAAGGCAAATCAATTAGAAGGTGGTTATCAATAAATTCTGAAAACTCCTCCATAGCCCTGGATATCACCCCTGCAATCCAACCTCTCCTCTGTGTTAGAACAGTGTAGCATTCTCAGAATTTTCTTGGTATTTAGCAGTAGCTACTCTACCTAGTGGTTAATTGTTTAGGCAGTGCCCTAAACTACGATATTCAGCTTCGTTCCATTTTTCCTTTTTGATTGTGGTTCTTTGGTTGGGAAGTAGAGATACAATCATAACATAAGATATCTTTACCCATATCTTGTACTTGAGCCATTTTTATCCCCATTCTGCTTGTTCTTGTAAATATGTTATACACTTTTTTACTTGTGCATGTATTAATTAATGCTTTCTATGGACAATAGAAAATGCTTTAGAATTTTTCGATACCTGTTAGATGCTTAGTTTTTGCTGTCTTGCTATCTGATCCTTTAAGTGCATAGACCACTAGGGGTGGCAGTTTCAGCCCATATTAGTGAAATGGATCCATTTTTCCTATATTAAATTAAATGTATCACTCATATTTTCTTAAATGGGTAAATATGGACTTCAACCTATTTAAGCTCATACAAATATAGACAAAATGGGTAAACATGAGAATCCATATATACCCATATATCACTCACTTGTCATAAAAAATTCCTAATGCACTATTTGTTTTTGAAAATAAAAAATGGTGGGTGTGGGGGGGGGGGGGGGGGATAGGATGGGTGGGGGCAAATTGAAAAGTTTTTTATAAATTTTTTTTTTTGGTGTGGGTAGGAGTTGTCCAGGGGTGGGGGTGGGGTTAGGGTTGGCAAAATCAACAAAAAGTAATAATTTATTTTACGAAAAGTTTTTTAATTTTTTTTTTTTGGGGGAGGGGGGGTGTTGGCAATTTTGAGGTGGTTGTGGGGTGGGGCAGGGGGTACAGAAATAAGATTAAATTTAAGACTAGCTACATTTTCTATAATTCTGGAGTCCCTCTCTCTCTCTCTCATGATGACCCATCAAATTGTTGCTGAGTTTGCCTTCCTAATTCTTGAATGCATTCCCCTCACTCCCCTCGTGTGCCAACTTTGTAAAAGTTTGTGTGCATCCCTTGCGTTGTCCATCTTAGTTCCAAATGTTAAAAAAGTTGTGCAGAATTTAAGGTGGTTTGTGTCCTCGGGTCGCTCTTCTTGTAAAGAACATCTGCTGCAAATTAGGTTGTGTTAGACATGCATTTTCGACTACTAACCAACTGAATATCTGGACTTTGTAAGGAGAAGAAATTCGCCAAACTTAACCCAAAGCCAAACTGATGTTGCATTCTGTGAATCGAGCAAAAGTGTGTAGCATGACTTGATTGAAAAGATACCATCTTTCCTGTCTTTCCAACAAAAAATGTCTTTCTTGTTTGCATTTGTAGAATGGATCATTACAGTTCCTTCTGAAAATAATATTCCATCTAGAGCTAGTGTTCCGGTTGGTTGGAAGGGAAAAAAGGATGGGGAAAGCTAACTTGAGAGGTGTTTCTTCCAGTTGCACATACAAGTGTATGTGGTTGCGCAATTAATATAGCGGCTCTTAACAGAACTGGATTATCGAACTCAAAGGACTTTTCAATTAACTAGTTACTAAATTATACTAATTCTAATTATTTATTTAAGGGGAGGATTTCAAAAGATGAATATATTAGCTAAACTAAAATAAAGATAAAAGAACTAAAAAGCAATTAACTAAGAAAAGATAGATGTTTACACAATCAATGAATGAATCGATCTAGGATTATGATTTAACTAACAATCATATTTAGCATCAATTTCATCAACTTATTTGGTTACATAGTTATTGCTTCACGGGGTTGATAATATAGTCATGATCTCCCGACCTCTAACCGTTTACCACAATTGATAGCCTAACTACATCGTTGAGCGGGGATAAACTGAACCAACTATGGAGCATTATGTTGTCTTCCCGTATTTGAGCCAAGCAAGACACCTAGGTATATCCATATCCTAGACACAAATCAATTCAAGTGATATGCAAGAAAAGATCATGCTCCTTATATTCCACGTTCTGTCCCTCTATTCCTCTCCGGAGTTCAAAAGAAGACAATAAATTTATTCTAATGGTGATCAAGCATCAAAATAGTAATCACAAGAATATAAGAACAACTACTATGATAAACAAATCATGCCGAATTAAAATCACCAAACAATCATAGTGTAAGTAAATATAATCTAAGAACGAGAAGTTTAACTCCACAGACATAAAGCAATTACAACGAATCATTCAAAGAAAAGATGTAAAATAAAATAAAAGAGAAGAAAAGATGAAACCCTAAATTAAAAGTTAATTTCTATATTGTATCCTCCTACCTTAATAATTATTCTTATGGACTATTTATAGTTGTTGGAAACCCTAAATAAAATAATTGAGTCTAAAACAAATAGGAATCCAAAACCAAAAGGAATAAGAATTCCTGTACGCGTGAAACACTGTAGCCGCTCTTCAATTTGTATTCTTCTCTTCCCTTGTTGGCAGTAATTCCTTTTGTAGTTCGCAATTTTGTAGCATGCAATTCTTATATATTATATATTATTATATTCCATATAATCCATTAAGCTGCCTGCTATATTTCCTTCTTCAACCTTCCATCTTTAATTCGTTTTAACTCCAAACTTCTTCATTTTTCCACCAATTTAATCCTACAAATGAAATATACTATTAAGCACAATCCATAAAATCCAAGCTCAAAAAGGACAAATATAAATACTAAATATGAGGCAAATAATGATTTAAAATATGTAATTTGGCCTCACATCAAGAGGACTGGTGTGGCGTAGTGGTAAATGAAGTGGGTTGAGAACCATGAGGTCTCAAGTTTAAATCCCAGTAGAGAAAAATCATTAGGTGATTTCTTCCCATCAGTCTTAGCCTTGGTAGATAGAGTTACCTGATACCTATTACTGGTGGGAGATGATATGTATCTTGTGGAATTAGTTGAGGTGCGTTCAAGCTAGTTCGGACACCATGTTATTTAAAAAAAAACTTGAGAGGAGTACGTCCCAACCAAGCATCATGCCAAAAGTTAAGCTTTCTACCATCCCCCAACTTGAAGTATGTTTTGCCTCTAAAATCATCACAATGTGTGTTTGTACTTTTCCAAACAGATTGACCATAAATATATGTGACTTATATATGATGCATGAATAAAGGAAACAAGTTACCTCTAAACGTGAAGATTATACATTTCACAAGAAATCTTTTCTTAAAAGAAGTTTGTCAGTTCAAATTTCATTAGAATGAAAATTCTTATTGTTGTGTCCCGTATCTTCTTTCACCCAGTATTCTTAATGTTCGGTGATTAATATGGCACATTTAAGGTGTTTTTAGGTGTTCTTCGCAAGAAGATATAGTTATGTTGGAAATGGTAGAAAGGTAATAATTTTACAAGATGCTATTCAATGTAATAAGGGAGATAACTTTTAGGAGAGATGGCCATGATTTGGAGATTGAAAGTATTGTTCAGCTCCTTAGCAATCTGGAAAGATTAAACATTTAATTGGTGAGCTAGACTCTTAGAAGGAGCAAACCGTATAAAATCTTACCTACATTTGACAACCCTAGCACTCTTTGACCTTCTATGATTATTAGAAATGCCTAAGATGGCATGTTTTACCATGATTGCAATCTAGAAATATGTCTTTGCATAACACAATTTACAAAATGAATATTTTGAATTTTCTCTAAATCCTATCCCCAAAGCCCCATCTCATCCCCTAAAGGATTAATAGTGGTATCTTACTGCTTTTTCCCTGTGTGATACCTCGAAGGGCAACCTAATGGTTGAAAGGCGAGTGACTTTACTACTACATCACTACTCACCCATGTTTACAATGGAGGGTGTAGCATTTCTGATGGATGCTTCTTGTATGAAGATACTAATCATTTCACATTATCTTATAGTCATTCAACGGTGGGTTTTGTTCCCAGACCTGTCTGGAACAACATGTAGAAATATTAACATACAAGTTTGGAAATTTTGGAGTGCGTTTTATTGTGCACTCTATCATTTTTGTGTAATATGAAGTGGTTGTTTGCCTCTGGAGTTTTGTGTGATAAAAAAGTACCATTTTAACTCAATGGCAAGTTCTATAGACTGGTGGTTAGACCGACATTGTTATATGGGGGGGAGTGTTGGCTAGTCAAAAGCTCTCATGTTCAGTAGATGCATGTTGCGGATATAAGGATGCTAAGGTGGATGTGTAGTCATATTAGGTGCGGTGAGATTAGAAATGAGGATATTCGGAATAAGGTGGGAGTGGCCACCATGGTGGATGAGATGAGAGAAGCGCGATTGAGATGGTTTGGACATGTGAAGAGAAGATGCATGGATACACCGCTAAGGAGGTGTGAGAGGCTGGTTATAGAAGGTACGAGGAAAGGTAGAGGTAGAGGTAGACCAAATAAATATTGGGGAGAGGTGATAAAACATGATATGATGCAACTTCAGATTAGTGAGGACATGACCTTAGATATGAGGATGTGGAGGACACGTATTAGGGTAGAAGGTTAGTAGGTAGTGTAGTGTTGTCTTGCTTAGGGTGGTTGGTTTTTGCCAATGTACTAGTTGTATTACTGTAGTTCTTGTTTTTGATACCCATCATTATTTATTATTGTTTTCAATATTCTATCCTAGCATGTCGTTTATTTTGTTTCGATTAGTGCACTATTTTGTTGTTGTTGTTGTTGCTCCCTTATGGTACACTTTGAACTATTTCCTTATGACTTGCTATATTTTCTTCTTTGTATCTTTAATTGCTGCATCCGAGCCGTTGATCTTTCAAAAATAGCCTCTCTACCTCTACGAGGTAATGGTAAGGTCTGCGTACATTATATCCTCTCTCTACCCCACTTTTGGGATTTCACTGGGTATGTTGTTGTTAATTTCTCTCCACAGAATGTACATATATTCTTTTGGTGTGGTTTATCTCATGAAAGAAGAAAAAATGACAACAATTTCTTTCCGAGTCTTAGAGTTGGTGTAGCAAAGCGAAGAGAAAGTTACTGTTCGTACTGCAGTGAATCTAGTCGTTATCTACGTTCTTTTACTTTGGAAATTTGGAGTCTTATTATTGCTGTTATTTGATTAGTTGCTTAGTACTCAAGGGTTTATTTCCTAGTTGTTTTGACTTCTCTTGTTTTGTTTTAATAAGCTTCTTGATCGAGAGAGTTGGATATCTTACCTTGTTTAGGGCTATAGCTGTAGATTCTTATCATATGGATACAATTGCGGAGCATGCAACCTTTTTCAGTGAAGATATTTTTCATTTGGGCTTTTATCTTTTCTTTTTTTAATATAGAAGCATTAGGGTTTGCTTAAAAGGATTTTCTATAGTTTTCCTTTAATAAGCTAGTTTGAAGTGATTCAAAGTAAAACTTCTTCCGGCCACACTTTTGCTTCATCTGTATAGAGTTTTTTGGTACATCTATATAGTGTTCCTTTTAGGGATGAAATTGTGTTTCAACTTATAAAGTAAGTGGACCGTGAATGCACTCAACCCCAAAAGTTGAAGTGTAAGGATTGTTTAAAACTATATATGGAGACAACAACTCATCCCCTCAACCAATGCGGACAGTCACACCAACTATTCATAAATGATGAGACATTTTGCTTGTCCCTTTTGATTTTATGTTGAGATTCGATAAAAGTTAATTGTGAAAGTAATTGTACTAAAATTTGTCATGCTAGAAATTGCCGCCGGAAATATGTGAACTTGTACAAGATAAAACTGAAATGCCTTCGACAAGATCAGGTTAGTGACTTTAAACCCAGTTGCCTATCAGTTTTTTAAAGTTATATATACCTGTGTTATGCAAATTCTTTAAAAGTTATGTTTCTCTCATAAAGGGGAAAATAATAACGAGAGAGATTAAGAAATCTGGAGGATTCTATGAGTGAAAAGAGTTGAAGAACAAGGGATGTCTCATATACTCCCATGGGAAACTGCCTAACGAAATATATATCTGATTGCTTGCAGTTTTTGTATCCCACGTTCTTTGTTTTGCATTTGCAGTGATACACTGACAATTCTTCATCAAGATGAAAACTGACATAGTTTTCCCTGCAAATAAATAGACTAACCTCTGTTCCACTTTAGTTTCAAAATTATATAGACTAACCATTTATTTTTCCAAAAATCTATTTTTCTCCCATCGCCTATCTTTGAATGCAGCTTATTGCAAGAACTGTGCAGCAAGTTTCTAATATTTCTCCAGACACTAACACTCTTGTGGAGTAGAACCCAGATTTGACACCATATATTCATCCACCCAAATTTTTAAGATTTCCTTTCTCCATAAAACCTCAACTTTCTCATTTAATGTCCACAACCATTTCATGAGAAGACTCCTATTGTTATTCTTTTTTGAAACTGGTAACTGTGTATACATTTTATAATGAGCAAAATAGTACTTGGTTCGTACTGATTTACAGAAGTACTCCAAAACTCTACTGTCCTATACCTGTATTGAAATTAAAACATCAACAATAGAAACAAAATCATTTGAGTATAAATGATTACACCCAAAAAAAACACAGGACAAGGGACAATTAAACTTTAGCTTGTGCATACTATTTCTACTTTCTCAAAACATCTAGAGTTCCTCTCCTTCTAGATTGTCCACTAGATATTGGCTGGGAAAATTCTCCGTCTACTTCTGTTCTTAGCCTGACCTGCTTCCTCCCAACTCTTAAGAGTGTCTTACACTTTTCTACGCATAGTCCAGGATATGCCTTTGAGGTTTAAGAATATTCTCCAAAGTTGTCCTGTATTCGTGCAGTGTAGGAATATATGGTTAATTGTCTCTGCCTTCTCCCCATAAAAGGAACATCTGGAACATAGTGGGATCCCTCTCCTCATCAATTTATCCTGTGTAAGGGTTGCTTCCTTATCCAGAAGCCACATTAAGCAAGCTACTTTGTGTGGTATTTTGGTTTTCCAAATATGTTTCCAAGAACAGTTGTTTAACTGTTGATTGGAGTGGTTCATCATTCTGTAATTTGCATAAACCTTGAAAGAGCCACTGTTATTCCCCAGCCACCAAAATACATCTTCTCCTGTCTGAAGCCCCCTGA
The DNA here is from genome assembly GCA_037074985.1 of Solanum bulbocastanum. NCBI lineage: Eukaryota > Viridiplantae > Streptophyta > Magnoliopsida > Solanales > Solanaceae > Solanum > Solanum bulbocastanum. The sequence continues at coordinate 32,384,116 of CM073607.1, forward strand.
ACTGTTCAGTTGTGCTAAAAAATTCAGCCACACTTTGAGTTTCCCAGTCATTAAACAGTTTTCTGAAAGTAAAGCCCCAACCTTGAGGTGTCCAAAGTTCTGCTATAGTTCTTTGTTGGTGTAGAACTAGATTGTATATATCTGGAAAAAGCATTTCTAGACTGCCAACCTCATGCCATTCAACCTTTCAAAAGTGAGTGTTTCCCCATTAAGCACTTTCGTATTGGTATTGGTCTTGAATTCACTCCACAGCTCTCTAATGGATCTTCATAAGCTTATCCCATTAGGTGTAGTAACCTCCTGAGTCATCCATTTATCGTCCTCCTCATACTTTGATTTAATGGTCCCCCCCCCAAACCCCCCCCCCCCCCCCTCTCCCAACAAAGACTGACTTTCATTAGTGAACTTCCATAACCATTTCATTCTGAGTGCCTTGCTCTGTATCTTCAGATTCTTAATTTCCAGTCACCCATATCTCTTTCCAACCAGTGCTTTCCACTTAACCAAGCAAAATGCTTTCTTTCTTTGTTCCGTTGTCTCTAAAAGTTCCTCCTGATGCTATCCAACCTATTAATGACCTCTGTTGGAATTGGGAACACGGACATCATGAATGTCGGGAGGGCATCGATAACTGAATTAAGGAGAGTCAGTCTACCTCCCAGAGACAGATATTGAGTCTTCCACCTGTCTAATTTTAGTTTACGTTCTTTGCCTTTAAAACAAGGCAAGGGGGTGTGATCATTTAGACCCGCTTTTAAACCTCTTGAGTAAATCTATTACAACAGTTGTGCAGACAGCCAGTTTCTAGTTTGAATACCTAATATAGTATCAATTTTTGCACAAACTTTTAGGGGAAGGTACTATTATGAAAGGGCTGAATTTTCTTTTTGTCCTGGGCTGCACAGTTGTGCAGATAGCCAGTTTCTAGCTTGAATACCTAATCTTGTTTCAATTTCGGCACAAACTTTTAGGGGAAGGTACTATTCTGAAAGTGCTGAAAATACTTTTCTGTTCTGGGCAGCACAGTTCCCTTGAGCTTGCATTTTGATCACTGTTTATCTTTACTTTGAATCTCAGGTGATTGATGTGGATGTTCTTCAGATGCTCGAGGAAATAGAGAAAAAATCTGAAGTGGGTGACATCCTAAATTACAGGTCTACTGCTGAACGTGAGTTACAGGTATGTTTAAGTTTGAAAGAGCTAGTCATTATTGCCAAAATTGTGTTGCATTCCTAATCGTTCTGCATCTAGAAGAATTAACTAGCTGATATGATAATAATAGTTGGCGGTGTAAATGTTATCACTGGAGATGTTGAATAGATGCATGGTATCAACCGAACATAACCAAGTCACATTTTCTTTGATAGGGCGAAATAATCAACCAAGTAACTTTGATGTTCTACTTTTTTTTTTTTTTTTTGGGCGGGGGGGGGGGGGGGGTGTGCAGGAGAGGGAGGCTTCTGAAACTTTTAGAGTCAAGTTTTCCTCCTCTTTCAATAAGCTTTTCATAGACGTAGTCGTACTCAATTTCCCTTGAGAAGGAATCCACTTCTAAGATGGAGAGAATCCCAGGATGCATATGCGCTTTATATGGTTAAAGAAAGATGTAATGAAGTGGTGGGGATGGGCAGAGAATATGTCATTTCATCATTTTGCTTAGTGTTTCATTTCTTTTAATTACCGTGGTGTTCGGTCTAGCTTGCACACACCACGATTATTGCAGGAGTACCTGCTATCTCCCACCAACATACGTACCGGATAACTTTGTCTACCTAGACTTGGACATATGGGAAGAGATCACCTACTTCCTCCGTTTTAATTTGTTTGTCTTAGTTTGACTAGGCACAAAGTTGAAGAAAATAAAGAAGACTTTTGAATCTTGTGGTTTTAAACTAAAGATATGTATAACGTACCATACCTAACTGCCCTTTAATCTTGTGGTTTTAAATATTCCATGTGAGATGTTGGAAACAAAGTGTTGCCAAGTTAGTATAGAGGCATCATTTTGAAAGAGACTAAAAAAGAAAATAAGACACAGATTAGTGTGCCTTATCATTCTTTCTTTTTAGTTTACAATGTTCAGAGAATTACTATCTGTAAGTGAACTTTTTTTGGGGAGTGGGTCTCAACAGTTTGTTTTTTCATGCTTGTTGTATTGCTATTCTAAATTTTTGTTGAATAATCACTCCCTTATATCCACACGCGAACACATAAATATATAAATAATTGTTTTCGCTGGGTCTACAGGATATTTTGTTGAATTCATCTTCGAGTAATGTAAGCAACATTGTCAATACTGTTAAACCTATTGATGATGAACATATGCCCAGCAAGCCTCGTGGATGGTTAAATTGGCTATCACGTGGCATGCTTGGTGCTGGAGGAACTGATGATTCTAGCCAATTTTCTGGTGTTATTTCTGATGATGTGGTCAAGGTGAGCCTTATCACTCCTTTTCCCTTTACTTCCCTATATCTGCATTGCCTATAATAAGCAAATATTATATTGTTTGTTGTTCATAATGGACTGTTTAGTGTCCCCAAGGCCTAGCTCAAGTGGCAAAAGGTGGAGGATTTGTGGCATAGGTCGCAGGTTCATGCCCCACACCATGCAAAGGGAAGCCTGGTATTTAAGTGGAGAAGGGTAGGGGGGCGGGCCCATTATCCACCGAGTTTAGAAGACTGTGATTGGTCCAAAGGGCGGGTCATAGATGGATTTCTCGGTTATCAAAAAAAGAAATAAAAATAATGGACTGTTTAGTTCTGAAGTCACGTGGAATCAATATTATTGACATATTCTCAGTATGAACGAAAGTAGGCATAGAAACTTACATACTACTAATTTTTTGATGAAAAGAAACTTACATGCTTTTTGTGGGGCTTACCTTGCGCCCTGTACTTTCTACACCTGCTAACATACCATTTTCTGAATAAACTTTTGTACTCGTCGGAGTGGGATAATGACTTCAAATTTCACACAGTTACTATTACCCAAGATCTAGTGTGGTCAATGTCCACTATTACTATATTGTGGACAGTGGTAAAAAGGTAGCTCTTACCTTAAATTTAGGGACACGTGGCCTTGATTAAAACAAGGGGTAGATCTAGTGAGCAGTGCTGGGATTGTTACCACATTAATGGTGTACTTAATTGCATTTTCGCCGAGAAGCTAAATGTGTTAAAAGAAAACCTGAAAGAAGGGCACAATAAGATTCCTGGAATTTTCAAAAAAGAAGTAGAAAAGAATGACGTCCTGTAAAGGTTACTAATATTTAATAAACTGGCAGGAAGTGTGGTATTAACAAAAGAATTCTCTCAAAGAAAAGAGGTAGAGATGGCATTTACTTCATAAAAAAAAAGAATAGAGGTAGAGACTAGCTACACAAGGTGGCAAAATGTGAAGAAAGCATAGGAGGAAGAAATCAAGGTGTTATTGGTTAATATAAGGTAACAAAAGCACTAGTATCTGTATGAAGATGACCAGTATGCACAGACAATATGAAGGACACTGAAAGACCCTAGAAGCCAAAGAGCAACAACAACATATCAGTGTAATCCCACAAAATAGTGTCTAGGAAGGGTAGAGTGTACGTAGACCTTGCCCCTACCTTGTAGGTAGAAAGGTTGTTTCCGATAGACCCTCGGCTCAATGGTAGATAGTATCCCGCAAAATAGTGGCTAGAGAGGGTAGAGTGTACGTAGACCTTACCTCTACCTTGGAGGTAGAGAGGCTTTTTCCGATAGTTCCTCGGCTCAACGGCAGATAATATCCCACCGTTAACAACTGAGATGTGAAGTGAATGCCTAGCAAGGTGGTGGGGGGTGGTGGTGGTGGTTCTGCCACTTGAGTGTCTGAACCTGCATTGTTAATTAACAGCGCCCCCCACAAAAGGGACATGAGTACCGTGGAATAACACTTGTATGATAAGGCAGACAGAATTACATAAGATGGGCAATAAATCTCATGAATATAGGGGCATAAAACATGACATAGTGGTAGCGTAGGAAAGCTAAGGAACATCTTGTAGTTCATTATGCATATTAACTTTCTTAGTCCTTTTTGATGACATTATTATATTCTTTAATTTCTGGGATACTATCTGCTGTATCCAGGCCTTCATGCTTAACACAGTCATAATAAAATAGTGGAATACTATCTGTCGTATCCCAGCCTTTGTGCTTAGCATGGTCACAATATACCGGTGGGATACTATCTGCCATATCTGTCCAATTTTGTATGATCTGCACATGCAAGTGAACATCCATATTTTTTAGTAAGATACTAGTGGATCATTCAAATACAAAACTTTTATAATACTGTCCAATCTTGCACAATCTCTCATCCAACTTTTGAGGTGTATTTCTAAGTAGAGAAAATGGATTAGGTAAGTTGAAAAAACATGGATAACATCCATTGCTTACATTTATGTTAGATTTGCTATATTCCTGATAAAAAATGTTAGACCAGATGTTTTTTGTGTTATGAAACTGGGGAGATCAACAATCTCCTCTTCCTACATTGTAAATTCACTGCTCAACTTTGGCATATGTTCTTCTCTGTCACCAAGATTGAATAATCAATGCCTGAGCATACAGCTGATCTAATGAGCTGTTGGATCAGAAGAGGGGGAAGCAAGAGTCGGAAGAAGTGGTGTAGGATAATCTCATCCTGCGTATGGTCGTCAGTGTGGAAGGAAAGAAATGGGAGATGCTTTGAAGACAAATCAAAGCCTATCCATGTTGTGAAAGGGAACTGCCTATCCACACTGTTTTTTTTGGTGTAAATGAAATTGTATAGAGGAAATAGAAGATCTTGTAGATTTCATAGGCTCTCTGTAATCTAGATATTATTTTTTCTTCCTCTTGTAACACTTTTTGAGGCAGCCAGCATTCCTTAATGCTGAGGAATACAACAGTACCATTTATAAAAAAATAAGTTAGTTTTGCTATAGTTTATAAAGGGTTGATATTTGCATTAACGTGATTGCTAGGAATTTCAACTTTTGACCAAAAGTACTTGCTGACACTTTTTTTTAACAGGACATATATGAAGCTACTAAGTTCCAGCCTGTTCTATCACTGGATGATGATGCTCCTGCAGACAATCAAATCTATTTCTCTTCATTGAAGTTCAACATCAAACAAGTTTCTGCTAGTATACGGAGCATGTAGGGTGTGATGTCTTACTTGTAAAAGACAAACTTATCTGACACTAAATCTACATTTTTCCTTTTCTGATCATTATGGTTCAAAATTTAAGTGGTTGAGTTTTGGAAATCATTCTCGTGATTTTAAATCTTTACTCAACTGTTTCAATAGCCTTTCTCCTTGTTCTTTTAAATGATGTAGCTCTCCTCAAAAGCATAACCTGCCAACCTGGGGACCTACTTTGAATTAGAAATGGACAAGCAATGGAGACACTAGCTTTATTTGCCACCTCTTTCTATGGGATCATAGGATACACTTCATACAAAGTTGCTTTCCTTGAAGTCTCTCCCTTTCTTTACATATGTCAGTGATGTCTCTGGTGTTACTGAATACAATAGAAAGACTAATCAGTTCAAAGACAATATGTGTGTTTGTCTTTTCTTGATCCTTGGCCCGATACCTATTTTATGTTGATTATTGTTTTAAGGAGTACATGGAATTGACCTGAAGTGAGTTTAAATGGATTAACATGGGGAATGATGATTCACATAGTCGACCCTCACTTGTTCCAGATTTATAGTTGTATTGATTTATGTTATGGTGCACTTACAAGTTGCGCTTCTGTTTTATTTTCTAGGAAGCTGGGTTATGCCATTGCCAGTTTGGTACTTGAAGGGATTTCTGTTGGGTGTGAGATTTGGGAGGAGGCTGCTGTTATCATTGCTGAAATAAACTCGGTCAAGATGCTTAATCCATTCAACAAACAAGTCGTTTTACGAACAAGGGTTAGTCTATGTTAAAGAAGTTAGTAATTTTGAGTGACATGTCCATATTCATGTTACTTCCAATTGCACATGGAAGTGTACGTATGCAAGTGTACGTGGTTGCGTAGGGAATATAGTGGCTCTAAAAGAGCTGGATTATCAAATCCAAAGGAATTGTCGATTAACTATTCTAATGAATTATATGGTCTAATTATTTATTCAAGCGTGCCAAAAGTGTTTAATTTATAATTGAATATTAAGAATGCAAGAATAAAATAATAAAATTACTTCCAATAAGTGGGATAATTCCAGGGCTGTAGTGTGCTTAAGGTTTCATGTATCACATCTCATGCATGAATTAACTACGGCTATCAACCACATGGGTTGTGGTGCCCTGGTGGGAGTGCTTCACCCTTATTCAAAGGTCTCGGGTTCAAGCCCTGGGTATTTTTGAAAATCTTGATGGGAGCGCCACCCTTAAATGGGCCCTGGATTTAGTCAGAGCTCCAATGTGGGCTCCGAACACCAGGTGGGAAACCAAAAAAAACTACGGTTATCAAATTACTAATTTTCATGGTTGATTTTATGATCATGATCTCTCGACCTCTAATCGCGTACTCCAATTGATTGTCTAACTACATCGTTGAGCGGAGATAAACAATACTCAATTGACAAGCATTTATATTTCACCCCGTTTAGTAACCAAGCTCGGTGTTCGTCCGAGTGTCAATCCTAAACACGAATCTGAACAAGTGATATGTAAGAGAGATCGAGCTCTTTGTATTCTTTTGTCTATCTACCTTTCCGTCTCTCGAGTTCAAGAATAGACAATATATTTATCTCTATAGTTATCAAACATGAAATACTAAAACAAGAATACAAAGTAATTTAAGCGACAACCAACATTAATTCAAAACAATCAATGTTCAACAATTACGCGTAGCTACAACTCCATAACAAGGGTCTTGAACTACTAATGTATAATAAAAGAAGAAAAAGAAACAAATCGTACAAAGTATTGACAATTTTATACTTGATGCTCCATAAAATTTATTCCTATGGACTATTTATAGATGTAGAAATCCCTATATAAAAGAATTGAGTCCAAAACAAATTGAGAACCCAAAACCAACAGGAATTGGGTTCAGGCTGAAACAGTCCAACCGCTCAACAATTAGCGCCTTTCATCAATTGGCAAGTGCCTTCAGAAGTTGCCACGTGTCAATGAGTAACGACCATCAATTTGCTTTCTTTAATTTCAGCAGACTTTGCATATATATATATATATATATATATATATATATATATATATATATATATATATATATATATATATATATAATATTCAATTTAATCCATTAAGGTGTCTGCTTGATTTCCTTCTATAATCTTCCATCTTTAATTCATTTTAGCTCTAAACTTCTTCATCTTTACACCAATTTACTTCTACATAAAATACACTATTTAGCACAATTCATAAAACTCGTGCTCAAAAAGGACAAATACAAATAATAAATGTGAGGCAAATAATTATTAAAAATATATATTTTTGGCCTCGCATCAAGAAGATTATTGTCTTGATAACAATTTGAAATCTTTCCTTCTGATATTTCCACTGTACTCATTTTGTGGCTCATGAATTTAATGGAAAAGGGTCAAAAATGCCCTTGGAGTATGGCAAATTAAACAAAAATGCTCTCAATTAATAGTTTGGACTTATAATGTCTCTGCCATCAATAGTTGTGCATCTTTGACCCCTATGAACTAGGTGGCTAGTTAATTGCCTCTATGTTTGCTTGTATTTATGCATACGCATCACTTCTTGCAACTAATTAAGATTATATTTGTTTATAAACTGTTATAGCTTAAAATGCTTTGGTTACCTTAGGTAAATTCTGATCGAGGAAAGCCCAAAATTCATCAACCTTCTCTAAGTTTCCAACTTGACATGCCGCGTCTAAAACAGGATTCTACTTTATCTGTAAAGGTATTGTCATCTTCTTTGCTTTTTCAATATTTAAGTCAGTTGCAAACTTTTTACTATCACCACAATGTTATGCAGCTGTTATAAGTTATTTAATTATTGAACAGGAGGTTTTTCAGAGATTGACATCCTATAACTTTGTATAAACAGGCCTCTGTCCAGCCACTTCAAATTACTTGTGATCTAGAATGTTTCAAGAATATTATGAATCTTTCTTCCCTTTTGGAACACTCTTGTTCTCTGCAGGACAGGGTAAGTATTCAAGCTATTGTGATTGTTTTACTTAGAACTCCATAAAATTTGATACTTCTGCGATCTCTGGATAGTCGTCTTATTTTCACTTTGGCACCAAAATTCCATGTCATTGTATACATACAAGTTACTACTTAAAACATAACATTTTGTTTAGTGGTGTTCAACGTCAATGTGTTACATTCATTTGGTAATTGATTTCTGATTGCCTTTATATCATTTTGCATGAATGTTTCTTATCATAATGAACGTCATACAGTGGGTGTTCTAACAGTGACAGAGAACATCAATTTACTTTGCGATTGGGAGCTAATGCAACAAGTATGAGAGTGCAGAAAAGATGCATAAAATAACTTTGTGAATGGATACAACTATTAATAGAAGTCAAGGACAGTGTGTATATGATATTTGTAGAAGCTGAAAATATATAGATTCTAGACTTAACTTTCTCTACTGTAACTCCTAACACCGGGCACATCTTCTATAAGTTAAGGCGTAAACTAATCAGATCTCAGCTTTAAAACAAAAATGTAATTTAGCCAGAACAATTGGGAAAAGTTTGATGATTTCTAACTCAAATTCTGACTTATATAACTGTTAGAGTCCAACATCGGTGGGTCAAGGGCCTTTGGGTCTCATTATATGGTCTTGGGCAATGCTCCCCTAGTTTTTGGGATTGAGTGAGCTCCCAAGTTTCATTCTTTAACAATAACTGACTTATAAGTTACATACGAGCATATCCTCAAATGTAAGTGAAGAAAGAAATTTGCTTACTTTGAATCAGAGCAAATAGTTGGCAAAATAGTACTGATGGAGCACTTGGAACAACTTATCGGAAGTTCACTAGAATGTTGCTAAATGTTATACCAATTTTTGTGGTAGCATCTCCTTTTTATGGTCATTTTTGCAACTTCTTTTTGGGAGATCTTTTTAACTATACTATTTATTCTTAAATCTCCCAAACAAAAGATGCAAAAATTGACCAGAATAAGGCGATGCATTTGCAGAAATTACAAGTCAGGGCCCAAATACTATTGGAACATTCACCTAATCTGAAGTGTTGGTTGCCAAAACAATCTTTTGCAATAGACATTGGCGTCAGACGATCACTAGAAATAGGCATCGTGACTTAGAAATTATCAAAAGAAATGAGACGTACACAGCTGGGATTGTTAGTGAGAATGAGAGTGTCATCGGAATGGTTACTTAGAAAAGAAGCAATGCCAGAACAGTCACCAGAAAAGAGAAAAGTGAAATCATAAAAAAGGAAACTTTTAGAAAACCTGATTACTGATGGATGCTTTACGTCTCTACCAAAATCGTAGATGCTCTGATATCATGTTAGGAAAATAAAAAAGAGAGGAGAGACTTTGATGATTTGATGAATGTGTAACCAAATTATAGATGTCAAGCACAATGTGGGACAATATTCAACTTTAAAATTGAACTGTCTTCTATTTAAACTCTTTTAACTTTCTAACACCTAAACTAGTCGTTACATTTGTTTAAAAAGGCAAGGCTTTACATGCTAGATGGTGTTGTGACTTGATAGTGTTCCGTGTTACAGATTCTGTCATCCATCAACAGAATTCAAAATACGACTGCACGACTTCAGACTAAAATTGAGTAAGTATATCAAGCAAGCTCATCTATTTAGTAGATATTCTTGCCTCCTAGTCAAAGACATGGATTTTACTTTTATATGCGATATGATTATACTGATACAAGTCAATTTGATATCCATGATAATTCTGCTGCCTTGTTGCTCTTCCTATGTTTTATGTTTCTCTGCAGGCATGTCTTATCAAATCGCAAGACTGTTACATGTAATGTCCATATATTGGGTATTGCCATCCTTGTTCCTGGTGGAGGTGCAGATTCTGACATGCCGAAAATGGTAATTCTTCCATGCCATTGTTGGTGCATTATCCCCACTCCCACATTATTTGTCTACCCAATGTCCTTCAGCTCTTCACTTGCTCTAGGGCTTTCTTCCTACCTTGTTATTCTTTCTAGGTCTGAAACAGCTCATATTTTCTATTCAAGTTTGGTAGATTCGATTTGCAATTCCCAATCACATGTATATTTGTGTTTTGTTCCCTAATGAAGTTGTAGTTTAGAGGATTTCACATCTACAAATTTGGGACCGTTTAGAGGAGATTTTGATTTGGTCCAAATTGAATATTCAGTCAAATTGAATATTCAGTGTATACTTCATGTATAGTTAAACTAAATTCAATTTTTTGAGTGTATCGTAATGAATTGTTAGTGTATAGCTCATGTATAGTTAAGCTATATTTAGCTTTTTAATTGTATCATAATGTATAGTTACTGTATACTTTCTATCTTTTTTGACTATTTTTTATGTAAATAAAAACATGGCTATATTTATTGTTGACTAATTACTTTATTGTATACATTTGAAACTAGTCCAACAAGATATTGGGTTGCCCTCCAGTAATTTTATTGTGATCCATTACTTGCATGGTGTGATTGACCAATTTATGATTGAGAACTGGAAGGCTTCATTATTTCGATGTAATTAGTGCATTTTCAGTGGCCTAAAATTTCTAGTTTGGGCAGGTACTTGAAGCAGGGGAATTAACATTTGGGTCTAAAGGTGACAGAGATACTTTATTAGCATCGCCTCTTTGCACTAGTAATGTTGTCTTGGGTTGTCAGCTTCAAGATCTATATGATCACTTTGAGATTAACATTAGTGATCTTGAGGTTAGTCATTTGCACTTTGATATTCAACTTCCTCGTATGGTGTTAAGTTAAGTCATTCTGTTCTGCAGGTAAAACTTTTAACTTCAAATCCCTCTAGAACTATCCCCCTTCTGGAGAAACTTTGTACCAATATCAACTTGACATTGTGCATTATTGCTGATGAATCAGAGTTGAAAAATTGTGAGGTAAGTGAATCATTTTGATGACTATTTTTTCTATTTGTTGTGATAACAATTTAATTTTTGGTTTCCAATAGTCTTTACTTTTCTCCAGAAATCATAGGCTCTTTAATTCTTAGGCCTTTATTTGTTGTTGTGTAATTGATGGATATTACTGGTGGTGCAAGGATCTAATTTAGTCGACAAACTATTTCTTGCCTCTATGTTCTTGACTGGTAAAAAGGAAAAAGTTAAACTGCTAAATGTACATATTAATTGTTTCACCTTTAGGTTCAATGTTTTTCTTGCCCTCAAGATACTAAAGATGCTTCTTTTCCTTCTCCTGCATTGGGTTGGCGCAGTTCAATGTGGGACAGAAGAAGAGCTAATGATCCACACTGTTCAGTTTAAAATTTGAAAGCATGTAGACTCCAACTTAATTGAGTATATTTGCTTTTAATTTAAAGAACGCATATTATCAAGGTTTCTCAACATTTCTAGACTTTTATTTAACTATCGGAAAATGGTCAAAAATGTTCTTAAACTATGTGAAATTGAACAAAAATGCCCTCCGTTAATAGTTTGGTCCAAAAATACCCATATTGTTACTTTTTGGTAAAAAATTACAAATAAACATATTGTGTCTTTCTTGTCAAACATATAATTTTCTAAAATAATGTATTACTTTTAAAGAACTTTTTTCTTATTTTTTTTCTTTTCAAATCCTATTAACTAATAATATTTTTCTTCTTAATCTCCTTTTATCAATAAAAAAAAAATAGAATTACCCCATATACATTTTAAACTAATAATATAGGTCATATATATATATATATATATATATATACACACATAAAAGATCCTAATAACGTCATCTTATTTTTCATATATATAATGAATAAAAAAATTTCCTAATAAAATAGATTTTCTTTTTCATATTCTTTTCCGAATTGAAGTAGGATAAACATTTGCTAGTATATTCCTTGATTTTAAATATATAAAAAAAAAAAGGGTCAACAATAACTCCATCGACGATATTTAAAGATATTTTGTGATTTGAAGCAATGTAACAATTTTTTGTGTGATGTGGCGTTATGATTGTTGTATCTTAACTTTAAAACTGTATATTATATTAACAAACTTTTATCCTTCTTCAATTAAGTTTTTTTAAAAGAAATAAACATATTTCCTATTTATTAGAATTTTTTTTAGTCGTTATTTAAATGAAAATTAATGATGGATTACTACGATCTTATATATATGATAACTAGTAAAATTACCCGTGCTTCGCGCCGGAATTTAATCTCATAGAATTTATAAAATAATACTTAAAACCTATCAGTTATTAAAACTAAAACACTATATTATCTTACATACAAGATTACGTAGTAACAAACATTAATAATGTAAAGGAAAATGAAAATTACTACATCTTATCATTTATCCTTAATATCATAAGCATAAATTAATGACTGTAAAAATACATACCATGTAACATAAGCAATACCATGTAACATAAGCAATGGTGTTAGTGAGTCATTCAACAGGAGCAAAGTACACAAATATTTAATTGTGAAGAAGAAGAAAAAGAAGAGGAAGAAGAGGTTTAGAATTTTCGTTGTTTTAAAATGAGAGGAAATCCCTTTATTTATAGACAACAAAGGGGTAGTGTAAACAAATGTTTATTGTGCCTTATCGAAAAGGTCACAGCTTTTCATAAAAGTCACAACTCTTCAGAAAGGGAACAACCTTTCATAGAAGTCACAACTTTTCATAAAAGTCGCAACTCTTCATTAAAGTCACAACTTTTCATAAAAGTCAATACTTTTCATAAAAGTCGCAACTCTTCATTAAAGTCGCAACTTTTAATAAAAGTCACAACTTTTCATAAATTTCACAACTTTTCATGAAAGGGAAGGCTAGTTTTGTAAATAAATAAATTAAAAGGAAATTCTGGTTTGTGGTGGCGTCACGTAGGCGGGCATAATATATATATGATTAATGATGAGTTACAATATTTTTATTAGGAAAAAAATGTGTTTCAAAAGAAAAGAAATAATATATTTATAAGGAAATGAGTGTTTTTGACCAAAAAATAACTATAGGGGCATTTTTGGATCAAAGTATTGGCAGCATGTGCATTTTTGGACCAAAGCATTGACAACAGAGGCATTCTTTGACCAAAGTATTAACAGAGGATGTTTTTGTTCTATTTCACATAGTTTAAAGACATTTTTTTATCCTTTTCCATTTAACTATTAAAGGTGTATCATTGAAAGTTTCTCAATACTGGATATTGTATATGGCCAGTTTGCAGCCATGTTTATGAATATAAATACATTTACCTGATAATTTTTTTAAGAGGACTGTTTTACTTGTTTTGCTTACTTTAGGATGGTTTATCCTTCTTTTTATTTAAATCTTAAGAACTCTAGCTTATTACCAGATGCTTTCTTTTTTATTTGTGTTTTGACCCGTGATTAATATTATTGATAACAATCCTTCTGCATTTGGTGTACTTCATTATATATATTAAAGATGATGAAATGTACTGTCATTTGTTTACAAAGTGGATTATTAGATTTTATGTACAAGATACCCCAGATAGATAGTTCCAATTTTCCTACCAAATAGTGACAATTTGACCCATAAAAGATTTCTCATGCTAGATATTTCCTTCATCATTAATACATTGCCAGTTTCAAGAAGAAATATTTCCTTCATCATTAATCATTTTTCTGCTTAAAATCTTTATTTTCAAACTATCTCATACCTACATATGTCCACCGACTCCCATGTCATTTTTTTTTGGTTTGGATAGTAAATAATTTTATTTATGTGGGGAATGGAAATGAAAGAAATCTTAGGTGCCGTTGGGTTTAGATCCGTTTGATGGGCGTCCCACTTACTGCAGGAAGTGGTCAAGGAGATAGGAGATTTCTGTGGAGGGTAGACTGAGACTGAGAAGGACATTTCTTTGAAAAAATCATTTTAGATGGCCCACAATCAAAGTGAAAGGAGATTGTGCTAACATACCCAAGGAGGTAGAAGTGGAATGTGATGGAGTTTATAGAATCCCAATCTAGTGTGAAATTCAGGCACATGTGCTCATCGATGAAGTTGCTGAGAAAGTGGTCTTGTCAGTTAATGCCCCAAATACCAAAAATGATACACGTTAGCTAGGTTTAGACTCTTCTTTATTATGTACCTGCACAATTTTCTAATGAAGCCGAATAAATATTGCTTAGAGATTCGAGGGTGCATAATATTCAAAAGCCATGTCATAACAAGAGAATTATCGGAATCCCATAGTTAGGGTCAGCGATGGCAGGTGCTTTCTTTTCACCAGTTATATACCCAATTAATTTTTTAGATTTAATAAAAATTATGCAAGATCTTAACCAAACACTACCGGCATCATCTAATTTTACAACATTGATTTTGAGACCAAAGTATTATCTACCGTCTTTGCATCCTCCATTGAAGAAATAATGGTTCAAAACAATTTTCAAATTCTAACAATAGTACTTCTCAATCTGGACTTCCAACGATAAGGAGAGACAACAAGCTTTCAGATCTGCACTTCAGTAAGGAAGAACTGTAGGTCTCGCCGGAAAAGGAAGCTGGCACACTAGAATATCACTTCTAGTACTTGAAAAGTGATGAAACCGGGATAGGTAGGCTCAGATTTAGCTGGCGAAACCAAGGAAGAAAAAATATCTCCTAGACATTATCAGAAAGTGGTCCACTCGCTGGCACGTGAGAATGATGTGTAGTTGAAGTTAGAGCTTTCAATAGCGCATGCTCAGGTCTTAGACGGAGCTGCTGACTTGGTTTTTGTCGTCGGTGGTAGAGGAAACTTGTGTTGTTGGTGTTTTATGTAAAACACTGCTCGAGAGATAACTGAGGGACGACTTGTTTAGGTCACAAAAAAAAATGCTCAAGGGAGGTTACTCAATCTCGTGCTACAAATAGTGTTGCAGAGGGAGAAAACTCATCTCAAATAGGCAACAATGGCTCTGTTCCAATGAAGATTACAAGAAAAGAAAATCTTCTTTGTATTTCTTGATGATCTTTACATCCCATGAGAATGAGTGTTTAAATATTGAGTCCTAAGACTAAATAAGGAAATACAATCAATTACAATATTCTATAATTAATTTACTCGTATAATTAAGCTGCAAAATCTCTAATCAATAAAACATAGAGACATCTAAATAGAACTCTTTGGAAGAAATTGAAGACTCATCATTACCAACCCTTCTACAATGTCACATAGCCATAAACAACATGAGGATCCATTATAACAACAAAAAATTGATATGATTCATTAGTTTGTGGTTGTATTACTGCTTGCAAATTATGGCTTGTGTGAGGCTTGTTCGGAGTTGAATGTATTAGCTAGAGACTATAGGGGAGGTGCTTCTGGGATGGAAATTCAGAAGCACGAAAAGGAGAGCATGGGAAGTAGCTCTTCTAGCATTCATATGGACAATATAAAATTAGAAATAGGCAAGCATGTAAATGGGTGGAAATTCTTGATTACAGATTAGTGGATTATTTTCTTTTCTGAATTTGGTAAAACACTCTCTATGTTCCTGTTAGTGTTCATAAATGGATGCTTTTTTTAGAGAATCATGTCTTCTGTAAGATGCTTGATGTTGAAGTACTATCATCTTTGAATCTATGTTCAAGATCATGTGGTGCTTTGATGATTCTCAATCTATGTACAAGAGACAGTTTATATGAAGAAAGAAGACCGAAGAATGAAGAATGAAGTTTCAAGAACCATGCCATCAGTGTGACAGATCTCTAAGAAGAAGTGGAGAAATTAACAAAACCGTCAGAGGAAGTCATTAGAGAATATGTTCCTCTGGGTAGCATGAGAGAATATCAAGAATGAACTAGGAAGTAGGAATCATTGGAGAATCGTAGTACGGTAGAATTCAATTCGACAAGGAACTGAAATTCTATACATGGAAAGCTATCATACATTATACACATGAAATTAGCTTGAAAATAGGAGAAAGAAACTGACGCGTGAAATGTTTCAAACCAAGTCAAACTAGTACTGGATTTTGTGAAACTCTCGACCTTATTTATGTTTTGGATTAAAAAAAATACAAGGCGACTATATAAACAACTTTGGAGTGAGACGTCAAAGTTAAAAAGTTCTACACAAAGACTTTCGAAGAAAAAGTTGTTCCTACAATGAATGAACCTGTTGCTATCAAGATTTATCCATATAATTCTTGAGCTGTAGTAGTAGTTTCTTTGTGTTGGTTCCAAGACAATATCTTGATTACTTTCTTAGTTGATTGTGTTAGAATAGTAATAGGTATATACAATCCTACTTAGAATAGAAATAGGAATAGTATGGTGTCCTACTTAGAAAAGGATTGTATTGCAGTATCCTAGTTGTAAAAGGTGTCTATTGTAGCGTCTATAAATAAGGTCTCTCTGTAATAATGTAGACAAAACAACAATTCAATAATATTTTTTTTCAATAATTCTCACATGGTATCAGAGCCTCTACGATCTTCGTAGAAAATCAAAGAGCTTCCGCTGTTGGCGGGTGACTATTACCCATAAATGCCGCCCGTCTGACAATAATTATGTTAACAAAAGTGACATCAATGATATATGCATGAACCCCTTTTTCAGGGGAAGAAAACTCAATCAGATAGGTCATCGTGAGTCAATTTCTGATGACTTTGTAGGACTGTTTTGTGTCAACCCCATATCTGTCGGTATTTGTGTAGCACCGTGCCATTTTTTCGGTGATTAATTTTTTTATCGTACTTAATTTGTAGCACCGTGCTATCCTTTCGGTGACTAATTTTTTTTTCCTATCTTATTTGTGTAGCACCGTGCATCTCTCCGGACTACTTTTCATATTTAATTTGCGTAGTACCGTGGGTTTTTCCGAACTACTTTCTCATATTCGAGTTGCATAGCATCGTGTGTCTTTTCCGTGACTCCTCAGATTTGATTTGCGTAGCTCCATTCTTCTTTCCGGTGACTCCTCAAATCTGATTTGCAGAGGGTTGTGCCATCATTCCAATCCTACCCATATAATTTCTTTTTTTCAGTAGGGTCGTGCCATCATTTCGACCCTACCCATATTATTTTATTTCTTAGATTGTGACCACTCTCAGCCATCAAATCTAATACTCCGACGTATGAGCATTATCTGACCAATTTTTCGGTGACTTTCTTGTTTAATATCTCGTTTATTGATTCCAACATGATCCATATAACTTTATACTAGATTTTGAGCACTCTGTTGCTCGGGGGGAGTTTAGTAGCCTTGTATGTCAATTATGTGAGTCAGTCTATGGTCTGAAACAATCTTTGCAAGTTTGGTTTGAAAAGTTCAACATTGTAATTTTATCACTCTGTGTTTTATCGGCATTATGCATCAAATCCAGTATTTAATGAGAAGACAAGCACATTGAGATTGACTGTCAATTTTGTGAAGTCGACTGATCAACTTGCAGATATCTCACCAACCCCCTCATTGGTCCTCGTATTAATTACATTTGTAACAAGCTAGATACATATGATTTGTATTCACTAGCTTGAGGGGGAGTGTTAAAATTGTAATTGGTATATACAATCCTACTTAGAACAGAAATAGGAATAGTAATAGTAATAGGAATAATATAGTGTCCTACTTAGAAAAGGATTGTATTGCAGTGTCCTAGTTGGAAAAGGTGTCTATTGTAGACACAACAACAATTCAATAATATTCTTTTCCTATATTTCTCACATATTGTATTAGGTGTTTTTTGTGTCCATAAGTGACTTTGTTGACCGGATAGTCATTGAAGAAGAAGAGTAGAGAGGGTAGAGGTTGGGAACAATTCCTTAGGTTTTACAAGAGCAGTTGTAAGCCTTAAATTTGGCTTGAGTTTAGTGAAAGAGTTTGAGTAAATCCTACGGAGGTGGGTCGCGGTTTTTGCCTCCCTTGAGCAAGGAGTTTTCCACGCTAAATACTTGTGTTGATGTACTATTTGCAATTTACCTTCTGGCATAAATGCTCAAGGTGTATGGTACTTTGAGTACTTAGGTAGCAGCCAAACTAACACTTGACCTTTTATATAGACTTTGTGTGTGCCGATTCCCCATCTGATCTATGCGTTTTTACTTTAAAAGAAGAGGAAGGCTGCATGATATTTTGATAGGTTATTGAAAATTGTAGGAAAATTATCTCTTAGATAAATCCAAGGCCTTGAATATTTTGTGCAACTTTATGTGTAATATGCATGTACATATATTGGTGGGTTGTTTGCAATAGGATCTATGAAACTGAAGCTTATATTCGATGACTGAAAGATAACTAAAAGAATAGGCTTACCCCGTGCATGAAGTGTTCTCTGGCTGCTGAGTCATAGGGAGAGAGTGGCCTATAATGAACACTATATTACTTTACATTGCCACAAAGAGACTGTATCCATGCCTTAAAGCTTGTGACATACAGGTTAAAAGAGTTAATCTATCATTGCATCAACACCTGCCCTGATTCCTAAAAAGGATAAAGTTAGAAACTAAATTTTGTGAGATACATGGTTTTTTGATGATTGTTGGGTGTATGTTGATGTAATTAGTGCTTCAGATCTGATGAAACATGGCAAGTGTTTTGGTTTCGTTCACCAGATTAAATTATGCACGTGGTACATTCATAAAGGTATAATAGTTGGTGTGAAGCATGAAAAAGATATTCAAGTTGGGACTTTTCACACTAACAAACTGAAACCTCTGCTGACTTGAGTTGTCGTATGGAGCAATTTCTGTTTGAATGTTACAATGCTACTCTGCTTGCTATAGTTTCTAATCATCAGAGTATGAGATATCTGATCAGGTGTTTATAATTTAGGTTGCTTTCTTTCTTTATTTCAGGTTGACATAGAGGTTTCATCTGTTCTTGCTCACTTTTCACCGTCTCTTTATGGAGCAATTATGGACCTTATTGTGGATTTTGATATACTGGGTTTATCATCAGACTCCTTGTGCCCAACTACAGTTGATGGTAGTGTGATATCTGCTGTTTTTTGGTTCTCCATTGCTGCAAATGTGAAATCTATTGGTTTCTTGATCGACTTTGAAAGTGATGTAGAAAATGCGTGCAGTCTCATGCTTTTGCTTCAGATATTAAATATTCGGTATGTTGTTAGCATCTTGTTTTACTTTTCTATCAGCCAGATAAAGATACATCATTAATAATAGAGAAAATACGCAAAAGATAAGATGATAGACAGATACCGAAGTGAAACTGTGTTGCAGCTTTATACTCCTTGGCAAATCATAAATATCCAGTCTCTCTCTTAATCCTTCTGCTTTGCACTGTAATAATGCTACAAGAACTGCTATAAAGCCTAATCATCATACCAACGTGATTTTAAAAATCATTTATGTTTGGTGACTGACTCTCATGAATGATCTCTTGACATGTATCTCTTGCTTAGCTGTTTATTTCCAAAAGGGAAAAAGGTCAATTATACCCTTGAACTTTTAAAAATGGTATGTATATATACCCACCGTCATACTTTTAGATAGTATGTATCCCTACTGTCATACTTTTGGACCATATATACCCTTTAATCAAATGGACAGATGCATGACACCATCTCAATAACTTGCGCGATTCTTTATTTTTTTTTAAATCCAAAATTTACAAACCCACCCAATTATATCCTGACCAAATTTTTTTAAAAAAACACCCATTTTGCATTGCCACAAACTTTTGCAATCTTACCAACGAAGTATTTGATCAGAAAACTCTTAAAATCAACAACTTTAGATCTTCATAATATTAATGTATAACCCAAAATATTAACAAGACAAATAAGAAATCAATTTGTTTGTCCCAGAAACTTTAAATTGCATATAGTATCTACAACTATCTTCATTACTACAGTAATTATATAAAGCAACAAAACTTAAATCGTTAAATTAATATGAAAACTATGTATATATTCCACTCTGTTTAGGTTCTTTAGGACTAAGTAATTACCCAAGAAATAGGAGTTCATCAACAGGAACACAGATGAGATTCAGAGAGAAATAGGAGCCAATTGGAGAGAAACTCAGAGACAATTAGAGTTCATCTGGAATTGTAATTTTGGAATGATAAAAAAGCTGGTGGATGCAGTGAAGGTGGGGAATCCAGAGTTTTTGAATGGAGTATGGAAGGGGTAGAGATGCACACTGAGAAGCTTGAATCGGAGATCGGAGATTTCTCGAAGCTTTTGTTACTCGCACTTTGGTTATGGTTTCTGTAATTTGGGTCTTAAGTGGGTCAGGACATATTTGTGTGGGTTTTTAAATTTTTTTTAAAAAAAATTAAAAAATTGGATAAGTTATTGAGATGGTGCCACATGTATGTCCGTTTGATTAAAGGGTATGTATGGTCCAAAAGTATGACGGTAGGGATACATATGACCTTAAAGTATGATGGATGATATATACTTACCATTTGTGAAAGTTCGGGGGTATATTTGACCTTTTACCCTTTCCAAAATAACTTGAGTTGCACAAGGTCACAGTCATAGTGGGGTCGTTTTCTGCACTGTTTTCAATTGCACAGTTTTTGTTTGTTCACCTTAAGTCATTCTTGCTGCAATGCCAATTTCAATAAGTCAGTCATGACATCCACAATTTGTAATCAAAACTTTAGCATTGATCAGAACAATTCTTGAAATTCTATGGATATTTGTCTCGGAATCAGCTTGATTCTTGAAGAGCTTCCTTTTACCAGCAGTGTCCAGGCTAGCTTGTGCGGGCCTAGACTGTTCTACCTGGTATATGTGTCCTCCCACTAGTAGAGGTATTGCGTGATTCTTCCCACCAAGACTTTATCAGATGAAGAACTGACCTTATATTTTTGTCTCATCATGTGCCCCTGATTTTCATGGAACCTTTTTTGACAACTACACTACATACTTGGGTGCTGAACTTGCTTAAGTTATATTTATTGATAGTAAGCAGCAAGTGAACATGACGGTTTATCTGGTGAGAAAAGAAGAAGAGGAAAATGAGATTATTCTAGAGGTGCATTTAAAGTTGTGCTTGATATAGTCGTTTTTCCATTTAACCTTTAAAATTCAAGTATTCACGGTAAAGAAAATGGTAGAAAACACCAGATTCTGGTATCTATTCTTTAGTCAGATGTATTTCCTTGTGAGTCAGGAGAGTGATTCTTTTCAAATATTATCTACAGGTTTGATGGGAATGAGTCCTTGGAGGGAAGAGCTTCAGTGAAGGAAATAAACATCCATAATTATGGTGGTAAAAGTGAAGGAAAAAGCCTCATCTTTTGCTCATCTCAGAGCTTGTCTGGATCTATGTATCAGGATTGTAATGATGTTAGCATTGGTCCTCAAAGTGGGAATTCTGATGAGAGAAGTAGTACCAATGATCTGTGCCTTCTGTTCCATTACAAAACCTATGGGAATTCAGGATTCATTGGCCATGAATGTAAATTAAGTTTAAATGGTCTTGATATTCACTGCCACCGTTTTATAATTGGAGTTTTGGTAGGATTTATTGATAAATTATCTAATATCAGACCTTCTCTTCGAGTTGTGGACAACCCTGTAGTGAATGGTGAGAATTGTGTTCCTACTTCTGCTTCTTCGCTTCAAAATTCTGGTGCTTCCAACTTCTTTGAAACCTCCTTCTCTGAATGGGCAACTGTTTCATTGGATCAGTTCCCTTTCATTACCCTAAAAGATACTGATTCTTTTCGTAATCTTGGAGGTTTCTCAAATGATATTACTCCCGAGTGGAGGAAGGTTCTTAATTTAAGAGACTGGAAGGACAGCAATCCTAAGGACGACATAGAAGATAGATCTAACAGTCAGCTTCCAATTTCAGTTAATTCTTCTTTTCAAGTTTATGGTGCTAAAAGGGCGTATTTCATTGACTTGGAGCTCAGCAACAGTCGAGTTCATTTTCATGAATCCTCTTACATAATTGGAACTCTTCTGTTTCCAAATGTCAAGTCTGCATTGTGTATTTGCGCCGACTATCTGGATGTACTTTGCTGTGCAGAGGGGTTGGTTCTTTCTTCTCTACAATGGACTCAAATGATGCAGAATTTCCTTTGGGGTCCCTTGGAATCCCCTTTCCCTCCAACTTTAAAGTTACGTGTCTGGAAAGAAAGTGTAAAGTCACCGTTGAAAATGAGTTTAAGTATCAAGCATGTGTCTTGTGTTTTACCACCTGAGTTCCTTGCAGTTATCATTGGTTATTTTACCTTACCTGATTTGAGCTCTAGTACAGATGGATTGCCTATTACTGAAAGCTCCGACTCTAATACTTCAAAAGATAATGCATGCACTTCATTCATGTTTGAGATACTGGACTCCAACTTATTTATACCGACAGGGAGCAGCGTATCTCAATTTCTGAAGCTTGATATACAACGGCTATACTCTAGTTTCACGGAAAATGGTGAAGCAAAGTTTGTGCTGAAGGATATTCCTATAGAGTGCTTGGTTACAGAAGATGAAATTGCTCACAGAAATGATTGTTTAAACTTTTTTGGATATGACTTATCACTATCTTTGATGCTATTGGAAGAAGCAGATAATTTGTCAGGTTCTTTTTATGGCCCCACTTGGACAAATATCAACTTGATTGCACCATTTAGTGCCGATGTATGGGTGAGGTTACCATCCCAATGTGAATGTTGTGATGTTGTATCCTGTTATCCAAGTTGCATTATGACAATAGTCAAGGATTGTCAACTCAATGCTGAAGGTAAGAAACAGATTTCTGTCATATGTTTTCACAAGAATTGAAGCAAAACTTTTGACACCTCAGTATTTGCTGTGTCTTTGTCCACAGGTGCATCACTCGTGAATGGATGTGAAGCAATGATGGATGTCATAGATCAGTTTTCCTTGGTTGCTAAACAAGCTGAAGCATTCAAATCTGATACCTTACAGTTTTTTCTACACAGGGAGGGAAAAGAGGGACAAACTGCTTCTCCACGTCAAGGCTCTCTTGAAAATTTCATGACAATCCGAGCATCTGTGAGGTCAATGTCCATAAAATTGCGACAACATAAAGGAGAATCAGTTGCTTCTGACCTTATTGGGGAAGCTAACATGCAGTTTCTTTGTTCTGCCTCTCTAAAAAATGATGAGCTCTTAAGGCTGAAGATCTCCTTCTCTTATCTACAGATATTCTCGTCTCTTAACTCTGTTTTGCTTGCTGAATGCTGTTCTAAATCTGGCTCTCCAGTTATTGTGATAACCTTTCCATTGTCTGATCAGGGTGAAAGTATGCTTTCTGTTTCTCTGCCTTCGCTAGATGTTTGGATATATATGTCTGACTGGGTTGCAATCATCAATGTACTCCAGTCTTCTTCAACCAAACAATCCAATGCCTTAATGACAAACTCATTATCAAACAATATGGCATATGTCCCTGTTGACCAACTCAGGGATGGTGAAAATGATGGTCCGCAAAATTCCCATCCATGTCCTAATATTTTATCTACTGAAGAAAATGTGAGGCATGATACTGGAGTTCATTCTGTTGAGTTGGAAACTATCTGTCTCCGAATTCATATTCCTGCTTGGGTTAGAAAAGATGCTTTTAATATATTGGAGGTGAAGCAGGGTGACAACCACATGAATGATTTACGAAACACAATTTATGGACATCGACATGGATTTTTCACTGTTGGCTTTCAAGCTAGGAATAGTAAACTGTTTTACTTGGGGACCGTTATGAGACTGAAACTTGATCTAGATAAAGCCTGGGGTACAGTGGAGCTTGTGAAGGATGATAACACACGCTCGTGGCCCCTGTTTGAACTATTTCAAGTGAACCTTGATGCTGCAGTTTGCACTAGTTGCATTGAGCATATCCATGGGAAGGTGGATCTTCAGTGTCATTGCCTGGATGTATGGCTGTCAGATCACATTCTTTATTTCTGGCAGTTTGTGGATTTTGAAGGTCCAGCAGCTGGGCATTCTCAATTTAGTTTCAGTCAAGTGAACTTTGATATCCAACTTAGAAAGTTCTCTCTTCTTTTGGCTGATGGAAAGGTGATTTCCACTCCATAACACTGTCCCTATTTACATCATTTCTGCAGTTTGCCTTTGCTAGATTGGACTCCAAGATTGATTCTGATAACTTGATCTGCCTCAATTCTCTTAAATTTCATTATTATCCTTAGAAGTTTTAATGATTTATGCTTTTAACAGACAACACTAGAAAGTAGTAGACCACCATCATATTTCCTTTTATGCGTCCTTTTGTTTCCCCTTTATTTGGGAACAATAGATTGACTGTTCAGGACAGGAGTTATTTCTCAGTGGTAACTGATATCTGTTTTGCTGGAAGTCATATTTTCTTAGCTGCTGCTCAGAACTTTTCTTGCAGGATCTCATATACTCTATATGAATTTCGTTGTTGACATTGAGTGAAGTTATGAACATGCATGCTTCTCGAATGCAGTTTCACCTTTGCTCTGTCATGTCAGTTAATAGTTAGGAGGAGCACTTTGAAATATATCTTGTTCCAGAGAAGTCTATTTCCTGGAAGGTGACAAAGATATCAGAAATCTGTTACTAAATAGAATGTGCTCTCTAGTTTTCCGCAGTGTTATAATCTCTTCTAGATCAATATCATTATTGTTAAAATGTCCCACATTAGTTAAGTGAATGAGATGTTGTCTTCTTATAAGAATCTTGGGCAGTAATCGCGTCAAACTTCTGAAATTGAGTTCGGCCCAAATTTTCATTTTCTTTACATGTTAATTGAACCCCAACATCCCTATTTTGGTTAACCCAATGCTTCACCACCAATCTTATATTGTCCCTGCTTTTAAATGTCCTGCTCCTGCCTGCTGACGAAGTATTAAAATATCCACATTGGTTGAGGGAAGGGTTATCGTATCCCTATATGCTTCTAGACATCTTCACCTTATAGCTAGAATTTTAGTTGAGTTTGGCCTAATATCCATTTTCTTTACAATTATGCTTATATTTTCTTGAAAATAGTGTCATTGTTCTTTTATCCTCACTGTCAAACTCCTTTGCACTGAATTGGGAAGAGTTTCTTTACATGCTTGTTGTTTCTTTCCAGTATTTCCTTTGTTTATCTTTTGAGTGCAATGAGGTATTGTTCTTTGATCATCTCTACTGCTAATTGTATCACATAATTGCCTGTTTTCTTCTGCTACATATGTTTTGCTAATATGTATATATTTTCTCTAGTGGAGTTCAAGCGGACCTTTGCTGGAGTTACTTATGACAAACTTGCTTCTTCACTCAAATGTAGCTGGAAATGAAATGGAGGGTTCGGTGAAGTGTGAAGTCGAAGTGAACTATAATAACATTGACATGGTAGAGATGACAAAATCATGATATATCTTCTTTTGATTCTGATTCACTAATTTATGTTCTCTATTTGGACAATAGGTCTCGTGGGAGCCTTTCCTAGAGCCCTGGGAAATCCAGCTAAGCATAAAAAGGCATGACGATAGTTCCCTTCTGAGTAGTGATGTTAGCAGCAATCTTCATATCAAGTCGACAACTCAACTTAACTTGAATCTTACTGAGTCCCTTATTGAGGTACTTTAGTTTTCTTGTTCTACAGGCAAACCCTATGTTGCATTCGTTGATAAATAATACCAATTGAGAAGTTCTATTATGTTCACCATGGAATTTGGTAAAGCTGTTTGTATCTGTTCTTATTCATTATTCTTTATCAGGCTATCAATGTGCTGACTGTCATTGTGGAATCAATGATAAGAAATAAGCTGTTTTACTTTGGCATTGATAGATTGACACACTTGTGAGGGTATGGGCTGTACTCCCTTTATATGGTTTTGGGTGATCTCATCTCATTAACTAGGGTTTACGGGCGAGTTAGGTCTAAGGTCTATATCCTGACATTGTATCCTAGCATGCCTCATCCCTATTTTTGGTTTACCTAATGTTGAACCCCCATTTTATGTTGGTCAGGCTCCAAATGTCAATCCTGGGTGTTCAAAAGGGTGCTGAGAGTCCTTCATTGGTGAAGGACGACGCCCTGAAGTCTCTTTATATGCTCTTGCGTTTAAGTCTAAGGTCCAATTTTCTTGACAGAAGCTCCTTAGACCTTCCCTTATTCTCCCCTTCCCAAATTATTTATTTATTATTTTGCAATTTTCCCTTAAGGTTTAATTGTCTATTTCCAGGCGAAGAAATTAACAAATATTTAATATTGCATTATCAAACACAAAAGTATGTATCAGTTGATAACTTGATATCTAATAACAAATGATCAGTATTATCCACTCATATAAGCTCAACCGTGGCTTATAATATGCTAGATTAATTTGCTGCATCTTCAAAAATGATATGACTAAGCATAAATTAGCCAGGTCATCCTTTGGGAAGTGATTATATCACTCAATATCAGTTCACTAGGCCCCAATCCAGAATTGTTCGGGTCAACTACATTAATCATCCCTGTCCATAGTCAGATATTCATCATAGGTTGGTTACTTTTTATGCTGGATGTTAACCTGACACAACTTGGTCCTCCTTTATTAAATATTGGGACTCAATGTGTTTTACAAAAGCTCAAATAAATGAGTTCCTTGGTTGAAATGAGTGGGAAGGTTTTTTGTCACGCCCCAAGGCTACCCCTTGACGTAAACACGGGACCAAGGATCACGAGTGACCCCAAGCTAACCCTGAAACTGGCATATCATAAGCATACTAAACACAACCGAATAAAGAGATACTATGCGGAAGCTAAAACATGAGATAACTGAAAGATGGAGAATACCCAATACTGATCTGAATATAAAACATACTAAGAGTTTAACAATATTGAAAGATAAACTTAACAAGTCAAGCTGATTCTTGTACTATGTCAGAAAAGCATTTAACTGAATGGAGTTGCTAGGACATGCCCCCAAGCTACTGAAAACTGAAATAAAAGACTGACTATGAAAACATGTCTATTGACCTCGAAGTATGAGGACTCACCACTGAAGCTGCTAAATACGGACCGAAAGTCGATCTAAGTGTGATCTACATGCTGAGTACCTAAACCTACATCATGAAAGGATGTAGCACAGAGTATGCGTCAGTACTTGGAATGTACTGTGCATGCAGGATATAGATAATAGCTGAACAAACATATAAACTGAACAAAGCATAACTGAGCAATGATGTAATCTGAACATGATGTAAATGTTGAATGATAACCGAAAAGAACTGAACATAATGCAATGACCAAGTACTGATTATTAACATGACATGCTGAGACTGAATACTGAAGTATAACTAAAAACCTGGTCAAATGCACTAGATTCTGACTGTGGGAGCTACTATTAACCGACAGACAACCACGTGAGCTAAACGCGGAGTCCGATGTATACACCCCATCAAGAGGACCCAATATACCTTGCCAGGAGTATAAAGGTATGACTGGCGTGATCACTAAATTTGATGCCCACTGAGGGGACTTATACACCTATGGGGACACGTAAATCTGGGACTATGAGGGTACGCTGAACCCTAGTCCAACTCAATGCTAAGCGTACTCCCAATTGAAAATGTATCTGACACAACATAACTGAAATACTAGATAGCTCAATATTCTGACATGCAAATCTGAGAATGCAACATTTAAGTACTGACAATGTAACATTCGAAAACTGGAGCATGGTTATCTGTTTAACTGACCTAGCAAGTATAATTCATGAACTAAAAGAATTTATACAACTAGGGTTTTGAGTTTCGTGCAAGGAACTAACCAAACTTTTCAAGAAAACAAGCTATTTCGATTTAGGATAGTACAACAACTAAATCACAACAATTATCCATGGTTTTAGAAACCCTAGGTCTAAACAAAATATGGAGAATCAAGAATCTGACTGAATTATAGGGACCTGGTGGACGAAAGGAATCTACTAGTGAAATCCCACATACCTGGTGACGAAATCTACGGATAAATCCTTTGATTTCGGGGCTGAAACTTGAGGCAAACCTTCTGATTGTTCTTTGGAAACTGTCGCTTCTTTCTTCTCCTTTTTGCTCTAAGTTTGGGTGATTTTTTGTGAATAAAGGTTCTGGGTATGTTTGACTAAGTTATTAGGCTTAAATTGAGTCAACTACGTAGTTTAGGCATCAAACGACGTAGTTTAAGTGCCCAACGCATAGGGGAAAGGACCAAAACGACCCTGACTTAAATCTGACGAGTGCCACATACTACAGGACTGATGGGCCGTCAGTTGACCTACCAACCATCGGTAGTAGTCATCAGTCAAGCTCTGCCCGACAGGGTTTCACTACAACGAGAATAACTTTTTACTTGGAAAGCGGATTCAATTATCTTTCATTTGATAGGTCGTGGGCCACCTAAATCATTCTGTGCTAAAAGATATGACTGTTTGAAGTTGACCCAACAACAATTTTCCTCTAATTGGCTGTTGACCCTCACCTACGGTCCGTAGGTCCAACCACGGACCGTACTGGTCGACCGTGAGTGGGATCAGAGACCATATAACTCTAGACCCCAACGACGGAACCATCCTACGGTCCGTGAGTCAATCAACGGACCGTGGTTCACGGCCGTAGGTGTCATCTTTAGATTCTGAAATTCCCCTAAGTCTGGGACTGAACCACGGGACCCCACCTACGGTCCGTGGTTCTACCTACGGTCCATGGGTGGTTTTCGTTGGTTCTGACACCAAATTCTGGAAAGCTAAATTTTCTATTTTCTCGAGTCCGAGGTGTTACACTTTCCTTTTTAAGGAGAACAATGATCCCTAATTTAGGTAGAGGGGCAGCTCATTGCCCACCGAGTTTCAAACCGTGCGCCTCTGGCCTGGGGATTTCTCTGATACATGTATGTGTATGTATGTGTACACACAGAGACATTTATGAGTTCATTATTTTAAATACACAACTATTGTAAAGTTTTTTGTGTTAAAGAAATACTCATCCATAGATTCCTTTCATCTGATTGTGTTATCAGATTTCTTGCAATGTGCTCACAAAATATTGAATGAATTAGGACATATTGCACAATGTAAAACTTTCTACCGAACTTACTGATACATTTCTCTTTCTTTTTTCTTGCCCTTTGTTGAAGGTTGTTTCTAGGACAATCGAGATGATTAAAAATGCAGGGGATCTGGCGCAGATGGCTGCTCATTCTGAAATCCCATCATTCTTAAATTCTCAGAGAAGTGAAAATATGGATACTGGGAGTTCTCCTCCTTACATACTGCAAAATTTGACTTCGTTGCCTTTAGAGTTTCATGTCTATCAACAGCGGCAGAGTGGTTATGGCTTACAAGTATCCTCCATGAAAAGTAGAAAGTATTTACAACCAGGATCTTCTATTCCAGTTTATGTTAGTGAAAGTCTTGAAGATCAAATTTTACGCTATAGTCCGGCCCAATCCTGGGAACAACTTGGTGACAAAAAATCGGTGGAGCCATCACATCATTATATCATTGTTCAACTTGAGGGAACGTCACTTCCTTCTGTTCCTATTTCAATGGATCTTGTGGGGCTTAGGTACTTTGAAGTTGATTTTTCCAAATCATCGAGGAAGCCTGATGTTGATACAACTAGAAATGTTCCAAACAGTAGTATAAACGATGGAAAGAACAACAAAATAGAAGAAAAAAGTGGCTTTATCATTCCTGTAGTGATTGATGTGTCCATACAGAGGTACACGAAGATGGTGCGATTGTACTCAACTGTAAGTGCTAATGCAGGTTATATTTTGTGCAGCTTTGATTTACTGTACTGCTTTACATATTTCTTTTTTATTACAGGTAATAGTATCAAATGCAACTTCTGTGCCTCTTGAAGTACGGTTTGACATTCCATTTGGTGTTTCTCCAAAGGTATATTGGTAAAATGATTAGTAGAAATCTCTGTATCTCTATCGACAAAAAGGGATATTAGTATCTATTTAGTTTTGACTGGATTTGTGTTCCTACACCTTCATGTAACTTGTCTTTTCCCTTCTTTGTCATTTCAGGTTCTGGACCCCATTTATCCTGGTCAACAATTTCCTCTTCCATTACATTTGGCTGAAGCAGGCCGAGTGAGATGGCGTCCTCTTGGTAATTCTTACTTGTGGAGTGAAACCCACAGTATTCCAAATATTCTTTCTAATGAAAATAAAATCACCTTTTTGCGCTCCTTTGTCTGCTATCCATCTCATCCGAGCAGTGACCCTTTCCGCTGCTGCATATCTGTGCATGATTGGTGCTTACCTTCTGCTGTGTCACCAGAAAAAGGCTTTTCTTTGTCCAACAATGTTCTAACACAGACCAATAAACCTCATAATAATGTAACTTACATGGTTAAGCCCGAGAAGAGGAATGTGCATCAATTGACTTTAAGCAGTCCATTAGTATTGAAGAACTATCTACCGGAGACGATATCTGTGACAATAGAAAATGCTGGTGTTTGTCGTACTGCAGCTGTGTCAGAGGTATGCACTATGTTATAGTAACTCTCTTTTTCATGAATTGATTTATTTTACTTTGTGTTCACCAGCACAATTTTCCCCGTTTCCAGGTTGAAACTTCTTTCTTCCATGTTGATTCGTCACATGACCTCATAATAACTTTTGAGATGCATGGATATAAACCTTCAGTTGTGAAATTTCCACGTGCTGAAACATTTGGTGAAATAGCCAAGTTCAGCGGAACAAGGTTCTCTTTGTCGGAGACTATTATTTTTGACCCTCAATCATCAGATGGTACCGATTGAATTTTGCTTTCCTGTTCTTCTACTGGTGCCGGCATTATTAGTTCTCTCTTATTAGTTTTTATTCTTTAATCTCCACTTTATTAGGTCCTCTTTGTGTTGCAATTGAGAAGGTGATGGATGCATTTTGTGGAGCTCGTGAAATATGCATTTCGGTTCCATTTTTGCTCTTCAATTGCACTGGTTTCCCACTGGTTGTCTCTGAATCCATTAATTGGACAAAAGGCCATTTTAGTGTTATTACTTCTTGCTATGATGTGGACGACCAGGACTTGGTTCTCCACAAGAAAGATGGTCTGGGCATTTTTTCTTCTAATCAATATATGGATACACCTGCAAATAGCAATAGTCTGCCAGTAGCTCCCTTGAACAATTACGTCGTAACAAAGTCTCATGACAGTAAATTCTCTCAGGCGGAATCGATTTATTTTGATAATTCAACAAATTTTCACCAGGGTTCACAGAAGCATGATTTATATGCTTCAAAAGCATCGCTTCATAGGAGTAAGTCTTACACAAGCAGTCAATCCAGCTTAAAGTCCTGTGGGTTAACAGAAGGTGATGCTTGGAAGGTCAATTGCTGGATGTATTCACCTAACCCAAGTTCGTCTTCTAGTGAAATTATGGTCAGACTCTGTAGATATCTACCAAATTCACTGATGAATGACATTCCTAATGATTCTTGGTCTAGTGCTTTTGCCCTTGTGCCGCCTACTGGTTCTAGCAGTGTAACAGTCCCACAACCATCCAGGAAATCTGGTTATGTGATTTCCGTTGGTGCTGTTGCAGCACCATTTTTTGGCAGGACAAAAATCATTACCTTCCAGCCGAGGTACTCTACTATGTCAATATTTTGTTATTTACTACTATCTTCAAGGTATTTGTATAGAATCTTCCTGCAAGGAATATATCTATAATAAAGCACCCATAATTCTACAGATACGTAATCAGTAATGCATGCAATAAGGACCTGTATTACAAGCAAAAAGGAACAGATGATGTTTTCACATTGGAATCTGGAAGGCATTCTCATATTCAGTGGACAGATACATCGAGGTATATTGTGACAGTGTTGACATTTTCATTGCTCATTGATATCTCAAGTTACTTCTAAGACTCTGTTTGGTATGGAAGAAAACATTTTCCAGAATTTGTTTTCCAATTTTCCCATGTTCTGTTGAAAAAGAATTTTTGGAAAACATTTTCTTTAGGAAAACAAGTTGCTTAATCATTGCCAAGGTGTCTGCTGCATGACACAGTAACAAACTATTTTGTAGCCACCTCATCCATGCCATCCACTTTTTAATTTGCTATTATCATTGCCAAGGTTCCTGTGAAACACTTGATTCTCTTTATGAATTTGCTCGGATCTATAAAGGGTAATTGATGAGGGTGTGATGATCGTGTGAACAGATACTGTTAAATGTGAGGGACCATATGTTGTGGGAAGTCGTTGGTAAGATGTCGTTTCTGACACTATTCTTATGAAACAAGTGATTAGTTAAGTCTGGGAGGCAGTACGTTTTAATTTTGGACGAACGAAAAGCAGAATTGTGATTTGCATAAATTTCGTTCCTTTTTCTTTCTTCTTATTCTTGTTATTTATTATGTGTCAATGTTTCCCAGGGAGTTGCTAGTCTCTATTCAATTTGCTGAACCTGGATGGCAATGGTCTGGTTGCTTCTTGCCAGAACATCTAGGTGATACTCAGGTTAAAATGCGAAATTTTCTCTCTGGTGCTGTGAACATGATATGTGTTGAAGTTCAG
Organism: Solanum bulbocastanum; assembly: GCA_037074985.1. Classification (NCBI taxonomy): domain Eukaryota; kingdom Viridiplantae; phylum Streptophyta; class Magnoliopsida; order Solanales; family Solanaceae; genus Solanum; species Solanum bulbocastanum. Next base: position 32,416,673 of record CM073607.1, read on the forward strand.
ACTGCTGATGTCTCAATTAGAGATGATAAAATCGTTGGCAGCCCTCATGGTCAGTCGGGAACAAACCTGATTCTTGTGTCAGAAGATGATACTGGCTTTATGCCATACCGTATTGACAATTTCTCCCAAGAGGTATTTTTCTTCAATGCAATACAATAGTTTGTAACTTTGTATTTGTTAAGTCCCCGGCATTGGTGGTGGGATGGGTTATTTGTCTTCATATATGGTTTTGTGTAATCCTCACTTCATGACCTAACTTCTCGGATTGAGTTAGGCCCAAGATCCATTTCTTATCATGGTACCAAAGCAGGCAAAGGTACTCAGTTTAAGTCTTTCCACAACTAGATTGTCAAAAAGAAATTTTTTATGTTTTTGACCCATGGAAAAGAATCTGGTGTGTATGTGAATTCATTTTGACAATTTTTGGGTTGTGACATGTGAAACTTAGATATGTGTGTGGTCTGACACCATGATACAAGATGGATCTTGGGTCTAACTCAACTCAAAAGTTAGCTCATGCCCAAAACCATTTGAGAAAAGACGAATAAGCTTATCCCTCAACAAATGTGGGACAACATTATTAGCCACAACAAGACATGAAAAATATTTTCTAATTATTTTGTTACCATAAGAAACTTACTTTAAAGTCACCTTCAATAGTTTCACCACCGCCACCCTAATTATCTGTCTAAGACGCGTTATCGAAAGCGCAAAAAAGTTCTAAAAGTCTAGTGAATGTCATTGGGTTTGCTCATTTTAAAAGGGTGCATGGGTGATTTCCATCTCTAATTTGCACACTACTGTCCTTGCTTTCCTTAAGTAGCAACTTTTAACATCTAAATAAATTATTGTTTTAGTTGGGTTTTCAACATGGAACCCACATGTGGGAAATTTACTTTATTTGAGGGAAGTACGATAAGATATCATCAATTCATTTTGTGTGTATCTTATCCAATATATTTTGTCGGAGACCTTTAAGTTCTCTATAATATAAGGAAGGTCGAAGATTTCGTCAAGTAAATTGATATCTTTTCAAGTTTTTTCCCCTGGCAGTTTGTTTTAGGTTAAGTATTAAATTACATTGTCATTCCTAGTCCACAGGTTAAGATATCTACTGAATAAGGAAATATTGGTTTAATCACATAGCAAACTCATCAAAATTATGGAATTGATTAGTGAATTGTTCTTTTTTATCAAGTAATGTTTGCATAGATAATAACAAGGCCAACTTGGCCGTATATAAGAGATATACCAAAAAAGGAGAAACTTACAAAATATGGTTTTCTCCAAAGGACACCCAATCCTCTATACAAACAGGAAATATATGGGCCAAAGAAAATAAGGATTGGAGACTAAATGATTTACCATCACTAAGTCCACTAAGTTCCTCAACTCCCTTGTTTTAGGTGTCAAAAGGATTAGGCCTTTCAGATGTGGTAAAAGTTTACCACCTCTAGGAAGTAAATTTAAACTCATCTGAGAAGAGTGTTAACCTTAAATTATCCTAAAATTCCACCAATTTTTTTAGACATCTTGTGCTCTAGTAGTTTCTCCATTCTGGTAATATCAAATCAGAAAAAATGGGATATGGAGTGCTGGTGCCCTTTTAATTTGAAATATTTTTATCCTATGTTACAAGCTTGTTCATTCCAATTTTTTACCAGCATATTAAAAGTTAGTTTTCAGCTTAGTTGATCTTTAACTGATTCACCTTTTTCTTCTTTGTTTATTCAAGCGGCTACGTGTTTATCAGCAAAGGTGTGAAACTTTTGAAACTATGGTATATTCCTACACTTCTTGCCCTTATGCGTGGGATGAACCCTGCTATCCACATCGTCTCACTATTGAGGTATGTTTTGCTATATTTAAAAGCTAAATGGTTTTTAAGCAGGTCTCTGTTCGTAAAGTTTTCTATGGATCTTTTAGGTTCCGGGGGAACGTGTTATAGGATCATATGCTCTAGATGACGTAAAAGACTATGCACCCATTTACCTACCTGCCACTCCTGAGGTAATTCACTTTCTATAATTCAGTTTGTAAAGTTTAAGCAGAGTTTGTACTCCCCATATTACTTTTTCATACTTGACCCGAATCCTATTCTTGCTGTTGTCATAGCTTGGTAATACCAACACCTGTCGGTTTGTTGTGTAAATTAGAAAATATCAGAAGTCTGTACTTGAATTATTAATTCTAAAATAATGTTGCCTTAAATATCAATTCTGTTGTCTGAACTAGTTAGACCAGTATACACCAATAACCTAATTCTATATAAAAAAATATTTTCTTGTAACAAAAGACCAACAGTATTTTGCTACAAATATTATCATGAATTCCTTAAAGCCGTTTAAATGGAGCTACAACCGGTTTTTTGATCGGTTGGATAGGAAACATACAAGATAAAGGAGAACTTCAAAAGGGATTTTATTTTATGCTCCATTTCGGAAGTGGAAAGTGGACTTTCACTTCCTTAGCAAAAGTAAAAGGATGCCCCCTAATAACCTTTTCCATTTTCGATTTTTTATTTTTTTTTCCTGATTAAAAAAAAAAATCAGAACTTTGCTGATCCTATGTTGTTTCATAACTTTGCTCCTGGTTTGTGTATGTATTTGGTGGTGTATATTGATGATATAGTCATAACAGGTAATGATGAAGAAGAAATTACCAAATTGAAACATATCCTCTTTTAGCACTTTCATACCAAGGACCTTAATCAATTAAGTTGCTTCACATAGGAAGTATGCTCTAAATATTCTTGAGACAGGAATGTCAAATGTAGGCCTATTGATACTCTGATGGATCCAAATATTAAATTCTACCAGGTTATAGGAAGCCCCTAAGTGATCCTGGAAGATATAGGAGGTTGATGGCAAGTTAAATTACCTCAAGGTGAAACAACCTGACATTGCTTCCTGATATATGTTAGAAGTCAGTTATTGGATACCCCTTGTGACAGTCGTTGGGATGCAGTTATGTGTATCCGTCGACACATAAAATCTGCTCCAATGAAATGACTGTTACCCAAAGACTGAGAATAATTTGTTGGATATACAGATGCAAATTGGGCAGGGTTGCCCTCTGACAAACGATCCAACTCTGGATAATACGTTGTAGTTGAGGGAAATTTATTGTTTTAGAAAAGTAAGAAACAAATTGTAGTTGCTAGATTGAGTTCAGAAGCAGAATATCAGGCACGTGCTATATGTGAACTCATATAGTTCAAGCAACTACATAAAGAATTGAAATTTAGAGAGATTGGTTAAATGGAACTTGTGTGTGACAATCAGGTTTTACTTCATAATGGATCAAATCCATTGTTTCGTGAGAGGCCCTAACACTGAGAAATTGATTTGTCTTTTTCATCATAGAAAAGATACAGTCTCAGAAGACATGTCACAAAGTTCAAGCAGTCAAAGGATCAACACCCAGATATATTCACCAAGCCCCTTGCCACATATAGAACGCGTTGTATATGTAGCAAGTTTGGTACATTTGGTTTGTATGCACCAGCTTGAGAGAGAATATTAGAATCTTGTGAATATACTCCCTCCGTTTTAAAAAGAATGACCTCTTTTCCTTTTTAGTTTGTTTCAAAGAGAATGACCCCTTTCCTTTTTTGGAAACATTTTAATTTCAACTTTCCACATGGCATGTTTAAGGCCACAAGATTAAAGGGCATTTTGGCCATTTGACATAACTTTAATTTAGGACGACAAGATTGAAAAGTTTTCTTTATTTTCTTAGACTTCGTGCCAAGTCAAACTAGGTCATTCTTTTTTAAACGAAGGGAGTAGTATGTAGCTTGTTTGTTCTTTTTAATTATGTATTGTAGTTATGTACTAATTTTCTCTCCTTCCCTAAAACATGTGCAATTAGTTATTTGAAACCTCATTAGCCGAGGGATCAATCAAACTTTGTTTTCTCTCAATTTCTCTTTCACAGCATCCATGCAGATGAAGCAAAAAAAAATAGGGCAAGTTGGAGCATAAAGATCCAAATAGGCTATCATGATACAATTTAGTTAGGATTATGTTTAGCCATGTTAATATATTTATCTTATAGTTAGGCGATGAAAGAGAGTCTTGGCGTAACTGGTAAAGTTGTTGCCATGTGACCTGGAGGTAATCATTCGTCCTGTGGAAACAGTCTCTAGAAGAAATGCAGGGTAAGGTTGTAGACCCTTGTGGTCCGACCCTCCCCCATACCCCGCGTATAGTGGGAGCTTAGTCCATCGTGCTTCCTTCTTAGTATATTTAGTTTACGCCCAATGCCTTCTACGAATCTTTTAGGACTATCAATGATTTATATTCCAATAGCAAATATAGAGGACTTTGTGTACCTTTTATTTATATTTATGTTTTATTTAATATTGGATTAAGATGACCTTGAAATATGGACAATGAGAATTTATATAGCCTATCTCAACTTATTTGGAATCAAGACATATTTGTTGTTGTAGTGTGTGTATATATATATATATATATATATAACTGAAAGCAGAAACCGCACGTGTCTGATTGTCTTGTTTTGTTCAATTGTAAGAGATCCTTGATATCTGTTCTTAGTGAATGGTTTTCCACTTTTTGTATGGCCTCATATGTAAGATAGTTTTCTCAACTGGTCGGCATTTGTCACATTATTTTTCAGTACATGCTGAAAAAGTACCTTGTGATTTAAATCACTGACACCTGAAATGTTGTAAGATACTTGCTCAAAATAGCAGGCAGGTTATTGCCTTGTGAATTGGAGAACTTGGATATATAAAGTCGAAAGTTTGGCTTGTGTGTAAAAGAGAATTGCAGAATACTACAATCTTGTACTGATCCAAAAAAAAGCACAAAGTCGATAGTTGATGATCTCTGCATTGTGGTTCTTTAATGTTGCTTTCATCTACTAGTGCTTTTCTAAGGTTTAACAGCCTTACCATTCTCTTATTTTGTTTTGTAACAAGTTCCCTTATCATACTCTTTATAATAATCACAATTCTCTATATTATATTTTATATGAGACCATAATTAATATTTTTCCAGCCATTTATATGCTAATCTAGTTACCTTTCTTACACATGACGTCTGCTTACTTTTTTCAGAAGCCTCAAAGAACTCTGATTGTGTCTGTCCACTCTGAAGGGGCAGTCAAGGTGCATTGATGATGCTTTAAATTTCAAGACCATCATTCTTTTCATGTCTCTTTTATAGTGAGTTTTATTTTACAAATACAGATTCTGAGCATCATTGATTCAAGTTACCATGTATTGAGTGGTTTGAAGGGTCCGCACATCTATGAGTCTAAAGAGAAAAAAAACCAGATAGTGAAGCACGAAAATTCTGCTGACTGCAAAGAGAGAATATTGGTGGACATTCCTTATGTTGGCATCTCTCTAATAAGCTCTATGCCAGAGGTACCTTCTATAGTTGCAAGTGAAGATTATTAAATTGTAAGCTTCAATGCAAAATGCTTTTGAGTTGTCATACCAATTCTTTTTCAGGAACTATTTTTCGCTTGTGCAAGAGACATCACAGTTGATTTCACGCAGAGTGTAGATCAACAGAGATTCTCCTTGCAAATCACATCCTTGCAAATTGATAACCAGTTAACATGTACACCTTACCCTGTCATCTTGTCGTTTGATGTTAGTAAGGGTATTACTAGTGGAATTAGGGCAGAAAGTGTTTTAGAGAGCTCACGAGAACCGGTTCTTTCATTGGTAGTGACGAAGTGGAAGAATCGGTATCTGTCACTTGTTTCCTTCGAGCAGATAAATCTAAGGTCTGTAACTGATTCAAAACAAATGTACTGGCCTCGAACTGTATCAACATTTATTATGTTGTATCACTGCCTGACTAGTCTATTTTCTTGCAGAGTGGCAGATTGTCATCTTGAACTTGATCAGGATGTAATCTTGAGTTTGCTTGATTTTATTAAAACGTTATCTTCAAGGTTGCAGAGCAGAGTGTTACAGCACATAAATGCAACAGACCATCCTCTTTTTGATGGTGTTTCTATTATGAACACTACTAACTCCATAAATTGGGCACCCAAGAAATCAAATGTGAATGAATACTACTCAGGTAATATTCCTGTGTTTCAAGAAAGCAGCAATAGGACCTCTTTGCTACCTTCGATAGTCCCTATTGGAGCCCCCTGGCAACAGATTCACCTTCTAGCCAAAAAGCAGAAGAAGATTTATGTTGAGTTGTTTGATGTGGCACCGATCAAGTTGACTTTAAGGTAATTCATGTCATGTTTTCATGTGACTTTACTGTATAGTTATAACATTGAACTACTTCTTGTAGTTTCTCCAGCAGTCCCTGGTTGCTTCGAAATGGAGTGCTTACATCTGGAGAATCTCTTATACATGTAAGGCTATATGAAGGATGGTGGAAATTTGATGATTTTCTAAATTCTTAATCTATGCTTAGTTGTAACAATCAGCTTGAGAAACCATCTTATAACAATACTGTTTATCACTAAATTTCACTTAGCAAAATTCATTATATATGTGCTTCTCAAGACATATGACATTGACTTTCACAGAGGGGTCTTATGGCACTTGCTGATATTGAGGGAGCACAAATTCACCTTAAACAAGTAATCCTTTCACATCAGCTAGCTAGCTGGGAATCCGTTCAAGAGATACTTGTCGAGCATTACACACGACAATTTCTTCATGAGATGTACAAGGTAAATTTCGGCACACCTTTAACTGTCTTCCCTGTAGTTAACTACTTAACCTCTGCTCCTCCTTCAGTAGATGGGTAGATGGAGAATTTCTCTCCAAATTCTTACACTCGTGAATAACTCAATTCGACTGAACTCCTTAGTGTGCGCACCACTCTGTTGCAGTTTTACTACCTATTCTTGAGCCCCTTTGAAAGAAAATTTGAGTACTTAAGAGTCGTCAGGCATAGTCAGTTACATGATCTCATCTCTGCTAGGGATTTCAGTGGACTAGTTTCAGTAGAAGAGTTAGAGAATTTGAACACTCAGATATTCTAATCTCAAAAAAGACATTGTTCTTGATACTTCTCCGGGCAAAATCCGACTGCGCCTTGAATATCAGGTCTAGGCTAGAGCATCCCAGTTCTGACTCCTGATACAAATGTCAAGCAGAATTTCAGATCCTGGTATAAAGCTTGAGGAGTTGAGTCTGCAAAAGGTCTAGGTTTTGCTTGCACTACATATCCGATCTTGCAATGTGAGCTTAATTGAAATAGAGCAAGCTTCAAGAAGTCTCATTATATTCAATTTGTACTTTAATGTGAAAGGGGTGTGAAGAGAGGTAATTCCAACAACAGCCTAAGTTTCTCAGTGGATATTTTAGACATTGTTACCCATTCTCAACTGGTTTTAGGTGGAAGAGTTTTCTCCACTGTCTGTCTTTGCTGGCATGGCAGAGATTCCCTGTTTTGCTTTTAGGACTGCCTTAGCTGTGCAGAAGGTAGAGTAAAGAGAAGGCGAGAAGAGCTTATCCGATCTATCAGATGTAAATGTAAAATATTTTTAATTGGGTGGACCAAACTATACTCTGAACTTTGTGGGAAGACTCATAGATTGAGAATCCAACTTTAAATTATCTGTCAAGGGACCACCTCGATTGCATGTTGTGTTTTGATTGCCGTGTTTCATATTTTTGTACGGGAACTTCTACGGTGTTATACTCAAGAAGATTGTACTAGTTACCTCATTGTTGGTGCCCAATTTTTCTTCTTCATCTGCTGCAACACCTAATGATGGCATCTAGCTTTTAATCAAATATCTGGCTTTCTTTTAGGCATTACAAATCCTTCACATCATAGTATCTCTCATTGTCAACTTTCCCAAATGCCTTGGCTATAACTCTTAAAGCTCTATGTAATGTCTCTAATAGAAAGAAAAGCATAAGCTTGAAGAGAAGAGAGAAGAACCCTGGGACGCTGCAGGAATTAGAGGTGGGAAAACCTATGTAACTTACTATGACTAGACCTGACAATTGACATTACTAATGCTTCTGAACTTCAATCCATTTCTCCGAATACCTAAAACTGGAAGTAGTTCTCGAGCTTATAGTATGGAAATGTACTTGCTTTTAACTGTGGAATTAACAAATTTCTGTAATGATGTCATACTCGTGATGATTCATAAAAAACCTTCCCAATTAAGTGTTTTTTGTCACTCAGTGCTATTCAGATGAATTAAATTTGTTGGTTTCCATGTAAGTATCCATTTGCCTATGTTGGTAAATGATTGAAATAGTCAAGCTTTGATTTATTATCTTCAACCTGATAGTTCATTTATTAACTGGACAATTTGTTTCTTGCAATGGTCTTAGTGGTTATGGACAGTGAAAAATGGTCGTTTGCTGCAGGTATTTGGTTCAGCAGGAGTGATTGGAAATCCTATGGGGTTTGCAAGGAGCATGGGTCTTGGCCTCAAAGATTTCTTGTCAGCTCCTGTACAGAGTGTTTTCCAGGTACCTTATGCATTATCTGCTTTTTTATCCTTCCAACTAGATGTAAACCCAGCTCTTTCTGCAGACTCGTGCAGGGTTTATTAAAGGCATGGCACAAGGGACCTCTAGTCTTTTGAGTAACACCATCTATGCCTTAAGTGATGCTGCCACCCAATTCAGCAAAGCTGCACACAAGGTACTTTTGCATCAAGCAACATTTTCAAATTCTGTATGTTATCTGACCCTCATATTAATTTACTTCATCTTGTAGGGTATCGTGGCATTTACTTTTGATGATCAGGCTGTCGGAAATATGGAAAGACACCAGAAGGGAATATCATCCCATAGCAAAGGGGTGATAAATGAATTTTTTGAGGTATATTATTTTCAGTTCTTAGTCGCATGGGCATAGAGGCCTATTCACTTCCTCTTTTATTCCTTCGACTCCTCATGCCTTTAGAATACTATAGCTCCTTGGAGTCTCACTGTATCTTATGTGTATCAAGACGTCACCGCTAAAGAAGGATTAGCGTGTATTGACAGTTAATGTCTTGCAATTTTGATTCGTTTCTTTTTTGCAATTCATACCTAAGAAAGGGTTGAATGAAGACTTGTTGGGTGGCAAAAGAGTATATGTCAAAAGAGGGAAATGAAGTGTTCATCAAGAGAACCCTGTTGAATGTTCATCAAGTTGGTGCTTTATGTCCAAAAACCTAGGATAGGGAATGGGTCACCTTCTTATAACATTGTCTGGTTGTTGTTTTGTTTTTTAGTAAATGTGAGAAGTATAGGAGAAAAATATTACTGAATTGTGTATCTACATTATTACACAGAGACTCTATTTATAGACAATATAATACAATTCTTTACCAAGTAGGATACTATATATTATTCCTATTCCTATTCTAAGTAGGATTGTGTACACCTATTCCTTTTCTAACACTCCCCCTCAAACTGGTGCATACAAATCATATGTACCTAACTTGTTGCAAATGTAATTAGTACGGGGACCATTGAGGGACTTGGTGAAGATATTGCAAGTTAACCACTTGACTTCACAAATTTTGTAACAATTTCTCTTTTCTCTGACAAAGTGACTATCAATCTCAACGTGACTATCAATCTCAACGTGCTTAGTTTTGTCATGAAACACTAGATTTCTTGTGATATGAAGGGTCGCTTGATTATTACACACAAGTTCCATATGACCGATTTTTCCAAATTTTAGTTCTCTCAGCAACTGCTTGATCCAAACTAGCTCGCAAGTTGCTACAACCATTGCTTGATATTCTATTTCTGCACTAGGTCGAGCGAGCAACCATTCTGTTTCTTACTCTTCCACGACACCAAATTACCTCCTACTAAAACACAGTATTAGGATGTAAAACGTCTATTAGAGGGTGATCCTGCCCAATCAGCGTACGTATGTCCAATGATATGGTCATAGCCTTGATCCTCGAAAAGTAGTCCTTTATCGGGAGCTGACTTTATATATTGCACAATACGAGTAATTGCATCCCAATGGCTATCACAAGGGGAAGTGGAAAGTCCTCTTTCAGTTGTGGTCTAGTTGCGCTCTGTTGGTGAAAACCTCCTACTTCACAACAAGTGATCGTATTGATGCTATCTTGTTAGGAGGTCGTAAACTAAGGGCTCGTCCAAGAGAAAGATTTCATCCCGTCTTTAAAGCAATGGTTTGCGACTCCGCGGCTTGCTTAGGTTAGGAGAGCTCTTTTCTGATTTTTGTTCTATCGTTAAGAGAAGCATCATAAGCCTAGTCCCAAGTTAAACAACATAACACCCACAAGAAAAGAGACGTCAAGTCTAATTACTGTGAGATAATTCAAGTTTCCAACCTGTAGTCTATACCTTTCAGGATTACTAAGTAGCTCCCCTTGTCCCGGAAGGAATTTAACTTTTGAATCCATAGGAGTGTCAATGGGTTAACATCCCAACATTCTTGTCTCTTTAGAATGTCTAACGTATATTTGCACTGAGAAATAACAATATCGTATCTAGATTGAGCAACCTGAATACCTAGAAACTACTCCAGTCTACCGAAGTCCTTAGTCTGGAAATGTTGAAAGAGATGTTGCTTCAAATTAGTGATACCGTCTTGATCATTACTGGTGATAACGATATAATCAATGTAAATAACCAAATAAATACATAGATTTGGTGTTGAATGCTGACTAAACACAAGAGTGATCGGCTCCATTACGAGTCATGCGAAACTCTTGAATTATTGTGCTGAATTTTTCAAACCGAGCTCGAGGAGACTATTTCAAACCATAGAATCGACATACAAGGCTAAGACTCCCTTTGAGCAACAAAACTAGGTGGTTGCTCCGTATAGACTTCTCCCTCGAGAATACTAGATAGGCATTCTTAGCATTCTTACTGTCCAACTGATGAAGAAGCCAATGACGAACGATAGCCATAGATAGAAAAAGATGGATAAATGTTATTTTATCCACGGGAGTGTTAAGTGTCACTATAATCTAGCCCAAATATTTGAGTATACCCTTTGGCAACAAGGTGAGCATTTAGCCGATCAACCTGACCATCTAGACCAATTTTGATTGCATAAACCTAGCGGCAAGCAACCATAGATTTACCTAGAGGAAGAGAGACAATCATAGCTTGCCTCCATCGAAAATGAGAGTGTTTCGCCTATAGTCTTAGAAATGGAAATAGAGGACAAAGATGATCCAAAGGCATAATGTAGTGAATGATGATGATAACTCAATAAAGTATAATGTGGGTTAGCATTTCAAGTGGATCGTATACCTTTTTGAAGTGCAGTCGGTTGGCTACAAGGAGGCAAGTCTGTAGTAGGAGCAGGGTCCAACTCATGACATGAATCATCTGAGACTAGTGTTGGATGCGGACGATGATGATAAGTCACGAATGGTGGCACTACAACTGGAGATGTAGAAGTAACCGCAGATTCCTCAAAGTATGAGCAAGACCTCAAGATATCAGGATGATCAGAAGATGTATAGTCAAGTTGAGACTCAAAGAATGTGACATTGGCAAACTTCAATGGGTTATCGGCTGAAAAAGATTCTATCATATAGAAACACACCCGAGATGGAAGCCTTTCTGTTAACAAGCTATATATTAAGGAGGTGAAGGAGCATCCAGGTGGTAAGCTTGGCCCCTGGGAGTAGATTTGGAGGAACAAGGTGCCAACCAAGATAAAATGTTTCTCTTGGTTGGTTGCCAAAAGAGCATGCTCCACACATGAGAAATTGAATAGGAGGGGTTTCTATATTGCCTCTTGGTGCTCTCTCTGTAATGAGACTATGGAAACCAACAACCACTTGTTCCTCCATTGCAGAGTGACAACACAATTGTGGAACCTTTTTTTGGGACTAACACATGCATAACGGATTATGCCTGAGCATACAGCAGATCTACTTTGCTGATCCAGCAGAGGCGGGAGAAAATCTAAGAAAAAGTGGTACAATATAATACCATCATGCATTTGGTGGTCTATTTGGACAGAAAGAAATAGCAGATGCTATTATAACAAGGCTAACTCAATAGAGAAAGTCAAATGGAACTGCTTGACTACTTTTTATTTTTGGTGTAAAGAGGAAGGGATAGAAGAAGATGCACAAATTTTGGATTTTATAGGCACTTTGTAATCTATTAGCCTTTTTTGTTTTTTTTCTCTTGTTGGAAACCAATTTTGGAGGTCTCCATCATGTCCTTATGGTTGAGGAATACAACATGATCTTTCTAAAAAAAAAAAGTATCGATGAAGACCAGGTAAATAACAACGATACCCTTTTTGAACTCAAGTGTAATCAAGAAACACACATTTGAGAGCTACCCTTTTTGAACTCAAGTGTAATCAAGAAACACACATTTGAGAGCATGAGGGATAATTCATCTTTCTTTGGGGCTAAGTTATGAGCATGTTTTCCCAAAGACACGAGGGGGGGGATAGAGTAGATATATAGTATGGAATGTGGAACCTGATTCTGAATAGAAGATCATGGTATTCTATTAATTAAATAATAAGACGCAAGAACTACATCGCCCCAAAAACGCAACAAAACATGGGATTCAATGAGAAGTATGAGTAGTCTCAATAAGATGCTTATTCTTCCTTTACACCGTTTTGTTGACGGGTGTACGGACAAGATGTCTCGCGAATAATTCCTTGGTGAGTCATAAACTCCTAAAATTGGGAGGACAAGTATTCTAAGGTATTATCACTACGAAAACTATGAATAGAAACTAAATGGACATGCCAAAATTCAAGTTAGTGGGGAAATTGATGATGATGACACATTGTATTGGTACCAGGTGGATGAAATGGAGCTCATCTCCAGAGTTATGTGTGATCAGAAGATGTCACCAAAACTTAATGGTAAGTTCTACAGGATAGTGGTTAGTCCAATAATGTTGTATGGGGCAGAGTATTGGCCCGTCAACAATTCTCATGTTCAAAAGATGAAAGTTGCAAAAATGAGAATGTTGAGATAGATGCATGGGCTTGACGCAACTTCAGCTTACCAAGGACATGACCTTAGATAGAAGGTTATGGAAGATACGTATTAGGGTCTAGGGAAAGTAGTTAGTTGAGTGTTGTCTCACTTACCCTTTCATACTAGTAGTCATAGTAGTTTCTTGGTCTTCCATTTCTGTTACTATGTGTTGTTTTTTATCTACTTCGACTATAGTATTATTTTGTTAAAGTTATTGTTCATTTGTTAGATGGCTTTGTCATGCTATCTTTAATATTTTGTCGTCGCTTCTTCACTTTGGTATTTCTTTCCTGAGTTGCTTTTCAATGCTTTTCCTTGAGCCGAGGTCTTTCAGAAACAACCTATCCTTTGGAGACCCCATTTGAGGGATTACACTGGGTATTTTGTTATTTTTGGTGCACTCGTGAGATTTCTGTTTGTATGGATGAATGTCTGACCATGGTAGAGAACGACCTACTTTTGTAGGTTCTCTTTTTTGGTTTACTACTTTTATATGGGAGTTTCCCCCTTTTATTAATAAAATTATTCCTAAATTAAAAAAAAATATTAAAAAAATTGGTACCTATTTTTGATTTGTAGGGTCTGACTGGTCTATTGCAATCACCTATTAAAGGGGCAGAGAGACATGGCCTTCCAGGAGTTCTCTCAGGTATCAAGTTTATCCATGCTATTCTTCTGGTCACTATTGCAAGAAAATTGAAGCTCCTGGGAAGTGAAAGGACTTCTCTTAGATAATATATTTTTTCTTGCAGGTATAGCTCTTGGAGTGACTGGACTGGTGGCAAGACCAGCAGCCAGTATCCTTGATATCACCGGCAAAACTGCACAAAGCATCAGAAATCGGAGCAAACTGCATAATCTGGGATCTCATCGCTTTAGGGTCCGATTGCCAAGGCATTTAAACAGAGAACTTCCTTTACGGCCATATTCTTGGGAAGAAGCAATTGGAGTATCTGTACTTGGAGAGGCAGAAGACCATGTTAAGCTCAAAGACGAAACATTAGTAGTGTGTAAAGCTCTTAGACATGATGGGAAGTTTGTTATCCTCACTGAGAGACTTATATTAATTGTGTCTTGCCCCAGTATAGTAAAATACAGAATGCCCGAGTTTCAAGGAGTGCCTGCTAACCCAGAGTGGTTGGTAGAAACAGAAATCGGGATGGATAGTGTAATTCATGCTGATAACGACAACAATGAGGTACATATTGTGGGAAGTAGCTCAGACGCATTATTGAGACACAACCATATCTCACATAAAAGAAGCTGGGGACCAAAGGGAAAGAGATGGAACAACAATCCTCGCACATTGCTTCCCCTACTCCAGACTAATTTGTTTTTCACATCAAAAGATGAAGCAGAGGACTTCCTGCAGGTACTTCTATCTACAATTGACAAAGCAAAAGAACAAGGTCGGAGCTCTGTGCATCTTCTTCATCAAAGTAGTCTCAGACAACTATAGAAAGATGTAAAGGATCCAAGTAATTTTCCATCTGTACATTGTACATTATGTACATAACTACTTTACCCCTCTTCTGTTAATTTATGTCCATAACTGTTCAATTAGTTTAGGACTTCCAATTCTTTAAAGGCACAGCCCTTCTCTCCCAGATTCTTCGCAAATCAACAATAGCTTGAAGCAAAATTAAATGAAATTGTGTTGGTTTTTTTGTTTTTTTGGTTTTTGGTCAGTGGATATACAGAGAATTATGGTCACTATGAAATTTTACCTAGTTAAATGTTGTATATTGGTTGAGCTGCAATGCATGGTGATATGATTCTTAGGAAATCTTCCAATTTTAATTATATTTTGGGAAATTCACGTCTTGATTCATAAGGTATAAGTTTTAACCTTGAACCTTGATTGATTTCTATTTAGACGGAGATTGAATTCAACCAAACACAAGGCGGACAGTGAATTATTGAAGGGCCATTTGCAAGAATACCCCTGTTTTGGGGTGATTTTTAATTTTTGGGCATTAATCTTTGTTCTTTAGCACTTTAAATAATCAAAATTGGACAAAAATTTACCCGTAGTGTTAAAAAGAATCACTAGGTACAGCCGTACAGGTTATGCCTTATAAGACATAAATTCAGCTTTAGAATCTTATGTCTTCAAAAGTTCATACACGTTTTATGTTATGCAAGAAGAAGAGAAAAAGGCCCATAGGCCATATGTTATACAAGTAAAGGGTCCAATATGTCATATGTTCAAACTCTCGTTGCAATTAGATAAGATGTGGTTAAAGTTTCCTCCACTCTATAATACGTATATTACCCTAAAATGGGACCTACATGTTATTTCATGTCTATCCACATGACATTGTGGTGTGACTGTCCATTCTGATCGGGTCAACGATTGGATTTCATGTCATATACATGGTGAATTATATTATGTCAATATTTAGGTGATTCCTATTGAAAGATGTTAGTTTATTTTCAAGTCGAAATGTTTGTTTGAATCAATAAATTTGAAGAATATATCTTCCATGTTGTGATTCATTGTTCATGTTTCATTGTACATTATGTGTAACAATTGAGGAAGTTTTGGATCGGATCTAGAATAGAAGCTTAATTAATTAGATATTTGTATTTCATTTGCACTTTACGTGTTTACTATTCTAAGTTTGTCAATTATCATTTGAGTCTTTTTATTTACTTTTTAGTCTCTAATGCTAGTCACATTTATAGTTGTCACAAGTTGAGTCTGTTAGATTATTTTTTGAGTCTCGTTAAATAGTATTTGTATATACATTTACTAGCTTATCTTGAATGAATATCTTGATTTTAACTTCTATTCTACTTGTTCTTTCTTTGTTTTCTTATTTTCATCTTTTTCATGTTGGTTCCAACATTGCATTTCATTGTATTTCATATATTTATCATGATGAACTTGTGAGTGATTTTATATAGATCTTGTGATTAATGACTTTATCCAGTGTATTGTTGTTTCGAAATTATCGGAGTGTTGTACTTGACCTATGAACTATTTAAATTGTAAGTTGTTAGGTTTGGCTGGTTTTATGCAGGTTGTTGTTGTGAAGGTTCGGTTGGAGTGAAAGGAGTACCCATTTTCTATATTCTTAGCATGGTGTTTAGTAGTTTGCTTGTTGAGTATCATGCGGTTTGGAACTCACCCCTCTGCTCCGGGGCACCAGATCCATGGGCTACACACGAAAAATAAAAGATTTTGGGTAATTCCTAAAAAAGGATCTGTAAATGCGAAAATATGCATTAAAAATATGTTGTGAGTATATGTGGTGGTTCTCCAACTCATTACAGAGGTCCTCATAAAGTTTTTTGTGAAAAATATTTTGGGTGCTCCGGGCGCCAGATCAATGGGCAACAACACACGAAAAATCAAGGATTTTGGAAAATTCCTAAAAAAGGGCTTGTAAATGCGGAAATAGGCATTAAAAAATAATGTGAGTATATGTGGTGGTTCCCCAACTCATTACGGAGTTCCTTATAAAGTTTTTTAAGAATACAATTTTGGGTGCTCCGTGGCGCTAGATCCTTAAGCTATAACAAATGAAAAAACGAGGATTTGGGTTAATTCCTAAAAATGGGCATGTAAATGCGGAAATAGGCGTTAAAAATAGTGTGAGTATACGTGGTGGTTCCCCAACTCATTACAAAGGTCCTCATTATTTTTTTCGACAAAACAAATTTGATTGCTCTAGGTGCCAGATCCATGGGCTATAACACACGAAAAATCAACAGTTTCGGATAATTCCTAAAAAAAACTTGTAAATCCAGAAATAGACGTTAAAAAAGGATGTGAGTATACGTGTTCGTTCCCCAACTCATTACGGAGGTCCTCATAATTTTTTTTAGAAATTTTTTTTAGATGCTCTAGGGAACCAGATCCATGGATATAACACACGAAAAATTGAGAATTTGGATAATTCCAAAAAAAGGCATGTAAATGCGAAAATAGGTGTTAAAAAAATAGTATAAGCATACATGGTGGTTCCCCAACTCATTCAGAGGTCCTCATAAATTTTTTTGAGAAAAAGATTTTGGGATCTCCGGGGTGCCAGATCCATGGACTATACCAGACGAAAAATCAAAAATTTAGAGTAATTCCTAAAAAAGGGTCGTTAAATGCGAAAATAAGCGTTAAAAATGGTATAAGTACTTGTGGTGGTTCCCCAACTCATTACGGAGGTCCTCATAATGTTTTTTGAGAAAAAAACTTTGGGTGCTTCGGGTGCCAGATCCATAGGCTATAACACATGGAAATCGAGGATTTTGGGTGATTCTAAAAGGTCTTGTAAATGCGGGAATAAGGGTTTAAAAATAGTGTGAGTACACGTGGTGGTTCCCCAACTCATTACGGAGGTCATCATAAAGTTTTTTGAGAAATAATTTTTTGGTGCTCTTGGGCACCATATCCATGGGCCTATAACACATGATAAATCGAAGATTTTGAGTAATTTGTAAAAAGGACTTCTAAATGCTGAAAAAAATGTTTTAAAAATGGTATGAGTATATGTGGTGGTTCCCCAATTTATTACGAGGTCATCATAAAATTTTTTGAGAAAAAAACTTTGGGTTCTCCTGGGCGCCAGATCCGTGAGCTATAACACACGAAAAATCGAGGATTTTGGGTAATTTCTCAAAAAGGACCTTTAAATATGGAAACAGGCATTAAAAATTGTGTGAGTATACATGTTGGTTCCTCAACTCATTACGAAGGTCCTCATAAAGCTTTTTGAGAAAAAAAAACTTTAGGTGCTCCTAGGCGCCAGAACCATGGGCTATAACACACAAAAAATTAAGGATTTTGGGATATTCCTAGCCTGTGAATGCGGAAATAGCGTTAAAAAATGGTGTGAGTGTATGTCGTGGTTCCCCAACTCATTACGGAGGTCCTCATAAAATTTTTTGAGATAAACAATTTTGGGTGCTCCGGGTGCCAGATCCATGAGCTATATAACACACGAAAAATTGAGGCTTTTGGGTAATTTCTAAAAAAGGCTTGTAAATGTGAAAATATGCATTAAAATTGTGTGAGTATAGTGGTGGTTCCCCAATTCATTACGGAGGTCCTCATACAGGTTTTTGAGAAAAAACAAATTGATTCCTTCAGGGCACCAAATTCATGGGCTATATCACATGAAAAATAAAGGATTTTGAGTAATTCCTAAAAAAGGGTCGTTAAATGCGGAAATAGACGTTAAAAATGGTATGAGTATATGTGGTGGTTCTCCAAATTTTTACGGAGGTCCTCAAAAAGTTTTTTAAGAAAAAAACTTTGGGTGCTTTGGGCGCCAGTTCCATAGGCTATAACACACGAAAAATCGAAGATTTTGGATAATATCTATTAAAGTGCTTGTAAATGCAGGAATAGAAGTTTAAAATGCTGGGAGTATACGTGGTAGTTTTCCAACTCATTAAGGAGGTCCTCATAAAATTTGTTGAGAAAAAATTTTTGGGTGCTCAAGGGCGCCAAAGGATTTTGAGTAATTTCAAAAAAAATGGTTTATAAATGCGGAAATAGACATTTAAAAATATAGCTTAAGTATATGTGGTGGTTCCCCAACTCATTACGGAGGTCCTCATAAAGTTGTTTGAAAAAAAAAACTTTGGGTTCTCTTGGGCGCCAAATCCAAGGATTATAACACACGAAAAATTGAGAATTTTGGGTTATTCCTAAAAAGGTTTGTAAATGCATGTATACATGGTAGTTTTCCAACTCATTATAGAGCTACTCATAAAGTTTATTTGAGAAAGACGTTTTGGGTGCTACAGGCGCCAGATCCATGGGCTCACACGAAAAATCAAGGATTTTGGGTAATTCTCAAAAAAAGGCTTGTAAATTCGAAAATAGAAATGAAAAAATGGTATTAGTATACATGGTTGTTCCCCAACTAATTACAAAGGTCCTCATAAAGTTTTTTGAGAAAATAATTTTGGATGCTCTTATGCGCCAGATCTATGGGCTATAACACACGAACAATCGAGGATTTTGCATAATTTCTCAAAAATGGCCTTTAAATGCGGAAGGGTCCCTCAACTCAGTACAAAGAACCTCATAACAGTTTTTGAGAAAAAAAAATTGAGTGCTCCAAGCGCCAGATCCATTGGCTATATAGCACACAAAAAAATAAGGATTTTGGGTAATTTCTAAAAAAAGGATTGTAAATGAGGAAATAGAAATTAAAAATAGGGTGAGTATACATAGTGGCTCCCCAACTCATTACGGAGGTCCTCATAAAGTTTTTTTGAGAAAAATCTTTGGGTGGTCCTAGGCACCAGACTTGTGGGCTATAACACACAAAAATCGAGGATTTTGGGTTATTCCTAATAAAAAGGGCATGTCAACACATTACAGAGGTTCTCATAAAGGTTTTTGAGGAAAATAATTTTGGTGCTCCGGACGCCAGATCCATGGGCTATAACACACAAAAAATTGAAACGTTTGGGTAATTTCTATAAAAAGGCTTCTAAATGTGCAAATAGGAGTTATATATTGTGTGAGTATACGTGGTGGTTCCGCAACTCATTACGGAGGTCCTCATAAAGATTTTTGAGAAAAAATGTTGGGTCCTCCGAGGCACTATATCCATAGGCTATATAACACACGAAAAATCGAAGATTTTGAGTAATTCCTAAAAAAGGGTCGTCAAATGCGGAAATAGGCATTAAAAATGGTATGAGTATATGTGGTGGTTCTCAAACTCTTTATAGAGGTCCTCATAAAGCTTTTTGAGAAAAACACATTGGATGCTCCGAACGTCAGATCCATGGGCTATAATACACGAAAATTGAGGATTTTGATTAATTCTTAAAAGGTCTTGTAAATGCGAGAATAAGGGTTTAAAAATAGTGTTAGTACATGTGGTGGTTCCCCAACTCATTACGGAGGTCGTCGTAAAGTTTTTTGAGAAATAATTTTTTGGTGTTCTTAGTCGCCATATCCATGGGCTATAACACATGATAAATCGAAGATTTTGAGTAATTTGTAAAAAGGGCTTATAAATGCGGAAAAAATATTTTAAAAATAGTGTAAGTATATGTGGTGGTTCCCCAATTCATTACGAGGTCCTCATAAAGTTTTTTGAGAAAAAAACTTTGGGTTCTCTTGGGCGCTAGATCCATGAGCTATAACACACAAAAAATCAAGGATTTTGGGTAATTTCTCAAAGAGGTCTTTAAATATAGAAATAGGCATTAAAAATGGTGTGAGTATACATGTTGGTTCCTCAACTCATTACGAAAGTCATTATAAAGCTTTTTGAGAAAAAAAACTTTAATTGCTCCTAGGTGCTAGAACCATGGGCAATAATACACCAAAAAAATAAGGATATTGGGCTATTCCTAGCCCATGAATGTGGAAATTTCGTTAAAAAATAGTGTGAGTATACGTCGTGGTTCCCCAACTCATTTCGGAGGTCCTCATAAAATTTTTTTGAGATAAACAATTTTGGGTACTCCGGGAGCCAGATCCATGAGCTACATAACACACGAAAAATTAAGGCTTTCGGGTAGTTTCTAAAAAGGGCTTGTAAATGTGGAAATATGCGTTAAAATTGTGTGAGTATATGTGGTGGTTCTCCAACCATTACGGATGTCCTCATACACATTTTTGAGAAAAAAAATTGATTTCTCCAGGGCACCAAATCCATGGGTTATAACACATGAAAAATAAAGAATTTTGAGTAATTCCTAAAAAAGGTTCGTTAAATGCGAAAATAGACGGTAAAAATGGTATGAGTATACGTGGTGGTTCCCCAACTTTTTACGGAGGTCCTCGAAAAGTTTTTTGAGAAAAAAACCTTGGGACCTCTGGGCGCCAGTTCCATGGGTTATAACACACGAAAAATCAAGGATTTTAGGTAATTCCTAATAAAGTTCTTGTAAATGCAGGAATAGGAGTTAAAATGGTGTGAGTATATGTGGTGGTTTCCCAACTTATTACGGAGATCCTCATAAAGTTTGTTGAGAAAATTTTTTTGGGTGCTCCGAGGCGCTAGAGGATTTTGGGTTATTACTAATAATTAAAAAGGGTCTGTTAATGTGGAAATAACATTAAAAAATAGTGTGAGTATACATCATGGTTCTCCAACTCATTACAGAGGTCCTCATAAAGGTTTTTGAGAAAAACAATTTTGGGTGCTCCGAGAGCCAGATCCATGGGCTATAACACACAAAAAATTGAGACTTTTGGGTAATTTCTAAAAAAGAGCTTGTAAATGCGGAAATAGGCGTTATATATTGTGTGATTATACATAGTGGTTTCCCAACTCATTATGGAAATCCTCATAAAGTTTTTTAAGAAAAAAATTTGGGTCATCCGAGGCACTATATCCATAGGCTATATAACATAAGAAAAATTAAGGATTTTGAGTAATTCCTATAAAAAGGGTCGTTAAATGCGTAAATAGGCATTAAAATGGTATGAGTATATGTGGTTGTTCCCCAACTCTTTACAGAGGTCCTCATAAAGTTTTTTGAGAAAAAAACTTTGGATGCTCTGGGAACCAGATCCATGGGCTATAACACACGAAAATCGAGGATTTTGGGTAATTCCTAAAAGCTCTTGTAAATGCGGGAATAAGGGTTTAAAAATAGTGTGAATACACATGGTGGTTCCCCAACTCATTACGGATGTCATCATAAAGTTTTTTGAGAAATAATTTTTTGGTGCTCTTGGGCGCTGATCCATGTGCTATAACACATGATAAATCGAAGATTTTGAGTAATTTGTGAAAATGACTTGTAAATGAAGAAAAAAATGTTTTAAAAATGGTGTGAATTTACGTGGTAGTTCCCCAATTCATTACGAGGTCCTCATAAAGTTTTTTGACAAAAAAACTTTGGATTCTCCTGGGTGCTAGATCCATGAGCTATACACACGAAATATCGAGGATTTTGTAGCATTCCCAAAAAGGGCTTGTAAATGCGAAAATAGTAGTTAAAAATGGTGTGAGTATACGTTGTGGTTCCCCAACTAATTACGGAGGTCTTCATTTAGTTTTTTGAGAAAAAAAATCACACGCTTCGGGTGACAGATCCATGACTAGAACTCACGAAAAATTGAGGTTTTTGGGTAATTCCTGAAAAAAGGCTTATAAACACAGAAATAGGCATTAAAAATGGTGTGAGTATACTTGGTGGTTCCCCAACTAATAACGGATGTCCTCATAAAGATTTTTGAGAAAAATATTTTGGGTTTTCCAGGCATCAGATCCATGGGCTTTAACACATGAAAAATCGAGGATTTTAGGTTAATGACTCAAGTGTTGAGGTACCTCCTATTTAGTTGGTTCCAGCAGTAAAAAAGTTTTCGAAAGTCTTTCCTGATGATCTTCCTGAAGTCCCTCATGAGAGAGAGATAGACTTCGGTATAGATCTTATTCTAGATACTCATCCTATATCTATTACGCCATATAGAATGGCACCAGCAGAGTTGAAATAGGATCTATTAGATAAGGGCTTTATTTGACCTACTATCTCACCTTGGGGCGCTCCGGTCTTGTTTATGAGAAAGAAAGATGGCTCCCTTTAACTACAAATTTCACATCAGTCACTACTCAAAATAACATTTCAAATTCCAAGAAAAGGACCCCATTTTGAGAAAAAGGGGAAAATGGGAATTTAGCTAGGGAAAACATGGATTGGATTCTCACCAGAAAAGATGAATCTTGATGAACAGTAATACAATATCAATGGAGGTTCTATAATTGAAAAGAAAAAGTATCAGAAATAAAATGTGAAATTATAATTAGGGTAGTAAAAAGTAGGTGAGGAAAAGATGTGGGATTTTGGCTATTCATTGGGATCAATTTGAAATTTTGAATTTCTTCGATCTGGATTTTCCATCGTACTGATTGAGAGTAAGAAGAAACCTAAGCGTAATTTATGGGATTTAATTAGATTTTCAGATTTTATTCTCTTTTTAGCGCAACAGAAGGATTCTTCTTGTATTAAAATTAATGTATCCGGATGGTGAATTAATGTATCCATATTGTGACTTATGTATCCGGAAGGTACACATTTTAAGGGATTATTGTAATTAGAAAAAGAGTAAGAATAAAATGTAAATTACTCCTTACACTAGGAGATTTATGTAAGTTTTGAGGAACGTAATTGTTTGATAGCTTGATCAACAACTGAACTCTATCGAATTTTGATTTGTAACTTTAATTTTTAGTTCTTCAAAATAACGTATTTGGGCTTGGCTTAGTGGGTTTTGAGGAATTTACTTATTTTATATACATTTGTTATTATTTAAAGTAATATAATATAAGATTTATATACTGGAATTTATATAGAGAATATAACTTTAAAAGAGTAGCTTTAGCTAGAAAGAGACATATAGAAAATACATATAATATTAAGACCACTAGAGATTTAGATAACATATTAGATCCGGAATTCATAAATAATATAAGGTGGGAAATACTAGGTTACTATAGTGACATAGATTGGTGTAATAATAGAATAGATAGTATAAATATGAATTTAAAAAGAGAAGCAATTTTATTAGGATAGTAAATGAAAGCAATAATTAAAAGATATAAACAACTAGAAGAGTGGCTTATAGAAGAAAAATTAGATCAAACATACCTCATAGACAGAGAATTAGAACTAAGATGACAATTAAACTTAGAAGAATCATATTACGACATACATTATCTTAAAAGGGAATTAGACCATATTGAGAAACAAATAAACCTCTCTAAATTACACATAAAATACTACAAAAAGGCACTTGAAAATATACACTTTGGATAAAATAAATGCCTTTAGAATATATTAAAAGAACAAAACAAAGATATAATTGGCTCTACGACGAAATAAAATATAGAATTAAGCTTAGACAAACTCTAAAAAGATTAATAGAATTTCTAAGTTGGGTAGACGAAGAATTAGAAAAAGAACAAATTAGCGAATTTTTAATTTGGTCAAAAGAAGAATTAGCTAACAAAGTAATATCTAAAACTTATACTATAGACTTATTGATAGAACATAAAGCTAACGTAGCTAAAGAAATTAGTAACATTAAATTAAATATAAAATATACTACTAATAGAATAAAACATCATAAAAGAATTAGTCAAATTAAAAGTACATTAGGATAGAAAAACAAATTCGTTAAGACATCTAGAATACTTAGACTTAAAAATACACCCGGAGAAAAAATATAGATCATTATATAAAAATAACATTTTAAAGTGCAATTTCACTGAAGGAGAACATATACTACATTCTGAAGACAAGCAATATAATACTTTAATAGACTTAATAATAAATCTTAGTGAAAAAATTCAACAACAAGATAAAATCATAATAAAATTGTTAGAAGAAATAGAAGCAATACAAAACAAACAATATAAGATTTTAGATAAATTAGAAAAGAATTCTGATTTTTTAAAAGCACAAGAACTAGAACTAGTTAGAAAAATCCAATACTTAAATACAAAATTTAATCTAGAAAAAATACCTACAAAAATAGAAATAGAAAAACTGATAAAAACTATAATAGAAAAGCCTAAAGAATTAGAAATTAAAAATACTCAAGTAATAACAAAAATCATAGAACAAGTAGAAAAAATAACTACTGAAATAAGTCATCTAAAAGAAATAATCATAAGACTTGAAAGGATCTCACTTTCATGAGTGAAGAAGACATAAATTATAAAAAAGCATTAGAATTTACAACCAACTTCCATCAAGAACCAATAGGATATTCTAGTCACATTCCTTCAAGCTAAACAGACAAAATAATCCTAAAACAAAACAATACAATAATAGCATTACTAATAGAATTAAATACAAAAATAGACAAAATATTAAAAGAAAAACAACCGGAACAAATTCATAAAAATAGAAAAATAGATGAATTAATTACTTAACTTAAGAAAGTAGAAATAACACCTAAACAAGAAAAACCAAAGCTAATTAAAAAACCTCAAAAATGGACTTTCTTTCAAATAACCGAACAACCCAAGAAAGCAGACCAAGTTTCTTAGAAAATAGAATAGAGAATAGCCTAATTTCACGAATATTATCTAGGAGATCTTCCACTATAGAAGAAAATCAAGAATTAAATGAAATAATAGACATAGATAGAGATTTACAGATTTTTAAACAAAATCAACCAAAACTATTAAATCCGAAAACTTTATACAATGTAAAATATTTATCTAAGA
Source organism: Solanum bulbocastanum (assembly GCA_037074985.1). Taxonomy (NCBI): domain Eukaryota; kingdom Viridiplantae; phylum Streptophyta; class Magnoliopsida; order Solanales; family Solanaceae; genus Solanum; species Solanum bulbocastanum. The sequence continues at coordinate 32,441,764 of CM073607.1, forward strand.
ATAATCAATTATATAGACACTATAGAAAAGAACAAATATCAGCAATAGGAGAAAACTTTGCAATTTTAGACTTAGTAAACCAAGTTTTTACAAAGACTATAAAAAATATCAATCTAATGTTAATGCATATGGGTCTAATAGTAATAGGAATAAAAGGACTAACTAGAAAAAATTTAGGATCTAAAGTATTAATTGTATTATATGATAATAGATGGTCAGATTTAAAGAAATTTATAATAGGATTAACAGAAGTAGACATGACTAATAATGGAGGAATTTTCTATATTAGTCCAGACTTTTTAATAAGTTTAAAAGAATTTGGCAAACATATTAAAATAGGAATCCAGACCAAAGGATATGAAGAAATGAAAAATGAAAATAATTTATTAATGTGTGTAGGCTTTATTGGAAAATTGACCTTAAGTAGTAATACAAAATTTAAACTTCAAGTAAATGATGTGGTAGAGATGATGGGAAATAAAGGTATAAAGTTAATCAAATCAATAAAAATAAACCCAGAAGAATATGCAGGATTAGAATGGATCTTAGATAAATTAAGTAAGCCGAAGGTGTTTACTCCCGAGCAACATTTAATGTATACTAGTTCTAAAGGAGAAACATCAATTAGATTTACAGACTATAATTATACTAGTCAAAGAGATTTAGATGACAATGAAACAGAAAGTACAATACAAACAGAACAAGAAGAATTCATGAATATAGATTTAATACAAGAAGGGTATGAAGTAGAAAAAGCCATAGAAGAAGCAAAATGACTATATCAAGAGAATAATATGTTAGTTTTTTAGTGTAGATGATGTAAAAAGGGTAAAATTGATATAATGAAAACAATAGAACATTTTAGAATATGCCAAGAAAGAGATGATAATTTAGCATATAGAATGGATGAACTAGAAGACAGTAAAGAAGAAGACACATTATCCATAACTAGTTATACGGAACTAATGGAAGAAGCAACTAGTTCACATAGCGCTAGTCCTTTCCAAAGAACTAGTGCAGCTCCGAATATTAATTATAGTACAGGTAATCTACCTAGAAAATCGTGAATAAGACCTGATCAAGAAATAAAAGATAATATTAGACCAGCAGGAAAAAGAATGCATATAGAAGAACCTATTAGACTACAAGAAGAAGGAAATAAAGGAAAAATATTAAATATAGCGGCACATGATCCACAAATGTGAAATACAGTAATAGATTTATGGAAAGGTATAGTAGTAGCAGACTTTATTAAAAATTATAAGGAAACTGATGCAGAGACTATGTATAGATACTTAGAAACTTTTTTAGGAGAATCTTGTAAAGCAGTATGAGAATCATACAAACAGACTTTCCCTCAAGAATTCCAAACACTAATTGAATTAGGACCAAACCCATATAATTTTACAAATAAAATACATGTATTATTAACTGGAGAAGATCCCAATAGTGGCTTAGTAGCATTACAAAGAAATGTTGTAATTAAATTAGAACAATTAAGTATATCTAATTGGATGCACATAAAGAATTTTCTTAAAGACTATTTTTACTATTGTACTATTAGTGGAAATACATTTAATGAAGAATTAGGTAAAAAAATTATTTAATAAACTACCAGGAGCTTTAGGAAGAGAACTAGAAGAAAGATGGTATAAAAGAGAAGGAGTGGTGCAAAACCCACACTCTTATGGCCTATAGGACAAAAAATAAATCACATAATGGAAATACTAACAGAAAAATGTACTAATATACAAATACAAAAGAAGTTAAAACAAAATAATGAAATGAATTTTTGTAAAACAATGATATACACTACCCAAAGTTATGACAAAGAATATAGTAGAACAAGAAAATATAAAAGAAGGACCGGATATAACCAAAGACCCTATAGACATAAAAAATATTTCTTAAGAAAATCTTCAGCTAGAAAAATCATATTTAAATAGAGATAGACATGTTAGAAAATATAGAAATGATAGAAATTACAAAAATAAGTTAGAATGTTATACTTGCGGAAGTATAGAACACTTAGCAAATGCATGCCCTAAAAGAAATAATATGAAAACTATAAATTCTCAGTTAATAGAAGACTTTCAAGAAACCCTATTAAATGTAGATGAATATATGTCAGACACGAAAAGTATATACTTAGTTGTTAGTATGGATATAATAGAAGAAAGAAATCAATCAGACACATCTGATTCAGAAAATGATAATTTAATTAATGAAATAGGAATAGAAAGAAAAGAAGATCTACATCTAGACATAGATCGACAACTTTTATGGTTAGAAACCATAGTGAACAAGTGCGAGGAAAAGCTCGCATGGTAATAAATTATAAAAGATTAAATGATAATACTAGAACAGATGCATACAAATTACCCGATAAAATTGAGTTAATTAATAGAATACAAGGTAAAAAGATTTTTAGTAAATTTGATTGTAAGTCAGGATACTGGCAGGTTAAAATGCACCCTGAAAGCATAGAATGGACAGTTTTTACTTGTCTAGAAGAACATTTTGAATGGCTAGCTATGCCTTTTGGGCTAAAAACAGCTCCGCCTATATTCCAAAGGAAGATGGATGAGATGTTCGGAGACTATAAGAATTTTGTACTAGTATATGCAAATGATATTTTAGTATTTAGCAGAGACATACAAGAACACTTAGGACACTTACAAACAGTATTTAGATTATTCGTAACATATGAAATAATAATAAGTAAAAAGAAAATGGAACTGTGTAAGACACATATAAATTTTTTAGCAGTAGCTCTAGGAGAAGGAAAGGTAAAATTACAACTACATATAGCCAAAAAAGTGTTAGAAATGCCAGATAAAATAGATAATACTAAAGAACTATAAAAGTTCTTAGGATTAGTAAATTATGCTATAAACTTTATACAAGACTTAGGAAAAATAACAGGACCTTTGTATGCTAAGACAGGTAGTAAATGACAGAAACACTTTAACATAGAAGATATAAAATTAGTCCAACAAATAAAAGAAAAAGTTAAAAATATACCAGACTTACAAATACCTTTAGAATCAGACTACCTAATAGTCCAAACAGACGGAAGTAAATTAGGATGGGAACTATTTTAAAATCCCGACCTAATAAATATAGTTCAAAAATTGAAGAAAAAATTTGTGCATACCAAAGTGGAAAATATAAAGAAAAAGGTAATATGAGTAGTATAGACGCCGAAGTATTAGCAGTAATATACGGACTTAATAGTTTTAAATTATATATTTTAAATAAAAATGAAGTCTTAGTAAGAACAGATTGCGAAGGAATAGTTAAATTCCACGAAAAAATAAATACTAAGGCTAGCAGTAAAAGACGATGGTTAAATTTTATGGATATAATATCTATATATAATAATATTGTTTTTGAGTATGTTAAAGGAAAAGACAATGATCTAGCAGATAAATTAAGTAGATTACAATTAAAAACTAACTGACTTATATTTCAGTATGAGACCAAGCATGAGACCAACTGGCCAACAGCCAGCAGACAAAGGCAAGGACATAGCCTAGCCAGACACTTATGCTCAAACATTATTAGGAAGACAATATTTCAGACCATTAAGTACAACAGACAACTTAATGGAGAGAATTTATTTTGGTAAGTATAATTTAATTTCATATCCTAAGTGTAATTTATCATTTAGAGTAAATTCAGACTGTAATTTAGAAAAAGATCAACAATGTTTAATAGATAATTTATGGATAACATACAATAAACAAGACACTAAATATTTTATTGCTGCATCAAATGCTTTATGTCAATATTTCTCAGATAAAAATAGAGATAATAAATTTAAATATTATGTAGTTATACATGGTAAGACTAAAGGTGTCTTTCAAACTTGGATAGAAGTAGTAGAGTCTATAAAAAGGGTTAAAAACCCACTTTTTAAAGGTTTTAATAATTTCACTGAAGCTTTAGACTATGCGAGAGGAATACTTGGGCCTAATTATTATATTTCTCCAGCTCTTAGACCAAGCCCAAACCAAATACCCCAATACAATATCCAAAAAGACTCAAACAAAATAATATTTTGTGATCATTGTTCATCTATGACCGAGGGTTTCAAAAGACTCAATGCAAAAAACGAAATCCTTATTCAAGAAAATATGAGACTTATGAAACAACTAGAGACTTTTCAGAATAAATATGTTCCAAAAACTGACAATACTCAGATGCAAGACTTAAGTTCTCCATCTCCTTTAAAAATGGATGAGACGGGTGTGCATTCCCCTCTGAATGCTAAAAACTCTACTGTATTGGAGCATGATACAGCTAGTCCGGTTCAAACGATAACTGGTAAAGACTTATCAAATCCGTTAAAGATTGTCACTTTGCCAAAAAGTGAAGAAGAGGAGTCTTCTTCATCACGAAGGAGATTACCTAAATATTTTCAGAAAGACTCTTTAAGAAAAAATGAAGCTTTAAAAAAGAAAAAAAATGAAAAATTAGAAAAAATAATTAAACAAACTTTAGAAAAAAAATTTCAAGACAAAAGCCAAGACAAACACATTATCAAAGATATTTCCAGTCCAAGTAATGGTTCGGAAGACAATATTCACTGTCATTCTTTATCAGACGAAGAACACACAAATAATATTCAAGACTTGCAAGACCCTTATGATGATGATTCAAGCATGAGTTTTGATATCATTGCATTACACAACCTAGACACTTAACCATATTCCTTAACTATATTATATTCCAAAGACTTCATTTGCAAAGCAAGACTACAGAAAAAATTGCAAGATAGACAAATTACACAAAGACAATAAGATATGGGCAAAATATGGGCAAGAAAAATGGGAAAAGTCAAAGAAGACAAAAATAATTTTGGCATGGATCAAGCTTGGGATAAAAGACAAAAATAATTATATATTAAGAAGGTTAGGTGGTGTCATTCATCAAAGCAAAGCATGGGATAAAAGACCAATATATATATATACTTATATACTAAAAATGTTAGGTGGGGATGCCCACTACGTGTCTTGTAATATGTATTAGTAAGTGGGGATATCCACTACGTGTCCTGTAAAAATAAGTGTGTTGTCACTTTATCACTACCCTTCAAAAGAGTTAAAAACTATTGACATAGCACGCGGCTGTAGAATAATTGAGTCTGTAAGATAAGTCAAAAGATGAAATTAATAATGCATGTGACGATGGGGCCCAATGTGTACCCGACTTGCATTATTAAAAGAATCTTATCAAGTTGTCGGCCATTAATAATTAAGGCCACGTAGTAGTGTCATTTTGGTCTTTTTAGTTTTTCTAAAGTCCTATTTAAGACAATAGGTGAAGAACGGAAAAGGTAGAATGAAAAAAGACCGAAAAAATTAGAGTAAGAGAAAAAGTTGTCATACTCCCTCCATACCTCCTCCATCTTCCCTCCATACTCCTTTATCTACCAAAAATCCTCCATTGTATATTAAAGTTTTGTGAAATAAATAAAAGTGGGTTTGTGTGTTTAAGTTTTCAAGTTTTCAAGAAGCTTTTCAGGGTTCCCGAAAGGGAAACCTCTCTCCGTTTATCATGTAAGTTTTTACGATGTTTATTCCCCAAAATTTTCCCCAAAAAATATGTTTATTATTTTCATGTTATCTTTATTATTTTTTATATTGTTTTAAGTATTAACTTAATGTAAATTATTGTACATATGTTAAAAGATTACCCTTAGTATATGGTTCACCTCTTAATTTTTTAAATTACGACTATGGATTAGCCTGTAAATTCCTAGGATTCTTGGCCTTGATAGTCCGCTTGATAAAGGACGTAATTGTTGCCAGATAAATATCCGGGGTGTGGCTAAAGATGAAGTTTTTAAGAATAAAGGTTAAGAGGAAGAGATGAACGGGGTAAGATAAAAAAAAATGAAAAATAATATAAAAACGGGGAAATTAGGGTATTTACATCATAATTACACGTGATAAATCTAAAAGAGAGAGGGAGTACTGAGTATGATTTACATCATTTTACATCTGCTTTATTTAACTGCTTATATATTTGGTTAGGCCTATTAGCTACTCTTTTAAAGTTGTATTCTATATATAAATTTCAATATATTAATTTAAAATATCTTATATTTTCTCTATCATTTTTTTTTTTATTTTGCTTTATAGTTGTGCTATCAATTCTGGATAAAGTATATCTGGTTTGTGTTTAAGTTTGATTTATTTGTACTAATGATCATTTATTTTTATTTTTTAACATGGACAAATTTCATTTACAGGTTTATTTTGGGCTCTAATTTATCTGTAATTTTTTTTTAACTTAATCAAAACTATCATGAATTTCACGAAGTCTAATTACATTTTTTTATATGGATTAATTAATCTTTCTTGTACCATAATTTTTTTATTTTTGAAGAATCTAAAATTTTGTAGTATTCTAACTTGCACAAAATTTTTATACTTAGTCCATAACATTGTAAACCTCCAATTCTAATTAAAACACGACGTAATTAAATATATTTGACTTGTTATAAGTATATTTTATAAGAATTATGTTACATTTACCTATAAAAATTTATCGATTTATATATTTGGTTATGTCAAGAAACAAGAGTAGAAAAAAGAAAAAGAATATATTTATGTATGATTAAAAACCAAATAGTCGAACCAAAATCAATAAATATCTATTTTGATTTGATTTAGTTTTAATAATTTTAAAATCTACTAAAATGATTTAATTTTAATTTTAATCAAAAACCGATCTAGACTACACGAACACCCCTACCTCCACCTATAAGGAACCGACTTTTGAAGAAAAAAAAAAACCAGCAGTTCACTAGGTTTACATTAGTGTTTTTTGTTTACGTGTAACTTATTGATGGTCTTGTCTTCTATTTCAAAGAGAGCGGTATTCACGCATTTGGGCTACTTTGAAATTGTCAAAAATGTGTTTAATAGGTACACATTTGAATCACGTTAGAGTGTTTAATAGGTATTACCTTTAGTTCAACTGGCAAAAGAAAAAAGAGTCAAAAATACCTCTAAACTATTCAAAGTAAGTCAAATTAACCAGCATTACATTTTTGGATAAAAAATGCCTTCACTAGAACATTTTTGACTCAAAAATATCCTTCAACTATCCAAATGAACCAAATATACCCTTTCATCTAACAATGGTTCCAAACCAAGGAAAAATGGAGCAATATTCCCTAGAACTACTTGAAATGGATTAATTTTGTCAAAGTCCGAGTGCTCTTAATTTTAAAGATTTATTTTGAAGATTAAGTTTAATTATTATTAATATTATTTTTTCAAATAAACATTTATTCTATTGTTTCTCTTCAAAACTATTATATTGACCCTTGACTGAAATCTGAGATGACTTAAAGTTAAAATACATAATAAAGCATATTAATTGAAATTGATTTCTTGTATCAAATCATTCTTAGAGTTGGTAAGAAAAAGATGGACCCTACGAGGTGGCCCAGTGGTTTGGGCTTGTTGGAGGTCTCAAGTTCGAAACCCCTTGCCAGCGAAAGCAAGGGGTTTGCCTTCCGGATCGAGCTCCTCACACCGGGCTTGCCTAGTGCGGGTTACCTCTCCTATGTGGTTTGCGAGCTATTGCATAGGAGCGGGGGTATACCCTGTGCGCACCCAAAGTGTAACGGTTGCAGGTTTCCCTTGTCATAAAAAAAAAAAAAGATGCATAATATCATGTTCAGAAATAATAACTCATACCTAATATGCAAGGAACCAAAAGGCAAAAAAAATAAATAAATTATATGACATCTTTTTTATTTTTTAAAATGGGAAGTGTATATTAAAATACTCATTTTCTTATTTTATAATATTTCTCACGTTCAACAATACCCCTCCCCCAAAAAAGAATTTTTTTAAAAAAAGGGCAAAATTGTCTCATTTTGAACAGTACAAGGGTAAAATTGGCTCTTTTCCCTTGTTTTGAAACAACCGTCAGAGGGAAGGGTATTTTTGTCCAATTGAATAGTTGGAGGGTAGTTCGATACTTTCATTTTATAGCACAAAACAAAATCAGCACCACAAAAGAAGACGGTTAAAGGAGATGAAGCAGAATTCATTCCTAATAAGTATAAAACTGATACCATATTACTATTTCTTTGTCAGCTTATCTTTCTGCTCTCATTCTAAAAACATAAAAATGTAACTTACCAATCAAAGACTTATACATGAAGAAACTAGTCATTCATTGCACAAAAGAAGCCAAAAACCTTTGGCTTATAATGTAGATATTAAATAAGATAACTGTGACTTAAAGCTGATATTCTTTTAATATCATGTTTGATGGAAAATGGTTGGTAAAAACATCATGCAATACTGTTCAAATCAAATACCTAGAGGCAAAGCACAAAGCAGCAACTTACTATAATGCAATTGCTTGTGGATAACAAGCGTTAACCTCCATTTGTAGGGATGTCCAAATTTGGTTGCATCTTTCTTGCTTTGCCTTTATGCGAGTCAAAAATGTCTCTACCCATGGTTCATTCATTCCTTCCAAGCTCAAGTCATATGGCACAGAGAAACTGACACAGAAAAAGTCTAGCACCGTAAGAAAACAAAAGCTAACGCTAAGTATAAACCAAGATTAAAAGAATGAGTTGGTCAATTCCAAATGTTCAATGTATGAAATGTGATCAACAGTGCGAAGTATAGAAACGATTGATACTCGAATAAAAATAATGATCTGCTTAGCGCTTATGAAAATCTTTAGAGACATCTAAAGCAGCAATGCAGGTATGAAGATGGAGAGTTAAAAAGGTGAAATAGGCCAAGAGCAGGAAGCCTCTAGTCACACACTAAGTATGGAGTAGGAAGAAAGCGACAAATGACAAAAGAGGGAAGCCTCTATCCAAACATAAACTCTTAGAAGCATACCTGAAAGAAACTTATGTGGCTTCATTACTTCACTAACTGAAACATACGCTTAAACCAGGTGTAAACTGGTAAGGTCAGAAACCGATCTTTTATAACGTGGAAGATGCAAAGGTTATATTTAGGTGGTATTCAGGATATTGGTCGCTTCATTTCATTTGGTGAATATTTGAGGTATCCAGATAATTCAAGTTGTCCCTTAGAGCACAATGGCAGCATCACTGGTCAAAAGGTGCACAAAGCATAAAATCAAGAAGAGAAGGAAAAGCAGCAGTAATGTCACTTTTGTTTTTGCAGTGGATACATAGCATCTCGATTCAGCTACCATTCAATATTGGGACTAAAACTGAAAGAAACAAAATAAGGTCCCAAGATGCAGATTTAGAGAGTAACTCCACCTCATTCCTCCAAAAGAGGAACAATAAGAAAGGAAAAATAGACAGCTATCAATAGGAATGTATCATACTATGATGCAGTTAGTACGGAATGACTTTACACAGCTGACTTACTCAGACATAAGGTTATTCAGATAACAACTGCTGAACTGTATCGGTCTGCACCTTCGGAAAAATATAGGGCCTTCTTTTTTAAAAATAAAATATTTATTTAAATGAAGGTGGCCTTCATTTTGGCTTAATCATACAAATAGAGAAACATGCTCCTGTATTATTACATTGTTGCTGCAATCTGAGAAGTACTTTTCCCAAGAACAATAAAAAGGGAAAAGAGAGGGCGAAAAAGTTTTTGGTAAGTTCTCAAGAACACAGAACTGAGAAAAAGAAGGAAACATCAAGATGGACACTTGCATCAAAGGAAGAGTTATAGAAGACAGAAAGAAAAGAGATGTTTTCTAGCATCACATAATTGGGAACCCTACCTCATTAGTTCCTGTTTTTGAGCCTGAGATCCTCTATTGCATCTGGCACTCCTGTAAAATTTTGAAGTTGAGAATCAGAAGACTGTTAAACCTTTCTAAATCTAATGAAAACTAAATAATCGTAGGAATTCAGAAGACCAAAGGTTTGACACTGATGTTATCAAATTGATGCAGGAAAGATGGCCAGAGGGTCATAAAAGTTAATAATCAATTCTTTCAGGTCATTCCAAAAATAAAATGCATCCCTCCATAAACAAGCTACAGATACTAATTTCAATCAACACATAAGCCTCAATCCCAAATTAGTTGGAATCGGTGATAGGATCCACTATAATTCTGGTTTAAACAGTTAAAATTTGATAACGAAAATTATCATGAAATGCAGATAAAGAAATCAACAAACCTGCAAACAAGGACTTGGAAAAGATTCAGAGACTTGGTAGAGAGGTTATATATGGCATTTTCAATATGAGCCATCCCAAATAGGTAAACTATAGGATAACCAAGCAGCCATCTGCAGCAAGATTGTAATTGAATATATGAAAATCATTAGATGATGGCACATGGTTCTCAGGAAAATAAGTAAAAATTACTACCTGTATTCAGAATATTTGCATGCTAGACAGTCAACTTTAAATATCCAAAAGAAAATTACCCAATTTTGGAACAGGACATGTTGCATCTAATAGGCTAGTTGCAAAAAAGTGAAACACAATACTCTTTTCTTTATAACCGAGAAATCCTCAAAGCAACACACGGTTTGGAACACGATGGATAATGGGTTCATCCCTCCACCGCTCTCCACTTTAATATCAAGCTTTTGTTAACAGTATGATTCGAACCCTGATATGTGCTAACCGACACATCACGCATTGCACTCTTACCACTAGATCAAAAGCCTTAGAGGCTGGAGAAACACACTACATATCAAGTTAAGTCACTTTAGATACCTGATCAGCTGGCCACATATCCCATAGGCCATATCTACCAGTCATAAGCTGGCAAAGGGTTAGAACACAATTCAGACCTTCAAAATTACAGCTTTTCTGGTGAAAAACATCTTCTTTAGTTCTAGAACCATTCTGCACACATCTGGTATGAGGGAACCTCCTGAGACAATCTTTGACGTACTTCCTTCTTTTTCCAAATTGAACTTCAAGTATCACAATTTTGTAGCCAGCATAAAATTTTGTAACGAAACAATTCTCCTTCACATTATTTTCACAGCAGTATAATTTGTTTAGTGAAACAGTCAAGGGTTTAACAATTCATAATACAGTAGAAGTATAAATTAGGAGAGATACTATCGGTCTCATAAAGACTATACAATAAATGAGATAACAGACTTAAGAATTACTGCATACTTCTTCCTTCTGTTATAAGTTGAATGTCACGTTTGACCTTTTGAGGCCAAATTAGATTCTTTTCTGAAGGATCTTCAATAAATAAGAAGAATATTCATCTTTATAAGAAATATTATCATATAAAGTTAAGTAACACAGGATGAAAAGAAATCCACAAAAGACTACATAATTGTCGATAGACTAGTTCTTCAAGTATAAGCAACTTCACAAGAACTCTTAACTAAGTGATCATCATATCAGTGACACATAAACCATCAGTCAGTTCAAGCAGGCCGTGATGAGTAATTGTAATTACCTTCCTGTTTCACAACAGTAATAGTGGGAGAACTTGAAATGGAGGAAAATATGGGTTTGATGTCACCTATGTTTGAAGTGACACCTTTCTCTGTCATGTTGAAAAAGCTTATGATTCGAGGATTGAAAACAAAGATATTAAAGCCCCAAAAGTACAGACCAATTGAGGGAGTCAAAAAAACAGTAATTTCGAGCACCACAACTTTAATTTTGTTAGTGAAAGCAACCCGATAAGTGGACAATATTGACCTGGTGGACTCACTAGCTCCAACCAAATCGATTGTTACTGGTAGCAGTAGCAGTATCAGTTGGTAAATACCTCGAAACAACGTTCAAAGTAGAAGATCCGACAGAAAAGGTCGCTGCATAATGGATCCCTTTCAGGCGGGTGTGTTAGACTCTAGCGAGTGGAGAGGCATTACAAGGATTTCAGTAGTAAATTTTAAGGGGAACGATTGCTGAGAGCCCGAGACCTTGCAACCTTCCTAGAGAGGTCTAAGCCTTGGAAGGTTCTAGGAATGGGAGATGAGGCTCTGACAGTGAAGTAGTTTTCCCTAGTGAGACTCAAGCCACTTTCTAACAACTTTTAGACTCTTTAGAGACCAGCTCCCTGGTTCTGATACCACAAAGATATCGAGATTTTCACAAGCTTGATTATTTCCCTCAAGCTTGGTTGGGATTTATAGTAATTACAATATGTACAATCTTTGTAATGTATAATTACACATCAAATCCTAATCATATCCCTAATGAAATCATTCCTACACATATAATATCTGAACATAATGTTTAAATGATTATATAGATGTTTGAAACCCATCAAAGCAATAAATATTCTCATCAAGTGTAATATAAATATGCTGATTTAGATAAGGGACTTACCCATTTAGAGTTGGGATAGTAACATGACTATCTTTAATGCATTCACTGAGATCAATTACATCCGAAGACAGTGAAGAAGTTGGCTTATATAAAGATGAGTCGTTGTTTGCTCTAACTTCTGGTTTCTGATGTTCCAAGTGATCAATCTTTATTCCATTTTCAGAAAAGACCGACAAAAATGTCTTTTGTGCCAATACAAGTTCTGCAGCCACACAGCTTTCTTCTGCTTGTGTTATCATCTGTAGTAACTCTATCAATCTTGGTAAAGAAACTTGAGAAGGAAAGGACGTAAAAACAAAATGGTTCAAGGCTATAGAAGACAATAAAGGAGCTACCTTTGGAGGATCATGTTCAAGGTCTATAAAGATCAGTCTCGTCTCCAAGTTCAAACTAGACTTAACAAACTCTGCAAATGCTCTTGCGTGAACCAAGTATATCATATCTTCTATAACCATAACATGCAAAGGCTTAAATATTGAGCAGTCCTGAAAGCAATAGCAGATAACATTTGTTTCTTATGTGGTACTTTAGTTTCCTACACAACATATATATATATATATATATATATATATATATATATAGAGAGAGAGAGAGAGAGAGAGAGAGTTTCATCATGTTTATACTTGAAAAATAACCATTAAAACATGGACTTTGACGGGTAAAATTGGGGATTTGAGACACAAGCCCTAGGAACACTAAATTGATTGTTTGAACATCGAAACGAAACTCGAATTGGAAATTTAGTTATAGATTTGACTCATAGGGTTATGGGTACCCCGCGGGCATGTGATTTATTTCAAGGTTTGACCATAGGGTTTGGGGTTGATTTGATTTTGATCGTGACTTTAATTATGAAATACACCTCTGCGGCAATATTTGACATCGTTGAGTAATCTTTAAAAATAGATTGGAGCCATCCGATGGAATCCGAATGCGGTAAAGCTATTTGGAAGGTTAAAGTATCCTAGAACTGACATAAGTTTAAGACTTTGACCTCAATGGAGAAATTTCCCAAAATTGATACTACCTTTGTCCCAATTTAAGTGTCTTAGTTTGACTAGGTACGGAGTTTAAGAAATAAAGGGAGATTTTGAATCTTGTGGTCTCAAAATTAAAGATGTGCGTAGTCCTTTAAATCTTGTGGTTTTAAACTTGTCATATAGAATGTTGGAATTGGAAACCTACTAAATCTGGAAAGAGACTTTTTTTGGACAGACCAAAAAGGAAAGTACGACACTTAAATTTTGACAGAGGGAGTGCTATTTTACATATACTATGTATCAAGGTACCATATATATGAGGTGACATGTATATATGCGAACACCGGGATTATAAATGTTTTGCTGGGTATAGGTTGATGCTTATATACATGCTTGCTATGTTCTTTCATGTGCCATGACTACTTTAAGCATTTTTATTATGTAGTATAATGTTATAGGCACTGTATTTATGCTAGTTTAACATTATGAGCTATATGTATGTCAGATTACATGTTTAGCTGATAGTCATGCACTATACATATGCATTCTAATTTGCACATCTGCTTCCACACCTAGATGAGGCTATGGCACGTGAGGTTGTTCATGTGGGTTTATGATATAGCATGTGAGTTGTCCGTGCAAGTTATGTTAAGGCACGTCACACTTGGGTTGTTTGTGCGGCATGTGGATATGAATTTGTCCCTCATGAGTAGCTGCATCACCCGAAACACCCAAGCAGTGTACACGCAGGATTGATCTGTGATGGTGTGATGGAGCTTTGGTGTTGAGTAAAGCCTGAGTTTCATGTTCACGATTTCATATAAATGTTAACTTGTGTATATCATTATACATGTTGATTTGGCGCATTCGATGCATTGAACTTAGATAGTTGAGATAGTGCATACTATTATATGTTATATTTGTACCTATTTGTATATGCTTTTGTTGTGCATATTTAATTGAGTTATTTATTGTGCTTCATACTTCACTTGTTGCACTTAGTGTGCAGATATAGATTGCGTTGTAGTGCAATTCGTGAGAGCTTTGAAGATCAACTAGCGTTCCAGTGTCGAGTTGTCAGTTAGTTCATGGTAGGTTAGAGTCCTATACTTCTGTTTTTTATTTCAAGCAGATGATGTATTATTCTTATCAAAGTCTTATTTCCTATTCCTAGTAGCTCGTGGGTCGTGACTTTGTGACACCGGGAAGGTTTAGATTACACGGTATTTGATGCCCTTATATATGTTAATGTCTTTCATGTTGGGTGTAATCGTGTTGCATTATTCCCCTGATGGGTCAGATTAGGTTAGGTGTCAGCATGGCTTTCTGGGAGATGGATCGTAATAGTGTTCGGGATCACTTCCTATGTTTCATTGTTATAGAAGTGAAGGAAGCCAATATTCCCCTTTTGGGCAAAGTATTTTCCTTGGAGACCACAAGTTCCACAATTGATTACAATTAACCACAACATTGACAAAATAAAATATAGCAAACATGTCAAAGAAATATGAACTAGGAAAACTATAAGGGAGTGGGTAAATCAATTCTTTTTAGTTTTCAATCCCTTCAAGGGACAGAAAGTCAGCATATATCACTATACTTTGAACTTGCTAACCTCTTTGCAATGTTCAAGGAATGCACAAAGCCGTTCTTGCAGTTCAGGCATCTTCCCTCCATAGTCCACCATTACAACTGGCCTCATCTCAGTGCACAAGGCCATAATGTCTGCCCAGATTCTGATTAAGATTATCTACTCATGCAACTAAAGATAAAAACACTGCTAAAGCGTCCATATTCCATTGATACTAACAATTGACAACTTGTACATTAGTAAAATTCTGAAAGCTCACAATTCCAAATTAAAACAACAGCCAAGTAAATTAAAAGAAAACAATATATAATTTTTTCTATAGTCAAGAAATACTCGAGGGCCAGTGGCGCACGGTTTTAAACTAGTATAACTGTTCCACCCTTCTATCCTTCTCCACTTGAATACTAGGCGAGTTTGAACGTGCGACTTGTGAGCATAACTCACACACCACGTGTTGTGCTCTTATTATTTTATATTGGGCTTGATTACAATGATACTTCCTCTCTTGTGGCTTAAATAACATTTTCCCACCTTTTCCTATACATGGATATTGTTTTTCATTGGTTTTTTCATCAACTGGACATTAAGATTATTTCTTTTGCACAGTGACCTTGAGGAAGAAGTCTATAGGGAGAAACCACTTGATTTTGTTGCTCACGGGGAGGCTAGTAGCCCTATATATCAATTTTGTCGATCACTTTATGGTCTGATAGGAGCCAGGCTTGAGAATTTGGCACAAACGCACACTAATTTAAGAGTTAGGCATGACTCGTAGTTGATCACTCTGTGTTCTATCACTTTATGGGCATTCTGCTACAAATCTGTGTATTTATTTGGCGGTTTATGTTGACGATATCATTATCATCGGCAATGATCAAGATGGTATAATTAGTTTTAAGCAACACTTCTTTCAACATTTCCATACTAAAGACCTTAATAGACAGAAGTATTTTCTAGTTATTGAGGTTGCTCAATCTAGATCAAGTATTGTTATTTCGTAGCGCAAGTATGCCTTAGACATTCCTAAGAAGACTAGAATGATGGGATCTAGACTTATTGACACTCTTATGGATCCAAAAGCTTAACTCCTGCCAGGACAGGGGAGCTACTTAGGGATCCTGAAAGATATAGGAGGGTGGTTGGTAAATTGAATTATCTCACAATGATGTTTCTTTTTTTGTGAGTGTTGTAAGTCAATATGTAGATATTCCCTGTGATGATCATTGGAATGCATTTGTTCCCATTATGTGGTATATAATGTCAACTCCAAGTAAAGGACTACTCTTCAAGGATCGAGGCCATGAATATATCATTGGATAAACAAACAATGATAGGACATGATCATCTCCTGATAGACGTTTTACATCCAGATATTGTGTTTTGATAGGAGGTAATTTGGTGTCTTGGAAGAGTAAGAAACAGAGTATGATTACTCTATCTAGTGTAGAATCAGATTATCAAGCAATGGTTGTAGCAACTTGTGAGTTAGTTTGGACCAAACAGTTGCTCAAAGAACTAGAATTTGGAGAATTCAATCAAATGGAACTTATGAGTGATAACCAAGAAGCTCTTCATATCGCAATAAATCTAGTATTTCACGAAAGGACTAAGCATATTGAAATTAACTGAGAAAAGATACTCTTTGGAGATATTGTTACAAAATTTGTGAAGTCAATTGATTTGCCTGTAGATATTTTCACCAACTCCCTCAATTGTCCCCATATTATTTACATATGTAACAAACTTGATACACGTTACATGTATGCACCAACTTGAGCGGAAATGTTAGAACAGGAATAGGATTATACATATTTGTCTACAAATAGGGCTCACCAAAAACTTTTTTATTATGCTTTTTTAAGCCGTGAAGGTGAATAAGTTTACACAAACTTCATTCAATTGGAATAAATGTGACACAAAACCCAGAAACTGAATTAAATTTCAATTGAAACCAATCCATAAAGAAAATAATCTTTCACTTTCATTCCAATTTGGAATTGCAAGAACAAAAACAAGAGAGTGGTAGAATGAGTGACCTATTTCAAGGCGACGCTTGGAAGAAAGTTTGAGGCGCCATTTAATTTGGGACAAAGCAGATTCAAATGTCTTCAGTACCGTCTCCAATTCTGCAACCTCCATTATTGAGTACTTGAAAATGGTCGACTCCATTCAAAGTTTTGTTTTTATTTACACTTTGGACCCTACCTAATACCCCCAAAGATTTTGATTAATAGTAATGGAAACTTTGCATAAATCTCATCCATTTTGGGCTAATTACTTTCTGTTTCAAAAGTTTTTTCAATCACAAAATTCTGATTTTTTTTTAATCTCAATATAACGTTGTCCAACGTGTTACATATGAGACATTACTTAATAAGACTAGCACTCTGTTTAGATCATTATTACTCATTGTTTCATAATGTAGTATGTTGTACTATATTGTGGATACAATATTTGACTAGAATGTATTGTTTGTTATTGTTTAATAATATTTTTATTGTTTGGTTTTACAGTATTATAATTTATAAATTTACGTAAATGTCTTTCATTATTACTAATAAAATAACAAACTATCATGCATATCTTTTTTTATGTCATATGAACATAACATAAAATTATATCATCAAACATTATCACCACGTTTGTATTTTGATTGATTTAATTACATTTAAAAATATATATATAAAGCAATATGTTGAAAGAGACAAAAGTATGAAAAAAATGGAAGAACGTATGCATAAAAAAGAAGAAAGAGGAAGGACAAACAACCAAAGAAATATAGTAGTTGTTGGGTAGGAGGTTTGAGTGAGATTAAATAATATAGGGTAAAAGGTAAAATAATATTATGAAATATTAAGTAAGGATATAATTGGAAAAAGGAAATTAAGTAACAATGGGAGCACACCAAATTGGTTGTTCCATTAAATGGTGATTTTCATTGTTATGTAACAACGAAATTTAACAATACAATACGATACATTTTAAGCAACAATCAAAACAAGCATTGTATGTATGGTAACAATACAATATAATGGGTAATAATGATCCAAACATAATGTAGAGGAAATAAGAATGTATACGAAAGGGGAGGAATGTATCTGAAAATGGATAGGTTGTATCCGAAAGGGAATAGAGGGAATTTTTGTAATTTTTTAAATTGGTAAGAAATTTTAGTGATTATAATATCTTAGGCAAAACACATAGATCCTTAAACTTGTCTCTAAATTTCATTTTGGCACGCCAACTCAACCTTGTTCCATTTTAATCCTTCAACTCCAATTTTTATGTTCCATTTTGATACTTCTAAGTGATATGGTAGAGTGTGGCATCACACATTTTCTAAGAGAGTGAAAGACAAAAAGAAGTATTTTTTAAAAAAGATTACCCTTCAACTCTATTTTTTTTACTTACCATTTAACACAAAATACTAATTTTATGATTTCTTTATTTCTATATATGTTATTCAACTACAATTTTGTGTTTTAAAAATCGGCGTTCATCCGTTAGTTATTGTAAAAAAATTAAAATTGATGGACGATCATCAATTTTTTTAAAGTAATAATTTCTTTTTAAGAGTTTTCCTATATTTTTGCGTGAAAAATAACCGACGAAAGTGCGTCGATTTTCTTTCTTGATAAAATCAATGACAACCCAACGAAGTCTATCGAGTTTCAACATTTTTTTGTATAGTTATTAATTAACAATGAACATGAATATTTTTTTTACTCGTATTTAGTTGAATGAAAAATTAGAAAGCTGATATTTGAGTTAGTCCAAATAGACTAGATATGAAAAAAAAAATGTGTAGTGTTATTTAATTTAATTAATTGTTTAAAATAAAAACCAACACACTTTTGTCAATTATTTTTTCACACAACAATGTACAGGAACTCTAAAAAAAATATTTTTTAAAAAATATGATGTTCATCCATTATTATTATTTTGTTTTAAAAAAAGATATGACGTTGATTTTTAAAATAAAAAAATGAAAATGAAGAATATAAAAAAAAAAGAAATCATAAATTTAGTATTTTGTGTTTAAATGATACTATATAAATTAAAGTTGAGTGATTAAAATGAAATAAGACTAAGTTAGCATGACAAAATGAAAAATAGGGCAAATTAAAAATGTTGTGTATGTGTTTTTAATTGGTTTTTGTGGCATGTCATGGCATGTGAAGTACACAGGCACCTATATTTCTATATTATTATGAATGTCTATTTATTTCTTTGGAGAAAAACTTAGGTTAGTTATTTTGAATCAAGTTAGTTCTCCTTTCCTCCGTAAATGGAGGTTTCATTATTAATAATAATAATTTAATCCCTCACAAAAATAAAACTGTTTCTTTATTCTATTTAGTGCAATTTTCTTCTTGTAGGTTTATTATTTTTTAAACTCTATATTTTAAGTTGCAATTATCCACAAAAAAAAAAAAAAAACATTCATCCTATACATTGCGTTTGCTTCTTCCCAAATTGAACCACAATGCTTGCTGCACCAATACCACCAGCCCTGACAGTGGGATGTTTCAAGTTCCAAAAGCCATCTGCGAATGTTAATCTTGTACAGAGAAACGTTGGAAGCAGTAACTGCAAAAGGTTTGAAGTTGCAACGAAAGCTACGTACAGTCGTGTGCCTTTGGACACTCCTGGGGCTTACCAGCTCACAGATGAAGACACTGGAGAGAAATTTATTGTTTGGGGAGGTGCTGAAGACGACTCTTCTAACTCTCCTATCCCTTCCAACGAAGTTCTCTCTTGGAAACCTCTCCCTTCTCCCAACAACAACAACAACAACGACAACACTATCAATCAAGGTAACGAAACGTGTTTAAAGTTACCTATTTCAAAAAAAAAAGAAGTAACGAAAAGTGTTTTGGCTTGTAGATTTTTTATACAGTATTAATTGAAGCACAACCTTTGATTTTAGGGTCGGTTAAATTTTGAATTGTACTATCGAAAATGAACTATTATTTGGGTATATGATGGTAACTGGATCTCAGTATTGAGATTTTCTTGTGAAATGTGTTGTGTACTAGCCAATATGAGCTATCCGAAGGGGAAAATGAAACAAAAAGAACTGGGTTATTTTATTTGTTTCAGTCTGTTTTCTACTTAGGGAGAATCTGAAGTTTACGCGTATTTAGTTTGTAGTTTCCAAAATGAGCTATGAAGTATAGAGGAAAGGAATGTGTGGTGCTGTTTACAGTGTATATGCAACAATTTTCCCCTTGTTTATTTGTTTACTCCCGTTACTTATCCTCTTATAGAGAGAAGTATCGAGTTCACCGTTCATAAGATTGTAACTTATTTATCATGTTTAAATTATCAATTGAAAAGAAAACGTATGTAATTTAATTTATTAGGTACTTTCCAAGCCAAGTTGTTATATTGTTTGCGTTCACTAACTGATTATAACATGAGAATTGAAGAATTAAGAACTTCCATAGTGTTCCGGATGTGTATTGCGTTCTGTTTCTAAGTCAAATGAATAATCAGATATGTTGTATCCCTCTAGTAAATCTGCAAATGTGCCTGGCAATTTTTTTCTAAGGTTTTCCTTGAGATGTTCTACGTTACGGTTTTGCAGCTTCTAATAAGGGATCGACAGGGAACTTTGGCAGACTGAAATTTCAAAGAATGAGAGATCTAGTTAGAAAAAGCTACACAAAAAACAAAGAACGTGATGTTATTGAAAATGATGAGCACAATGTTAGAAATACCTCTTCCCAATCATCAACAAGTTCATATGGTGAACCTGATCAGTTAAAAGAGAAACAAAAGCTCAGTTCTCGAGCTCTTGCCAAAATTCAACAGCTAGAATCCAGAAAAAATTCCCAAAAAATAATCAGAATGGAAGATGAAGGCTATAATGGTGATTTTGATGCAGAATCTGCACGATTAGTTGATTCTGGATCAAAAGCTTCTGCTTCTTCCTTGCGTGGATGGGGCGGAGGGCAATCAATTCATCACAGATCTATGGGGGGAGAAATTTCCAGAGGAAGGAAAAACTTGGATGATCGGAACAATTTCTTTAGTAGAAAATCCTTTCAGGATATGGGATGCAGTGACTATATGATAGAAGCCTTAAGGAATCAGCATTTTGTGCGCCCTTCACATATTCAGGTAGATGATTTACTTTATTTCCATCTATATTGCTTGGACTCTTCAAAAATGCTGATTGGTGCGTATCGGATCCTCCAAAAGTAGTGCATTTTGAAGGGTCTGAGCAACAAAGATTTCCTGCATTGAATAGTCAATGTTCCAGTCTATCTCATTGCTTTGCTGCAGTTCTGATGCATAATAGAGGTTAGCATGCCAACAATCTCGTGTATATGATAATGTGATCTGCATCATCAATTTATTTTTGGTATTGGTAAGGTATTATAGATGAAAAAAAGCAAAAAGAAAGTGCTACAGAGGTTTACAGCTTACTGCCTAATCAATATATCTATCTTGGTATCTTTACCTCTGCTTCAATGAATTAGTACATGACCATTGAATAGACTGCTTTTAAAATATTTCATCTGCATGTTTTCAAGCTATTCATGATTTCATGTAATGATTCCTGTGAAGCATCATTTCCGTCAAAATCCGGTCCAGTAATTCCAGCTTTAAGTATTTTTTCGTGTTGCAGTCTGTCATCTGCTTTAGATGGCTCCCCCATGTTTTATTTTGAGAAATCTCTGTTGATGCTTCCTACAAGGAGTAATTATAGACTACTTGCAGTCTATGACATTTGAACCCATCATGGCTGGAAAGAGCTGCATAATATCTGATCAAAGTGGATCTGGAAAGACTTTGGCTTATCTACTACCACTTATTCAACGTCTTAGGCAAGAAGAACTTCAAGGACTTAGCAAACCGTCACCTCAAAGTCCTCGTGTTGTAATATTGGCACCAACAGCTGAATTGGCTTCTCAGGTCTGTCAAATTTCCTCTTTCACTAATGAACATTTGCCACTTATCCCTCAACCCTCTGCTAACCACACCGAGAAAAAGAGAAAATGGAAAAAGAAAAAGAAGCATAGTCAATTACCAGCAGATACCTTAACGTGTGTGATATTTTCCAACTTCACTTAAATCATCAAAGATGTGTGAGAAGTGCTATAAAATATATTTTGCACTGATTTCCTAGTCAAGGTCCCCATGTTATATTTTTATAATTTTCATGGTGTATCTTCAATATAAAGCATTTGCTGCTTTTCCACCATATGTACAGGGTAAGTACAATTTGCCATTACAGTGATTATTGTTATGTAATAACTCATTGGCTAACTATTTTTTGTTAGCACCTGAATCTCGTAATGTATGAAGGGTAAAGAGCCTAAACATGTGCTATTCCTTAGTTTCAAATAGACCATTCCCATGATTCAGCCTTGATACTTTTAGCTTTTCTATACAAAACATGAGGGTCATTTATTCACCTTTTTCTTCCTTCTCATTCTTTTAATAGTTAAATCTTTAATTCATTCAACTCCACTTACTGGGTTATAATAGTAGTTCTTGAGAGAGATGCTTGTAAATTAGAGCATGTATTGGTTGTAAGTCTAATGTTTTGTGGATAAAGCACATGAGATTATGAAAAACTGCAAATGGTTATAATATACATCATGCTTTATCACCCCCAATTACTTTCTCTTGCCAGTTCAAATTGCTTGAGAGATCTATATAGTTTATACTCAGAATTTTACATTTTGAACAAGAATTGATGATTTTGATATCAGTGTCCCCCTTTTCCCAAAATATGTAGCTAGACATTTCGGAGGATGTTTTGTCTCAACCAGCTAGTACACTGTTTGGTTTAGCGCTTACTGACTTTTTGCCTGATGAAAGGATCTTGTGTTTGTAGTTTGACATTTTTTGGTTTCTTTGAATCTCTCTGTGAATTGCTTGTTTCACATGCTTGTTCTTTCACTTCCCCTCCTTTGTTAAATCTGATTTTTCTAATTCAAAGCCTCATCATACAATCTATTGCATCAACTATACTGAAATTTGAATTGTATTTTTTAATACGTATGAACTTTCATTGCTTAGCTGTATTTTACTTGTCAAAATGACAAAACAAACTTACTCTGCTCCTGCAACTTTTGCAGGTTTTAAATACTTGCCGTTCATTCTCAAAATCTGGTGTTCCATTCCGTTCTATGGTTGTTACTGGTGGTTTTCGCCAGAGAACCCAACTGGAGAACCTAAGACAGGAGTTAGACGTTCTTATTGCAACTCCTGGTCGGTTTATGTTTCTTATCAAAGAGGGTTACTTGCAGTTAACTAACCTCAAGTGGTACCAACATTTTCCTTTGAATAGTCAAAACTATTTAATTTGCCTCAGTAGCATTACATTTTCTTGAGTAGTTAAAGCCGTTTTTCAATTTCTAGCATTTTAAGATCTTTACTGCAATTGTTCAATTCTCACTTTTACTTGGGGGGCTGGAGGAAGTGATGTTGATGTTGTGGATATATTTACTGTCTTGTTTTTACTCCCTCCATTTTGATTTGTTTGTCTGGTTTTGACTTGGCACGGATTTTAAGAAAGTAAAGACTTTTGAATCTTGTGGTCTTAAATTAAAAATATGTAGAGAATGTACCAAAATGCCCTTTGATCTTGTCGTGTTATACATGCCATGTGGTAAGTTAGAATTAAAGAGTGACCAATAAAAGGAAAGAAGCATTTTTTTTTTTGAAATGGACTAAAAAGGAAAGTAAGACAAACAAATTGAAATAGAGGGCGTATTATGCAAGGTCTGGTGAGCTCTGGCTTAAAAGTAGTAGTCTTAAATCAAATAAAACTGTACAATCACCATTCACCAACGGCTAGCATATTTGAGTGTTGTTGCTATCATAATACTAGTCTTTTATCCTTCAGTTAATTTTACAAATAATGGAGATCTTGACGGTCAAGGAAGGTGTTTTTTCACATGGCTAGCTGCTAGAGGGGTGATCTTGACTGCGAAAAATCTTAGGGAAAGAAAGGTTGTGTGCATCAGTTGTGTTACTTATGCAAAGTGGCGGGTGAGGATATAGATCATGTTTTACTACATTACAGCCTGACCACAATACTATGGTGGGATATGTTTAGCTGGTTTGATACATCTTGAGTGATGCCTAGATTTGTGAAGGAGCTGTTGTTTTTTTGGAAAGTTGGATGAAGCAGGAGGAAGAGCAGGGCATGGAATGTTCGATGTTGTTCCTTTGGTGTTGATGTGGATCAACTGGAAAGATAGAAATTGGGGTAAAAATAAGTTCTGGGTTGATGAGTAGCTTTCTTTTGTAGAGAACCTTATCATTTTGTAGGTTTCTTACTTTTTGGTATACTTGTATGCTTCCAAATACTTGCTGATACTTTGAATGGAAGAATAGGAGCTCTTCCTACTAACTACCTGGGCATGGCATTGGGAGAAAATAGCAAATCAAGAGGGGTATGGAATGCAATGCTAGAGAAGTGTGAAAAGAGGTTGACCAATTGGAAGAGTCAATTCATCCCCGGTGGAGGAAGATTGACCTTGATCAACGGTGTGCTTGATGCATTACCTACATATATGATGTTTATCTTCCCTGCTCCTGATAATGTAATACAGAGATGGATACTTTAAGGAGGAATTTCTTCTGGCAAGGCAATGAAGATTAATATAAGAAAAAGTTTCACTTAGCCAAATGGGAAATTCTGACAAAAAGCAAGATAGATGGGGGAATAGGAGTCAGGAACATGAAGATTCACAATAGAAGGTCTACCCAATGACAAAATGGTTTTGGAGGTACAATACAGAAGAGCCAGCTCTGGAAGAAAGTTATTAAAGCTAGGTATGGAGAAGAGGACAACTAGATAACACAGGTGGTGACAACTCCATACGGTTGCAGTATCTGGAAATCCATCAGAAACCTATGGCCAATCTTCCAATCAAGGATAGACTTCAAAGTGGGGAATGGAATGAAAATATCTTCTTGGAATGACAAATAGATAGGGCAGGACGCACTAAAGCATCTATTTCCAGAGATATACACTTTATGTGAGCAACAACAAAGCAATAGTGGCTGAAGAGTGGACAGGTCAAGGATGGAATCTCAATCTTAGAAGATATCTCAGGATTGCTGATCTCCATAACACCCTAGTCCAGTTCAATGTTGACAGAAGAGGAAGACAGTTTGGTTTGGTAGTGTGATGGTAAAGGAAAATTCACTGTTAATTCTGCTTACAGAGATCTTAATGCCTCCAACAATCATATGGGTTGTTGGCCATGGAAGATGATCTGGAAGGTGAAAATACCTTACAAGGTTGCTTGTTTCACGTGGCTCTTGGCTTAAGAAAAAGTTCTGACACA
The DNA here is from genome assembly GCA_037074985.1 of Solanum bulbocastanum. Classification (NCBI taxonomy): domain Eukaryota; kingdom Viridiplantae; phylum Streptophyta; class Magnoliopsida; order Solanales; family Solanaceae; genus Solanum; species Solanum bulbocastanum. The sequence continues at coordinate 32,466,959 of CM073607.1, forward strand.
TGAAAATTTGAAGAAAAGAAGAATTAATTAAGCTCCAAATACTACCTTTTGATGAATAAGTAGAGAAAATTAGCCATTTTTCTTAACCCTGTAAATGGACAAATCAACTGCGGAAGATTTTCATTACTCCCGAGTAAAATCAAGTGGGTTTTGCCAGGTAAAACAAAGGATGTTTCAAACTGCTGGAATAGAGATGGAAATGCAGCTTACCAAGAAGAGAGATGGAAGAATTTCCTTACATGCATTTAGTGGTCTGTTTGGGCAGAAAGGAAGATGCTTTGAGGACAAGCAGTGTAATATTCAGAAGTTCATGATGAATTGCTCAACTCTATTATTTTTGGTGTAAGCAGGAATTGATAATCCAAAGTTTTGATGTTTTAGATAGTTTGTAAGTATCTTGGTTGATAAGGCTCCAATTTGTAACTGACCTTCTTTTGAGGGGGACTACACAGTTTTGGTGTAGTATACTGTTGATATTAACATAACTGTTGCCTTTATCAAAAAATAAGCACCTAAGTGTGTGTTGCCTAGTGGTCAATTAGGTGGATTGAAAACCATGAGGTCTAAGGTTTGAATCCCAGCAGAGACAAAAAACACTAGGTGATTTCTTCCCATCTGTCTTAGCCCTTGCTGGATAGAGTTACCTAATATCTATTGGTAGTGGGAGGTGGCAGGTACCCCATGGAATTTGTCGAGGTGCGTGCAAGCTGTCCTGAACACCACGGTCATTAAAGAAAATAGGGATGTGAAAAGTTCCTTTATCTAGAAAAGTAATGGAAAAAGAAAGATTAATGAAGATAAAGAAGTTGCCACTGTTTCTTTTATTGTTTTTTCTTTTTCTTTGATATAAGGAGAAGCTGCCATTTATATGGTTGGTACATGATATTTAATTGCAGTTGCCCTTTAATTTACCAACTTTACTTGTACCACCCAAAAATTGCATGGCTCCTCTTTCCTAATCTTCATGGGTTTTTTGAATAATACTGTGTAACTTTGTCAATCAAACCTTAATAAGATGGAAACCACTTAATGTTTTTCCTTTAATGGGATTTGCATCCTGGTCTCTCGTGGTTCAATCTAGCTTCATTAACCGTTAAGCTACACACATAGGTGCTTTTACATGTCCTTTTTCTTAATTGATATACTTCTTTACCAGAAACTGAAAATATGATATATCAGTTATTTATACAGTTTTAACACTTCATGTTTATCTTTGTTCAGTGCTGTGCTGGATGAGGTTGACATCCTCTTTAATGATGAGGATTTTGAGACTGCATTTCAATGCTTGATTAATTCATCACCTATCATCACACAATATCTATTTGTGACTGCTACTTTGCCCATGGACATATACAACAAGTTGATAGAAAGTTTTCCTGATTGCGAACTAGTGACTGGTCCTGGTATGCACCGTACAAGCCCTGGCTTGGAAGAGGTATTTCTTATTTTACTCCTATAAGTACAAATATACTGAATGGCACAAATTAGTTTCAGGTTGTAGCCTTATTGTCTTGTCAAAGCTGCGCCCTAATATTTTGTATAAGCTTGCTGATGAGAGCATCTTTAAAAAGGTTATGGTGTCCCAGATATAAATTTAAATCCATGGGATTCCTAGGAAAAGTTGAAATGAATGTTCTTGTTTCTGCTGTAGGATATGTCTAATTGTGATTTCTGGTTTGATTGCCTTGGTCAAAGTAAATTATTTTAATACGCTTACTTCCAGGGTTTCTTCTTGCCTTAGCAAAGTGAGATCTTGATTTCCACATAAATGATTAACCTCATATGCTAGCAGTGAGCACTAGCCCTGTTATTCCTGTCTATGAACAAGAGACAAGTAAAATTCTTTTGGTGTGGTCAATTATTTTATCAACATTTCATTATCGTAAGAACAGTTTATGGTAAACCGATGATTCTCCTCTCAAAGTAATTGGTAGAATATTTATCTATTTGGACTTCTATCTGTGGGATGAAAGAACTCTCCATTTCTATTTTGTTGTTTGTCCTGTCTGATAGGAAGAAAGTTTGACCCAAATATCCCCTCTTTAATTTTTTACTTTAGGTCCTGGGTGTGGGAGCATTCCATATGACATTACGATTGAGACAAAGTGGTTTATGATCCCATCAGTGAACAAACGGAAGTAACTACTTGGAAATGAAAGTTTAGGTGGTTTGTATTCCTGCACCCTATGCCAATACCAATAAAAAGAAGAAAAAGAGATCAAATTAAACATGAGTGATGTTGGATGATTTTTTGGTTGTTATGTAGTTCGCACAATTATCTTCGTTGTGGATGAAAAAGAATGCTTTGCACTTTGACTTTCATTATCCAAGCTATTGAGTAGATACGTTGCATTTCTTGAAATACTCTATTGTAAACCAACGTTGACAATCTAGGGAAATCCCAATAGATATCTAGTACCAACACTTATCTTCCGTACTTGGATTTGCATAAGAGTTGAGTGTGAAGCCCATGATGGTCGAGCATTAGAATCTTAAGTTCTAATACTTGTTGCTTTTGATGTGTTAGATTTATCATCACTCCTCCCATAAACTTATCTTCTTCTTTGTTTACCCTTCTAATAATTGTGTTTCGGCAATTAAACTGTCATTTTCTTTGTTCACACTATGGTAGCAATTTTGTTGCAACCTACATTCTATGGAGGTGATTGTTTCTCAGTCCATATCCTAGTAATATTGAATTTTCACAATTTTGTTCCATGCTAGGAGAAAAGAATATCAATATGCATGTGTACAAGTGAAAATGGATAGAAATTTTTGGATGTTACAATTACAAAAAGTTCAAATGGAAACAACAAAACTACAGAAATTTGAGAATATCTCGCGGCAGTGTAAGTAATAGCCTCCTGCCCAAAAAATTAGCAGCTTTTCTTGAAGAGAACTAGGCTAACATATGCTACAAACAACACCTAGGCGATTTCCTTTTTGAACAGCGAGAGGCTTCTTCCATGATACTCATAAAAACACGCATGGCGTCATGTCATGTCTTCATAACTATGGGACTGATGCTGTCTGTTTTTGCACTACCAGGTCCTTGTAGATTGCAGTGGAGATGAAACAGCTAAAAAAAGTCCGGACACAGCTTTTCTCAACAAAAAGAATGCCCTACTTCAGCTGGTGGAACGCAGCCCAGTTCCAAAAACAATTGTCTTCTGTAACAAGGTGAATAAAATTTAGTTCCTCCGGCAAGTATGTTTATTGCTCTTGGGTCGCACATAGGATAATTCTCATTCCAAATTAGATCCTGCATGTATATGCAGATTGATAGCTGCAGAAAAGTTGAGAACGCATTGAAGCGCTTTGATAGGAAAGGATTCGCGATAAAAATTTTACCGTTCCATGCTGCACTGGACCAAGAAAGCAGACTTGCGAACATGAAGGAGTTTCGTAGCTCAAAGGTGGAGGACGTTTCTTTGTACTTGGTGTGTACCGATAGGTATTCTGTAGCAGAGTCCTTTATTGATCTTTTATTGATAGTTATTTGTATGTCAGTTAGATGACACACTTCAGCTGTTTCCCTCACTTGAAGAAGGGACAAGAAATCTGAACTGATGTCTTCTAAACAATGTTGCAGAGCATCCCGAGGTATTGACTTTGAAGGTGTAGACCACGTAGTCCTCTTTGATTATCCCCGAGACCCTAGTGAATATGTACGTCGTGTTGGCAGAACTGCCAGGGGTGCTGGAGGAAAAGGAAAGGCATTCATATTTGTCGTTGGGAAGCAAGTTTCTCTTGCTCGAAGGGTTATGGAAAGAAACAGTAAAGGCCATCCACTCCATGATGTGCCATCAATATTGACTTAGCATATTGCACAAGGGAGCATGGAGCCTGGAAAACAAGACACAACTCAAAAAGGCTTTTATTTTGCAAAACCTTATCGTCATCTGCCATTATGTGCCTCCCCTCTATTGAGCACACCTATTTCTTCTCATACCTGGATCGCAAATGAGGAGAACTGATCATCCTTTCTGTTGTCAAAGATCAATCTTGTTCTAGCTCTATCCTTTTTTCAGCCGAAATAGGACTAATTTTCATTAATACTAGAACAGTTAATTACGTAGCTTGATTTGTCTAGGATATCTTGTACCTGGACAATTATTTTCAAACGAAGACAGAAAAACCAGGGGGTAAATTATTTTCAAACCTGTTTTTAGTGCCATGATTTCAGCATAGATGTTTGTTGTGTATGGAATATTCTTGCTGAACCCTATAATCCAGTTTCTGTGTTTGTCTCTGATTACTCCATCGATTCCTCTTGGAGTCTACATGTTTCTCTATTCTAGAGTTTACAAGTACATTCATCCAGTGATTTACCATTTTCTGTAGCAACTTTGAGTACATTATCTTTTCCTATCTATTCTTTGTTACTTAGTAGACAATATTCAATAGCTATGAGAAAGAACGATTTTGTTGTCATGTTTTCTATTTTTTCACTTGAATTATTTGAGGATAAATAATTGTCATTTTTATATATTGATTACTCACAGATGTCTATTTTCAATTTAAAAAAGATAAACCATTTACTTTTAAAATTGAAAAAAAGGGTCAACAATGGTAAAATTGAATAAATCATCTACATTTACACATAAAAATTGCAAGTTATAGTTTTAATATGTATGTAATTTTTTAAATTGTTCATAATACATTAAATTAAGATTGCAAATGTTATGTAGTGATGTAATTGCCTTTTTAATTAGTAAATGTTAAATAACTCACATTTCAAATTTGTATTGGATTTATTTAGTAACAAACAATTGTCTCTAAATAATTTGTAAGCTAATTTATTTAAATAAATTTACTAGTACAAGTATAAAATATAAAACATAAAATCAATAAAATAAACAAAATAATTAAAATGATTTGAGGGATATTTTTGTCTTTACATAAACTTATTCTATGGTATTGTATCCTATGTATTACTAACACCTCCAAATGAAAGGTATTAGTAATACATCCTATAATACCATATAGGATGTATAGCTGATCCATGTATTAGTTATACATATGCTCTAATTTCTACCAAACATAGTAGTACTAAATAATACCATACACAATACATGAACTATTTTTTTTAATGCGGCCTACCAAACAACCCCATAATTTTAGGTTCTTGACCGTCGGCATGGCATATGGTATTGTTGGTAATACCTCTTTCGTAAAGGAGCTGTGTAGTGGGCAACCTGTTAGGAGAGACCATCTAAATAAATAATTTATGAGAATTGAGTCTTCCAAATCTATTTGAAATTATGGAGAATCAATGTTAATCATTCTGTTGTGCCTTCTTCTTTTGTTTAAAGCAATCATATGATAAACACTTTTAATACTCCCTCTATGCCAATTTATGTGACACCCTTCATTTTGTATAAGAATCTCCGTAATGAGTTGGAAAAACACCACGTATACTCACACCATTTTTTTAACGCCTATTTTCGCATTTACAAGCCCTCTTTTTAGGAATTATCAAAAATCCTCAATTTTTCGTGTGTTTATAGCCTATGGATCTGGCGCCCCAAAGCACCCAAAAATTTTTTTCTCAAAAAAATTTATAAGGACCTCCGTAAGAATTTGGGGAACCACCACATCTACTCACACCTTTTTTAACGCCTATTTTTGCATTTACAAGACCTATTTTAGGAATTACCAAAAATCCTTGATTTTTCGTGTTATAGCCCATGGATCTAGCGCCTCGGAGCACCCAAAATTATTTTCTCAAAATACTTTGTGAGGACCTCCGTAATGAGTTGGAGAACCACCACGTATACTCACATCATTTTTTAACATCTATTTCCACCTTGCATGCCCTTTTTAGAATTATCCAAAATCCTCGATTTTTCGTGTGTTATACCCATGGATCTAACACCTAGATCACCCAATTTTTTTTTCCTTAAAAAACAGTATGAGGACCTCCATAATGAGTTGTGGAGCCATCACTTATACTCACACCATTTTTAACATCTATTTTCAAATTTACAAAACTTTTTTTTTTTTTATAAATTACCCACAATCCTCGATTTTTCATGTGTTATAGCCATGGATCTGGCTCCGAAGCACCCAAATATTTTTCTCAAAAAACTTAATGAGGACCTCCGTAATGAGTTGGGGAACCACCACATATACTCATACCATTTTTTTAATACCTATTTCCGCATATGAACACCCCTTTTTAGGAATTACCCAGAATCCTCAATTTTTGTGTGTTATATCTCATGGATCTGGCGCCCCGAAGCACCCAATATTTTTTTCTCAAAAAACATTTTGAGGACCTCCGTAATGAGTTGGGGAACCACCACGTGTACTCACACTATTTTTTAACGTATTTCCGCATTTACAAGCTTTTTTTTAGAAATTATGCAAAATCCTCGATTTTTTGCGTTTTATATTAGCCTATGGATCTGGCCCTGGAGCACCAACAATTCTTTCCTCAAAAGAAATTATGAGGACCTTCGTAATGAGTTGGGAAACCACCACGTATACTCACACCATATTTTTAATGCATATTTCCGCATTTACATACCCTTTTTTAGAATTATCCAAAATCCTCGATTTTTCATGTGTTATATAGCCCATGGATTTGGCCCAGAGCACCACAAATTATTTTCCCAAAAAATATTATGAGGACCTACGTAATGAGTTGGGTAACCATCACGTATACTCACAACATATTTTTACACCGTATTTTTAACTCCTATTTTCGTATTTACTTGCCCTTTTTTAGGAATTAGCCAAAATCCTCGATTTTTCTGGTGTTATAGCCTATGGATCTGGCGCATCGGATCACCCAAATTTTTTCTCTCAAAAAAGTTTACGAGGACCTCCATAATGAGTTAGAGAACCACCACATATACTCATACCGTTTTAACGCATATTTCGGCATTTTCAAGCCCTTCCTTAGTAATTACCCAAAATCCTCAATTTTTCGTGTGTTATTGCCCATGGATTTGGCGCTCGGAGTAACCATAATTTTTTTCTCAAAAAACTTTATCAGGATCTCCCTAATGAGTTGGGGAACCACTACGTATACTAACACGATTTTTTTAATGCCTATTTCCGCATTTGCAGGCTTTTTTTTTAGGAATTACCCAAAATTCTCGATTTTTCGTGTGTTATAGCTCATGGATTAGGCACCTTGGAGCACCCAAAATTTTATTCTCAAAAACCTTTATGAGGACCTCCGTCATGAGTTGAGAAACCACCACGTATACACACAATTTTTTAACGCATATTTTCGCATTTACAAGCCCTTTTTTAGAAATTATCCAAAATCCTCAATTTTTCATGTGTTATAGCCCATGGATCTGGCGCCTGGAGCACCTAAAAATTTTTTCTCAAAAGACTTTATAAGGACTTCTGTAATGAGTTGGGAAACCGTCACATCTACTCACATAATTTTTAATGCCTATTTCCGCACTTAGAGACCCTTTTTTAGGAATAATCCTCAATTTTTCGTGTGTTATAGCACAAGGATTTGGCTCCCCAGAGCACCCAAAATTCTTTTCTCAAAAAATATTATGAGGACCTCTGTAATGAGTTAGGGAACCACCACGTATACTCACATCATTTTAATGCCTATTTTCTTATTTACAAGTCTTTTTTAGGAATTAACCAAAATTTTCAATTTTTCGTGTTTTATAGTCCATGGATCTGGCGCTCGGAACACCCAATTTTTTTTCCTCAAAAAACTTTGTGAGGACCTCCATAATGAGTTGGGGAACCAACACGTATACTCACACCATTTTTTAACGCCTACTTTGCATTTATAGATCCTTTTTTAGGAATTACGCAAAGTCTTTGATTTTTCATGTGTTATATAGCTTATTGATTTGGTGCCCCAGAGCACCCAAAATTATTTTTTCTCAAAAAACTTTTTGAGGACCTCTGTAATGAGTTGGGGAACCACCATGTATACTCAGACATTTTTTCAACGACTATTGTTGCATTTAGAGGCCCTTTTTTAGGAATTACCCAAAATACTCAATTTTTCGTGTGTTATAGCCTATGGATTGGAGCTCCTAAACACCCAATTTTTTTTTCAAAAACTTTATGAGGACCTCCGTAATTATTTGGGGAACCACCACGTATACTCACACCATATTAGAATGCCTATTTTCGCATTTACATGCCTTTTATTAGGAATTACCCAAAATCCTCAATTTTTCATGTGTTATATATCCGATGGATCTGGCATTGCGGAGCATCCAATTTTTTTTCATAAAATAATTTTTGACGACCTACGCAATGATTTGGAGAACCTTCATGCATACTCACACTGTTTTTATAACACTCATTTTCGTATCTACAAGCCTTTTTTTAGGAATCATCCAAATTTTCCAATTTTCCGTGTATATTAGCCTATGGATCTGGGGTCCGGAGCACCCACAATTTTTTCTCAAAAACTTTATGAGAACTTTCGTAATGAGTTGGCGAACCTTTACGTATACTCAAACCATTTTCTTAACGTCAATTTCCACATTTACAAGCCTTTTTACAAAATCACCCAAACTTTATAAGTACCTCCATAATGAGTTGGGAAACCACCATGTATACTCACACCATTTCTTAATACCAATTTCCAAATTTACATGCCCTTTTTAGGAATTTTTCAAAATTCTCAATTTTTCGTGTGTTATAATAGTCTATGGATCAGGTGCCCCGGAGCACCCTTATTTTTTCTCAAAAGAAATTATGAGGACCTACTTAATGAGTTGGGGAACCACCACGTATACTCACACAACTTTTAACGCCTATTTCCGCATTTACAGACCTTTTTAAGAAATTATCCAAAATTCTCGATATTTCATGTGTTGTAGCCCATGGAACTGGCGCCCAGAGCATCCAAACTCTTTTTCTCAAATTTTTTTATGAAGACCTCCTTAATGAGTTGGGGAACCACCACGTATCCTCACACCACTTTTTGAAGGTCTATTTCCGTATTTACATGTTCTTTTTTAGAAATTACCCAAAATTCTCAATTTTCCGTATAGTTATAGCCCATGGATCTGGTGCCTCAGAGCACCCAAAAAAAATTTTCTCAAAAAACTTTATGATGACCTCTGTAATGAGCTGGGTAACCACCATGTATATTCACAATATTTTTTTATCGCCTATTTCTGTTTATAGAGGTCCTTTTTTAGGAATTAGCCGAAATCCTCGATTTTTCATCTGTAGCCTATGCATCTAACGCCTCGAAGCATCCAAAATATTTCTCTCAAGACCTCCTTAATAAGTTAGGGAACCAACAAGTATATTCACAACCTTTTTAACACATACTTTTGCATTTACAGGCCATTTTTTTAGGAATTACTTGAAATGCTCGATTTTTCATGTGTCTATGGATCAGGCGCCCAGGAGCACCCATAATTTTATTCTCAAAAAACTTTATGAGGACCTATGTAATGAGTTTGGGAACCACCACATATGCCCACACCATTTTAATGCTTATTTCTGCATTTACAAGCCCCTTTTTAGGAATTACCTAAAATCCTCAATTTTTTGTGTATAGCAATGGATCTGGTGCCCTGGAACACCTAAAAGTTTTTTTCTCAAAAAACCTTATAAGGACCTATGTAATGAATTGGGGAGCCACCATGTATACCACACCATTTTTAACGTTTATTTCCGCATTACATGCCTTTTTTAGGAATTACCCAAAATCCTTAATTTTTCATGTGTTAAAGCCTATGGACCTGTCGCCCCAGAGCAGGCAAAAGTTTTCTATCAAAAAACTTTATGAGGACCACCGTAATGAGCTGGGGAACCACCACGTATACTTATAAATTTTTAATGCCTATTTCCGCATTAAGAGGCCCTCGTTTAGGAATTACCTAAAGTCCCTAATTTTTCGTGTGTTATAGCCAGCCATAGATCTGGCGCCCTGGAGCACCCAAAATTTTTTTCTCAAAAAACTTCATGAGTAACTGCGTAATGAGTTGGGGAACCACCATGCATACTAACATCATTTTTAACGTCTATTTCCGCATTAACATACCTTTTTATCGGAGTTACCCAAAATACTCAATTTTTCATGTGTTATAGCCCATGAATGTGGCACCCTGAAGCACCCAAATTTGCTTTCTCAAAAAACTTTCTAAGGACCTTTGTAATGAGTTGGATAATCACCATGTATACTCATACCATTTTATAACGCCCATTTCCACATTTACAAGCCCTTTTTTAGGAATTATCCAAAATTCTCAATTTTTCGTGCATTATACCCATGGATCTAGCGCCCTATAGCACACCATTTTTTTTCTCAAAAAATTTTATGAGAACCTTTATAATGAATTGGGGAACCACCACGTATAATCACACTTTTAACACCAATTTCCACATTTACAAGCACTCATTTAGGAATTACCCAAGATCCTTGATTTTTTCGGGTGTTATTGTCCATGGATTTGGCGCCCAGAATATCCAAAAAAATTTTCTCAAACAACTTTATGAGAACCTCCGTAATAAGTTGGGGAACTACCACGTATAATCACACCATTTTAACACCTACTCCCTCTGTCCCTATTTAGTTGTCCATATTTCCTCTTTTATTTGTCCCTATTTAGTTGTCCATTTTGATAAATCAAGAAAGGACAACAAATTTTTTCCTATTATACCCTTATTTAAACTTCTTGAAAATTTTTAGTAAGTTGTAATTCATCCTTTTTGAAACCAGACAATACATTTATTATGCTTGGAGAGTTACACAGTCCTTTAAGTTACCCATAAAGCATTTTCTTAGTTTATGAGTAAAAATTTTGAAAATTTTTTTTACTAAAAAAATGGACAGAAATAAAGTTGAAGTTTCAACTAATACTCCTATCAAAGTAGAAGGTTCACTTATATTGATTGAAGATCCAAAAATTATTGAAGTCAAAAATTTAAAAAGAAAAGATGAAGATCGGGTATATATTGTGCAACACCGTAAGAATCATCCACTTCAACCGAAATATTTAAATCTATTCCATTCATTGAACTTGATTTATTTTGTCTTGTATCATTGGTTGTTTGATTTCTCATTTCATTGAAGCATTTTTTTATAACAAAATATTTTGGTGGGAAATTTTTAAATGTTACAAAAAATTGTAAAAATGCATGTTGTTGCCCTCCAATTTATTTCACTTGAATTCAAAGAAGTTGCTGTAACTTTGAAGTGAAAATTTATCATAAATAAAGTAAATAAACTTATGAACTTCCCAGCATTAATTACTTATCTTGAGTGAATTTATTTTGAAATTGTAAATTGTACTATAAGGGTAAAATTGTAACTTCACTATGCTAATCATTGTTGTCTTAATCTGTGTGCCATTTCTAAAGTGGACAACTAAATAGGGACGGAGGGAGTATTTCCGCAGTTACAAGACCTTTTATACAAATTACCTAAAATCCTCAATTTTTCGTGTGTTATAGCTAATGGATTTGGCGCCCGAAGCACCCAAATGTCTTTAATCAAAAAACATTATGAGGTCCTTTGTAATGAGTTGGGGAACCACCACGTATATTCACACCATTTTTAACACCTATTTTCTGCATTTACATTCCCTTTTATAGTAATTACCCAAAATCCTCGATTTTTCGTGTGTTAGCCCATGGATCTGGCGCCCAAAGAACTCAAAATAGTTTTTTCTCAAAAAATTTTATGAGGAGCTCCGTAATGATTTTGGAACGACCACATATATTCACACCATTTCAACTGTTATTTTCGAACATTGAAGCCTTTTTTTAGGAATCACACAAATTACTCGGCTTTTCGTGTGTTATAGCGCAAAGATTTGGCGCCCCGGATCACCAAAATGTTTTTCTCAGAAAAATTTGTCAGGACCTCCGTAATTAGTACAAGAACTACCACATATACTCATTTCTAACACCTATTTCTGCATTTACAAGCCCTTTTAAGGAACTACCGAAAATTCTCTATTTCGTGTGTTATAGTCCATTGATCTTGCACCCCATGCACCAAATTTTTTTTCTTAAAAAATTTTATGAGAACCTTCGTAGTGAGTGGAGAACTACCACGTAACTCACACCATTTCTTCAACGCCTATTTCCGTATTTCAAGCCTTTTTAAGGAATTATCCAAAATCCTTGATTTTTGGTGTGCTTTAGCTTATTGATCTGGCACCAGAGCACCCAAAAGTTTTTTGTCAAAAAACTTTATGAGGACCTCTGTAATGAGTTGGGGAACCACCATGTATACACACACCATTTTAACTCCTATTTCCACATTTATAATCCCATTTTTAGGAATCACCCAAAATTCTCGATTTTTCGTGTTATAGCCAATCGATCTGGTGTTCGGAGCACCCAAAATCTTTATCTCAAAAAAATTATGAGTTGAGAAACCATCACGTATACTCACACCATATTTTTAACTCCTATTTTCGCATTTACAAACCATTTTTAGGAATTACTCAAAATCCTCAGTTTTTCATGTGTTATAGCCCATAGATCTTGCGTCCAGAGCACTCAATTTTTTTTTCTCAAAAAACTTTAGTAGGACCTCCGTAATGAGTTGGGGAACCACCACATATACTCATTTTATTTTTAATGTCTATTTTCGTTTTTACAGGTTCTTTTTTAGGAATTACCCAAAATCCTCATTTTTTTCCATGTGTTATAGTCCATGGATCTGGCTCTCGAAGCACCCAAAATTTTTTATGAGGACCTTCATAATGAGTTAGGGAACCACCACGTATACTCACACCATATCTAACGCCTACTTTCGCATTTAAAGGGCCTTTTTTTTAGGAATTACCTAAAATTCTCGATTTTTCGTGTGTTATAGCACATGCGACCCGAGCACCCAAAGTATTTTTTCTTAAAAAACTTTATGAGGACCTCCGTTATGAGTTGGGGAACCACCACATATACTCAAACCATATTTTTAACGTCTATTCCGCATTTATAACCCCTTTTTAAGGAATTACCCAAAATCCTCAATTTTTCATGTGTTATAGCCCATGGATCTGGCACTCGGAGTACCCAAAAATTTTTTCTCAAAAAACTTCACGAGCACCTCTGTAATAAGTTAGGAACCACCACTTTTACTCACACCATTTCTTAACACTTATATCTGCATTTACAATACCTTTTTAAAGAATTACCTAAAATCCTCTATTTTTCTACTGTTATAGCCCTTGGATTTGGCGCACCGGAGCACCTAAGTTTTTTTTCTCCAAAAACTTTATTAGGACATGTGTAATGAGTTGGGGAATCACCACATATACTCATATCATTTTAACGCTTATTTGCACATTTACAATCCCTTTTTTAGAAGTCAACCAATATCCTCGATTTTTATATATTATAGCCTATGACTCTAGCGCCCGGAGCACCCTAAATTTTATCTCAAAAAATTTTATAAGGACCTCCATAATGAGTTGGGGAACCATCGCATACTCACACCATTTTTGAACACCTATTTATGCATTTACAATCCATTTTTAGGAATTACTAAAAATCCTATATTTTTCGTGTGTTATAGACCATGAATATGGCGCTCCCGAGCACCCTAAATTTTATCCTTAAAAAACTTTATGAGGAATTCTGCAATAAGTTGGGGAACCATCACGTATACTCACACCATTTTAATTCCTATTTCCCTATTTACAAGGTCTTTTGTAGGAATCACCTAAAATCCTCGATTATCCGTGTGCATACCCATGGATCTGGCGCCCCGAACATCCAATTTTTTTTCTTAAAAACTTTATGAGGACCACCAAAATGTGTTGGAGAACCTCCACGTATACTCAAACCATTTTTTTAACGTTCATTTCCGCATTTACAGGCTCCTTTTTAGGAATTATTCAAGATTCTCGTTTTTCGTGTGTTATAGCCCATTGATCTGGCACCTGAAATACCCAAATTTTATGAAGACATCCTTAATGAGTTAGGGAACCACCACGTATACTCACACCATTTTTAACGCCTATTTCCGCATTTACAATATCTTTTTTAGGAATAATCCAAAATCCTATATTTTTCTTGTGTTATAGCACATGGATCTAGCGCCAGAAGCACCCAAAAACATTTTTTCAAAAAAATTTATGAGGACCTGTCATGCTCCGAGCATACACCCCGGACATGCCTAGCATTCAAAGAACATTGCTGACCCCAAGCGAACCCTTGGTCTGGCTTACTTAACTCAGCAGAAGACAATATTCAAATTTAAGAACATCAACTTTCAAACTCTTTAAGGGACAAATTTCACTGAACTAAATATGCTTGGCGTGTGGGTGAACGAACCCAATGCTATGAAAGACTCACATGCCTTGTAAGATGAATTCCTTGGGAAATCCACAACCAAAATCGATCGTTCTTGGTGAACCTTGAGCTTTTCTTCTCCTTTCTCATCTTTTCTCCAAAACCTAGCGTGAATTTTCAATTGACTAAACTGATCTCATTCTGATTTGACCCTAAATTAATTCACTAAAACGAATTAAATTAATTGGGTAAAGAAAAGACGAATCTACCCTTCAAAAATCCGGATTAGACTTTCCTTATTCGCACAGCCCAACTTCCAAAGGGAATAACTCATTCATACAAACTCGGAATTGCACTAACTCAGAGGCGTTGGAAAGATCATTCCAAGATCTTTCTTACCATATCTGGAAGCACCTCTAAATCATCATGAGCTAGAAGTTATGACCATTTGAAGTTGATCAAACTCAACATTTTTTTCCTAACTTAACAAATTTTCAGATTTTCATTATTTCCAAAAATGATTGTTTCCAGTTCTAAGCTTCTTCCTAGCTATTTCAAATTGCGAGATGTTATAATATCTCTCCCTTGGGAATATTCATCCTCGAATGAGATTTTTCTTACTAGGCTAAGGGGGGCGGGGGGTAACATCAAGTTCAAAAACCCAACAAGCAAATGCAAACAAACAACATGCTCACTCATAATTTAAAGAGTACTAAGATGAGAAATAGTACCTTGGTCTGCAATTTCTCCGGATTCAAAGAGGTGTGGATATATCTTCTTCATATCCTCATCAGCTTCCCAAGTAGCTTCCTCAACAAATTGGTTCCTCCAAAGGACTTTGACTGATGCTACCTCTTTTGTCCTCAACTTGCGAACTTGCCGATCTAGAATCTGAACATGAATCTCTTCATAAGATAAGCTATCCTTGATCCCAATATTTTCAGTCGGTATGATCAATGAAGGATCGCCCATGCGCTACTTCAACATGGAGATGTGAAACACCGGATAAACCGCAGCTAACTCTGGTAGCTCCAACTCATAAGGTACATTGCCAATCCTCTTAGATATTCGATAAGGTCCAATATACCGGGGACTAAGCTTCCTCTTCTTACCAAACCTCATAACACCCTTCATGGGTGAAACTTTGAGATATACCCAATTATCTACTTCGAACTCTAACTCTCTTCTCCTAACACCAGTGTAGGATTTCTGACGACTCTGCTCCGTTTTCAACCTCTCTTGAACCACTTTCACCTTCTCCATAGCTTGATGAACTAGATTTGGTCCTATCAACCCTGCTTCACCAACTTCAAACCATCCAATAGGAGATCTGCATCTTCTCCCATAAAAAGCTTCACATGGAGCCATCTGGATGCTAGAGTGGTAACTATTATTGTATGCAAATTCAATAAAGGGTAGGTGATCATCCCAATTACCTTTTAAATTAATCACACAGGCCCTCAACATATCTTCTAAGGTCTGAATAGTGCGCTCTGCTTGCCCATTTGTTTGAGGATGAAATGCGGTAAGTTCACCTTTGAACCCAAACCTTTTTGGAATGAATTCCAAAACTGTGCACTAAATTGTGCACCTCTGTCTGAAATAATCGAACAGGGACCCTATGAAGTCTTAACACCTCCTGAATATATAACTTGGCATAATCCTCTGCTGAATGAGTGGTCTTTACCGACTAAAAGTGGGCTGATTTTGTCATTTTGTCAACAATTACCCAAATAGAATTATGCTGCTTATGAGACTTTGGTAAACCTATGATGAAGTCCATATTAATCATCTCCCACCTCCATTCCAAAAGTTCTATATTCTGAGCCAAACCCTTTTGTGTTTTTTATTTTTATCTGTTTTAAAAATTAGATTTTTAGTTCAGTGATTTAAGAATCTTGGATCTTTATCTGAATTTGAGATTCAAAGGTTGATATGTTTTGTTTTGTGGAGAGAACTAACTGAAGTTTGTGAATCTCAAATCAGTCATTGCAATTGAATTAGAGATCGATGAGTTGAGGAAAAATTTGGAGATTTGATACATCGTTGACGTGAAGAAACAAGAGTTTGAATTTTCAATGTATCTGTTATGCATTGATACAACAAACAAAAAGGTTGAAGAGATGCATAACTTTGATGGATCATTCATACCTTTTATAATGTTAGGTAATCGTTTTTTGAATTATGTTTCCAAGATGGATAGATTATCAATATATTACTATTTATGTATCTTGTTTAAATTGATAAGTGTTGTATTTCTACTAGATACATTAAATAAAAAATTGTTGCCCATAAGATGTTAGGTTTGAAATCGATACATTACTGTTTGGTAATTATTATGTATCAGATACATTTAGTATAAATTCAAATTTACGTATCATGCCTAAAAAATTAGTGCATGATACATTATTATTTATGTAACTTATTTTGTTTGAGAGCAGAATCCATATGTATCAGAAATTTGTAGATGAAAAGGCTGATACATGATAATGATATATTTGGTAGAATTTTTGTATCAAGTATCAATACTAATTAAGGTTATGTATCAAAATAAATATTTGAACACGATACATTGTGCATGCTGGAATTGTAATGTATCATAATGTTGAAATGAAGGCAGTATATATTAGTTTAAGAAACAAAATCAACTAGATACATTAAGAATTTTGAACCTATATGTATCAATAAAGATGAACCACCAAAAAATCAAAAAAAAAAAAAAAAGTCAACAATCTAATAAACGGAAAGCAACGAAGATGTATCCTTCTCAGACTAATTGGGTAAGCCCAATACTAAAAGATCGAATAAATGAAATGAAGTGTATCAAGACCACCATTAGAAATTCCGGGAATAATTCCAAATGCACTCCAAGATGAACTTTCTGCATTAGCAACGTTTTCCACTCCTCTTCCAGTAAAGAGATCGGGAGTAACAAATTCAATAATTTTTTAAGATGAGAAAACTTTAAAAAAAAAAATTAAAAGAAATTGAAAATTGAAGTGATGGAAAGAAATCTATCTCTTGAATAACTTGAAATCATTAATTGAAAAGAGAAAAGATTTGAAATTCAAAAATTGATTAATGTAGGTAATTGTAGAGAGATTTGTGGCTTGAAAAAAGGAAAGAAAATCATGGGTATGAGATTTCATATTAATGTATCTGAAAAAGGGAATGATGGGAGCAAAAGAGGGGATTTTTTATATTTTTTGAAATGGTAGGAAAAATAAGAAAATATGATAATAAATGATGTGTAGTTAGGTAATTTTTCCTAAATAATATGAATCACTCACTAAGATTGAATAAATAACCCAAATAAATAAATCAACGAAAATAAATCACACAAAAATTTTTAAAATGCAAGAAGAAGAAGAAGAGTAGAAGATTAAAAAATTGTCGTTGAAAAATGAGAGGAAACCCCTATATTTGTAGTCAATAAAAGGGTAGTATGAATAAGTGTTTTTTGTGTTTTATCTGAAAAATCATGATATTTCTAAATGTCACAACCCTTTGGAAAATTCTCAACTCTTTAGAAAAGTCACAACTCATCGAAAAATCACAACCCTTTGAAAAAAGTCACAACTTATCGGAAAAAGTCACAACTCATCAGAAAAAATCACAACCTTTCAAGAGAACATATGCTATTCAAATAGATATAGATGAGTGTTTTAAGTTATACTATAGTAATTTAACATTCAAGTTAGGAGTTTATGCTTTTAAGGTAACTAGTTTTTCGACACATGCGTTGCTCGTGATTACCAATTCAGAAAATATATGTTATAGTAAATAGTGTTGCTTATTTAAGCAAAGATTTGAATAATAAGCTTTGCACAAAATAATAATACAGACTCTTTTGTGAATGTTCAATGTAGAACCTCATATATATCTCTTATTCACACGAACTTATGAAGATGGTGAATAAAAAAATGTATTAGTTAAATGCAATAATGTATATACTTATTTCAATTTGTTTGGGTTCAATCATGTAATTAATTAGTCGTATCTCACTAATATTACCTTATAGATAATATTTGTTGTGCATTTTTCTTGTCATCTAACCAGATGTGTTTTGCACGTGTATTCCACGTTAAATTGTTTGGATGTCATATGAACATTTGAAGAGAACAACTACATTTTATTTTTTAGAACTATTTTTTGTATATTAATTTTTATTTTATATGCTATAACATAATAGATGACGTTCTTGTTGTTGGCTCACATATTTGACTTCTCGATTGATTGTGTACACAAATCAAAGATAGTTATCTGATTGTCCATAGTTAAATGAGAAAGGTTTCCTTTTTTTTTGACCCAAAAAACAAATAATTAAAATTAAAAAAATATATTCTATATACGAAATCATAAATATAATCACTTGTTTATCTTACACCCAACAAAAATATAGTTCAGATACTTGTTATTTTTTTCTTGGACGAATCATGCTTGGTTGACAACACCGTATTATCACATATATAGGGGCGGTATAATAATATGAAAAATTATTGGTCAAAGGTTAATATAAGGAAAAATGAAAGATAGAAATAATTAATGTAATAACTATGAGAATTCATAATATTATAACTAAAGAATGTAAAAGAGTGTTAATAACGTTTGCAATAATTTGTAATAACTAAGAGAATTTATAATGTTATAACTAAAGAATTAATGTGCAATAGCTGAATTTCTAATAAATGTTATACTTACATAAATAAATAGGACTTTTACTTAATGTTACTATTTTTTATAGTTATTATACTTTAATTTAGTGTAGGGACAAAATGAAAATGTTTATTCCATATTATTGAATATAAAATTTAATTTGTATATGATAAATTTTAAATGATTCATATTTTCACATTTGTTGTGAGTTTTTTCTTTTTTAAAAAAAAAGAACTCAGAACATTATAAAATAATATATTTTGAAGATAGAAAATATTGTTAGATTGATAATACATTTGTGACATATAAATTACTTTTAACTTAAATATAGATACCTGCCCAAAAAAAAAAAAAAAATAAAATAAAATTAAATAAATATATATATATATATATATATATATATATATATATATATATATATATATATATATATATATATATATATTGTAACACCCCGACTTTTCGAAACGTCTAAATTAACTCGTACCTTCGTGGAAAGGCAAAGAGGGTGAGTAATAAATTAAGAATAATGTGGTATGTCATATTTTAAGTGTTCAAGGGTTGTATCTCAAGTTTTGAAGTTAGGTAAGTCGCAAATAAAAGTTGGCAAAAGTTGTAAGTTCCTTTTAAAGATTTCTCTGAAATTTGGGTCAAATGTCTCGGAGGTTTTCTCCCAACATATAAAGATTTATGGGGCCTACAACCCATCAAATCAAACGCCCACGAGTCTAGTTTCCAACGCATCAAACCGTTCATTCATACGACTTCAGAATAGAGAGATATTTGCGTTTTTACGAGAATGCGCAAGCAGATGTGAGGTAGGTCCCCTAGGTTGGTGGAACCTCATAAGATAACATCTTTTTCATTTTTCCTCATTCTAGCTCGTAATAAATCCACAAAAATTAGAGAATTACTCCTCAAATCATCCTTGTGAGTTCATGATCTCTTCTTGGCTCCTTATCGAAAATTGCCCTACGTCGCGAGCTTGTCGTTCCGGTATAGTTTTCATGGTGAATTGAGTGGTGTAGCTCCGTGGAGGTTGTGGCAGCAAGGTTTTTTCCAGTGGTTGGATTTTATTCAAGTGTTCTGGGCGTGTAAAGAAAGGTAGGAACCATCTTTATCAGTTTATGGATACCTTAGATCTTGGATAGTAATTTACGATAAGAATCCGTATCGATTGTCGAATTGTCATAGTAATTCTTGTCCTTAATTACTGATTGATTTTACATTTTTTTAGTGTTGTAGTGGTGCGGACAGAGATATTTTCAACATAAATTATAAAGGAAAAGGTATGTTAAGGCTATTCCCTTCGTTCGGCATGATTCTTTAGAGCTTGGGAGTGATATAATAGGGTAGTTAATGTTGGTGATCTTGTAGATGTAATTGTGAGTAGTTGGCAGATTGAGTGGTTATAAACCTTCATTTCTCATAATCTATTAAGAACGACCCTAAGTTAGGAACGACTTGAAAATTATTCATATATATTGTTTATAGTTCAACTGCTCGCATTTAGCTATTCAATTGTTTATTGTTGCCCTTGGGGCTATTGTGGTTAGCTGTTGAGCTATGAACTGCCTATCGGGGCTATGATGTTGTCTAATAGGACTATGTTATTGCCTAAGAGGGCTATGTGTTGCCCATGGGGCTATATTGATGCCAAAGAGTGTTATGTGTTGCCTACGAGGCTATGTTGATGCCAAAGAGTGCTATGTATTGCCTATAGGGCTATGTTGATGCAAAAGAGGGTTATGTGCAGCCCACAGAGCTATGATGTTGCCTAAGAGGGCAATGCGCTGCCTACGGGGCCATATCGTTGCTAAAAAGGGCTATGTGACTTTTTACAAAGACAAGGGGCTACCGATAGGGGTATGTAGATTGATTTGACACCTTCTGGCTTATGAGGGCATAGGTAGGTGGTATGTTGTTTGTATCTGCCGAGCTTACGGGGGCTTGGTTAAGTTGTTGTTTGATCATTTTTGTATTTTTAGATTCAGTAGTGGGTTAGCATACTTATCTAAACTTTGATTTCCTTACCTGATTGTTTTTGGTATATTATGATACTTGCTCATTTAGTCTATAGCCTTTCATACTCTGTACATTATTTCGTACTGATGCCCCATTGCCTGGGAGGCGCTGCATTCATGCATGCAGGTCCCGACAAACGATTCAGTGGACCTCCTCAGCAGTAAGATTGAATTCTATCCAGTTGGCTAGCCCCTTTCCTCCAAAGCTGTCAGAGTTGGTAGGATTGTTAGCTTTTATTGTATATATTTTTATGGGTAGGCTGAAGCCCTATCCCGCCAATCTTTACTACTCTTAGAGGCTTGCAGACTAGTGTATGGGGTGTATAGTTATGTTATGGCCATGTTGGCCTAGTTGGTTGGTTTGCTGAAGCTTGTGAGTTGTTTGATGTATTGTCTTGATATATACCTGCTTTCAGTTTTGGTATAGAGATCATAGTGGTCTTGACGACCCAATCAGGACTTCTATGCTAGTTGGTTATTTCTTTATATGAACTCTTGGGAGTAAATGTTTCTTTTATAAATCTTTTGGCGGGGGCCTTGCAGACCGATGGCTTAGTTTTAAGCCGAGACATACTTGTTTGTTTTCTTGATTGCATGTGACTGTCATGCGCTAGTAGCAAATGGTTCAGCAGGGTCGACTCGAGCCTGAGTTTTGGCATTAGGAGCCAGTTGTGCCCCTTGAGTTTGAGGCGTGACATATATATATATATATATATATATATATATATATATAGCTAATATGTATTAGTTTAATTTTTATTATTTATTTAACAGCTAATTTTTATGAGATAATATGTTCATCAATGCAAATATATATATATATATATATATATATATATACACTAATACAAACTTCAATTGACATTATTACAAGTCACATGAACTTTTCTTCGTCTAAAATACTGAAATTTTAAGAAATAATAAATAAGTAAAACAAAAGGGCAATGTTTATGTAATAATAGTTTTGAAGTTAACTTCCTCACAATCTAAATCACATAAAGTAGCATTGATAAATGAAGTCATTCTTTTGTCTTGAGCATAAAAAAACAAATCGTGACAATTATCTAACTCTTGAGAAGTCTAATGATAGTGGAAAAAGTTATTCAGAAACATATATCTACATCACAAGAGAAATTATTAATAAAAACAAATGAATTTAGACTACATCATGTAGAGTTCATATATTGAAATATTACATACTAATGTATATATTAAGTAAAAAGATAATTATTATATCATCAAGATTATTTTCCTCAAGTACTCGAGGTTATGAAATATACCTTCTTCGGATAGAACGATTTACTTCATCAGAATAGTTGTACCTCATATTCTGCAAAACTTTGAACTTTCTCAACGACAATAAATCACACAAAATTTTTTAAAATGCAAGAAGAAGAAGCGTATAAGATTAAAAAAAATAGTGCTTGAAAAATGAGAGGAACCCCCTCTATTTATAGTCAACAAAGGATAGTATGAACATGTGTTTTTTGTGTCTTATCTGAAAAGTCATGACCTTTTCGAGAAGTCACAATCCTTTGGAAAAGTCACAACTTATTGAAAAAGTCACAACTATTTGGAAAAATCACAACTTATTGAAAAAGTCACAACTCATCGAAAAATCAAAACCCTTTTGAAAAAGTCACAACCTAAGTGAGGGATATTATAGTAATTTAACATTCAAGTTAGGAGTTCATGCTTTTAAGGTTATATATATAGATTTGCCCTTGCCATCTAACTTTAAGGTCATATTTATTACCCTCCATAAATCTCCATATTTCCACATGATATTATCTATGTGGTGTCTATGTGGATTTTATTTTTAGCTAATTAAATGGGAAAATTTTCAAAATGGCAATATTTTAGCATTTAATAGGATCTCTTAGTCATATTTTCAATATTTATTAAAAGTGTCAATATTTTAATTTGTTATATATCTGCTTTATGTATTTTTTTTTAATTTGTTTTATTTGAAAGAATACAGTTATTTAGTAACAGAAGGGAGAAAATCAAGGGAGAGAATATTTCAAAAAAAAAAAGGTAAATATCACTTAATTTTCTCATTAGTTAAATTTTCAAAGAAAACTCAAATGTGTGCCTTTCTCACAATGTATTTTTTTACCCCAAAATTTTGTAACATTTTCTAAATCATATTCATTCCAATATGTATACTATTTGTATTCATTCTAGTTTTCATGTTGTATTTTGTATAATGAAACTTGTATTTTTTTTTACTAGTTTATATTCATTTCAATAGGTATGCCAAATGAGTCTGTAGTTATTTAAGAAACATATTTGTATTCAAGTATTTTTTTCACTGAATCTTGTATACTTTCTCGTATTCATTCCAATATGTTTTTATTTGTATTTGTATCCATTCTAGTTTTTATGTAGTATTTTATATAATAATATATAAAATACAAAACCAATATGATGAAAAAGTGAGAACGAAATATAAAACTGAAAAGGAATAAGTAATATTTGTTGCAATCATTCTTAAATAAAATACATAACTAGTTGGCATATCTTTAGAATTAATACAAAATTGGAACAAATACCAAATTCATAAACTATGCAATATGATTTTTGAATTAATACAAATATTAATAGCATATATACGGTTTTGAATACAAATTGAGAAAGAATACAAAATTCTGGAAAAAAAAAAACAAAATAAACTATAGGAAGTTGTTCTTCCTATAAATAAAATACATATCTAGTTGACATACCTTTGGGATGAATCCAAATTAGGAACAAATACAAGATTCATAAACTATGCAACATGAGATTTTGCATACATACTTATTTGAATATTAATTGAGAAAGGATACAAAATTCTAAAAAAACTATAAATACAAACAAACTAATAGTAAATTGTTCTTCCTCAACTTGGTCTTAACAAGTTTTTCGAAATCTTTTGCACCCAATTTTTTATTTTTTTTAATTAATAGTGTCTTTACATAATAGAGAGAAATCTCAAAAGATACTTGGTGACGATGTATTTATCTTTATCAGTGAGTGAAAAATATTTTGAAGGAATTGTGAGATTTCATGAACAAAGTGGAGGAAATAGAAGAGATAATTTTCTTAGACAAGGAAAAGAGAGAACAGTGGTGAAAAACTCAAGAGAGAGAAAAGAGAAATTTGGGGTAAAAACCTAGAAAGAGGGGAAAGTGGGTAATGAGAGTTTTTTTTTTCTTCTTTTTCACATATAGGGGAGTAAAATTAATCCAATGTGGGGCTTGATTTGAAAAATAAAAGAAAAGAAAATTAATTATATTAGGATACATTTTATTTGCTAAAATATTGGCATATTGACATTTTCAATAATTATTTTAAAGTATAAATATTTTTAATAATTATATTAGGTAGTTTGACTAGTTTGCTAATTTTCCCATAAAGATATAATAACTTGCTCCACAGATTAAACCCGATACAGTAATCAAAATAAACTCAACTCAATTCTTCTGGTTAGAGTTTCTATTGGAAGAACAAACATTTAAAACTTTTTATCTCCTTTTTCACATTTGACAATAATCATCTTTAGAATTAATGTTTTAAAAGGCGGGAGTGTGAGGCGAAACATGTTATGTAGTACGGAGCGAGACGTAAGCTTCATGACACAGAGTATAAGTCATATAGATCTACAAGACGTAATATCATGTATATTAAATTTTATAATTTCATTACTAAGAAAATAAGTAAAAGAAAACTTTCAATTATTTTACAAATAAATTTTAATAAATAACCTATAATCTATCGAAAAAATATTATGACTTTATTGAGAAGATATTAATAACCAATAATGAAGAAAAAAATTACTATTTGAGAAATATTATTATACCAATAATAATAAAAATATGATTTAAAGCAAAAAAGGTTCAAAAATAATAATAAAAAAAAAAAGCCCAGGGCGTATGTTTTTACCCTTGGAGCTTGAGCTAAAATTCTAAGACTTACGCTCTATAGATCTACATCTTCAATTTGTGGCTCAGGCTTTTTTGATACGCCCCGCCCTGCGACTCATCAGGGACTCGCCCCAAAAAATGTTTTTAAAAACACCGTTTAGAACTAATACAAATTTTAACATTCAATTTTGTACAGTGCAAAGCGTGATATCTGGAGGCTCAAATTGCCAATGCTCTCATCAAGGATATAAGCCTTCTCTTGAGCTTTCTTCTTTTCTTCATCCGTCAAATCGGCATATAGAATGCTCATATGAGGCATATATGCTGAATGGTCATAAAAACTGAACATCAGCAATAGAAAACCTAGCTCTTATGGTTGAGGTATACGCAAGTTGGTCCGGACACTACGACTAAATCATAAAAATGCCAGAAAAGAATTGAGCTGTTGGTCCGGACACTACGACTATATCTTACGACTTGAGCTGTTGTAACCAAAGCTGCTGCAGCAGCGTGCGCTAGCCTCCACAACCTGGTAGAAAGGAATTTCATGTCACTCCTCAGCAACACAACTTAAAAGTGATCACACATTAAAAGAAAAAAAATCATGGTAAAGAATAAGTAAACTTCTATAGTTCCTAACTAGGGAACAGACAAGGTACAAAGGAGTGTTGATTCAATACACTACATAGTAGCATATAGCGTAAGAAAACAATACGATTATTGAAGTACAAGTAATCAACACATCGGAATATATAGAAATTGAGGTACAAGAGATCAAACATATAGTAACAAAACAGTACCGTAATCGAGGTATAACGAATCAACACATCGGAACAAAAACTAAGGCACTATAAATCAACATAAACAATAGGACAATCGAGGTATAAAGAATCAACACGTTGGAACAAAAATCAAGGCACTATAAATCAACATATAGTAACAAAACAATAAATAATCGAGATACAACGAATCAAATAGATAATAACATAAATCAAATTAAGTTTATAGATAATAACATAAATCAAATTAAGGACAATAAACTACACAAGCAATACTACGACTAAAACTAACAATTCAAACAATAAAAGGATTTTTTTTTCTTACCTCATTAGTTGGACGAAGCAAAAGATATACACATTGATAAAAAAAAGTCCCAATATCAACTTTCTCCACATTAACACTATACACACGTGCCTCTTCCTCCGTTAACCTCACCGCTCTGACGACAGTCACGTGAGCTTCAAATTGGGGCCCACCAAATTCCGATCTAAGACTGCCCATCAATTTCTTAACCCTAACACTAACGTCTTCCGATGGAATTGCCCAAACTGAATAAACTTCAGTTTTGTTGGTGTCTGCTTCGTTGAGTTGTACATTCTGCATTGGATCTGGTACTGTGAGAATTGAATAAAAGAGTGAAAAAATGGCTATGAGTCCAAGAAATGAAACGAATTTGATGAATGGATTTGAATAGTAAAAGGGTATGATTTTAAAATTTTGGATAGAAGGAGCTACTATTTAAATAGTTTAAGAGAAGATTAGGAAAGTGCTATCCAATTAATTCTTCACCTATTAAAAGATTTTCACATAAATTAAACATACTTAAATTTTAAAACATTTAAATAAATAAGTAAAGTAATTATTTCGAGTTTTAAATATAGATAAATATAAGAAATCAATAATAATAAAATAATTTAATAATTACGCAAATTTTGAGTACTAAAATATATAACTTTTTAGACAAGATTGACTAAAATTTTAAACATGTAATAAAAGGAAACATGTTTTAAAATATGTATGTAATCGAATAGCAATTCAGAAAGATTATTGATCGGTCAAAATTGGGCATCAACAAATGGTCATATTCTTCTTTCATGTCTAGCTTGCATACAACCTTGGTCCGTCTTAGCCGTCTTGTATTTCATCAATTTCTTGAGAATCTAAATGAGACCGTTTTTATTGATGTACACTTTTGGATGACAATGTTTAATGGTGTTGGTTGCTATGGCTATACCAGTGCTACATTTTCTTTTCAAATAAAAGTGGAATACTCCTATGCAAGTACAAACTTTTAAAAAAAAGATGAGGAAAATTAAATAATAATTGAAGAAACATAGCGAAAAGACAAATTTGTCCTCACCATAGGTATGACTAGGGGTCTCAAATGGGTAGGCTGGATTGAAATTGAAGATATTAAAATGGGTTGAAATAAAAATTTGATTAGGTCCTGACCAGCCCAAATTTACTTTGAGCTCAAATGAGTTGGACTCGCATGGGTTTAAAAACGGGTTGGGTCTTTACCCACCTAATTTGACCCGCTTAATTTCAATAATTTTAATATATTTTTATTTAAATTTTATAACCATAATTTGAATTTCAACTCAAGAATTTATTTTTAAAAAAGTTATAAATGGATAGATAAATCATAAAATATATAAAATAGATAGTAATTCATGCATACTTTAAATATAGGAACATATATTATATCAATACAAATAAAAAGTTTTAAAACAGATTGAAATCAGAGATTAAATTGGACGGATTGGATTAGACGAATTACCTATATTTGGGTTATTTTTTATAAGAAAACTTACATAACTAAACTAGCATATACTAATTAATTATGTTTCATAACTACAATTCAATTTAATTATAAAAAACGATTATAATTGAATAAAATGGTTGTATGGTGGGTCCTACGTTTTGTATTAAAACATGTTAGTTCTCTTTCATCTTTTATACAAATCGAAACGCTCTCTCTCTTATCACACCCATTAATTTATCTCCAAAAATCTCTCACTTCCCTTAAATAACTTAACGAAATTATAATTCAAATGGAAATATTCAATCATCCAATTTTGAAAATTCAAATTTTGAAAACTATAGCTACACAATTCAATATTGTATAATTATACAACTAAATTTATTAGGTATTTTGTATACATATATTTATTTAAACTATGTTTATTTGTATAATATTTCATAATTTTAAGACACATACAAGTATGCTTTATATACTTCAAATACAAGTATGATATATGCAACAACTTGTATGATTTATACCACTCAATTTATACAAAACATATAATATATAATTTATTCATAAACATATACAAACCGCTATACATCATATTGTTTATACAAATTGATATACTTCAACTATAATTTTTTTTTGTAAACTTGATTAAATTATTTACATATACAATTGTTATATACAATAAATCATATTTTTTTCATCAAGAAGAAGAAGTTATATTGGATAAGGAATTTTAAATATAATAACCATGAATTAAGAAATTGTTTTCATTTTTCTTGTAACCGAAATTGTTGCATCATTTAAGGAAACTTAATAAACAATTTATATAATCAATTAAAAAATTCAAATTATACAAACTTATCAGTTCAGCCATTAAAACTATAGCTAGACTATGTAAATAGAAAATTCTAGCTAAAAAGGTCTATTATGTTTCACATCTTAGCTATTTATAAAATTTTCATTTTTTATATTCATGTGTATGACTTACCTTACAGAAAGTATGCCATCAATATGTTCTGCATGCAAGCTATGACCTAACTACTCCTCCATCATATGTTTTGCATGCATGCCATCACCTAACTACCCCATGTGCCTATATAAGACTATGAGTTCAGCAGTCGCTTTTATCAAATTAATTGACATAAAAATGAAAATCTACTCTTTGATATTTTTCCTAGTTATTAGTATAGTTCACGTGGATAGCCAAAGCAGCCAATATGATCACATGTAGTATGTATTGGAGTGGCAGGCTACATTTTGCAGAATCCAAACTTGCAAAAGTGCTCCACAATTTGAATTTACGATACATGGTCTCTGGCCCTCGAGGCTTGATGAAAAAACCTTGTATCAGAAGCGTCCTCGCGGTCTGTCAGAGAATAGTTTTATATATCAACAAGATATAAAAGTAAACGCTGTCGTAAGTTTGTTTTTTTCTCATAATACAATTTTTTTTTTAATAATTCCCACAAATTTCTTAACTTTTTCATGATGATATGAAATGATAGAGAAGAAAATACACATTTTTTAAATAGTATTTTTCTATTATTTATTACTCATATATAGAAGAGGCTAGGGAAGCAAATAACATATATTGGGCAGATAGCACGGACTCCGAATTATTTGGCCAATTTTGAAAGTTGGACGTTTCGATGAGTGGTTATGGATGCATGAGTGGAGGCAACATGGCTATAGTATTGAGGGTGTACTCGACATAACTGGTTACTTCAATGCATCAAAAACGATAATTGAATTGATGATTAATCATCTAGTTACCTATTTAAAAGATCACAAAGCATATAAGATAAATAGGATAAGATTGGCTATTGCCAGTCTAGTAGGAAGAGATTATGCTAATGTATACATCTCATTTTATATGATTATGACTAATCATCTACTGATTCTAGAGATTAATACTTTGTGTGAACCGTAGATTCGACGACTTTATTAGTTGCCAAACCATTCAAAATAATGTTTGTCAAAGTCATATGGAAATCTTCCTTCCTGTCTCTTAGCTTTTACATTTTCATATATTCAAAATAAATAATAAAAAAAATTATTATTATATGATGTGTATTATATTTGACCTTCTCTCTTTATTATTTTTCTTTTTATGTTAAATTAATTTTACTGTTGATATCATCTATGTCAACCTACTTGTATTAAAGTTGGCGGGTTTCAATACAAAATCAAAAATATGTTTATCACGAAAGAGGTGTGTCACGACTCAGGGGTACCCCCAAGACATAAAACGGCGTACTTGACCCCGAATGGATCTCATACAAGCCTCAAACCATAACTTGAACATAATAGCATAGGAAAATAGTGCGGAATTTAAAACTTTTCTTTACAATCGAAGTCTTTTATAAAATGAAAGAGAATCTATGACACTATGTCTCAAATCATCTAATTACTTGGAATAAAACTCTTGAATACAATCTTAGGGACATAGCCCTTACATAAGTCTCAATATAATAGAAAGACAATAAAGGACATATGGCCAAGCCCTTGAATACAATTAGGACTCACCTATCTTCTTCTTTTTGATCTACTATGAACCTAACCACGAGGATGGAATCCAATATCTCCAAAGCCTACACTTATAGAAAATGTAGAAAGAAGGGGTTAACACGAAAAAGTACCAAGTATGGAAGTCATGCATAAAAAAATCCTTGAAATATGATAAAAAGGACATTTTAGTTGAAAAGTATGCATTTTTCAAGTTTGAAAATCAACATGCACTTTCAATATAAAAGACAAGCCATAATCACATTTATACCCATAACATAGTAAAACCATCACCTTAGCAACCCCTAGAAACACTTGTGCTATGTATGGTTAGCATCCCATAATACCAACCAAACTAAGTACTCCTTTGAATCTACCTTAGTCATACATATCATCTTTAGCCCTCATCATAATCAATAGTCATAAATAAGGAAATAGTTATGTACATTACTTGAATTATAAGGAAAGTCATTCATAGCAACCAACCATTCAACAAACATACATACTTTCATATCTCATCATATCATAAAAAATATCATCATAACTAGAATCATCACATAAGTAACCTTGAGCTCTTCTTGTGCAATGCATAGATAGGATCCCATAATCCTATCTACAATAAGTATCACTTCTAGGCCACCATGATCATGCATAACATACCAAGACCTTATCCATAGCCAACATTCATAAACAAGGAGAAATTCATGTTCATATCTTATAATAAGTGAGACACTCATATCAACAATTCATATCATGCATACATAAGTTCATTTATCTTCATAGTATAAAGAACCCACACCACAAACCTTTTATAAGTTTACTTGTCCAATGTATAAATAAAGTCTGATACCCTCACTCACACTAAGTAAAGCTCATTGAGAAGTCATAAGTATAGTTCATGTTCATAATTCATATAAGGCATGCATTTAACTCATAACATCATATCCTAAGAGAACATACCACAATCACTCTCAAAGCCCACTTGTGCAATGCATGAATGAAGTCACATACCCCCATCCATGCTAAGTAGACCTTCTTAAGGAACCATAGTACATAACTCATGTTCTTATCATAATTCATATTATAATTATATAGGGAAAATAGCATTAACCAACATAGACCATATGAGCGACATGGAATCCGGTGTCGTATAACCCCACACCAAAAGAAGGTGTCCTACTTGCCTAAGGTAGAACTAAATGTATAGCTATAAGGTGGATCCACTAGCTAAAAACCTATGTGGGCACATAGTTATGGGATAGGGAGATTGCTTCTAGAAACCCAACCTATTGTATTGGCGGAGGAGCTTCCATCTCATGAGAATAATTTAGATGACCCGACCTATTGTATTGACGGAAGGGCATCTACCTCATTGATCATATCCACTCGGTGCTAAGCATTATTTCCCAAATCATACATAATTAGTTTTGAATTGCGTTTACATGTGTGAAGGAATATTTTGTCTTTCATTCAATACAACTCATAGAATAGCTCATAGATTCAATAAAGCAAGAATGTACTTTCAACCTTAGAATCGTCATCAACATGTGAGTAGAACTTTCACATTACATTCATAGTGTTTTTATGAGAATAGACTTTCAATCAACACAACAACATTATCATCATCCTAGACAAGTAATACAAAGTCAAGTGTAAGGGTAAGGGAATAATGACCTTTCAACAATACCTCAATTTACACATTAGTCATTGGATCTTCACCTTTCAAGTGAATCATAAGTTCATAAACAACTTTCATCAATATGTACAAACCCTAGCAATTTACCCTTTCAAGGGTCATGAATCATGTCTCACAATCACACTTAGAATTACTATAAGCATGAATAAAACAAGATTCAATAACTAAATTAACATAGATACAATTCATAGTAATCGTCTTGCTTCAATACACCCATCACAATTCATGAAATTAGGGTCATGGGGGTGTTCATGGGTTCATGGAGAATT
Organism: Solanum bulbocastanum; assembly: GCA_037074985.1. NCBI lineage: Eukaryota > Viridiplantae > Streptophyta > Magnoliopsida > Solanales > Solanaceae > Solanum > Solanum bulbocastanum. Next base: position 32,498,758 of record CM073607.1, read on the forward strand.
TTACAATAAAAATCACCACTAAACATCAAATCATCCATAATATAGAACAATTAACATAATGAAATCATTTTTAGAAAGAACCCATGGCTAGAATGAAAACCCTAGTTTTTGAACAAGTTACCAATTTCGAAATCAAGAGTTGAAGGGCTTCACGAAGAAAAGTGTTCCATGAATCAAGACTCCCATACTTTAATCGATGTCTTCCTCAAGAAATTGTAGTGAAAAGTATGGATCTTGAACCCTAGCTTGACCTTGTTAAAGTTCTTCAATGGAGTCTAGAGAGAGAATATTTTTAGAGGGAAGTTGATTGAGTTTTGAGTTTGTGAGTTATGAGTTAAAAGGGTTTATTTAATAGTTAAAAGTACTAAAATATACCTAAAATAACTAATAATAATCGTCCCTACCTTTAATTAATTAAAATAGAATTTACGAAAACACCCCTTCTTTGGCCGAACCTAAACCAGCTTTTGCAGGTGGGTGATCCAGGGACCCTATCCACGGATCATGGATAGGACCACAGCCTGTCCTGCATTGGCGTGGTTTGGATCAGAGAGGGTGAATTGGGGGACAAGCTTAGGAGACTAAGTCTTGACCCATGCCTCCTAACCACGGAGCGTGGTACCACCCACGACTCGTGGGTGCCCAATCGTGGGTCATGTTGTATTTTACAGCTTTTTGGACCTTCCCTTGGGTCCTCCTCAAGGTCCTAGGGAGTTATGCCTTGACGTTTAGGTACTAGAACTCTACTACTAAGTTAGGGAAGTTATTTTAGGACTCTAACCTTACGTTTTAACTTCATTAGGCTACTAGACTATATGTTAGGCTCTAGCTTAGGTCATTAGATTTCCGAGGTGTTACAAGGTGTTCAAATTCAAGCCCAAAAGAAAGAAGATTGGGCTACACGAAGCCTAATAAAATAGTCCAAAAAGGTGAACGCTTAAAGTCAAAAGTTTCTATTTTAAAAGTTTCCTAGTTTAAAGTTTTCCTAGTTTAAAAAGTTTCCTAGTTTAAAAGTTACCTAAGTTTTCCTGGTTTAAAGTTTCCATAAAAGTAGGATTTAAATCCTATTCTATTTGGGATAGGTTTTTCCTATATATAGGGGTGAATTTTATTATTTATAGACTGACATGATTAATATTATTTGAGAGGTTTTGTCTTCTTTACACCTTTTGTATGGTGACTATGAATTTATCTTACAACCTTATAAGAACGATTCTTTAAGAGGTAAGATTAAATCTTAATTTGATATTTTTGGTTTCTATTCGTAAATTAAAGAAGGTGATTAGCCTTATACTAATTGTTGTCTCTAATTTCTTCGTAATAGGGGGCATAGATCACTTTTGATCTAAGTTCTTGAATTGACTCTATTAGTATCATAATTAGTCTTAATTCGCTAATTTTGAATACGAAGATCAATTAGGGTTCTTAGCACTTTATCTTGAAATTGGGGGTTTTATTCTTGAATTTCACATATCTTTCAATTTTTGTCTTTAATCTTTATAATTTCGCTTCCGCATTATTTTCTTGTTTATTCTGATAATATCAACTGTCCTCAAGGAGCAACCCTCCATTGTTACTGTCCTCAAACTCAAACACTGTACCCCATTTAATTTTGACTTCGATTAATCAAACCTTTCAAACACTATCTCCAAATTACCCTATTTGAACAAGCTACCGATGAATGCTTCATATTTTGGGTTCTATAGAGCAAAATGCGATTTATAATTGGAGCAAAATTCTTGTTACTTTCCTAGTTGGATGGTAAGGTGATTTTGGTTTTATTTGATTTTCATGTCATGGTTGTAAATTGGAAGGAAGATTGCTCTTTCTTTTTTTCTTTTCTTTTTTTTTTTTTAATTTATAGAACGTACTTTGAATTTCGAGGATCAAATTTGTATTGCGTTCGAATAAACAATATTAAGGTTTTTGAAAAATAACTTATATATATCTAAAAACTACATAAATTTTTTTTATAAATGTATAACTAATAATTTAACATTTTTTATAATATATGAATAAATTTGATCCAATTTTTTTTAGCTTTAAGTCTCGAAATTTGAACTAAATTATAGAAGTTGAGATGGTGAGAGTATTATTCTTTTAATGAAGTTATTACTCGAGTATTCTTAATTTTTCAAAAAAGTTTTTAGTTATGGTAACCAACTTTTTAATTGAATAGTTTTACATTAAATGGGAAAAATAAATCCAAATTCGGTGTCATCTTTTAATCTAATATTTGGTGATTGATATTTGTGTTAGCGTTCGATTAAATTTAGATTCATGTTCAGTTGAATATCAAGTATCAAAGAGAATCTCTTTTGTAAAATCTCCAATCCCTCTAGCAAAGGCGGCCTAATATTTGGGGCTCGAACCAAGACCTCTAGTGAATAAAAAGAAAACTTACCATTCCAAAATAATGCTATCTAGTCCAAAGAGAACTCACCGATTATCTTAAACAAACGTCAAAGTTGAAAGAGAATCTCTTTTTTTTTCTTTTGTTTCTCAACACATGTCCACCTGTGTTGGAATAACAACTAAATCAAGATTCGTGCCAAAAACTCTCTCAATCCCTTAATAAAGGCAACCTCATATATAAGGCTCGAACCAGAAAACTCTCGTTAAAGAGAACCTATTGAGTGGTACTCCATAGAGCTATGTTGGACTTGTATTATGAAATTCTTGACAGCTTGAATAAGGACCAAAAAAATGGCAATTGCACGCTTTATATGGTTGTATAATTAATAACTCCCGGAAAACCTAAAATATACAGAAAAAGGAAGCCCCAACAGCACAGTTCTTATGTATAAGACATGAAAAAGACTTGAAAGTTGCTGGCAATGAAAATTAAGGTAAAAATAAGGCACGCCACATTTTCTTGAATAAAGAGTTTCAGCTCGTGGAGATTTAACAGTGTCGTTAGAACTAGTTAGTGCTAGTTGAGATTGTACTCTTCAATCTTCTCCCACGATTTAAGGCTTTTGTCTTCGGTGTCTGTTTTATACAATGCAAGGCAAGATATCTGGAAGCTCAAGTTGCCAATGCTCTCATCAAGGATATAAGCCTTCTCTTGAGCTTTCTTCTTCTCTTCATCCATCAAATCGGCATAAAGAATGCTCATATGAGGCATATATGCTGCATGGTCATAAAAACTGAACATCAGCAATAGAAAACCTAGCTCATGATAGAAAGAATTTGGTAGAAAGTAAACCAGTAACGTATTGACAGCTTGAGGAGTAAATAGATTTATGTCTGTTACAAATTGTACAATTTGCTGCTTTCAAAATAGCATAGCATCTTGCTTTATCCTAGAGATTGTCCGCACTCCCTATACTGCCCGCCCCTCGAAACCCCCAAACGAGAAAAACTCTTCTAAGATTATTCTTCATTGCAAGAACAACACAAGCAATAACATAAATCCAGAAAAAGTGTGTCTATATCAAGACATGAGTCACTCGCCATAGATAGTTCAATGTACATTTCAAATTCCCGACTTCCAAAAGAACCTCATGTACCAACTGGCAACAAATCAACACCATATATTCAGGCAACATGAGTATTTAGATTTAGCTTTCACATAGGGGAACTTAAGATTCCAAAGGAGCCTCTAAGCAATTGTCGAGTTCTATATCCAAATGAGCTAGTTGCTATCACCTCACCTGCTCTAACCTTGGTGGATAGAGTTATAGAGTTACCTAGTATCAGTTGTTGATGGGAGGTGACAGGTATCCCGTAATTTTGTATTCCGTAGAATTAGCCGAGGTGCGTGCAAGCTGGTCCGGACACCACGGTTATAAAAAAAAAAAAAAAGTCAAATGAGCTAGTTGCTATCATGAAGGTAGACGATGAGAAGTTCATCCAAAGAATAATGTTGATTTGAAATTGGAACAAGTGGAGGAAGTGGAGGAAGCCCGAGGTGAACGATTGTTCCTTGTTTAGGAGATTTAAGGAGTGTGACGAAAAGGATATTCAGGCAAGTTCAATCCATTGCGAAGTAAAGGGGATAAAGGTGTTATTCTCACTATCATTTATTCTGTTTGATGAATATTATGGATAAGTATCTGACTACTATAATGTAACAAGATGATACAGAGACAGAGAGAAGTTGAAACCATGAAAAAGGCAAAACGACTAAATCATAAAAATGCCAGAAAATATAAAGAAAGAATGTATATCTTACGACTTGAGCTGTTGTAACCAAAGCGCTGCAGCAGCGTGCGCTAGCCTCCACAACCTGGTAGAAAGGAATTTCATGTAACTCCTCAGCAACACAACTTAAAAGTGATCATACATTAAAAGATATAAAATCATGGTAAAGAATAAGTAAACTTCTATAGTTCCTAAATATGGATTCTGTTTTCCCTTTTCCAGTTGTAAGGTCGATATTGCATTGACAGTTCTACAGGTTAAAAGCTTGATTTCCCTACGTTAAATAATTTTGACCCTTCAAGAGTGAAAACACATAGTGTTGGTAAAACATAGAGGTATAAAGAATCAACATATAGTAGCAGATGACAACAAAATAGTACAATAGTCAAGGTACAAGCAATCGACACATAGGACCATAAATCGAGGTACAAGGAATCAACGTATAGTAACATAACAAAACAGTATGATAATAGAGGTACAAATAATCAATATATAGTAAAAAAAAATCGAAGAACAAGAAACTACTAGAGCAATACTACTAATAATTCAAATAAAAATCTTTTTTATAAAAAAAAAGATCTTTTTTGCCTCAGTGATGGGATGAAGCAAAAGATAAACAAACGCACTTGATAAAAATTTGAACAAAACAGTACGATAATCAAGGTACACGCAATCAACACATAGAAACCGAAATTGAGGTACAAGGATTCAACATATAGTAGCAGACAGTAACAAAACATCGAGGTACAAGTAATCAACATGTAGAAACAGACAAGGTACAAAGGAATCAACATATAGTAGCATACAGTAACAAAACAATACGATGATTGAAGTACAAGAAATCAACACACCGGAATAGATATTGAGGTACAAGAAATCAAAAATATAGTAACAAAACAATACGATTGTCGAGGTATAAATAATCAACACATTGGAACAAAAATCAAGGCACTATGAATCAACATATAGTAACAAAACAATACGACAATCAAGGTATAAAGGATCAACACATCGAAACAAAAACCAAGGCACTATGAATCAACATATAGTAACAAACATATACTCACAAAACAATACGATAATCCATGTATGAAGAATCAACACATTGGAACAAAAACCAAGGCACTATGAACAGGGGCGGCTCAACGTACTTGAAGGCCTAAAGCGAAATTTAAATTAAAGGCCTAAAATATTTTAGCTGAGGCAATTATTATATAAATTGTTAACATTATTCTATAAGTAATAGTTGACAAAACTGCTTATAAACTTCTTTTTTATTTAAAAGCACATAAACTAAGTCAATCTAAACAGGCTTGTTATTTGCTTTATTCAACACATGATTTTTACTATTGTTTCATATTTTTAATAAAACTCTAACTTACATAGAATATAAAGGAGTCTAGAAAATTACAATGCGAGAGTTAGTGAAGAGAGTGTAAGAAGACAGAACAACATTTTTTCTTCTATTTGATTGAGGTAATGAGAATAAAATAATATATATATATATATATGAAAAATACATTTATCTTAAATAATTAATTTTTTTCTATAAAAAAAAATTAATTTGAGGCCCCCTAAAATTGGAGGCCTAAGGCATATGCCTAATTTGTATAAGCATTGAGCCGGCACTGACTATGAATCAACATATAGTAACAAACATATACTCACAAAACAATACAATAATCCAGGTATGAAGAATCAACACATTGGAACAAAAACCAAGGCACTATGAATCAACATATAGTAACAAATCAATCAAGAAACAACGAATCAACACATCGGAACAAAAACCAAGGCTCTATGAATCAATACATAGTGACAAAATAGTACGATAATCGAAATACAACGAATCAATCAGATAATAACATAAATCAAATTAAGGACAAGAAACTACACAAGCAATACTACGACTACAACTAACAATCCAAACAATAAAAAGATTAATTTTTTTAAACCTCATTAGTCGGGTGAAGCAAAAGATAAACACACTGATAAAAAAAAGTCCCAATATCAACTTTCTCCACATTAACACTATACACCTTCTTCACCCCTTCACATCCTCTTCGAAACTTGTCACGTGCCTCCTCCTCCGTTAACCTCACCGCTCCGACGACAGTCACGTGAGGTTCAAATTGGGGCCCACCAAATTCCGATCTAAGACCACCCATCAATTTCTTAACCCTAACACTCACATCTTCCGATGGAATCGCCCAAACTGAATAAACTTCAGTTTTGTTGGTGTCTGCTTCGTTGAGTTGTACATTCTGCATTGGATCTGGTACTGTGAGGATTGAATAAAAGAGTAAAAAAATGGCAATGAGTCCAAGAAATGAAAGGAATTTGATTATGAAAATGTTACTGAGCATCAAGAAGATGCTGATTAAGGGATTTGAGAAAACCCATTTTTAAAAAGTCTTGATTTTTTTGTTTAGAGGTAATGGTTAAGAAGTTGATGGAATATTACAGATGGTTTAGCTTGGTTTTTTTATTATCGTAGAGAAGGTGGAAAATGGCATTATGTTCAACAAGTGGGGTATATGATTTTTTTAATTTTATTGTACATGACAAATTAGATGGTTTGGTGAGTGTATATTTATGGATCGAGGTATCTATTATATTTAAATATTTGTGTATTTGATCGTCCTTTACGCAGTTATGAAAAGAATTAAATAAAGTTACATACTAATATCAATAATTACTTTAATAAAGAATTTTTTTATTAATCATATAATTTCATAGAAGAGAACCTATGAAAAATATTTAAGTTAAATATGAAATTCATTAAGAAATCAATATATGTGAACTTTGGAAAGTTAAATATTAAAAATAAATTTCATAGAGAAAAAGAGAAGGTAATATTAGAACTACTGAAAATGTAAACTTGAGATGTGATTATTTTTTACTTTTTTATTTGGAATCTTTTTTAGTATAATTTATATATATTTATGTAAACTTGAAATCTGATCGTTCTTTTCTGCTTCTTTGCAATCTTTTTAATTATATTCTTAGTATAATTTTGCGACAATGTGTAAACTCAGATTGTCATTAATAGTTATTATCCATGACTACATCGTTAGCCAACACTATTTTTAATCATTATCCACAATTACTATTACTTGACGTTGTCATCACCTAATCATCACATATTTTAATTATTTTTATTGTATAATATTCGATTAATTTAATATTTGACTAATAACTTTTTAATAATTAAATTTTAAATAAAAAAAAGTTTACATATTTAAATGATGAAAAATAACAATCTTAATAAGTTAATTTACATATTTTAATATATTATTATTATATTTAGGTTTCATATATCCAATTATTTTTTGGACGACTTATATTGGAAAAACAAAAGAATGTAAAATTTAAAAATAAACATAAAAGAGAACAAAAGAGCGAACTAACTACGCAAAAAAGATTCAACAAAATGACACATACAAATTCCTATTTCTTTTAATTTTGCTTGACTTAAACACAAAAATATTAAAAAGTATATTTCACATTTTAAATAAATATTACATTCAATATAATAGATTCCTAAGAATAAAGAGTCGCAGTAATTTAAAGGATTAACAATGTGGCTTTGGACTTGTTTGTAACATAATAGGAGTAATATTTGTACAGTATTACACTAATAAAGAATATTAATTATAGAAAATGAAAAGACAATCAAATTAGAGTTATTGAGACAAATATTTTATTATAAGTAAATAGAAAGCAAGGAGTAACACCTTGACTTTTTAAAACGTCTAAATTAACTCGTATTTTCATGGAAAGACAAGGAGGGTGGGTAATAAATTAAGAATGATGTGGTATGTCATATTTTAAGTGTTCAAGGGTTGTATCTCAAGTTTTGAAGTTAGGTAAGTGGCAAAATATTGTTGGCGAAAGTTATCGTAAGTTCCTTTTTAAAGATTTCTCTGAAATTTGGGTCAAATGTCTTGAATGTTTTCTCCCAATATATAAAGAGCTAGAAGGCCTATCACCCATTAAATCAAAGGCCTAAAAGTCTAGTTTGCAACGCATAAAATCCCGTTTACAACTGACATCGGAATAAAAAGTTATGAAGGTTTTACTATGGACTGTCGGGGCAGAATCCTGGGCGGGTCAAAAATATGGTATGTTGGCTTACTCAACGTTTTAAGCCATGAAAACATTTCTTTTCACTTCCAAACCAGAAAGAAAGCTTACGAGAGGGTTCCTATGGAGTTCTTGCATGATGAGGGCTAATTTTTGACGATTTCTACCATTAAATGTTTACTCCGTGCCTAGAAACTTGATCTCTACACGTGACCATCATTTTCCCTTTATTAGCTGCGTTTGGAGCTAGTTTTTGAAGATGTAAATTTGTAGTTATTGGTGTTTCTTCAAGGTTTACACTTGGTTAACTAAGGAAATCATCTCGAGACTCTTTTATGATTGTTTTTATGAATTTCTATAGACGTTTCGACAAGTTGGGGTAATATGGCAAATTTGCCAATTTAAGATTAATTATGAACTGTTTATAGGTGCGTACCAACTGTGTATAGATAGTGTTTGTGAAGCTTAGGACTTAATGAACAACTTTCATGAAGGAACTACGGTCTTTCGAGTGTTCATTGGAAAGGTATGTTAAGGTAATTCCCTTCTTACGGCATGTTTCCTTAAAGCTTAGGAGCAATGTAATTAGGTTGTTATCGTTGTTATACTTGTAGCCATTATTGTTGATTTTTGGCTGCTCGAGTGGATATAATCCTCCATTGTCGGGATTCTTATTCAGTTAGTGGTGTCCCTATGTTGGACACGACATAGAGGTTATTCGTATAGGTTGCTTATAGCTAAATTTCTCGCTTTTAGCCTATTGAATTGATATTGTTGTCATTGGGGCTTTTGTGGTTAGCTGTAGGAATGTGATATATGCCTAGAAGGGCTATGTTCTGCCTATGAGGTTATATCGATGCCTAGAAGGGCTATGAGTTGCCTACGGGCTATATTAATGTCTATAAGGGCTATGAGTAGCCTACGGGGCTATATTGACGCTTAAGAAGGCTATGTGCTACCTATAGGGCCATGTTGTTGCCTAAGAGGGATATGAGTTGTCTATAAGTTATATTGATGCCTAAGAGAGTTATGTGCTGCCTACGGGTCTATATTATTGCCTAAGATGGCTATGTGACTGCCTACAGGGCTAGGGGACTACCGATAGGAGTATATAGAGTGATTGACACCTTCTGGGCTTATGGGGCCTGGGTAGGTGGTCTTGTGTGTTGTTTGTACCTGCCAAGCTTATGGGGGCTTGGTTAGGTTGTTGTTTTATTATTTTTTATATGTTTAGATTTAGGAGCAGGCCAGTACACTTATCTTATCCTTGATTTATTTATCGGATTACTCCCAGTATATTAGGATATCTGCTCATGGTCTATTGCCTTTCATACTCGGTATATTATTTTGTACTGATGCCCCATTATCTGGGGGTACTTCATTCATGCTTGCAGGTCCCGACAGACGACCTAGTAGATCTCTTCAACAGCAGGATTGACTTCTATCCGATCGGCTAGCCCCTTTCCTTTGTAGCTGCCATAGTTGGGAGGTTTGTTAGCTTTTGTTGTGTATATCTTTATGGGTAGGTTGGGGCCTTGTCCCACTAATCTTTACTACTCATAGAGACTTGCAGACTAGTGTGTGGGGTCTATAGCTATGTTATGGTCATGCTGACCTAGTTTGTTGGTTTCCTGAAGCTTGCTAGTTGTTTGATGTATTATTTTGATATATACCTGCTTTCAATTTTGGTATAGAGATCACAGTGGCCTTGACGGCCCAATCAGAACTTCTATGCTAGTTGGTCATTTCTTTTTATGAACTCTTGGGAGTAGCTGTTTCTTTTATGGATCTGTTTACAGGGGCCCTGTCGGCTGATGGCTTAATTTTAAGCCGATATATACTTATTTGTTTTCTTGATTGCTTGTTCCTGCTATGCGCTAGTAGCAAATGGTTCAGCAGGGTCGGATCGGGCCGGAGTTTTGGCATTGGAGCTAGTTGCGCCCCTTGAATCTGGGGCGTGACACAAGAAAACCAACTGTATTTTTAAAATTATAAATTAATCGCAATTTTGAAATAACTTGAGAACTCTTGAAAAACAACAAATATGAAATATATAAAGACTGCAACTTGACTTATTAATAAACAATTTGAAATCTCCTAGAAAAAAACAAGAATAAAAATTTAAAGATTGCAATTTAACACATTAATAAATAATTTGATTTTAATAAAACCAACTGTATTTTCAAAATTATAAATTAACTTTACATTCTCATGTTCTATCATTTTTGTTAATAAAAATTGCTCCGCCGGACTATGAAAGTATATGTACATATTTCTTTAAGTAGCATATCGATTTCCATTGACTCATTTCCTGCTTCTATGTTTTAAAATATTATACCCCACAAACACAATACAACAAAAAAGTGAGAGATGAATTACCTCAACAAATAATTTTTTTGAAGAGTGTTATCATTATAATATAATCAAATTATCTAAGAATTACATAGAGGTCTAAAGAGAATAAATTAAATGTTTTTTTTAAAAAAAAATAATTCAGAATTTATATCTTCATGAACACAAACAAATAATATTAAATATATGATTTCAACAAAGAAAGAGTTGTAATTATATTAGACATATCAAATTATTTTACCTTGTAAAATCAAATTATGCAAGAATGTCTAACCATTTTCATTATAGATGTATCTGCTATAATCTGTAAAATATGATTAAATAAGTCAAAAAATTATCTAGCGAAAGAAGAAAAAGATAAAGAATAAGGAGAAAATTACATTTAATCATAAGTCTTTCTACACATATAATCTTTTTTGACAAAACATAAATAATTCAAAAGGAAATAATATAATTGAAACATTACTTCTTAAGCACCTAAAAAAAATAAAGAATAATCAATAGATATAGCTCAAAATCCATGAATCTCCATCTCTGGATGATTTCATTTCATCCTATATACAAGAGTCAAAAAATAATAATAACAAATAGATTATTAGTCCTAAAATGAATCTCCATTTTTATGATTATAAAGAGAATCATAAAGATAACAAAACAAAATAATTTATCTAGAAGAAACGAAAATATGCTTTGACATATTAGCCTTACTTGCTAATTAAAAGTAATATATGAAATCATATTTGGAAAAGATAATGCACCTCAAAGCTTACAAATATACACGTCTGCCACTAATTCTCTAACCAAAGATGACTACAAAATGACACACATTTTTAATGTGATTTTATAGTGTTAACATAACCTTCTACATTAAATAATTAGAGGTTATGAATATAAAGGCTTGAGAGGTTATAAATATGAAAGATTTAGGAGTTATGAATATTATTAATATTAATTTTAAAATAGAATTTATATAATTGATGAGGTATAAGTTAAGAAGATGATTTTACAAGAAAAAAATAATTGAAAGAAATAAAAAAAAAATGTCAAGAAAAGGAGAAAAAAAAAATATGAATGATGGTCATAGAGAGGTGTCACATCACCTTCTTTATGTTCCTCTTTTATATATATATATATATATATATATAACATAAACCCAAATTCACAATAATTAAGGGCTTGATTTTGGGTTCATTTTGATGTTAGTGGGTCATATTTAATTCTATAGGTGAGTCAATAATTTTAATAATTTTTATATTTAATTAGGTAAAAATAAAATTCACCTAGGCACCATCATAGACAATATCATGTGGAAATATAGAAATTTAACGGATAGAGGGTACATATGGCCTTAAAATAGGATGACAAGGGCAAATATATTAAAAAAAAGTATGACAAGAGACAAATATGATCTTTTTCTAAGAGTACAAGGACAATTATGACCATTTTCCGTAAAATAAGTCGTTAGAAAGTGTTAGAGGAGGACAACAAATTAATCCTTTTATCATATTATAAGATAAAATAATATGCGATGGAAAGAATTTACCTATGATAAAACATAATAAAGTATTCCTATTAGATAATTTCAATTTTAGAAAAAAGTTTCTACTTATTTTTACGCGTTTCTTAAATATTTAAGTCAAATCACATAGAATTGACCAAAAGTGTCAATCTGAACACATAATAAAGTGTTCAAGTGCTCAATTGAAACAAATCATAATTTGAGTATTTGAATAAAATTTATTGTCAAATTTAAAGAGTTTCCAACATATTTCGTCCGTACAATCATACTATTGTATCCTTTAATGTCTTTTTGAATTATACTATCTAAATTATATCTATCAATTTTTTTGATTCAACTTTACGTTATAGTTTTATTGTAAAATTCGATAAATTGTCTTTTTCGTCTTAATACCAGCAAATACATGCATAATAGTTGAACGTTTAAATTTTTTTGGCTATTTTATTTTTTGGAAAATAATCATGGATACATAATAAATTTTTGTTTGACCAAATTTTTGAAGATGCTTATTGGTAAGAAGAAATAAATATGTGTGTTTAATTTATTGGATCGACTTATGCTAATGACGTTTTCGATTTAGTACAGTTCATAAATCATATACAACTTTTTAATTTAGAAAAGAAAAATGTAATGAGAGTACAAGATTAATGAAATAAAATACCAATAAAAAAATATTGCTTAGAAATCTTTGGCTTCATCACTTTCATAAACCATATACAACAAATAATATATAACTTTGTGTTTTATTACTTCATACAATAGTACTGTAATCATTTAAAATTTATTAAATATAAATTTATAAAATGATTCGGATTATATTAAATTTATGAATACTTTAGTTCAAATAAAAATATTATGAATTAATATAATTGGATTAATTATTTAAATCCAATGAATATGAATTTAATTAAAGTCCAAATTAATTGATTTGGGCTACAATAGATGAGCCCAATTTGCTAAGCCCAATTTCATCTCATCCTAGAGCTCTATTTTTTGTGCCATGTGGAAAATGACGAGGCATGCCAAGTCAAACAAGAAACCAATAGGACTATGACATGTGTCAAAATGACAAGCCCGCTCCATGAAGCTCATATGTCATGTCACTTAAATTTGATTGGCCGAACAAAATCTTGTTCCAATCACAACTCCTCTATTTTAAAACTATAAATAAGGATCCTCATAATTCAGAAAAGGGGACTGAAAAAATTCTAAACAGGAAGTTAGAGAAAACTATGTACATACGCCATAAAATTCTCTATATGCTACAAGTTTAAGAATTCAAGCATTCTCTATATGTTACAAGTTTAAGAATTCAAGCATTCAAGTTTAAGAACAATCAAGATCAAAACCATTAAATTCAAGAATAAGCTTTAAAGCCCTTGAATTTATATTTGAAAAGACGAATTCATAGTAATCATAGAGATTGTAACACTCACACTTTGAAATAACGAATACGATTGTTACAATATTTTTCCGTTCTTAATTATTGTTTTCTCGACGCGAATATTTTATTGTCTACAAGTACATTTAGTGAAAGAATTACACACCAATGTTGTTACATATAATGCATTACTAGCAAATATGAAAAGGAATCATACCCTAAAGCTACAACAAAGGATACACGGAACTTAATGACCCTTAAAATGCAGGTTTGTGGTGAGGTTATTTTTTAAACACTCTTGTAAATTAAAATCTCACTAAATTAATATAGGTGAAATAATAAAATATTATTATTTTGTAGAAATATTATTTAATCGATAAATTAATATTTATTAATTTAAAGAGTGTTTTAAAATTCAATAAAGGTATTGATACCAACGAAACAGGATCTCGAAAGATGGGCGGTAGTCCGTGCGGTCATCTTCAATCTAGCTTGTCAACATCCGAATTCAAAGAAATACGAATCGAAATATAAACAAATTTTTATATTATTTAATGATTGTATGGAAGATCTAATTCTTTTACCCAAGCAAGGGGTCTGTCGAGATTTGAATACATATTGTTATTGAGCCCATGTATCTGGCAGTTCTAACCGGGTATAAGGTGCCTTACTTATCAAACTCATTTTTTAGGCTAAAACCACGGCTGACCAGACGAAGTCACCAAGACAAAGTCAATAATGTATTGCATCAAATCTAACTGTACCAATCATCTCGGAATCAAGTCAAGAAACTATATAGAAATTTATTCATATTTAAATAAAGTCTAGATCTTTCATAGTAGATATAAAAGTGAAGTTAGATATGCGACATAGATATGAATCTTTTAGTCGGACATAGTCACGGCTCTAGATCGGAGAATACTTTAAAAGGAGAAGAATAAGTAAATACCTTTGTAGCAAGGGCCAACACCAAGGCCAACACAAACTGAAAAATTTATTTATAACTCCGGTGAATATATTCCAGCAAACACACTTACAAACATAAGAGATTACAAGAGAAGAGAGAGAAGAGAGAGAAGGGGCTTCTACTGTAGATGAATAGTATTTTATTGTAGATGAGCAGTGTTTCTACTGTTGTTAGTGCTTATCACTATTCTTGATAATCTAGAAAATAATCTTTATACTTTGTCTTTTTTCTTCAGTTGTTGGAGGAAATCTTCCGCCTTTGTTAGCACATTTATCGCCGCTGGATTTTCTTCCTCAAATGGTTGAGCTTCCTGAATATCATCTCGGATATCATCGCTTGTTTCACTCCTCATAGAAGTGTCGGATTTTGCATAATTTGTGATATTAAGGAGTAGACTTTTCTTAACGTCTTCCAAATACTTATTAATCATTTCTTCTTGATCTCCATCTTGATTGGAGATTCTTCTAGCCATGACTTTTACGGAATTATTCCTTTGTGAGGAGAAGTACTATATTCATGGATTTTTTCTGAAATAAGGTCTAGAAGTTCTTGTCCGTATAAAGACTTTGTTTTGGGATCTTTCTTCATTAATTTGTCCCAAAAGTTGTTATAATAGGTGCGATATAAACATGAAATCTGTTCTTCGGTAAAACCTACTTTCGGAGTCCACTTGTGAATCCATGGAATAGAGAATTTTATGAAGAAATAGATTTGTTCAATTTTTTCAATATAGCAGATATGATCTGCGTGATATAAATTATTAAGGTCTGGTGAAAACTTAATCCATTCTTTGTATAATTTTAAAAATGGTTTAGGCAAAATCTTCACCGTCGGACCGTGGTATGCCCACCAGTTTAAGAACCAATTTGGGATTGGTCCGGCAAATATCTTTGAACAAACCTTAACAAACCAAGTATGTTTGTGCCTCTCATTGTTGTAGTAGAGGACTTTACTGAAAGCATTAATGTAATCCCAATAAGTGAAATTTGTAGGGACCTTATTAAGGCTGATCTGCCTTTCTTTCATTGCAGAAATACCCCAATCTTCAATAGATATAATCTGTTTGATAATCATTTTGGAGAAGTTATAAACATTCTCGCTGGTATTATATCCTGAGAAATGTAGAAATTCAACACTTCCTGTGCTCATCAAGATAGTTTTATAGTATGAACGGGTTTTGTATGACTCAACCGGGAAATATAATCCATTAATCAAATAGCGTTGGAATATCTTCCAAGGTTCCTCTTTTCTCTAAATCTCGGTGTTTTCCAAAAGAAATGTCATTTCTTTCTTTTCTACCTTTTCGTATGACTTAATATCATCTTTAGCAATGGAAGCAAAGGTTTCACCTTTCTTTTGAGAGAGATATTCCTGCAATTATGCGTATAACAGATTGT
Organism: Solanum bulbocastanum; assembly: GCA_037074985.1. Lineage (NCBI taxonomy): Eukaryota > Viridiplantae > Streptophyta > Magnoliopsida > Solanales > Solanaceae > Solanum > Solanum bulbocastanum. Next base: position 32,514,606 of record CM073607.1, read on the forward strand.
TTTCTGGAATATCATCTAGATGAATAGAAGAAACTTCTTTGGAAGAACTTTTCAAGTTCACCAAACTCATCCCACCTCGCTGTATAATAGGAGAATTAGATGAAGAGGATCTATATGAAGATCCTGATGCTCCTGGGGATGATCTTCCCCTTCCTTTGGTATATAACCCTATCTTTCTTGAACCTTGGTCATCCAAGGAGGATCCATCCTACAAACAAAACATTTAGTTTTATTCGATGTCAATGTCATAATAATAATTATAGAAATCAATAATTTCTTCACAAAAACAAATTTCTGCAATGATGTCTCTCATCATGGCATCTACAATTTTGTATATAATTATTTCTTGTACATCTCTATTAAGAGGTACAGCCTTTATGATAGTAATCAATATTTTATCTGAAAGCAAAGGAGATAAAATTCCCATTTAAGACGATAGGTATTCTCTGGATAAGAAAATCCGAAAGAGAGTTATCACTCCCCTTTTTATAATGAATATCAAAATCAAAAGGAGCTAACTGGGCCTGCCACCTAGCAAACATTAACTTCGAAGCATCATGTTTAAAATCTTTGTCAAACATGTATTTCACGGATTGAGCATCTGTTTTTATCAAAAACTTTTGATTGTATAAATCATCTTGAAATTTCAATACACATTTAACAATGGTTAGCATTTCATGAGATACTGTGGCATATTTTTTCTGAGCATCGCTCCATTTTCCTGAATGAAACGAATTAAATATTCAGTTTTATCGTGAGGATTAATCTGTTTTAAAATCCCACCATAACCAATATTAGATGCATCGGTTTCAACTATTTTTTGCCAAGCCGGGTTAGCAAGAGTTAAGCAAGGTAAAGATTGAACACGAAATTTAATATTTTTTACCAAAGTGGTATGACTATCAGTCCAAGGCGATTTATAGTCCTTTTTTAACCTGTCATATAAAGGAGCCAAATCTCTAGATAAATTTTTATAAAAGGGAGATATATAATTTAGACTTTCGAAAAATCTTTGCAATTGCGTCCGATCTGTAATAATATCAGGAAATTTAGAGGCAAAATCAATAGATCGCTGAATATGGGTAACTTTTCCCTGGCAAATAAGATGTCCTAAAAAACGAACATTGGTTTGGAATAAACTCATTTTTGGTTTAGAAATTACCAAACCATTTTGTATGACAATCTTTTTGAAAATATCTAAGTGTTTAATATGCATTTCTAGTGTTTTTGAGAAAACCAGGATATCATCAATATAAACAATAATGAAATCCAAATATGGATTAAAAATATCATTAATTATTTTCTGAAATTCAGAAGGTGCGTTTTTCAAACCAAATGGCATAACATTCCACTCATATTGACCAAATGGCACATTAAAAGCAGTTTTATAAGAATGTTCCTTAAATATTTGAATTTGCCAATAACCAGATTTTAGATCAAATTTAGAAAAGATATTAGCATCATATAATCTTGATAGTAAATCTCTTTTATTTGGAATAGGATACCTGATCCATTTTAAATATTTATTCAAAGGTTTATAATTTATCACCAACCTGGGGACACCGCGTTCTTTTTCCGCTGCATTGTTAACATAGAATGCAGTGCATGACCAAGGAGATTTAGAAGGTTTTATCAAGCCTTTGTGTAATAAATTATCAATTTCTCTTTTGCAGAATTCTACCAATTCAGCGTTCATTTGAGAAGGACGATATTTAGTGGGAATATTATTCTCCGAGAAATTATCTTCATAGGGAAGAGTCACAATATGCTTTTTGCGATTCCAAAAGGCGCTAGGATGATCGGCACAGATATCAACAACCATCTATTCGGAAATTAATTTAATCTTTTTCTGTACCTTAGTAGATTTCAAAGTATCAAATATATTCATACTAAATAATTCTAGTTGTAAAGAATCAACATGTTTTTGTTTCATATTAATTAAAGCATTAATATCACGAGAGATAGGATCAATGATAAAAGTATAACTAATATTTTGATTTTCATATGTAGCAGAAAAACCTTTAGCAGTTATGCTAGTAAAAGGGTATATGGCGTTAATAAATGGGGTTCCAAGTATAATTGGAGGATATAACTGATTTTTGACCAAGAAAAATAAATGCAGAATACAAACCTTATTTTGGCAAATACGCGTATTAGGTAATTTATAGTTTATATCTAAAGCATGTCTTGATGCGGATTAAACCATGTGAGTTGTTTTCTCAGAATACTTTGTAGGTACAAGACCTTCTTGAATACAGCTAATATCAGCTCCACTATCAATCATAGCAACATTAGTTATAGAAAAACTATTATCAATAAAAATGGTGCATTTAACATACCATTTATGAGCAGTGACAATTTGCATCATTCCTAAAAACATACTTTGTCTAGGATCAAAATTAACAGGGTTTGCAAGAGTATTTTCTTTAGCAATACTTTTCCCTTTGCTATTAGCCTTTTCTATCTGAGTAATATGGTGATCACAAATCATTTTATTTTGCTTAATGGATTTAATCTCGTTTTTCAAATTCTCAGTTTTACTCTTCAAATCATCAAAAGAAGAATCTCTAGTAGAAACAGTTTGTTTATTAAGTCTGTTATGAACTTCAAATATAGAATAAGGAGCAGAATAATCGACTTCGAAATCATTCTTTTGTTTAACATAATTTTTTGAAGAACTAGCAGTATTATTAACAGCTAATTGAATAATCTTTTCACAAAGATTATTATCAGTAACTTCTTTTAAAAGTTCTATTACATTATCAGAAGTAATAGTGTTAATATTTAAATCTTCAAATTGAGATTGTAATTTATAAAATTCATCATTTTCACAAAAACAAATATCTCCTTGCCCAAATTTACAAGTATTGCAAGCATTATTATTAACATGCTGAG